>OY728127.1:2009257500-2010507500 GCA_963277665.1 Viscum album | reverse complement strand
TTTCAAATAATGACTAATATTTATCATCATATATGTTGTTGGGGAGGATATTAGAATGAAATTAGCTGATCATATTCAGACGAATATTATTAGAGATTATGAATATTAAAATGGGATAAAATTATTGAAATAGGTGAGGGTGGTTCACTATTTGAATAAGGACTAATGTCTCTAGATATGTGGACCTTAGAAAATTACAACACCTCTCAAATAAATGCTATATATGTGGAAATTGTGAAATTGATGTAAGATAAAGTTAAATAATGATTTGTAATTTAATGACATTTTTTCAAATCACAAATTTCAATATTTATATTATAGTATTTCTCTAATAATTCTCTGTGGAATGTATTTCCATGATAATGGATAAGAATGTTAACTTTTGATGAATTCACATTATTTTAAAGGATTTATAATTTGAATATTTCTCTTTATTTGAAATAATGTAATTGATTTAAATTTTTATTTTTATTCTATTTGGAAAATAATAATATTATTTTTATTTATTGATTCATTTAATAATACAAGAGGATTATATATGTATTTATAATTGTGAATATTATTAATTATATATATATTTTTGTTTGGATGGTGTTTTGTTTGTTTTATTTTTTATTTAATGGGGTTTGGTTTTTTTCTTAATCTTACACGACCCACCTAGACCCCACCTTGGATAATAGTAAACCTAGTTCACCAACCCAAGGTTGCATCCAATAATCTATGTACATGTGACTATAATTGAGTTGGCATATGACAAAAATTGGGTTCCATTATCCCAATTTAATAATATAAAAACAAAAATATCTATATATCATAGAGTAATGAATATTACAATATAAAACCAAAAAGTAAATATATTTCATGAGAAATTAATAATCATATATGATAATAATTATCGAAATGTCAAATGAAGAAAAAAATGCCCCAATATAATATAGCTAAAAAAACAACCAAACATATTATAGAATATGACCATCAGACATGTAATTTTCACATGAACTCTGCCTACACCCGTCACTTCAGGAACTAAATCTCTGACTAAAAAAACATCAGATCCATAAAGATGACCAGCAAACCATTCAACATCATCTAATGACCTAAAACATGCAGGAGTAATTAAAATGCAGTTGTGAGTGTATACATTCTGAGTAGGATACCTTAAAAAATGTTACATATAGATAATAAATAACCCAAACCCACAAAGAAAACTAGAAACCTAAAAATTATTACATGTAGATGACTATAGATTGATATGAGAGTACCTTATACGTATCCAAACAAAAGTATAAAAAAACCCAACAAGAGACATATGAATCTAAAATACCCACCACATTAAACCATACACCATCTCAGAAATTGTAGTATTGAAAACTTATATCACCAAAGTATGTATTGTAAGGGTGAGTGACCAAAAGTAATTAATTACTCATTTCATGATGAGTAAAACACATTTTATTTCTATTTACTTGAATACAAGGAATGAGGACCCACACCATATGTATGTTAGAGTGTTCTTAACAATATAAGTCTTGGGGAGGTGGGTACCTTTCCAATGTGAAGTCAGTATCAACCCCACGTTTAATTAGGATGAAAAACAAATCAAGAATACAGGGATGTAAAAAACTCTTTGAATAATTTTGGGTACCAACAATGTATTATTAGCTCCCCTATATGGGAGTTACATTGCCTCTGTCCTTTCCAATAGTCTAGCCCAATCCTAGTCATAATCCTTATGAAGTTAAGGGAATATGTCTTCTTGAATGGTTTGTATCTTGCATCTATTTTTTAACATTGATGTATGATTGTGCCATATCCATAAAACATTCTTATAATGGACATAAAATGTTCTATAAATTTATTCAATAGAATGAAGATACAATTTTCTCCAATTATGGAATAAAATTACAAGATATACTAATGGGAAACATTTTTTTGTGCCCACTTGAAGTATTTCTATACCAATTTAAGTGTCCACATAAAATTTGTGGTTCATGTAAAATATAATTTCTGATGGTTCACATAGAATGTAAAAACCAAGGGGGACTCAGTGTTTATTGTTTTATCTCGAGTAATGTGTGGACAAAGATGAATTGCATGTTTGAGTTTGAGTACATGACGAGCATGAATAGTTATCCAACATGGTGTGTAATTCCAATATAGACATTGTTAGGCCTCTTAGGACCATATAAAATATGTAAAAAATGTACATACTATATGACATATATCTTGAACAAAAACCACAACCTTTTCTTCCATCATGGTATAGTATATTTGGGTTGTAAGTAAATAAAATTTGATCTCATCCTTGAGACACTGATTTACATATTAATCTAAATTTTAATGTCATCGCATATTTCTTCTAAATTAATTCCCATATATAAATTAATGGAAAAAATATTCATTAAAAACCATTGAAATTTTATTTCAACCTCCATTCAATCCCCAAAAAAATGTCTATTAATTAATCCTTTGTCAAAAATGTTTCAATAGACTGTCATATTTTTACAAGAAACACCATCCCTATAATTTTCAGGAAAACAAATCATCCAATTCCTTATAATCATCCATCATGTTACATTCATTGATCTGAATCATTTTAGTCATTTCCAAATGGATTTAGTTTCCTTTAATTCACTACACATTTTCCTTGTCTAACATTATGAAAGTAACACAAATTGATTGGAAAAAGGACTGACCAAAATTTATTGGGTGTATATCCAACCATGATGGAAAATTTTGAGAAGATATAAATTCCAATATTGAGATCAAATAAATTATATTTTATTTATAAAAAACATTGAAAATGATCATCAATATTAAATTAACTACTCAATTGATTAGAGAATCATAGAGAAATGTGGAATCATTTTATGAAATAAGTTATATATATTGATTTGATCATTTATTAAATTGTTAAAGATCATTATATTTACTCATGGAAATATCCCTTAAAGAGTATATTTTTCAGTTATAGATCACAGATTCTTGTAATGGTATCCCTCCCATCAACACTTTAACAAGGGTTTACTGTGGATAAAAATAAATTAGATAGGTAATAAAGAATATATAACAAAAATTAATGTTTATGAATAATTCTAAATTATTAATTAAAAATATTCCTAATCTTTACTATGGTCCCAAATATTAACCCACATTGTATAACTTGTTGTGTATGTTCCCTAATTTAGACTAATACCTAGTAGCGACAATTAGTTATGATGACCATTTAGGTGGAAAAATAATTTTTCCATGATTATGTATACATGAACTAAATTTAATATGTTATTTTATAGAATACATGTTAATGATTCAATGAAAATAGTAATGATACACATTCACAAAATATATTGGAATTACACTAAAGGTTCGAATTGAGAAAATTTGTTTTATCGATCCTCCCCACCATCATGAAATTTTAACTAAAAAATAATGACATTCTCGAAAATGTGAAGGTAACGATTATATATAAAACTCTTCTGTTTATAATATATCTCATTAATGCCCTCATACTGTCCCTAAATATAAACAAATTTTGTAACCCATCATTGGAGAGTCCTCCCCTGATAGTGCTCTATCACCACTGGGTACTAAAAAAATGTATCAACATCGATGATATCCACCTTTCCCATGTCAATGACATGTGTTGGGTCATTCATGTATCCATCATCATTATGAAATGATATTTTTAATCATGATCATACAATAGTGTAAATACTAGGTAATAGGTGACCTTACCCACCATACACAATATCTTTTATAGACCAATATTCCATTGAAAAATATTCCCTTCATAAAACAATCCATGT
This sequence comes from Viscum album, assembly GCA_963277665.1. NCBI lineage: Eukaryota > Viridiplantae > Streptophyta > Magnoliopsida > Santalales > Viscaceae > Viscum > Viscum album. The sequence continues at coordinate 2,010,503,694 of OY728127.1, read as the reverse complement.
AAAACTATATGATGGTGAGATTTGATACCCATATATGAATGGTATAGTAATTATTCAGTTGATCACTTTGGACATATATATAATTTTACCTCTCCTTATCCACTCTTAAATCATTATAACCTTCTACATCATAATATATATGTGATACATCTCCATCAGTAATGCCCGTTTTACATTCATCCACCATTGGGATGACATGTAGTATCACCCATATATGGCCACTAAAGATTTCATGATAACAATTAATTGGCAATCCAAAAAAATCTAAAACAATGTGATTGAAACCACCATCCCCTCTATTATGAGGATGACATTCTTAATACCATCAAAAAACTAATTAGCTGTATGATATAAGGATATTAGATTTATAATGACCTCTCCATAAATTCCCCCAGGATAGGACTCCCTAAAAAACTAATTATGAAATGGAGCCACAACTATCATTCAATGAGATGACACATATCCATCATCAAAAAAATGTTTATTGATTTGAACTACTAAAATACACCACTGATCAACTAGGCATGGAATTTCATACTGATGGAATTAGCAGCTAAATTTTCCTCCCCACAGTATATAAAATCTAAAATAAATTTTATTATAGGAACTCCAACAAATGATTCGAACTAAAATTATGATATATCTTAGTGAAAATAAAGTATAGACTATGGTGGTCTGTGTATTATTTAATCCTCACAAAAATAAGGTGATTTCCCTGAGTAATCAAGGAAAATATTACCACTATCTGCTCAAAATACTGGTTCAAATATTTTTTATATGAAGAATTAATTATTAGGTGTCCATAAGAATCAAATACTTTACATTTCATTTGAAATCAACTAGAAATATCTGATTAGGCATCACTAAACAAAACATAATCCAATCCATCCTTTGATAGCCTCATAATAAGAGAACCTTTTAATATCCTAAACTAATCATATGACCTCTATAATTACTCAAAAAATGTCTTCCAGTATTGGTTAAGGTTAGTAATGGGTGTTTGAATTCTAGATATATTCATTATAAGAAACTTGTTGTATCCAACCCAAACAAGGTTGCATTATACCTCACATATTTTCTGGATTCCCTCTCAAGAATGAATTTCCTTAATATTCACCTATAATATTAAAACTATTCCATATGAGATGATATTTCCAAATAATATAACCTCTATAATCGATTAATAACACATAAAGATCTTATTTTAGAGTTTTTCCTATAACTTTTCTTTAAAATACAAACCTCAAATACATAACATCAATCATCCATTAATACTATGAAGACATGGAAATTTTCAACCAATAATACAATGAAGTATTAAAATAAAATATAAATTATATTTTTCATGGTGTTCGACAACATTTCTAGAATATTAATGATTCCAATAGGAGTCACTATGAACTCATAATTTTGGCAGAGAAACATAATGTCCCTCTGCAAATGATCTTCCTCAAAACCAAAAAGGTTGATATATCCGTAAAAATGATAAATTTTTAAACCACATTTTCATCGTTTAGATTGTTAAATATCCCATTGATCTCTGAAATTTTTTATTGGTTTTTGAAAATCACAACATATAGGAGGGTCTAGAAAATAAAATTTCACAATCTATCATTCAAATTCCTGATGAACATCACCAGAGTGTCCTATGGGATACACATGGCATGATGAAAAAAATCCCTAAAAACATTACATGAATTCCATTAACTCTGTATGCTCAACCAATTCCATATAATATGATGTATAAGTAATTTTTTGTTCTCTTGATGTATATATTAACATGGATTTTAATTTATCAACAATGGGAAAATCCTGGTATATCATTAATAATGAAATCCTTGTACTTATAGAAAATTTCTCGAAGCTTACTATCTGAATCATCAATCACACATAGATCTAAAATCACATGCTGATGGGTTATTGACAATAAAATCTGACATATTGGACCCACTCATGTTGGATAAAACTCATGCTCACACGTTATAAGAATCCTGAGTCCATCCACTCAATAGAACAACACTATACTATTAATAAAATTTATTTAGGTACAAAATAATAATAAAAATCATGATATGGATTACATTATATAAGGACCCAGCCTTAAAACATTACATAATCATGAATTAAATGAATAATTCACATAGAGGATCTTTTCAGATTTATATTTATATATAATTAGATCATAACTATTACATCTCAAAAGATTACAAAGTAGACACTTCTACTAAGTTTCAATAAAATAAAAACTCTTAAAAAGAAACATGTCTAGTTCCATGTTTTAGATAGCATGTCTTTCCATGATCCCATCCATGACCCTATTCATCTTTATGTCCTATGGAAAAAATTTCAAAAACTTGGTATGATCATAAAAAGCCCAGTAAAGGATACACAAAGAAGTAAAACTGTTAGTTTTTTAAAACAACAAGTAAACCATGAATACATTACCAAAGTAATACTTTTAACCTTTATGAAGTAGTAAAAACTCTTCACTAAATAAAAGACCATTACTTACCATTTTCTAGCCAAAGGATTACAATAAAACCCATATAAATAGCACATAACATTTAAAGGTAACATGGGACATAGACATACTTAAATGGAATAACCATATGGTCGACATCCACATATACATAATGGAATATACATACAGAAAACTTCCATACCCAATGCATTGGAGATTGTAACGTAACCACCAGTCCTAGTATTCATGGCACCACCCGTCATATGGTTTATTACATAACCACCCGTCAAATGTCTAAGTACCATTATAAAACCATAACACATAAAACAATAATAAAGGAAAGAAAACATTTCCACTTTTCAAGAAAAATATATCAAATAAATATATTGACATAACAAATCCATTATCAATACCATTTTCAATACCAAAAAAGAGTTTATGATATTTATTTACTTTTAAAAATATAATGTCTTGTTGAGGAAGCCAAAGATCAAATAATACTCGTGGTGGTGGAAAGGTCATTGTCACGGAGTATGTTAAAAAGAAACATACTTTTGTCATTTTGTAATACGCATCATATAGAAAATATTCCTTTCGAATAATAGTAGAAGTAAAATTGGTTTATACACCGTATAAAATAAATTTGTTTATAAAAGAAAATATGCCTCAATGAAAGGAGATTGAGACGAAGACCCTTACAAAGTCGATATCCTTATATTAAGGATAATTCAATTACATGATTATGTGTGAAAAGTATGAATACACCAAATATAATTGGATATTAAGTGTAAAAAATCATAGGTCATTCACACATAATCATGGAAAAACAAAACCGATGACATAGATATTTAACTCAATGAAATGAGATTGAGTTATGTTTTCCCATACAAGTTCATCTAAATGACGTAAGAATTTATCAATGAGACGATTATGTGTAGAAATAGTATATCCACACAAAGGTTTGTGGAAATTAAAACATAGAGATTCCACACATAATCATGGAATAATAAAATCATGAAGTAGAGGTTTAACACAAATAATTGAAATTGAGTTATGAAGTTCCTTTGCAAAAATTCAGCAACCTAACGATGTCACTTCAAAATTCAGAAAATTAGTTGATCAGAGAGAGAATGGTATCTCATCACATGGACATAAAATTTACATCAATAAGGATATAGAAGAACATATACCAAGATAATAATATGTAAATTAAAATAGATAACAAAAGAAGTATTTTAAAAAGAGGAGTGTGAAAGGTTCCCTTACCGATTTGGGCAACTTTCGAAACGTACACCCCATGAAAGAAGGGTCATAAAATGAAGGTGTAACTCCCCATAAATGAGAGTATATTATACAAATAGTAAAATAATGGGCAGTAAAAAGGGCACACAAAATGAAATAGTGTCCAATGTAGCATGAATCTCATTGGAATAAAAAGTGAGATGAAAATCCCCTTATGAAAATTCGGCGGCCTAACGACACCACATAAAACGTCCATAAATGGATTGATGAGATAATATAGTGTCTCTCATCATATTAACATAAAATTAAAATAAATAGGAATATAAAAGAACATCCTCCAACATAAGAAATAGGATCTTAAATTAAGTAACATAAAAAGAGTACATAAAAATAAAGAGAGAGGTAAGATCCCTTACCTCAAGTCCGACTTGTCTTGTTTGTTTTTTATATTCCTGAATAATAAACTTTCATCAATTTTAAATTTCTTAAGGAACTCTTTTAATGATTATTATTCATTTAATATAACATATTATAATGTTATAATAATTGGTTAATAATGTGAGTTCATATCAGACGTTTTTGTCCATGTTTGGTACATGAGTCAAAAATGAACTTGTTTGAAAATGATTTTCCATTTAGTTATAATTAAATCATCTCCAGAATATTATTAATGATTTAAAAATAATATATATCCAGTAAATGTTCATTTTATACTACTCCATAACATTTGGAGATAAAAATAAATGAAATGCACCGTTCATGGAGACGGTAGGCCATACGAACGCATGAACGCTACTTTCATTTCTTTGTCATTTTAATGGAATTAAAAATAACTGAGAGGTATAGATATTATAACTCCAGTATAATATATATGTTATATATGTCACATATGTTCATTAATTTCATTCTTTATACATTCCATGTATTGCATTAACGAGTCACATCCGTGGAGGGGGCGGTAGTCCACACTTCCTCGTATGAAATAATCGCATTTGTACAACATGAAAAGCATAAAGGAATGTTTTAAATATGAAATTAAGAAGCATATTGAAGACATAAATACCATATATATCATATATAAAATATAGTGACATCATAATGGTCACCATGAATGGTGTTAAGAGAATATGGTACAATCATCATTTCGTGAGGTAGAAATTCGCCATCCACAGAAACGGTATGTTCTTTAACCATTAGACGAAGGTGTGTGTAAGTGTATCTCAAATACTTCACATAAAAACATCCTAGTATATTGAATATAATGGTGTTGTTACAAAATAATTTAATAAAAATATATTAGAGTGTTGGAGAAGAAAAATAATACAAAAGAACACAAGTGATGACATTACCTTAAAATCGGGTAACTCCTCTTGGTTTGAACCAAAAGGGTTTCTTGAAGAGCATTATGCCAAAGGTGAGGCTTCAATGTTGAATAGAGGGATTTGGAGAGATGAAATGGGAAGGGGTTGGCCGAGCCAAAGGCTTTAGAGGTGTGGGTAAGGTGGTAGAGGTGGGGTAACTTTGTAAGAGGAGAGGAGGGGCACTCTTGGAAAGTTATAAACTTTTACTTTATTATAAAATGCTTTTCGGATTGTAAAGGTCCCAAAATTTTATATTTCGAGGATAAGGTGATAAGAGTTCAAAATACACCTAGACAATAGATTTTTGAAAAGTTTAGGTCTTAGATTTTACATTATCGTTTCATTTTATTTAAATCGTTAAATAATGAGGTAATCACTGCATCACCATGGTGTCATAAATAATTTAATTTATTTAATGTCTAAAAATTATAAAAAAATATCATGATGTAGGAAATATTTTAATATTTCTAATTAATATTTATAGTCAAAAATATGACTTGTATAACACAATATAAAAATTGTTTTCGTAAAACAATACATGTTTGTGACATTTTAATTTTAACTTTAAATAAAAAGTTATTAATGTCATTTTCTAACCAAAGTGGCTCAATGGGGTCCCCAAGTTGACCCATGTATTGTCTTGGTCGGCCATGACTATTACAATAAGGTTAAGACATATTTCAAGGTCATTTCATATTATTATAACATTATCATTACCTTGAATTACACTAATTACCTTTAATCGCGATTAATAAAACTTAAAAGTTACTATTCACAAAAAAATTATTTTAATCTCATTGTACCACATTTTAATTATTAATGACAACCATGTAAGTTGTATTTTTGAAAATCAAATAACAGAAGTGGTAAAGTGTCATTTAAATGAAAATCTGTTTCTTTAACTACCACTTAGTGGTTTGACAATTCATCAAAAATTGAAGTTTTTCAGAAAAATACCAAAAATTCACCCTAAGCTATATTTGATATTTTGAATTCAAAAATGATGTCTATTTTAAATAATTCAAAAAATATAAGTTGCATTAATTAATTTAATAATTAATTCCCGCTTTCAAAACAAATAGCGTATTTTTAAGAAACAATATCTATTAAAAGATTAACAGTAGTTTAAGTCAAATTTCAAAGTGAAATTAATTTCAATGACCACCATTGGATTAAATAGTAAATATATATTCTAAATAAAATTTAATATCAATTAAAAATATAATCTATCCATATAAATAAATCAGATTAAAATGTGGGTTTGAATTAAAATGTAACATTTTCACTAAAATTGATCTTTATCGGAAAATTATCAAAAATTTACACAAATTTAATTTTGATGTCCAGATTCTAAAGAAGGATTTTATTTTGTCAAATACAACATATAGAATTTTTATAATTATATTTAAAAAGGGTTCTCCATCAAAAGGCGGTTAATCGACCCTTTAAAGAATATTAGAAGATTTATGCTTAAAATTGGATTCATTTGCATTTTACGCCTCTAACATTTATTGGATAAAAGTAAAAATATTTGACAAACATATATAATAATTTTTTAGTTAGTTCTATTCTTTCCTGCCATTACAATGGATATGTGTTAATTACCATTTAAAATAATATTATTTTATTATTAGAGTGCAATGTAAGATTTCAAAGGAACTCGTTGTCGCATATTGGGTACGCCATCGAGCATAGCGTTACCTTTAAAGTAATATTAATATTTTATTCACAAATATGGATAAATATAAAAATTCCATATTCTTTATTTACCTGGGGTGTTACATCCTCCCCCCATTTTGGGAATTGCGTCCTCGCAAATTTAAAATTGTGCTTGGAAACTTCATTGGAAGCCCCACATCGGAAACGGAGTAAATTAAACTATCACTTTAAAAGAAATAAATGAAGGTACAAAGGTCACCCGAGTTACCCCATACTAGGATTACATGTATGAAAACATGGATATGGATGAAAATATAGAGGGTCATGTTCTGAGATAGAGTGATAGATAACATGTTTAGGATAATGTTATCCACCAAAAAATCACAAACTTGTGATGGGTTAAATGGTATTGGATTCCCTAGTAGGAAAAGTTAATGGAAAAAATTTTTTTAAGTTACTTTTCAATGAGGAATTTATTTTTGAGCATAACTAAAACATAAGGAAACATACTTACTTGTCATTTTGAATTTCATATTTTATTATATTTCTTACACGGACTCATATTTTCTCCAAAATATGAGTATTTAGGATGACTTGTGTACATTAAGAGAGCTATAATCAACTTCTATAGAATCGCCTAATCCACAAAAGAGAACTATATACTTCCCATGTCTTTAGACCTTAACCAAAACTAAAACAAAAAATGTTAGTATGAGATCAGATAATACCCAAAAAGGATAATCCTTTATGAAAAATCTATTCTTAATCTCCAAAAATTGTCAATCAATACCCAAAGTTCAACAAAGATCATTCAATAAACAATTTGTCCATAAAATTATTCAAAGTAAACCAAACTAAGATTGAAACCCAAAAATTTGAAGGATCTAATCACATAGTCTTCCAAGGTAAAAATTAACATTTATCTCCAAATAAAAATGTTTTCTCTTAAAGTCTCATATTGAAAAGTAATTAACCTAATCACATATCATCCATGATAGGATAATAATTTACCTAGATAACCCAAAATAAACTCACTCTTGATTCCTAAAATCATCTAACTAAAAAGAATTAGTCAAACTAACCAGGGACTTCATGTATTCCAGTGGTAGGGGACAAATACCAGTTGCACTTTAGTTGTGGGGTCAATTCCCACAGCTTTTTCCAATGCGGTGGGTTGTCACACGGTCTGCGTGTTGTCCTTTTTCCCAAAACTATATAATTCATATAAAATTCCCCCAAAAAATGATAAAATCATCAAAAATAACCAGAAAATAATTTAACCTCAAGTTTATCTCATGTCGTTCATATTCCATCATAACATATAGTAACCCATAATTACCTCAAAAGTAAGGATCATATAAACCATAATGGTTACCTTTATAATTATTACCTAAACTTCCACATCGATTTAGTCATCTCGTACATGATGCATTAGAGAACTCACAAAGGTTCAAGTGGCTGATCATGACTCTTTGATAGTTGGTTTAGAACAACCATGAGATTCCTCATTGAATTCCCAATTTCATACAGTCTCTTAATCAGAGAACCACCACAGTTTCTTTCAAAATCATTGTCACTTTGGTGCCTGCTAGATCCATCCATTTAGTTTAAATAGAAATGTCTTGTGAGTATATCAACAAAACCATATTGTACTAATGAAGAATATGAAAACTAAGATATACTTACTCATTCACTTTATCTAAATCTAGGACTATTTCGGAAATCCTAGCCACTATGGTAATGTCACTTATGCTTAGAGAATACCTTAACCTATAAAGTTATCTAAACCTACCTCTCATACCAACTATAAGGACCCGGCCTTAAAACGTTACATAATCATGAATTAAATGTATAATTCACATAAAGGATCTTTTCAGGTTCAGAGTTTTATAAAATTAGGTCATAACTATTACATCTCAAAAGATTACAGAGTAGACACTTCTACTAAGTTTCCATAAAATAAATACTCTAAAAAAGAAACATGTCTAGTTCCATATTTTAGATAGCATGCCTTTCCATGATCCCATCAATGACCCTATTATTTTTTAAGTCATGTGGAAAACATTTCAAAAACATGGGATGAGCATAAAAATCCACGTAAAGGATACCAAAATAAGGAAAACTATTAGTTTTTCAAAACAACAAGTAATCCAAGAATACTTTACCAAAGTAAAACTTTTCACCTTAATGAAGTAGTAAAAACTCTTCACTGAATAAAAGACCATTACTTACCTTTTTTGTATCGAAAAGATTAAAATAAAACCCATATAAAGAACACATAACATATAAAGGTAACTTGGGACATAAACATACTTAAATGGAATAACCATATAGTCGACTTCCATACATACTTAATGGAATAGCCATATGTCCGAATTCCATACCCAATGCATTGGAGGTTATAATTTAACCACCCATCCTGGTATTCACAGCACCACCCGTCATATGGTTTATCACGTAACCACCCGTCAAATTTCCAAGTACCATTATAAAATCATAACACATAAAACAATTATAAAGGAAAGAAAACAATACCACATTTCAAGCACAATATATCACTTAAATATATTGACATAAAAAATCAATTATCAAAACCATTTTCAATACCAAAAAAGAGTATATGGTATTTATTTACTTTTAAAAATATAACGGCTTGTTAAGGATGCCAAAGATCATATAATACTCGGGGCGGCGGAAAGGTCATTGTCACCGCGTACGTTAAAAAACATACTTTTTGTCGTTTTGTAAAATGATTCATATAGAAAAGATTACTTTCGAATAAAAGTATAATTCAAAGGGGTTTATACACCGTATAAAATAAAGTTGTGTATAAAACAAAATATTCCTCAATGAAAGGAGATTGAGATGATGTCCCTTATAAATTCGGTATCCTGAGATTAAGGATAAATCAATTACATAATTATGTGTGAAAATTATGAATACACTAAATATAAGTGGATATTAAGTGTAAAAAAATCAGAGGTCATTCACACATAATCTTGGAAAAACAAAACCAATGACATAGATATTTAACTCAATGAAATGAGATTGAGTTATGATTTCCTATACAAGTTCATCTAAATGATGTAAGAATTTATCAATGAGATTATTGTGTGTAGAAATAGTATATCTACACAATGTTTTGTGGAAATTACAACATATAGATTCCACACATAATCTTTGCATAATAAAATCATGAGGTAGAGGTTTAACACAAAGAATTGAAATTCAGTTAAGAAGGTCCTTTGCAAAAATTCGACAGCCTAATGGCATCACTTCAAAATTCAGAAAATTAGTCGATGAGAGAGAGAATGGTATCTCATCACATGGACATAAAATTTAAATCAATAACGATATTGAAGAACATATACCAACATAATAAGATGTAAATTAAAATTCATAACAAAAGAAGTCTTTCAAAAAGAGGAGGGTGAAAGGTTCCCTTACCGATTTGGGCAACTTTCGAAACGTACACCCCATGAAAGAAGGGTCATACAATGAAGGTGTAACTACCCATAAATGAGAGTATATTATACAAATAGTAAAATAATGGGCAGTAAAAATATGACAAAAAATGAAATAGTGGCCAATGTAGCATGAATCTCACAGGAAAAAAAAGTTAGATGAAAATCCCCTTATGAAAATTCGGTAGCCGAACGGTGCCAAATAAAACCTCCAAAAAAGTATTGATGAGATAAAATAGGGTCTATATTCATATTAACATAAAATTTATAGCAAGAGTAATATAAAATAACATCCCCAAACATAAGAAATAGGAGCTTAATGCAAGTTACATAAAAAGAGTACTTAAAAATAAACAGAGAGTTAGGATCCCTTACCTCAAGTCTGACTTGTCTTGTGTGTTTCATTATATTCCTGAATAATAAACATTTTTCAATTTAAAATTTCATAAGGACACCTTTAAATGATTATTATTCAGTTCATATCACATATGATAATGTTATAATAATTGGTTAATAATTTGAGTTCATATTAAACGTTTTTGTCGATGTTTGGTTCATGAGTCAAAAATGAAGTTGTTTGAAAAAGATTGTCCATTTAGTTATAAGTAAATCATCTACAGAATATTATTAATTATTTAAATATAATATATATCCAGTACATATTCATTTTATACTACACCATACCATTTGGAGATAAAAAGAAATGAAATGCACCGTTCATGGAGACGGTAGGTCGTAGCTACGCATGAACGCTAGTTTAATTTCATTGTCATATTAATTGAATTAAAAATAATAGAGAGATATATATATTATAATTACAGTATAATATATATGTTATATAGGTCACATATGTTCATTAATTTCATTCTTTATACATTCCCTGTATTGCATGAATGAGTCACATTACTTGAGGGGGCGGTAGTCCACACTTCCTCATATGAAATTTTCACATTTTCACAACATGAAAATCATAAGGCATGTTTTAAATATAAAGTTCAGAATCATATAGAAAACATAAATACCATATATATCATATATAAAATATAGTGACATCATAATGGCCACCATTAAATGTGTTAAGAGAAGATTGAACAATCATCGTTTCGTGAGGCAGAAATTCTCCATCCATAGAAACAATAGGTTCTTTAACCATTAGACGAAGGTGTGTGTAAGTGTAGCTATAATCGTTCACATAAAAACATACTAGTATATTGAAGATACTGGTGTTGTTACAAAATAAAGGAATAAAAATATTTTTAGAGGGTTGGAGAAGCAAAATAAAATAAAAAGAACACAAGTGAAGACATTACCTTAAAATCGGGTAACGCTTCTTCGTTTGAACAAAAAGGGTTTCTTGAAGAGCATTCTGCAAAAGGTGAGGCTTCAATGATGAATAGAGGGATGTGGAGAGATGAAATGGGAAAGGGTTGGACGAGCCAAATTCTTGATATGTGTGGGTATGGTGGTAGATATGGGGGCCTTTTATAAGAGGAGAAGAGGGGCACTCTTGGAATGTTATAAACTATTACTTTATTATAAAATGCTTTTCAGATTTTAAAGGTACCAACATTGTATATTTCTAAGATAAGGTGATAAGAGTTCTAAATCCACCCATCCAATATGTTTTTGACATGTTTAGGTCTTATATTTTACATTATCTTTTCATTTTATTTAAATCGTTAAATAATGAGATAATTGATGCATCATCATGGTGTCATAAATAATTTAATTTATTTAATGTCTAAAAATTATAAAAAAAATATCATGATGTAGGAAATATATTTATCTTTCTAATTAATATTTATAGTCAAAAATATGACTTGTATAACCCCATGTAAAAATTTATTTAGTAAAACAATACATGTTTGTGACATTTTAATTTTAACTTTAAATAAAAAGTTATTAATGTCATTTTTTCAACCAAAGTCGCTTGATGGGGTCCCCAAGTTGAACCATAGATCTTCTTGGTCGTCCATGAATTATCCAATAAGTGTAGTACATGTTTCAAGGTCATTTAATATTATTATAACATTATCTTTACCTTGAATGACACTAATTACCTTTAATCGCGACTAATAAAACATAAAAGTTACTATTCATCAAAAAAAATATTTTAATCTCATTGAACCATATTTTACATCATTATGACCACCATGTTTGTAGGATTTTTGAAAATAAAATCACATAAGTGGTAAAGTTTCATTTAAAAGAAAAATCAGTTTCTTTAACTACCACTTAGTGGTTTCACTATTCATCAAAAAATGATGTTTTTCAGAAAAATACCAAAAATTAACCCGAAGCTATATTTGATATTCCGAATTAAAAAATGATGTCTATTTTACAAAATTAAAAAAATATAAGTTTCATTAATTAATTTAATAATTAATTCCCGTTGTCAAAACAAATAGCGTGTTTTTAAGAAACAATATCTATTAAAAGATTAACACTAGTTTAAGTCCAAATTCAAAGTGAAATTAATTTCAATGACCACCATTGGATTAAATGGTAAAAATATATTATAAATACACTTTAATATCAATTAAAAATATAATCTATCCATATAAGTCAATAAGATTAAAAAGAGGTTTTGAATTAAACATCAACATTTTCACTAAAAATGATCTTCATCGGAAAAATAACAAAAATTTACACAAAGTAAATTTTGTTTTCCAGATTGTACAGAAGGATTTTATTTTGTCAAATACAAAATATAAAATTTTCAAAAGTATATTTAAAAAGGTTTCTCCATCAAAAGGCGGTTAATCTACCTTTTAAAGAATATTAGAAGATTTATGCTTAAAATTGGATTCAATTGCATTTTACGCCTCTAACATTTATTGGATAAAAGTAAAAATATTTGACAAAAATATATAATCATTTTGTAGTTTGTTCTGTTCTTTCCCTCTATTACAATTTCTAGGCGTTAACTACCATTTAAAATAATATTATTTTATTATTAGAGTGCAACGTAATATTTCAAAGAAACTCATTGTCGCGTATTGGATACGCCATCAAGCATAGCGTTCCCTTTAAAGTAATATTAATATTTTATTCACAAATATGGATAAATATAAAAATGTCATATTCTTTATTTACCATGGTTGTTACACATTATATGTTTAAATCCTTATCATAATGAGTTCCCACGGATAAATCACACAACTATATGAAATATTATATTTTTTTAAGATATGGTTGAACATGTAATGAATTCATGTTGGGGTATATCTCTTTTGGGCTCTATAAACATCTTCATATCATGAACTATGGATGAATCGCTCATGGTAAGAAATTTTCTAGAATCTATAAATTTCGGTTCCAATGTAGATAAGAAATATATCATACAATTAATAATGTTGAAATATTATTGGTCATATCCTTATCATATACACCTATCGATACCAATGATCGCTATATCATAGAAACAGGTGTGGACTGTCTGGTGGCTTTGGTTAAAGTATATCATTTGGTATCCACCATATTCTCCTACTCTTTTTGAATCATCATATTTTCTATCAAAATCCCCTACATGGTAAAACCTTTGAACATTATGTATGTTCATAAAAAAGTAAATTCTATTGTCCTAGAGGTGTATCTATTATTTGGAATCCTTTTATTTTTTGTTTGGTTGGGCAATCTAAAGACATATTACCTTGTCAGATATAAGAGTACAAAATCCATTCTCCTATAATAATGGATAAAATAAATGAATAATTTTATACTAATCCTATGGATATAAACCAAGTTTATATAGAAAATTTATTTTTTGAAACCAATATCATCCATTGATTATTCATAATATATCATTCTTATCATGGATACACTTCTCTAGTACAAGATAATCGATACACCTTGGTTGAAAATATCACTATCACTTGATCCTTATATAAGACACCAATAATGTAAGGTATTTATAGGGTACCAATTACAACATGGATCTAATTTTGAAGTCCATGATTGAAAATCTTAAATTCATATAATCTAGAACAATACATGTTGATAGAGTACCCCATGACGTTGTTTATCATTAATGCATATTCTGAGATAGGAATGTTTCCATTATACCTATCCATTATATTTTGAAAAATTAAACTCCAAAGTATACATGGTTAAATATAATTTTGAAAAATATACTCAAACGCTTTCTAGGTGAGAGATCACTCATTATGGTTGTTGATAATCATGGTCCACCAATGACCTGATGAACCCTAAATATGGTTGGAAAATAACACCACTAATTGATAAGTGGATACTATTACAAGTTAGAATAGTAAATTAATAACCTTAGTACAATCCACTAATACATGGAGACTAGACTCAACATTCAAATCTGGTAGTCCCAACCACTAAAAGTCATAAATCAAACGTAACCTTCATTAATCATCACCTTCTCCTACTGGGATGATTTGTTTCTCTTTATATGAAAGAATATAACAATGTACATTGGATGGTGGGTTTGCAGACTACCCCATGTTTATAGGAATAGATATGAATACACCTTGTGGGGGTATAACACATTTTATTCCATGGATGAATGCATTATCTCTTAGAAGCTTGGTGATAGACGGTTCGATCAGTAGCATAATACCATTACAACCATGTATTAGGACATTCTATTGGGTCATCTACATTATTTAATCCTTCAATTACTAGATGATTAATGGTTGTTAAATATTATATAAGGACCTGAATCAACAATAACATATAAATTCAATTATTAACTCATATATGATTCATGTACCCATTACTAGTTCCTTACAACTATTACCTCCTATTTATTTAGTTGAAATGTATGTTATAAAAATGATTGTTATTGGATATGTCATCTATTACACGGAAATTAGGTTCCCCTGACCATATATCTAATCCTAGGACCCTTAATCCCATTGGACTATTATCCTTGTCTAATCCTCATATGATTCCCAAATCTATGCATGGTTCATCATGACACCACGCGGTCTAGTAGTAAGACAACTATTCCACCCCAAGATAACCACTTCTAGGTTTGGGACTGGTGACTATCACCATGTAAACATAACAAAACAAATTAAATTATTTATCCGAATGAACCTATACATAAACAAAAATTTCCTTATAGGATATAACAACACAAACATGATAATAAAACCAATTGTAATCTACAATCCATGTGACAAATTATAATCATCTGCAATATGAAATTACATAAATAAAAAAGTAGTGAAATAAATTCATAAAACCAAAAAATATAAATTTAAAAAAAAATTCTTGAATATTTAGATGACTTCAAAATTAATATATCATTCCAAAATATCATTATTTCTGTCACCTATAGTTACCAATTAGCTACCACTTGACTGACACCTTGTCCTCTGATATCACAATTAAACAGTTCACCATCTATATAACCCAAGATGTGTATGGGTGAAAAAACTAACATTGGGGTGAGTATATATATATATATATCTCATTGGACACAAAGAAAAATTGATAGATAGAAATAATTGTTATATGAAAACCATAATGAATAGACTAATCCCGGATATGATTATAAAAAGGTCAATATATAAATAATTGAATGTATCAGTCTACATAACTCAACTAAAAAGAATTTTTCCTAGTTAAGAAACAAATAATCCACACTAATTATCTTTATAACACATGTCTCATATATGGAACTATTTTATGAATCCCAAACCTCTCTAATTTATGTATCTATAAATTTTGTAAACAATGACAGTAGTGGAAAAATTCTTTATAGTGTAGAAATGTTATATTATGTAGTAACAAACACCCATGATAGAGGACTCATGCCTTGTGTGAGGTTTTTCCTAAAGATATATATCATGTGGGATCCTCACTGTATAGTGGACAAGGGAGTATTGGAAAAATTCATGAGTTATTTGACCAAAAACCTTTAAATATATAGATTTATTTTTATTTTCCAAAAATGTGAGGGATCTGTGCCATTTTTCAAGAATTACTCTAAGGGAGTTCATAACCCCATGTAAACTCTGATCATCATGCACCATCTTTGTATTCCATTTTATAGTTCTATGAAAATTAAAATATATAAATCATATCATGTATCACATATTTTTGTAAATTTGAATGTAAAATAATGTTCAAGAGAGAAAAACAAACTAATAATAGACTAAAATTAGTTCTGAACTCAATTTATGAGTAAGAATATATGAATTTTTATAATTCAATAAAATATAATTTATTTTTATATTTTTGGAGATTGATAGGAATTCCCTAGAGAGAAATATATTCATGTTCTTTTACCCACAGTCTATATGGTAGTTTACTTAAACAATACATGGTATGGGGTACATGCAATGCAAGACCCATAGGGGTGTACAAGACAAGTAATGAAACATCCTGTTTCATTTGTATTCCATTTTTCATGATTTGAATATGGTTGGGTATACAATTTTAATTATAATATTACCACATGGTAGGGATCTCTCTCATCACAATTTTTCAAAATTCCTAGGACAACTTGTTCTGTATACGTAACATATATGGAATGTGATGTTTAAATTAGACCAAAACCACAGCCACAAATTCTATTGTGATACATGGAAGATATATTTGAATTAAAAATCATGTGATTTATTCATACAAAATTAAATCATTAAATCAATTGAAAATACAATATCATTTCCAATTTCTCCAACCATCATTCCTCAAACATCAGAAATGAACTTAATTATCAATTCCACACCTACGAGTGTCCCTATACTCTAACGAATCCCCAATAGAAATAATTTTCATAATATTAATAGTGAAATATTTTTTAACAATGAACTAATACCAAAGGCATTGTCAAATTACAATTTTTACACAACATAACCTCTAAATTCTCTTGCATATCTCATCGAGTTACCCTATATGACATTATCACCATTTAACTGATTTGTAAATGTGATTAAAAATTAATTGACCATTTCTATTTATCCCAATAAAACATTATCGAATCACCATACATGATAAAGGATAGTGAAGAAAACATTGAGGGGATGGTGGATGAAATTAAATGAACAGGAGTTGTTTGGGTTCATTACAATGTTCCAGTCACTATTTGATATGTGAAAGAAAATCATTGATGAAGAATGTAGGGAAGAACCATCTTATTGTTTTAAATTTAAATAAATATAATTATAGGGGCAATAAATCATGAAATATATTTATTAATAAAAATATAAATGAAAAAATTGACATGATAATAAACTAAAAATGGATAATTTATCAAATAATGATTCTAACAACTTAATTAGATGATTCGTTTTTATTATTCAAGATCACATCATGTATAAATTTTTATTCACCTAAAAGTGTGATTTTTTTCGTATATAGATCTCATATTATCCATATGATATCACTCCCTAAATATTTATAATTAGGGTTTATGTTGATTAACACTATATTATAATGTTAAGGATAACTATATTTTGGGAAATATGAGTTTCAAGATATTATAAACTAAATAACCAACTAAATAATTAAAATAATTTGTAAATAAATACTAACATGGACTTGACCAAGGGTCCTGAATGTGAGCCATCATTATACCTCACTTAAAATAAACCCCTTATTATGGTCTCATCCATAATTTCATCTTTTTCACATGGGGATCCACTTAGTATATTTTTTGTTGACATATGATGAGCTCATTTAACGAATGTAGATCTACGACCCATATATATTATAATGTTAACGACAATAAAAATCCATGTTAGTACTTTATTTATGATATTCTTAGTATTATTTTTTGGTTCTATTACGAAGTTATAAAAAAGAATAATGATTAATTCAATTAGAAAAATATGATAATGTTATATAAAGAATTAAATAGTAATAATTTTTAAAAAAAATTCAATAAAAATGAATTATTACATTTTATTTTGGTTTTTACCTTTATTTTGATTCGGTATTATTTTTTAAAAATATTTAGTACTTTTAAATGTAGAAAAAATTTAATAATCACAATATTCTAAAAAAATGGTTTGAAAACAATATATATGTCTTTATGATATTGATTATTTGAATGTTTTTTTTCTATATTAAAATTTGTTGGTTATTAAAATAATGTAGAATCTAGATGATTTATCTATCAAAGTAACAAAACATTATATCTTAATAATTATATGATAATTTTTTATTGTGTGGAGAGTATACATGGTAATGAATAAGTGAAGAAGGAATTATGAATTGTAATTTTTTCTCATAGGAAAGAATAATTATTATGATATTAATATATTCTGATTTATAAAATTTTATTAATTTAAATTGAGTATTTTTTAAAATTTTATCATCTTTGGGTGATATCGGAAGTTGGAAATCAATATAATTGTGATCATTATGAAACGTCACTTTTAATTTTTTAATTTATAATTTATAATTTTTTGGTTAAAAATTTAAAAATTCGAAAAAAAATTATGAGTTTCTTGGTTATATTAACACTCCTTATGAAAATTCATATTATCCACATATTTTTGTTTTTTGAATGGAGTTGATTCATACAGTAGGTGTTTCATTTTTCATTACTATGAAAACTATCTATACATTTGTATAATATTGTATAAATAATTGGTTTCTATCTCTATCCATCCTAAAATTTTTATAATATAATTAATAATTATAACAATGATCTTATATATTATTTATTATGGTTTTAATTTTTTTTGAATTTTATTTCATCGATTTTAGTTTATACATTATTGTATTTATGAAATTATTATTATGTTTAAAATATTTCCATTATTATTATATAAATAATGTTTTATAATATTATTAAATTAAATGTGATTTCTTTATTATTACTATTATTATAAATTTATTTTATTAGATAAGTGAGAACTCATATATATTGGAGATTTTTATTTTTATTAACTTTTTATATTAATATTAGCATAAAAATAAATTATATAAAGAATGAATTATCTTACCCTCTCCTCATTTTTTTACCAAGGGGATATGGGGAGAGAATCCCTCTATTAATCCTCATATTATCTTATTTTTCTCCAACTCTCATGAATTATAATCAACACAATTGTTTTCGATATCATTCATCAATATTTGAATTTTCCTCCTCTTAAATTCCTCTTTCTCACATATTCATATCCACAATAAGAAAATGATGGAAAATTTTATTTACGAATGTAATTGTACTACATAATTTCATAGATATATTTTTCTATGAGTATTTAAATACCTTTTTAATCCTTAATCAAATTTGGGCGATGATAGATCCAATATTTCATCTCATCAAGGAAAGAGTTTATGTGTCATTTCTATTATAAGCTGTATCACATAGTATTTTTGATGTATAAATTAATATATTACAGCGATAGAAAATACCTAAAATACATATATTGAAAATAATATTGTTTTCATCTATTTTTTTGGGACTTTCAGTTTTGATATGTTATGTATTATCAATTTATTCAACTATAACATTTTAAAAAATATTAACATAACTAGTTATGAAAATTTATTTGAGTGTTAAATAGATTCAATTAATTTATTAAAGTTTGATATGTATTATATTTTATTTTTAATAATATATTTTTAGTGGAATTCCATTTTTAATTTCAAATATATATATATATATATGATGTTATCCTGAATCAAGGTCACCTCTAATGTGACTAAAATGGTGAAAGAAACCTAAATCATTCATCCCCACATATCGGAGTCAACCGACTAGTAGAAATGGCCCATTTCTAATATGGGGGAAAGTATGGGTATGTAGTTATAAACAACCATAATTGAAAATGTGAAAAATATAATTAAAAATTTCAAGAATATAAATAACCTCAATCACATTAACATATTCAATGAAAATGATATCAGTAATGCATTTCATATATAATCATATTAACTCACAATCTATAATAATAATAACTATAATTTCCAGAAATAATATAAAACATAAACCATACCATTTATGTGATTATATATATATATTTATATATATTCGCACATGTAGACACACAATACATAAATTATAGAATAAAATTTCTTCATTGCATGCTCGAACACATTTCCAACTAATTACATGCTCCATGTATCATCCTTTAACAAGAGAGATGTTTTCCTCCATTAGATCATGAAACATAAATTTTTATTGGTTATAAGGATACATGATAAGGGTTTAAATAAAACACATTTGGGCACTAAAAACCATTTCTCTAAATATAACAGTTAAAATTAGTGAATTTATAGTGTGGCATTTTTCAATGTAATTTTAATAAACAATTCAAATAAAAATATGTGTGTATCAACTATGAGTGAAACACCTTCACATGGGGTGAACATAACTACATATGTTATTGTTGGGAATCATCTTAATGTATAACATATTCATCAATTGGGAATCATTTCCCATGTAATAGCCAACTCCAATAAAGTCCCATTATAAGATGATGACCACATATGGGAAACATGTCCGAATAACATATCTATATAAGAGATGTATAACATCCACATTGTAAGAGGAATTCTAATATATGAAAATAAAATCATGAAAATGTATTCATATATCTGGGTATAGATTCATAGAGTATACATTTCCCTATTGGAATAAAAAAATGGTAAATGATCTAATGAGAGTATAATGTTTTTATGCAAGATGGCTCATAAGTGTAAAATACATCACTATCCTGGATTCATAAAATCAGTGGAAGGTTATCACATCTCATTAGAATTAACACTCATTTGGTAATAATTTCACTTCCCTAGATGTATCTCAACTTGGTCTATTCATTCAGCTTCAATGGGAAATAAAAATAATAGGGTATAACATCCCATCACCCATCCTCATCCAAATCACAAGCAAATTTATCCTAATATACATGGGTATAACATACCAAATTCAGACGAAGTCAGAATTATGCTACATCCCTCAACACACCCAACATTCTATTGATTTACATTACATCCCAATATAATTAGAATATAATATTAGTCAATTCCAGAAGAAAAATATAGAATTC
This sequence comes from Viscum album, assembly GCA_963277665.1. NCBI lineage: Eukaryota > Viridiplantae > Streptophyta > Magnoliopsida > Santalales > Viscaceae > Viscum > Viscum album. The sequence goes on along the minus strand of OY728127.1, from coordinate 2,010,482,525 downwards.
CATCCCTTATCATGAATAATAAAAAAGTGGAAATATTTTTCATTCAATATCCATAATTGGAAGAAACTACATAAAACCCTATTTACCAATCGTAACATTAAAAAAATAGCATTAAAAAAATTTATATTAATATATAAAAATTTTAATTTAATTTTTGCATATTTTCTTATGTGCATCAATATATAATTAATTAATTATCTTCACACTCAACCTAACTCCATAAGTCAATTTAGGTATAAGCTACAATTTTGAACAATCTATTGGGGGAGGAATTACAAAAACAAACCAAATAAACTATCAAAATGCAAAAATTGAATTTGTAATCACCCTTGAGGACACATAAAAACTGGAACATATGATTCAATTGGTGTGGACTAACAACTTTTTTATTAGCTTACCAACATAAAAAATATATTTTATAAGTCTTGGATTAATAATTATTGACAATGTGGCCTCTAAACGACACAGATTCAATTGGTGTGGACAACCATATAATGTATCAAATTGATACATTGAAATTATGTTCTATTAATATTAATAATAGGTTTACATAGATAAGAATAAATGAATCTCTCATTAATATATAAAATTATAGATAATGGATTTTGTCCTTTTTTAAATGAATCTAAATATCAGGCTTCGACTACCCACAAATTTGAGGAATGAATGTTATACTCAAACGCACATTAGTATCAATTTACCTATATAGGACCACCCATAAATTAGATAATAATTATAAATAACATATTCAAATGATATTCATAGAAACACTATGAAGAAATATTATATCATACACATACAATTTTCTTATATCATCGATAGGCTAGGTGTCCCTTACTGGTATGATTTGTGAAATATTAGTAAATATGTGTAGAAATAACAAATCCACATAATATTCTTGTTGAATTGTTGAAATCCTCATTACAAAATCCATGGTCATATGATCCAACATCCACTCTATAATGAGTAGCGACTATAAAGAAATATCATGTTTCTAGTTACCATACATTGTACAAAGATAGGGGAAAACCTATAAAATGAACCCTATTATGTCTATATTCATCACAGTCCACTATTATAACATAAAAATATCATGATAAATCTTGTCATGATTTGTGTGGTAATCCTCTATCAATGTATTTAAATTCTACATAAGAACCTCATGCATGATCTTATATATTCTAACCCACCCTTGGATTTGGATAACCTAACCAGCATCATGTGAGTGAACAGTTGGAGAAACCCCATAAAATATTTTTTTAACATGATTAATCATTATAAGTCAGTTAACTGATCCAAATTATCTCTCTAATAATCTGAGGTTTTCATTATAAAAAAATATCAGGTTCAATTTCCCCTAATATTATCAAATATCAAGGAACGTATAAAAAATTTATAATAAATTCCACCCACAACTGGACACATCTAGTACAATTACATAATTTTTCCAATAAGTTCATTAACAACATCATTACCCTTCCCATGTATAAAATTTATTTTAATGTCAAATCATTGAAGGTACATGACCTACCCCTTTTTCCTATTACATGGTTATCACTGAGAAAATATACACCATATGATATTGTGTTCTTTATATATACAAATAGTATCTCACTCAAAATAATGTAATTTCGCTATATCAAATAATTTAAAAAATATAAAAAATAATGATCATGTGTAAGGTAATTTATCTCATCAATAATCAACTGAAAGGAATGATAGGAAACAAAATACATGTATATAATCATAAAAACTTCCACAAAGACCATTGATGCATCACAATGTTGTGTTTATTCATTACCTAGATTGGAATTGTCAAAACTGATGTATATTATATTCATACCTTCAACTCATAGAAGGACATATCATAACAATTATACTATAGGAACATCACTATCATTTTTGTTAGGACTCTCATTGCCCCTTCAAGTCTAGTGAAGTCTTGAAAAAATCATTTATAATAGACTAATGAACGGATCAATCTATTTATCTCAATATTTTTGTTTGGATATTCCAAATAAATAATATAAATATCCTTCCATGTGTCAAATAATAATAATATGATTGATATAACATTACCTATTAATCAAACCTCCTTGATACATAACTAAAACATTAAAATCCTATCATAAATATTATACTCTTTCAGTGTACTGAAAATTTTATCCGGATTTTATGCTTGATCCTCTACTGATATAGATTATACCAAAATGTAAATAAGGAAGAATTCAATAAAATAACTGATGTGTGGATGTAAAAACCTATTCATTATACCAATGAATATGAATTAAACATTATTTAATCTAAATGATATCAAAACAAGCTCATATATGTTTTACATGTTCTTGAAAGTATTATGATATATGTATAATGGAATCAATCATAGATGTTTATAACATGATATCTAATAAATCATTATGAACTTAACATATTCTCCTAATTTTTCTAATGGATCATAAATACATTGAATTAGATAGCAATTATTTAATATCACATGGTTCAAACACTAGTATTCCAAAAATTAGAATAATGAGACATATACATTTTTTGTAAAAAATATTGTTTCACAAAAAGGCGAAATTTTTGGCTAGAAAATATTTTTTCTTAAAATATTAACTAATAGTGACGTCAACACATGTGTCAATATAAGAGATTTCATGTATAAATTATTTGATATGGTCTCTATATCAAAAAAAATTTCAATCATAGACAACATTTACATTTCCCTCATGTGGAAACATTTACATGTAGATAGAAAAACATTATTCGAACTAATCAACTAAATGACGAAGGATCATATAATTACTCTCTACATTGCCTAGACTAAATTGTGAAAACTGGTATAAAATCATTCCATGAATCCATTTTTTAGGTACTGAATGGACGATCATTATATCCCACTAAAAAAATGATAATATTTTTCACCCCAATAGTTATGAAAATATGAATTATTATTATAATAGTCATTATGTTCTCAGAAATGAGTAAAAAAATCCGTACCTAGGATCTCAAAAAAACTATGAATATATTGTATATATAAATATGAGACATGATGATGTATAATGGTTATGAGGGAACACACATAACATCAATTAATACCCATAGATCACACCTTTAATGGATTATATAAAGAAATCACACTATATAGGAACTCATAAGACAATAACATATCACAATAATATTGTGTATATATAAATAAATGTGATTCAATTATATTAAATAAATTATACGTGGGGGTAATTTCCCCAAAGATCATTCTATGAATAAATTAATGTCCCTCATAGTAGTTAATTGTTGATTATTTAAGGAAATAATGTTTTACTTACATAAATCCTCATCCACTGTATCCAGAACCTTAACTGCCAAAGGAAACACCCCTATACTACAACTATCATCCCATAGAACCTCAATTGCATCGATTATTATAATGGTTATAATAATAAAACTAACACAACTTTGTAGAACAACTATTACTAATTCATATCATAGACGATGACAATAACTATGAATACTAGGTGTCTAAGAAAAAATCCTATAGAAATACTATAGATTCCATTTTTTAATAAGGACCACAAAACACTATAGGTCAGTGGCACTATGGTTGTGTACTACCTGAATTACAAAACTGATAATACTGTAACTGTTAACTCCCATTCTATGAAGATGATCCTCCACCCTTAATGTTTTTTCCTATCATTAATTTAATAAGAACCAATAAAATTCAATTTTTAAATACATAATGATATTCTCTTGAATCATAAATATGATCCAGACTACCCAACTGGTTTGAGATGAACTAGGTTACTTTATATGATACATGCCCCATTAATTGTATGAAAATATGATATAAGAAAATATATATTAACCTAAAAATGAATCAACTGCCTTATTAAATCCTAAAATTGATAAGTCATAGTGGTCTCATCACCCCAATTAAGGAATAAAAATGGATTACCATTGTAAAATGAGAATAATATTTCATCAACAACATTACACCATTCCTGATATTCCTAAAGTAATGATCTTTATTATATCTCAATGTATTTATAATGGTAAAGCTATCGAATGATCCAAAATTCACTTCATGATATCCACAAATATGGGTTTTCCCAAATAACGAAAACGTACTAGTGCCTCACTGGTCCCCAAATCATATATACAAAAATCACCACCCACATCTCAAGGGGTTTCTTTATGTGTAAAAATATTATCTTTTATGTACTCTATCAATATCACAACTGCCTTGGGTTTACCCGGAATAGTAAAAATATGTCAACACTAACCCAAAAACACCTTTATTAGATAAAAATGGCAGGTTAACTACATAAATCATCATAGTCCACATATTTTTTTGAAATAAAATACAGTCCCATTAGGATGGGTATAATGAGGATCCACAGATGATACTAGAGAATATATCTCACTAACTAGATGAGAATATTATTCCTCATCCTTCTAGTAATAAATTGTTTTTCACTTTGGTGGTATATCACAACAATTCCAAAATTAGGACTTATAATCACATTAAAACATATCTGAACACACCAAATAGTATATTTAATAATAAGAAAATTGGAATTCCACTCTATACACATACCATATAATCCTAATTGTCTTAAATATCACTAAGTGATATTTATTTACCTTATTACCCAAACATCCATAAAAGAGGAATTAAAAACAAAAAGGATTAACACTATCAGCTTAATAATAAAATAAAATAATCTTGGTTTAGTTGTGTCATTATCCACAATATATATATATATATTTGTTTCTAAGGTCCTAAATAACAAAAAATATATATGAGAACAATGTTTATCAATCATAACATATCAAATCAATGTTATGAAAATCCTATATGATAGGAATGATGTTAAAACACATTATCCCTTTCAACCATACGAAAAAATAATAATAAACCATTAATCAATGTTAAAATCCATGATATTTACTAAAAAAGGTCCAACAATAAAAAAAGGATAACAGTCACATCTTGAGTATCCCAGACATCCGCTATATATATGTCAGATACTCATGAAAAATATCTATATCAGGGCTTGAAATCACATTTTCTCATGTTTATCATTTCAAAAATTGTATTATAATAGAAACTAAACAAGGAATTGAGAGCACTATGTACAATGAGCTTTTTTTTGTTTTTTTTGAATTTTACTTCATCGATTTTAGTTTATATATTATTGTATTTATGAAATTAGTATTATGTTTAAAATATGTCCATTATTATTATATTAATATTTTTTTATAATATTAGTAAATTAAATGTGATTTCTTAATTATTACTATTATTATAAATTTATTTTATTAGATAAGTCAGAACTCATATATATTAGAGATTTTTATTTTTATTAACTTTTTATATTAATATTATCATAAAAATAAATTATATAAAGAATGAATTATCTCACCATAACCTCCTTTTTTTACTAATGGGATATGGGAAGAGAATCCCTATACCAATCCTCATATTATCTTATTTTTCTCCAAATCTCATGAAATATCATCAATATAATTGTTTTTTCATATCATTCATCAATATTTGAATTTTCCTCCTCTTAAATTCATCTATCTCACATATTCATATCCACAATAAGAAAATGATGTAAAAGTTTATTTATGAATGTAATTAAACAACATAATTTCATAGATATTTTTTTCTATGAGTATTTAAATACCTTTTTAATCCTTAATCAAATTTGTGTGATGATAGATCCAATATTTCATCTCATCAAGGAACAATTTTCTGTGTTATTTCTATTATAATATTTATCACATAGTATTTTTATGTATAAATTAATATATTATCAAGATATATAATACCTAAAATACATATATTTAAAATAATATTGTTTTCATCTATTTTTTTTGGTCTTTCTATTTTGATATGTTATGTATTATCAATGTATTGTATTATATCATTTTAAAAAAACATTAACATAAGTAGTTATGAAAATTTATTTGAGTGTTAAGTAGATTCAATTAAATTATTAAAGGTTGATATGTATGATATTTTATTTTTATTAAGATTTTTTTAATGGAATTCCATTTTTAAATTTCAAATATATATATATATATATGATGTTATCCTGGATCAATTTCATCTCTAATATGAATAAAAAGGGTGAAAGAAACCTAAATCATTCATCCCCACATACCGGAGTCTACCGACTAGTAGAGATGGTCCATTAATAATATGGGGAGAGTATAGGTATGTAGTTATAAACAACCATAATTGAAAATGTGAAAAATATAATTATAAATGTCAAAAATATAAATAACCTCAATCACGTAACATATTCAATTAAAAAGATATCAGAAAAGTATTTCATATATGTTCATAATAACTCACAATCTATAATAATAATAATTGTAATTTTAAGAAATAATATAAAACATAAACCATACCATTTATGTGCTAATATTTTATATATATATATATATATTCTCACAAGTAGACACAGAATACAGAAATTATAGAATTAAATTTCTTTATTGCATGCTCGAACACATCTCCAACTGATTACATGCTCCATGTATCAACCTTTAACACCAGAGATGTTTTCCTCCATTAAATCATGAAACATAAATTTTTATTGGTTATAAGGATACATGATAAGGGTCTAAATAAAACTCATTTGGCAACTAAAAACCATTTCCCTAAATATAACCATTAAGGTAAGTGAATTTATAGTGTGGCATTATTCAATGTAATTTTAAGAAAAAATTCAAATAAAAATATATGTGTATCAACTATAAGTGAAACACCGTCACATGGGGTGAACATACCTTCATAAGTTATTGTTGGGAATCATCTTAATGTATCACATATTCATTAATTGGGAATCATTTCCCATGTAATAGGAAACTCCAATAAAGTCCCATTATAAGATGATGACCACATATGGGAAACATGTCCCAATAACATATCTATATAAGATAGGTATAACATCCACGTTGTAAGAGGAATTCTAATATATGGAATGCAAATCCTGAAAATATATTCACATTTCTGGGTATATATTCATATAGTAGAGATTTCCCTATTGGAATAAAAAAAATTGTTATATGATCTAATGAGTGTATAATGTTTTTATGAAAGATGAATCATAAGTGTAAAATACATCACTAGCCCGGTTTCATAAAATCAGTGGAAGGTTATCACATCTCATTATAATTAACACTCATATGGTAATCATTTTATATTCCCTAGAAGTATCTCAACATGGTCTATTCATTCAGCTTTATTGGGAAATAAAAAATACTAGGGCATAACATCCCATCCCCCATCCTCATCCCGATCACTAGCATATTTATCCAAATATACGTGGGTAGACCATACCAAATTCAAACGAAATCAGAATTATGCTACGTCCCTCAACACACCCAACATTCAATAGATTTAAATTACATACCAATATAGTTAGGATATAATATTAGTAACTTTCGCAACAAAAATATATAATTGCATCCCTTATCATGAATAATAAAAAAGTGGAAATATTTTTCATTCAATATCCATAATTGGAACCAACTACATAACACACTATTAACCAATCTTAACATTAAAATAATAACATTATAAACAATTTTATATAAATATATAAAAAATTTAATTTAATTTTCGCATATTTTCTTATGTGCATCAATATATAATTAATTAATTATCTTCACACTCAACCTAACTCCATAAGTCAATTTCGGTATAACCTACAATGTTACACAGTCTATTGGGAGAGGAATTACATACAAAAACCAAATAAACTATCAAAATACTACAATTGAATTTGTAATCACCCTTGAGGACACATCAAAATTGGAACATATGACCCAATTAGTGTGGACTAACAGCTTTTTTATTAGTTGACTAACATCAAAAATATATTTTATAAGGCTTGGTTAAATAATTATTGACGATGTAGCATCTAAACGACATATATTAAATTGGTGTGGACAACCATATAATGTATCAAATTGATACATTGAAATTATGTTCTATTAATATTAATAATGGGTTTACATAGATATGAATAAATGAATCTCTCATGAAGCTATAAAATTACAGATAAAGGATTTGCTACTTCTTTATATAAATCTAAATATCAGGCTTCGACTACCCTCAAATTTGAGGAATGAATTTTATACTCAAACACACATTTGTATCAATTTACCTATCTAGGACCATCCATAAATTAGATAATAATTATATATAACATATTGAAATTATACTCATAGAAACACTATGAAGAAATATTACCTCATAGACATACAAACTTCTTATTTCATCGATAGACTAGGTGTCCCTTACTGGCATGATATGCGAAATGTTAGTAAATATGTTTAGAAATACCAAATTCACATAATGTTCTTATAGAATCGTTGAAATCCTCATTACACAATCCATGGTCATATGATCGAACATCCACTATATAATGGGTAGCGACTGTAGAGGACTAGCATGTTTCCAGTTCCCATCCATTACACAAAGATAGGGGAAAAGGTATAAAATGAACCCTATTATGTCTATATTCATCACTATCCACTATTATAACATAAAAAAATCATGATATATCTTGTCATGATTTGTGTGGTAATCCTATATCAATGTATTTAAATCCAACATAAGAACCTCATGCATTCTCTTATATATTCCAACCCAACCTTGAATTTGGAGATTCTAACCAGCATAATGTGAGTGAACAGTTGGAGTAACCCCAAATAATATTTTTTTAACATGACTAATCATTCCGAGTCAGATAAGATATCCAAATTATCTCTCTAATAATGTGAGGTTTTCATTATAAAAAATAATAGGTTAAATTTCCCCTAATATTATCAAATATCATTGAACATATCAAAAAATTATAATAAATTCCACCCACAGCTGGACACCTCCAGTACCATTACATAATTTTTCCTATAACATCATTAACAAAAACATTACCCTTCCCATGTATATAATTTATTTTAATGTTAAATCATTGAAGGTACAAGACCCACCCCTTTTTCCTATTATATGGTTATCACTAAGAAAATATACACCATATGATATTGTGTTCCTTATATATATAAATAGTATCTCACCCAAAATAATGAAATTTTGCTATATCAAATATTTCAAAACATATACAAAATAAAGATCATGTGTAAGGTAATCTCTCTCATCAATACTCAACTGAATGGAACGACAAGAAACAAAATACATGTATTGAATCATAACAACTTCCACAAAGACCATTGATGCATCACAATGTTGTGTTTAATCATTACCTAGATTGGAATGGTCAAAACCAATGTATATTATATTCATACCTTAAACTCATAGAAGGACATATCATAACAATTATACTATAATAACATCACTATAATTTTTGTTAGGACTCTCATTGGCCATTCATGTCTAGTGAAGTCTTGAAAAAACATTTATAATAAACTAATGAACTGATCAATCTATTTATCTCAATGTTTTTGTTTGGATATTCCACAGAAATGATAGAAATATCCTTCCAAGTGTCGATAATAAGAATATGATTGATATAACATTCCCTATTAATCAAACATCCTTGATACATAACTAAAACATTAAAGTCCTATCATAAATATTATACTCTTTTAGTGTACTTAAAATTTTATCCTGATTTTATGCTTGATCATCTACTGACATGGATTATACCAAAATGTAAATAAGGAATAATACAATAAAATAACTGATGTGGGGTGGTAAATCCCTATTCATTATACCAATTAATATGAATGAAACGTTATTTAATATAAAGGAAATCAAAACAAGCTCATATATGTATTACAGTTTCTTGAATGAATTATGATATATGTATGATAGAATCAATCATAGATGTCTATAACATGATATCAAATAAATCATTAAGAACTAAAAATATTCTCCCAAATGTTATAGAATATCATAAATACATTGAATTGGATATCAATTATTTAATATCACATGGTTCAAACACAATTATTCCAAAAATTTGAATAATGAGACATATACATATTTTTGTGAAAAATATTGATTCACTAAAATGTGAAATTTATGGCTAGAAAATAATTTTTCTTACAATATTAACTAATAGTGTCGTCGAAACATGTGTCAATATAAGAGATTTCATGTATAAATGATTGGATATGGTCTCTATATCAAAAAATGTATCGATCATACAAAACATTTCCATATCCCTCATGTGGAAACATTGACATGTAGATAGAAAAACATTATTTTAACTAACCAACTAATTGTGGAAAGATCATATAATTACTCTCTACATCATTTAGAATAAATTGTGATAACTGGTAAAAAATCATTCCTTGAATCCAATTTTTATGTACTGTATGGATGATCATTATTTCCCACTAATAAAATGAGAATATTTTTCACCCCAATAGTTATGAAAATATGAATTATTATTATAATTGTCATTATTTTCTCAGAAATGAGTAAAAAAAATCCATACCTAGGATCACATAAAAACAATGAATATATAGTATATATAAATATGACACATGATGATGTATAGTGGTTATGAGGGAACACACATAACATCGATGAATACCCATAAATCTCACCTTTAATGGATTATATAATGAAATCACAATATATAAGAACTCATAAGACAACACTATATCATAATAATATTGTGTATATATAAATTAATGTGATACAATTATATAAAATAAATTATATGTGGTGGTAATTTCCCCAAAGATCATTCTATGAATAAATTAAGGTCCTTTATTGTATTTAATTAATGATAATTTAAGGAAATAATGTTTTCCTTACAAAAATCCTCAACCACTGCATCTAGAACCTTAGCTGCACAAGGAAACACAACTATACTACCACTATTATCCCATATAACCTCAATTAAATCCATTATTATAATGGTTATTATAATAAAACTAAGAAAATTTTGTAACATAAATATTACTAATTTACATCATAGACCATGAAAATCAGTATGAATACTATGTGTCTATGAAAAAATCCTATAGAAATACTATCGATTCCATTTTGTTAACATGGACCACAGAACACTATAGGTTAGTGGAACTATGGTTGTGTACTACCTGAATGTCAAAACTGATAAAACTGTAACTGTTAACTCCCATTCTTTGAAGATGATCCTCCACCCTTAATGTTTTTCCTATCATTAATTTAATAAGAACCACTGAAAATCAATTTTTAAATACATAAAGATATTCTCTTAAATCTTAAATATGATCCAGACTACCCAACTGGTTTTTTCATGAACTAGGTTACTTTATATGATACATTCCCAATGAATTGTATGAAAATATGATATAAGACAATATATATTCACCTAAGAATGAATCAATTGCCTTATTAAATTCTAAAATTGATAAGTCACAATGGTTTCATCACCCACAATTAATGAATAAAAATGGATTACCTTAGTAAAATGAGAATAATATTTCATCAACAACATTACAATATTCGTTATATTCCAAAAGTAATGATATTTATTATATCTCAATGTATTTATAATGGTAAATCAATTGAATGATCCCAAATTCACTTCCTGATATCCCCGTATATGGGTTTTCCCAAATAAGGAAACCCCACTAGTGCCTCACTAGTCCCCAAATAATATATACAATAATCTTCACCCACCTCTCAAGGTGTGTCTTTATATTAAAAAATATTATCTTTTATGTACTCTATCCATATACCAACTTCCTTGGGTTTACCCTGAATAGTAAAAAAAAGTTTACACTAACCCAAAACCCCATTATTAGATAAAAACGGAAGGGTAACTACATAGATCATCATTGTACACATATTTTTTGAAATAAAATAGAGTCCCATTAGGATGGGTATAAAGAGGATTCACATATGATACTAGAGAATCAATCTCACCAACAAGATGGAAATACTATTCCTCTTCCTTCTAGTACTAACTTTTTTTTCACAGTGGTGGTATATACCAACAATTCAAAAATTAGGACTTATAACCACATAAAAACATATCTGAACACACCAAATAGTATATTTAATAACATGAAAATTGCAATTCCACTCTATACACATACCATATAATCCTAATTGTCTTAAATATCACTACATGATATTTATTTACCTTATTACCCAAACATCCTTAAAGGAGGAATTAAATACAAAAAGGATTAACACTATCTGCTTAATAATAAAAGAAATTAATTTTGGTTTAGATGTGTAATTATAAACAATATATATATATATAATTGTTTCTATGGTCCTAAATAACCAAAAATATATATGAGAATAATTTTTATCAATCATAAAACATCAAATCAATGTTATGAAAATCATATATGATGAGAATGAGGTTAAAACACATTATCCCTTCCATGCTTAAGAAAAAATAAAAATAAACCATTTTTCAATGTTAAAATCCATAATATTTACTAGAAAAGGTCCAACAATAAAAACGGATAATAGTCACATCTTCAGTATCCTAAAAATCCACTATATATATGTCAGACACTCATGCACAATATCTATATTAGTGTTTGAAACCACATTATATCATGTTTATCATTTCACAAAATGTATGATAATAACAAATTCACAAGTAATTGATATCACTCTATATAATCTCATGTATTCTTCACAATTATCTACCTAAACTCAGTGACATATACCTCAAGATCACCTTCTCTTTTTCCCAAGGATATGATTTAAGGATGAGGTTCCATGAGAAAATTTGGGATACTATACTCTCATTGTTAGAGATATTAATAAATCATATTGATAGAAATTTAAATAACATTCATCACATGAATAAATATGAATGAAAAGAAAATATAGATAAAATACAAATCTAATAATTAAAACACCCATGATATTAAAATATAAACATTTGAAATTTCATGCAATAATACATGACATAAAAAAATAACACTGATGGATTAGACATATATATATGTTCCAAAATGTAGACCCAAACTTTTTAATAAAATAAAAAAATTTCAAATGTGTATCGCTATACCCACCTCTTCGTTTCTACCTGGTCTAAGGGACAACCATCAATGAATTTTCCCATTTCCCATATGGATTATAAATAGTAGAGTTTTCTTAATTACCAGGGTTGTGTTTTTGACTTAGTAGTCCTCAACCATTTGTGTCCCTAAATATATTCTTTAAGACTAGTTTACATACAATGTGATATATTCTAAATGAATTTATACAATTAATGGAAATAAAAATTCATATTTCACAATAAAGGGTGATGCATCGTAACTGAGGTCTGACCATACGTTCTTTAGAAAATATCGGGGCTTCTTTGAAGATATAAAAAATCATTTTTAGATACAACATCTCGTGTTTTAGTCAATAGTAATAAAATCATATTATATGATAATGACCACAAAAGGTAATATTTCCTAATAACACATTAAATGGTCACCTAATATAGTCCTTTATTGCATTATAATTGATAAATTGTAAAACCATCCCAAAATAATAATTAAGTCCATTGGAATAGAATTCATAAAAGAATATTTTCATGTTGTAATTATTAGTGAACTATATAATCATGCGAGGGATTATCATTTGGCGCCTTGATGAATAAAATGTCGTAAATAAATCCCTAGTCTTAAGACATAATATAGTATAATGGAATCAATTTTATAATCCTCAACTTTCATATGATAATCTCATTCCCTTCCATAGAAATATCATAACATGGGCTGTGTTCCCCAATTCCAAGGGTATAAATTCTTATCAGATCATAAAAATCCATCCCTATAATGATCAGGTACAAATGTGATCTTTCCCCACATATTTTAGTATTCCATACTAAATATATACTATAACATAAGTGAATTTCATCCACCAATAGAAATAACAAGTTATTTTTGTACATTACATAAATCCATAATGAGAATAAGGTGTTTCCCCCATTCACAATAAAAAAATTACAATAGATTCATCAACCATTATTGATCTATTACAAGAACCAAGGTAAAACCATCCCATGAAAATATGAAAAAATTACAATAATGAATATTTATAAATAAAATATTAACATATATAAATTCCCAATAAATGTAAGAATAAATTCTAACCTATTTTAAATGATAAGTAGGGAACTCTTTACATAGCCGACCAAAATACATGAGACAACCAATGAAAAATATACTCTATTCCATACCCCAAATGGGGGGAAAACCCGATTCAAATCAATTAGAAAAAATGATATTTGGAAACTAAAAATATCCTTAGGGGTTGAATCACAATATGAACAAAAAACACACATAATGGATCTAGTATTGAGATTTTGAACATTCATGTAATTAGAAAATATTTTAGTTTCCTGGACATTGATGACCAATAAACCTAGGTACAATAACCATTGGATGCACAATATCACTGAACATACAAGCCTAGATTAATTAGGCCATGGGGAATGAAATTATGAAATATTATGGTCAATCACAGTAGGGTAGTGACACTATGCATTGCATGTAATATGAAATAAATTGAAACCATGAGTTCTAGATAAGAATAACATACCTCATTCCATAATAATTTAACTCATTATACATTATAATATTAATGAGATATAAATAGTCTATTTCGAAAAATTTGATGAAAAATATTCATAAACATAGCATGATAATAAAGGAATCATTGATGAAAATTTAAATAAGGGTTAGTTTTACTTGGGTTAATCCCTTTGGAAATGATGTAAATTTCATCTAGTGATGAAGGAAGAAGAAATGGCATGATATGAGAGAAACTAAAAAGTAGTGTGGTGGTTATGGTGTGCACATAGAGTGGAGGTAAATATACAAAAAATCCTCATTTAAAAACATTTTAATTAATTTAAAAATAAGTACATAATATTTTTTAAAGAGATTACTTTGACTACCATTGAAACTATAATTTCCACCTACAAGAATTTTGGTGGCCACCCCCCAGTCTTAGAGTGGTTTGTGTAGTTAAAATATGTAATGGCAAGGACCACTAAAAATCTAGTGTCTAGTGACTCAGTTTTTAGTGAGAAATACACTCGTGAGTGGGTTTATCTCCCATATGATTATTTCGTGAAATGTTCCCCCAAGAAAAAATTTTGATGCCCCGACCCTAGTTATCCAGAGTCTGTGAATTATTACATAACAATGACATGATACAAGGAATCATGTCCCAAAAGATAGATAAATCTAATACCCTTGGATGTTCTAGATACATAAATACGTTTTACATTACATTATGAAATAGGAAACAACTACATTGTGTCCCCCTTTAAACACACTCAAATTCCATAGCCTATCCCTACAGATCTATCATAATATTCTTCTTCATATCCTGGGAAAATTAAATCATATGATAGGGGTGATCTTAGATGCTCATTAAGGATAACATTATAGTAGAGACGTTCATAAATAAGAATTAACATAAAAGGCAATGTATATGACTAAAACACATGCCTTTTAAAATTAAACTTTAGCCTAATATGACAAATATAAATAAAATAATTCAATTTACTTATTCACATGGATATTCTAGTAGTCAAATAATCACATGTAATATCAATAGATAATTTCATAATGATGGAATACTTAATGCCAGACATCATAACCACATTTTCAAAGCCATGCGCCAAGACTAAAAATAAGATTTTGTGAATGCCTTGTTCCAAGACACTATTCTGTCTCATGTGAAATACCGATCCATTGAGGAGTTATAGAGGGAAGCACCCATCACTTACTATGTCCAATTCATTCCTCATACGAAAAGGATGAAACATAACATAAACACTCGTATTAAAACTAACATATGAAATGTTCATACATTAACAATAAACTATGAATGGTATAAAAATAACACATCCATAGTCAATCATATCACAAAAAATTCAGTATAATATCAAATAGTGTATTCTAATAAATCAAATTCAAACAAACTATAAAATCCCTAAAATAATGTGGACATAGATGAAATCACAACTATTTGTTAGAAATATCTCTTTATATTTTGAAATCATTTAAAAGTATCATAATTATAAAACAAAACATTATTTTTGAAAATATTATTATAATCTTTTTAGGGATGTTTCAAAGGTGTTATAATGGTAGAAAATATCTGTACTTTCCGTATAAGTTAAAAAACATTATTTCCTTAATTTTGTGGAAAAGGTCGCAAATGGTCTTTTTTGGAAAACGACGGAATGATTAATTTATAAATTTTTTATAAAAAGTCATAAAAGTGTATAAATGACTTTAACCCATAGTTTATGAAATAGTAAAAAATATTTGAAAAACATTTTTGAGAAACATAGATGTGGATGATAAATAGGTCATTGTAGATACCCACTTATAAAAAACCTCGGATAATGAAGAGATTGTAGAATAAACCCTTAACATGTACTTTTCATTGATAGAGGGTATGTTAACCTCCTATATAATAGTTAAATTACAGTTATTATATTATACCATAACTACATACATGAATATGATTTCATATATGATCTTCTAATATTGCTTCGTTAATAATATTTCAATAGTATCGTTGTCTTAGGTGTTAATGAACAGTTATCCTGTATATATTTTGTTACATAAGTCATTTTTTGAAAGATTGGATGTATTTGATTCATATATAGAATGATATTAAGTTCTTAAACATTATTTTTTTAAATCATAATGTAATTTTTTTTCATGAATAGTGACGATGGGGAATGAATCTCATCGCGTTCGTGGAGACGGTAACCCGTACGTACGCACAAACGAAAATATAATTATATTGATGATGAAATCCGTTGAATTGAATGGTATATCATATATAATGAATAATTGACTTATTATATTTATTATTTACATAATTTATACAGATTATTATACCCATAGAAATAATTAAGTGTTGAATAACAAACTAGACCACAAAGTCGAGACGATAAGTCATACACATGCTTGTATAGTGACTTTGTCATTCATAGGATGGATAAAATAATGAATATGGATGTACAATATTTATAATAACATCACATTATGTATATTATACTAGAGTTATTATTTTGGTATGGAAATGAAAATAAATAAGAAGAGGAAGAAGAAAACAACATTGAAAAAGGTGGTGAAATTATTACCTCTTCTTCGAGTGGTTCCATTTAATTTGATCTAAAATGATCTTTAGTTTAGATTTCATATCAATGTAATTCCTCCAGGATGAATTAAGGGTAGTTTTTAGGATACATGAAATGGGTTTGGCTAAGACAAATAGATTTATAGGTGTGTTTTTTAGAGATGGGGAAGTACCATTTTACAAGAGAGGTGATGATCACTTTAGGAAAAGTTTGAAATATTATTTTATTATACAATAATATTCAGTTTATAATGGATCAAAAAGGATTTTTTTTCTAGGATAAGGTGGGGATGGGTCGAAAAAACTCTCAACAAATAGGTTTTAGATAGGATTAAGTAACCATATTATCCATATCATTTCGATTTAACACTTAGTAAAATAATTTAACTTTTACTATGTATTCTAGTATTAATATAAAAAATGGTTAATAAAAATACTATAATAATTCAATTTAACACTAATTGGTTCATTATTGATATATATAACCTTATATAAGTTTTTTTCAGACCCTTACAATTTTAGGAATATTATATAATTTAATAATATACTATTTGTTTTTAAAACTCATTTATGTCAATTTTGTCACTATTTGGTATATTGTTTTTTGTGAAGTCATAATAACGTTATCACTTAGAAAAAAAATTATTTAATCAACCCTAACATGTCATATTAACCTATACAATTCAAGGAAGGCATAAAAAGCCTCAATTTACAATTATATTAATATTTATAATATCGATTATTTTAATCTCTCAATAATAAGGTAATTACTACATCATCATTGTGTAATAAATAAATTTAATTATTTACAGTATAAAAAGTATAAATAAAAATATTTTATGTAGAAAATATTTATAGATTTATAATTAATTATTAGATTTATATTTATCTTAGTATAAACCAATATGAAAAATTGTTTAGTTATTAAACATTTAATTTAACACTTTTAACTCTTCTTTAAATAAAATAATAATAAATGTCCTAAACTAATCCAAGTATAACAAAATGATCATATTTTATTCCTAATGTTTATTTTTGTCGAAATACACATATCCAATAGAATTTGGACATGTGTTAGGGTAATTATAATATCATTTTTACATTTAATTACCCTATATAGTTTTAACCGTGGTAAATAAAATTCAAAAGTTATTATTCACCAACAATTATTTTCATCCTATTGAACCAAATTATACATAATTATTTCAATAGCGTGTCTTGGATTTTTTAATTTCAATTCAGAAAATAGGTAAAATTATATTTTATGAAAATTTGGTAACGTGCCTAGAAGGTTGGTAAAAGACGATAAAAAGTTCAATAAAATAATATATTTAATTTTATTATAAAATGATTACTATGAAATACATTGAAATAATATAGGTATTAGGTATCTATTTTGACATAATATAAATTTAAAAAAATAAAAAATTATTTAAATAAAAATTCAATTTTAAACAATAACAAAGTGTTTTTCACTATTCATAAAAAATTGAATGGTTTCAGAAAAATACCAAAAATTAACCCTAAGATAATTTTGATATTATGAATCCAAAAATGAAATTAATTTTTAAAAAGAAAAATTTCAAAAATTAAAAAATTGGGTATTATTTTCATAATGTCTAGTTTGATTGGTCGTGGTGTGTTAGAACTCAAAGTTGCGTAAAACAAAAACTATTTAATTATTCATGGAGAAGTGTATCATATAAGCTTGAGGTGTTACAATATTCCATACTTCAAAAAAATTTCATCCTCGAAATTTCTAGAATACTAGTTCATAAAAAGATTTAGGTGGTTCTTCATCACAAGTTCATCTGGTTCCCACCTTGCCTCATCCAACTTATGGTTTCTACATAGAACTTTTACCAGAAGAGTCGTCCTATTTATCAGCACTTGTTTTATGGTATCAATAATCATAATGGGATCTTCAAAATAAGAAAGATTAGGTTCCAGTTCAATTTCTTCATAACTGAGTACATGCGTTGGGTCGGGCATGTCATTTATCAACAATGATATGAGGAACACATCATGATCTTTGGAGAGACTTGGTAGCATTGACAGACAGTAATCTATAACTATAATTCATTCTAGAATTTAGAAAGGTCTGATGTACGAGAGACTAAATTTTCCCTTATTACTGAATCGTATAACACCCATCAATGGAGATACCTTCATTAAAACATGATCCCATAGTTGAAACTCCAAATCCTTCCTTCGGTAATTGGCATAACTATTTTTCATACATTGAGATACGTTGATGTGGGTTTGGATAATATTCACCTTTTCAACTATTTCCTCAACACGTTCTAGTCCAACGAGTATTCATTCACTAACATCATCCCTACATGTTGGTGTGTGACATCTCTTTCCAAATAAAGTTCCATATGTTTCCCTCTGAATAATTGATTGAAAGCTACTTTTATAGGATAATTATACCATAGGTAAATATTGATCCCACATACTTTTAAAGTCATGTGAGCAAGATCTCAAAATGTCTTATAAGGTTTGAATAGTCAGTTCTGATTGTCTATCTATTTGAGGGTGGTAAGTAGTGCTAAAATTAAGATCAGTGTCCAATGCCTTATTAAGACAATTGTCACAACCTATCCCAGTGGGGCCCATGTTGTGACTCCCCATGACCGCCTCCAATAGGCCAGGGGCTAGTTATTGGCACCGAGTAGGAATATTACTACATTGGAGGAATTTCCTATGAACCTGTACACATGCACACATATCCAAGCCCACAAATTCTGAAATGAAAAAAAAACACTAAGGAACAAAATGCATGCATACAACTAAACACAACCAACATAGTACGATGAAAATTAAATTACTGAAAGTAAACTGGACTAGAAGATATTCCCACCAAAAACAAAAGTCATGAAATTGCAAAGTCCATACTATAAACACAAAGAGGTACTGGGACTGCTTCTCATAGCCGAAAAATGGCATCGGCCTCTAGGGAGCTCAGAAAGCTCGGTCCTATCCTGGTGTTCCCTGAACTCTGTCAAAAGGTTGCTCATCTGCACAAGACACAACACATGTGGGCAAATCCCGTGCATGTGTGAGTATAACAATACTCAGTGGAGGACCACGAAAAACACAAAGCATGTATAAAAAGGAAAGGCACAATCAGCTCCACACCAAATATGTCTACTGAACATATAATAGAATGTCACAGACCAGATATATCCAAAACCCAGACCTGTGGTCTAGAAACAAGTCACCCAACCACATACCTCCTCTAGGGAATTAGTTTTAAAATTTTCACGAAGCACTCATTCTGGGAGAACACACTCCACGAGTCTGGTGGCTCTGATGGCGTCCATCCGAGAAGTATTATGCGTCAAGAAATGTCATGAGAGATAACTCCACTCATTATAGTAGACACACTTATGAGTGGGGAAGATCACTATAGATAGATGCACTCATTATGGGAGACACACCCTAGAGTGGGAAAGATCATGATACACTGATGAAGATCACTACTATGGTCATGGAGGATACCATGACTAAACCAGATTCACCAGCTAGGTAGATTCACCATCTAGGTAGAGGATCAACCCTCGGTAGATTTGGTCACATCGATGCCAGACTCTACCTAGGATTAGTAATGGTTTGAGGTCTCGCTTCGGGCCTCTCGGAGGGATGCCGACTCTATCACATAAACTTTTACTGAAGGGATCATACTCCTATAGAAGGAAACGATGACTGGCATTCATGGGAATGATAATAAGGGTAGCTAACCCAAATGAAACATGTCCAAGATATGGTGGACAAGAGGACCATACCATTTTCCAAAAATGTACACAGCGTGTAGAAAAGTTACATGATGTGTCGTCTGACCTCGGTACTGCGCGTGTACAACGTCCCATGTCTTAAGGCTGGTCATGTAGAAAGGTTAGTACAGAGTGTGTAGTATGGTTTACATGAACTACTACCAATACGACTTTTATCATCGATAAAAATGGCCTTTAACAGTGCTAGAAAAGCGCTCTTAATGTTAGTGGCGATAGGGGGGTCCCCTTTATCAGCGCTCCAAAAAGTGCAGATAAAAGGGTATTTTATCAGCGCTTTATTTTTAGCGCTGATAAAAATTAAAAAAAATTAAAAAATAAAACAATACTGCCAATCTCTGGGGGGGTGATTTTTACAGCACTTGAGCCCCCCATTTATCAGAGATTTCCTTCACCTCTAGCGCCCGCAAGCACTGCCTATACCCTTTATCTGCGCTGGCCACTCTAAATCACACATGCGTGCACACCCCGGCATCCACCCAGATTTGATCTCGAGACCTCCCCCCTACGCAACTAATGCCTTTGCCACTCCCCTATATTAATTTTTTCTCTTATTTATGATATATATATTTATTTATATATATATATTTAGTTACATTTATTCATATAGTAAAATATATTTATATTAATATATATAGTTATATAAATATATATATATATATATATTAATATATATATTTATAGTTATATTAATATATATAGTTATATTAATATATATATATAGTTATAATAATATATAGTTTTATAAATATTTTTATATTGGTATTTTAAATAAAAAATATTAGTTATTATTTAGGTAGTGCTAATATATTTTATATATAAATATGTTTAATTATTTATTTAAAAAATTTAATTTTTATGTTTGAATATATAAAAAATATGTACATATAGGTATATATTTGATTATAAATAGTAGTGAATTAAAAAAAATGATAAAATTTCAAATAAATAATAACAATATTAATGTAATACCTTGGAATAAATTCAGTCCCCACCAAAAAAACCAACAATACCCACTTAAACGAGGCTGAAAATCCACAAAATGTTAAAAAATCGGGGTATGCCAACTAAAAACACAGTTTTGGAGGCCATCTGGGAATCTTTAGGCCCCTATAGAACCTTGATCGGGGAAGGCCCGGTCAAAAACACGTAGATATCGTCGCAGTCTTCGATTTGATATGTGGTAGAGCTCAAACAGACATCTGGATCAAAAGTTATGGTCGTTTGAAGTTTGAGTTGCGCTTTCAACATATTTTGGATCTTTTTCTTATTTTTTTTATTTTTTTAGTCTTCAAATTGTTATTAAATGACTATTACTCAATAATAATTAGCAAATTATTAATTAAAATAATATTTTTTTATTTTTTTTATAAGCCATTTTCTCTAAATATCTTATATATTAAGTAAAATAAGTGTAAATGTATATTTATATTTATCTAAAATATATTTAAAAATTATATATTATATTTATATCAATAAAACTATATTGATATATTGATATATTTATAAATTATTTTCAATTAAATTTTTATTGGAAGTCAAACCCTTTATTCGCGCTTTTTAAAAAAGCGCTGAGAAAGCCCCCCCCCCCATTATCAGCGCTCCTAAAAATAACCCTGATAAAGGGGGTACCTTTATCAGCGCTAAAAAAGCACTCATAAAGGGTCCGTTTATCAGCGCTTTTTTTAGCGCAGATAAAGGAACCCTTTATCAGTGCTTTTTTTAGATCTGATAAAGGCACCCACCTTTATCAGCCCTTTTTCGTTAGCGCTGATAAAGGGGTGGCGCAGGCCTTGCCCTATTTTTTGTTAGTGATGTTGTATGTGAGTGGCTGGGGTTGGCTCTGTGTACACTGGCCATGTGCCCATACACGGTCATCAACCCGTGTACTCCAACCCGTACAATCGGTACACGAGGTGACCTGTGTTACTGGCATCACCTATCTGTGTGATAGAGTTCACAGTCGTGTACTCCAACCCGTGTCTATGTATCCCCTGGATACATGCCATGTCTCGCATAGTCACCTCTGCCATGTTGCGTAGAGAGTTCAAGTCATGTTTTGAAGTCGTGTAGTCCATCTTGTGTCCTTGTACTTCCCAAAATACATACTGAGCTTCAAGAATAGTCCAACACGCCATGTGAGCTGGGTCACATGCCGTGTGATTCCCCTAAAACCCACTAAACCATAGCCGCCGCTACCAGTACCACATGATGTGTTGTTCGGAAGTACACGTCATGTATTCTGGACATTTACAGAAATGCGAACCTCCACCGTCGCGCCTCCGATGATGTCCCATTTATCGATCTGGTCGTCTAATCTCAATGAAACACCCGGGATTTGGTCTCCCAGACACCACGAAGCCACTTCCATTGATTTCAGACCTCTGATCGGATCCAAAAACATGTTTTGATCATCCCACGTGATGAATTCTCAAAGAACGACCTCTTCCGATTCAAAACTATCCATCGTCCGTCATGGTCATCACACCTCCATAGGGATGTTGCGATGCCAGATCTCTAGTTTGGGATCTTTGAATTGCAAGGCGAGTGCACAATGATCTGTTATTCATTTCCCCGTGAAGAACATGAAGAACACGAAGAACGCACGAGAAGGAAAGGGGGAATGAAAAACCAATAGAACAAATTTGAGGAACGAACCTCCTCCATCATTCGTCACGGAGATGATCCGCTCCCGTTAATAGGATTAAATGGAGAAGAAATCAATAACAATAATCAACATGGATTAATTCCCCATAATCATCCCAATAAAACCCTCCAGCATGAATGTACGAATACGCGGATCTACTTGTTCATGGATGATCCACATTAATCATTTAAATACAAAAAATGGGAAGAGGAATGAAATAACAACCACTACCATTATGAAAGTATCGATCATTGATGAAGGGGCCGCACTGCCATCATCGTCGAGATCCTTCAACTTCATTGGCACATCGATTCACAGCTTCGATTCTTCATCCGTTGTCACCGAGAGTCTTCTCCTAAGCACCACAGATTTTCCAGAGTTTACTCTCAGTCCTTCACAACGAGCGAAATCCTAATAAAAATGGAATAATGTTTGGAATTCTATTATGCTGTAGAAATAATGAGTAAGTGTTTCTGTTTCTGAGTCATTATGACATGACATTAATTACTGAAACAATTTCCTTGTCGCTGCGCTGTAGCATATGTTTCCAAAATAAAAAACAAATAAATGTCGCAATTTATTTTATTTTAATTTACTAAAATCTTCTGAAAATTAACTTTTTCCCTTGACCCGTGCTGGTCAAGGTTAGACCCATTCATAAGTATATTCATCATTCCGGACGTAATGGTGCCCTCAGAATTTTTTCCAAGCAACCATTTTGAAACTGCCACAACCGCGCTCACAGGGAAACTCACTTTACTTAAAAAAAAGTTCAAACCACCATTTTGGGAACACTGGGCCTTAGAATGATGTGTCATCTCTGTGATGGGTTTTTTAATAAATCAATATAATATTTAAAAAATACATGGAATAATCTGAGACACTACATTCTCTCCACCTTGGGGAATTGTGTCCCCAAAAATCCAAAACAAGACTACTCAAAAAGATGTGGGTACTGGGCATGTATTTGAGCTTCCCTCTCCAACGTGCCCTTCTAAATATTCACATGCTACCACCAAACATGCACCAAGGGAATGGATCACCCACAAAAGATCCTCTCATGTCGATCCACGATCTCCATTGGGGGTAATCAGTAATGGTCGCTCCATCTTATATGTCCAGCTCACCCAAGTCGATGACGTGTGATGGGTCATGAACGTACCTACTTAGCTAAGTCATGTGGAAGACAACGTGTACCCGATGAAACTGTGGTGGCAGTGCTTGGAGGTATGCCACCTTGCCAACTCTAAACTATCTCTGGAATGGTCAGATTAACCTTGAAGATAAATTTCTGCCTCAGCCAAATCTCTGTAACCGTCGTCAAGATGAGACCCTAAGAAATACATGGTCTCCATCCTCAAACTCTAGGGGTCTCCGTCACCTACCATCATAAGACTTCATCCAGCTCTGTGAAGTCTTCATAAACTCCCAGATAGTCTACACCTTCTCGGTGGTAGGTCTCACTAACTCTGGACCCATGAGTGCTGACTCTCCAGGGTTGGTCCAGCAAAGCGGTGACCAGCAGGGTCTCCCAAACAAGGCCTTGAACGGTGACATAATAATGGTGGAGTGGTAGCTATAGTAGTACACGAACTCCACCAGTGGTAGGCTGTCTTCCCAACTGTGACCAAGGTCTGAGATATAGGCTCCCAACATATCCTCCAGAATTAGAATGGTTCTCTCCCTCTGACCATCGGTATGGGGATGAAATGCTATGCTCAAGCGTAGCTGAGTCCCAAAGGCCTCCTTCAATCGCTTCCACAACTGGGATGTGAACCGGGCATCTCGATCTGATACTATCGTCGAGGGGATTCCATTAAGCCAAACTATCTTCTGCATGTAGAGGCATCCCTTGCAATCTACAAAACTCTGCTCCCTAATATTTAGGAAGTGGGCCGAATTGGTGAGTTGGTCAACGATCACCCAGATAGAATCATACCCCATGGATGTCCGTGGTACGCCTGTGATGAAGTCCATCAATATTCCATACCACTTCCACTCTGGCAAATCCATGGGTTGAGCTAATCCCGCTAGATCCTGGTTCTCATCCTTATCCTTCTGGAATGTGATGCATTGGGAAACGAACTATGCTACTGCCTTCTACATGCCTAACCACCAGAACTGTCGTCGGAGATCCAGGTACATCATTGCCACTCCAGGATGTACCACCAAGGGGGATGTATGAAACTCCATAAGCACCTCCCCCTTCAACCCCACTGGTACAACAATGTGTCCTATAAAAAGAAGTACATGCTCCTTACCTTGTGAATATCCATCAGGAGCATGTCCTGTGGATTACTGAGCATGTAAATCCACACAATCGACATCTCCTAGTTTTGCCTCGATAACCCTCTGTAAGAGTGGATGGGTGATAACCATCAACTACAGGTAAGTTGTATCCTCTCTATCCATGAAGGATAACTATAACACAACTAACTTCTCTATCTCCTTACTCAATAGTTGTTAGCTCGACCTTCTTCTAAGAGAATCCACCACATTGTTCCCCTTCCCAGGAGTGTAGATGATCATGAAATCATAGTCTTGGAGGAACTGTAGCCAACGCCTCTACGTCATATTTAGATCCTTCTATGAAAAGATATACTAGAGTATCTTGTGGTCATATTAGATGGTAAAACACTCTCCCAAAGGGTATTGTCTCCATATCTTCAATGTGAAGACAGCCACAGCCAACTAGAGATCATGGGTCATATAGTTCTGCTCATGTGGCCTAAGCTGGAGTGAACCATAAGCAATCACCGCCAGCCTCTGCATGAGGACACCTCAAAGCCTGGTCCCTGATGCGTCACAGGAAACTATGTACTCGACACCCTCCTACAGTAATCTCAAGATTGGGATGCTCGTGAAACTTTGTCTCAGCTGCTCGAAGGCCTGCTGGGACTTCTCCATCCATATAAAGGGTTTCCCCTTCCTTGTCAAGGCTATCATCGGTGCTGATATTCTGGAGAAATCATGAATGAATATTCGGTAATATTTTTCCAACCCAAGAAAGCTCCGTACCTCTAACATACTTTGAGGTTTCTCTCATGCTAACACTACCTTCACCTTGGTTGGGTCCCCAACTAGTCCATTTTCTGATATGACATGTCCTAGTAAGTGGACCTCTTGAATCCAGAACTGGATCATTGAGAGATTCCCATCAAGATAATGCTCACGAAGTACGTATAGATCCATCCTCATATGTCTCGTGTTCTCTTCCTCTGATGTCGAGTACAGAAGGACTTCGTCTATGAAGACAACTAAAAACAGGTCCAAGTACGACTGGAAGATTCAGTTCATCAGTCCCGTGAACACTGCAGAGGCGTTCATCATGCTGAAAGGCATCACCATGTATTCATATTGACCGTAGTGGAATCCGAAAGGCTTCTCAGTATATCCTCATCCCGTACTCATAACTGATGATAGCTTGATCAAAGGTCATCCTTTGAAAACCATTGTGCCCCTCTTAGCTGAATGAAGAGGCCATCGATTCTCAGCAGTGGATACTTATTCTTTACCATCGCCTAGTTAATGCACCGGTAATCCATGCACAACCTCATACTCCCGTATTCCTTCTTGGAAAACAAGACTGGGGTTGCCCAGGGTGAAACGTTGGGTCTCATTAATCCCTTGCTCTGAAAATCCTCCAAATACAGCCTTAGCTCCCGAAGATCTGCGGGGCCTATTTGATATGATTATGAGGAAATTAGTGCCATCCCTGGGTGTAATTTGATAAAGAAGTTGATTTTTCGGTGGGGAGGTAGTCCTGGAACATCTTCGAGAAAGGCATCCTCATACTCCGCGACTATTAATAGGAACTGAGAGTCCACATTTTCCACTACTCCGAGGATATGGCTTTCTAACTCATGAGCGATTGACTGAACCCTCCTTTGCATAAGCACATTATGCGCTAACTAGGTATCCATTTCTCTAAAAAAGGAAAAACTCATCCCATCACTACAGACACACTTCGCTTTTCGCCAAAAACAATCAATCTTGGAGTGGAACACATATAACCAATATATAAAGATAATGACGTCGTAAGGCCTCGATGCTACCATCAAGAGGTTCCAATCGAAACTCTCACCTCCAAGGGTATGATCACACTGTCTACAAAGGTTTATTATCATTGAGTCTCCTTTCGTAGGAGTCTCCAATCGTAAGGATCGAGTCAACGGTTCTACTAGAATATCATGGTTTCGCACAAGACATGTGGTGATGAAGTAATGACTGAAACATGTGTCTATAAGTACAGTAGAAAGGGTAGAGAAGACACATATCGTACCTTGTATCATCCCTGGAGCCCCTGGGTCGTACGCCTCGACCACATGCAGCTGTCCTCGCCCCTATCCCCTAGCTCTCGAAGCCTGGTGCGGACCTCCTGGGGGTGGTGGTGGAAGTATGTCGAAGCGTCTGCCACCACCCGTAGCTCTCCCTTCTCCTCTACCACGTCATCCACCGGGTGGGTCTTTCTACTCCACTCGCTACCTCTCCCTCGGTGGTCCATCCACCGCTTCCCAATCAGCAATTCGACGGGTTGGACAATTTCTAGTGAGATGTCCCCTACCGTCGCCCGCATAACACCACTTCTCCCTAGGATGAATGGATCATACCTAAGAGCCTTGGACTATAAATCCCCTATCATTGGTCCTCCTCTGACGTCTCTCATGTCTAGATCCCTTCATATGATGTCGGATCCCCACTACCAAGGTCTCCGGGCCTGTCTGCTTGTTGCTGACTATCATCGGATGTCTCTGCTCTGCCAAGAATCTCTCGATCGCCAAGGCCCACTAGATCAGTCAAGCATATGTTGAAATGAATAGAGGCATGAAACAAGATTTGATGTCTCATCGTAGACCTCTCTTGAAGGTCTGAGCTCTGACGTATAGATAAATCACCATATCCATCAAGTAACGGGCGAGGTTTGTGAACCTCGATGAATATTTGGCTACCGTTATACTGCCCTACTTGAGCCGAAGAAGCTCTTAGAAGCGTACTGCTCTCTGCGTAACTGGATAGAACTCATCCATGAAGATTCGCTCAAAATCTGTCCATGAATGGGTTTCCTCATCATGAGACTATGTGGACAGACTCCACCATCATCTAGTAAAACCCTGAAGAAGGCTCGCTCCATGGATCACCATCTGGTCTGATGTTTTCCTCACTTTACTGAAAACTCTAGTCACCACCTAAGGCTAGTCCTCAACTACCTAAGGGTCGGGCTCGCCTCGGATCCTGAGGGGTCTCTATCTCTTGAACTCATAGAGTGCACTAGGCCTGCACTCCTCGTTGGTCAGTACTGCTAGTACCACGGTCTTCTCCACTGGTGGTGGCATAGCAGGTGGACCACATTGTGGAAACTCATAGGGAACTGGTCCCTGAATCGAAGCCTCATCACCAAGGGGGTCATCCTTTTGATCATGTTGCTGAATCCTAGTGGGTATGTGTCGCGGAGGCATCCTGTAAAGAAAAAATATGTAGCATGAGTATATCTGGATAGCTGACTCAAAGGACATGAAAAAAAACCCATCCCTATATGATGCATGTACTTGTCACGAACCGACCCTACCGGTCTCAAGACGCAACTACCCCAAGCCCGCCTCTATAGGCCAGGGGCTGGTGACAAGCACCAAAAGTGTAAGAATCTTAGGGATTCCTTTTCCTAAGTATCTGTACACACACACACACAACCCACTCAATGCAGAAGTGCTGATTAAAAAAAGAAAACCAATAGACAAACAACTATAACCCAACCACAGTCATGCATCAACCTGTAAATATGAAAAATTAACGTGCTAAAAATTACTGACAAGATACTGAAGAGAAAAAGGAAAAAACACAGGCCAAACCCGAAAGGTTCCATAACCCAGCTACAGGTAAAAAAAAGTAAACAATTGGTGAGTCTCACACCCGAAACTCCTACTACGACCACTGATCACAGACCAAGATCTTGTGTCCTCTATGCTCCCCCATAGTCTCGATCGATCTGTCCATTGTCTGAAAGGGAACCCCATGTGCAGGAAAAGGCTAAGTAGGGGTGACTATAAAGATACTCAGTAATATGCCCCAAAATCTCGAGGGAGAAACAAAGGAGGTACTAAAACGGTGAGTAGTAGACATAACAAAGAACTTTTTAAGAGTACAGTGGAGAGAGTGTAGCTCAACCCAATAAGAGAAAGGAATTAGACTCATCCGACCAAGAGGAACTTGGCATGGAAATCATGTGGCATACCCCATGTGTCTTCTCCCCTCCTAGAAGGAGAGTAACTAAATCCAAGGAGTTGGAAAAAGTAGGTTGTATATATATATGATCAACAAGAAACCCAAACGAATGTGTAAGGGGATCACCATCTCCAAGCTCAGCCTATGATAAGTTGCCAATAGTTCTATGGGTAGCCATCACTGATGCCCAATAGTCCCACACGTCAAAGTAGCCTCATCTCTAAACCATACCACCAAAAGTCCCGCTATGGTAATCACAACGAAAAACCACTGACTAGCCTCATCGAAAGGTCTGAGTCTGAAAGAATTCATCGTGTAATCCACTACCCAGCCCAAATAGAGGGTAAACCACAAAAGTTCATTGGGAGACCCACTTCCCAGCCCTGCAGGAGGGTAAACCCAAAAAGGTCATTGGGTAAACAATTGCAAGCCCCGTTAGAGAGTATACCCTAATGTCAATGGGTAACCCACTACCCATCCCCACTAGAGGGTAAACCATAAGGTCAACAGGTAACCCACTACCCAGCATCGCTGGAGGGTAAACCCTGATACGCCGGTGGTTAACCCACTGTCCAGCCCCACTGGAGGGAAAAACCGTAACTAGTCCGATAACTCCACGTTGCTTGTGTCATCATTGGGTTTCACTAACATCGCGACCGTGCGTTGGGTCAGAGTGAATCAAAGGAGCCTCCGACCAGTGACACTTCATGTTTCCACATTTAATGAGATCTCTAAAGAGGCTCTGCATGTCCTAACAGATTACACCGTTGTAATCCTAGCAGAAAAACACGCGAGATCGTCTATTTAATCGTTTGAAATGAACTCCTGACGAAAATGATATTCAACACCGCTTTAGGCCCATTCAACATCTCATGGGGCCCACACCTCAGTCTTGAAAAAAGAGGGGCGATATTTTCCATTACAAAGCTCTCGAAAAAACAATCCAAAACGACTACTCATTCGCCCCGAACAGACGTCTAATGAAAATGTGAAAAATGCTGCTCACAGCTTAAAAGAAGGCATGTGGGGCCTGCACCTCAACTCCGGAATCAATGCCTAAAACCACCATGGAAAAATTCTCCTCGATGCCAGGATCACAATGCCACTGACAGTGCCTCAAATGGACTCTGGATGTGTCCATTCCATCCGAAAGAATAATCCCGGTGAGGAAATAAACAATACATAACGGTTTGTCGATCCACCTAACCCCTCATCTCAAGAATTAAAAATCCCCGAGACCATCTCAAAACCTCCAGCTCGATCTGAGAATCTGACTATCGCAGACGACATGCAAAACCGACACTGATAATGAATGTTACGGGTGTCCGATGACAATGGGGCAAACCCCCTTAGGGTTGGACCGGCCCGGTCCAGCCGATCTAACCGGCCTAGGCCGGGCCGCACCGTGACTCCCCTAGCTCACATCCAGTACGCTAGGGGCGGGTGAATAGTAATGAGTAGGAATATTACTACAAGGGAGGCATTTCCTAATAACCTATACACATGCAAACATCTCAAAGCCCAGAAATGATGAAAAGAAAAAAAACACAAATGAAAAAAATGCACGCATACAACTAAACCATAAAAATATAGTACGATGGAATGTAAAGTATTGAAATTAAACTAGGCCAAAAAACAATATCACAAAAAACAACAGTCTAAAATATGAAAATTCCAACCTGTAATCACAAAGAGGTGCTGTGACTGCTGCTTGTAGCCAAAGGAACACCTCGGCCTACAGGTAACTCAGAATGATTGGTGTTTTCCTGGTCTATCTTGGACTCTGTCAAAAGGCTGCTCGTCTGAACAATACATGAAACATGCGGGAAAATCCCGTGAATGGGTGAGTATAACAATACTCAGTGGAAGACCACGAAAAACAGAATGAAATTACACAAATGAAAGGCACAATTAGATCTAAATAGTATATATATATTGAACATATAATAGGGGATCACAAACATGATATATCCAAAACTCAGACTTGTGGTCTAGAAACAAGTCACCCAACAACATACCTTTTCTATGGATTCAGTTCGATGATTTTAACGAAGCACTCATTCTGGGAGAGTGCACTCCACGATTCTGGTGGCTCTGATGGCATCCGTACGAGATATACTATTCTTCAAGAAATTTTACGAGAGATAGCTACACTCATTACAGGAGACACACTCCAAAGTGGGGAAGATCACGATCGATAGACGCACTCATTATGGGAGACAAACTCCAAAGTGGGAAAGATCATGATACGCAGATGTGGATCACTTCCAGGGTGATGGAGAATACCATCACTCATCCAGATTCACCAGCTAGGTGGATTCTCCATCTTGGTAGAGTATCAACACTCGGTAGAGTTGGTCACGTCGATTTCGGACTCTACCTAGTGTTAGTAATTGAGAGAGGATCCCACTCTGGACCTCTAGGAGGGAGACTAACTCTATCACGAAAAGACCTACTAAAGGGATCATACTTCTATAGAAGGAAACGATGCCTAACCTTCAGGGGAATGAGAAAATGAGGCACTAACCAAAACGAAACATGTCTAAGATACGGTGGACAAGAGGACCATGGCATTTTTCAAGAAGTACACAACATGCAGAAAAGTTAAATTTCTTTTTCGCCTATCCCCAAGTATTTCCCGTGTAAAACGGCCCATGTTGAATGTCTGGTCCTATAGAAAAGTTAGTACATGGCGTGTAGTATTTTTTACACACTGTGTCTGAGAGATTGGGGTTGGCTCTATGTACGCTGGCCATGTGCCCATACACAATCATCAACCAGTGTACTCAAACCTGTGCAATCAGTAGATGAGGTGAACCGCATTACTGGCCTCACCTGGACATGTGATGGAGTCCACCGTCGTGTACTCCATCCTGTGTCCGTGTATCCCCTAGATACATGCTGAGTCCCACGTAGCCACCTCTTCCATAATTCTTATAGAGTACACGCTGTGTTCTGAAGCCGTGTAGTCCATCTCGTGTCTGTGTACCTCCCAAAATACATACCGAGATTCAGAGATAGTCCAACACACCATGTGACTGGGGTTACAGACCGTGTGATTCCTCTATGACCCCCAAAACCCTAGCCGCCACCGCCAGTACCACACAGACTGTTATTTGAAAGTACACGAAGTGTATTCTGGAAATTTCCAGAAACACGGACCTCTGTAATCGCTCTTCCGTTGATGTACCTTTCGTCGATTCGGTCATCCAATCTCTATAGAACAACTGAGTTTTGGTCACCCCGGAACCACAAAGGTGCTTTTGTTGTTTTCAGACCTCTGATCGGCTCCGAAAACATGTTTTTATATTCCCGCATGAAGACTTCTCGAAGAACGACCTCATCTGATTTGAGTAGATTCATCATCTGTCATAGACATCACACCTCTATAGGGTCATTGCAATGTCATCTCTCCAGTTTGGGATCGTTTCATTGAAAGCCGAGTGTGCATGGATCCATTTTTCGTCGCCCCGTGAAGAACACGAAGAACGCGAAGAACACACGAGAAAGAAAGGGGAAAAGAAAAACCAATACAACAAATTTGAGGAATGAACCTCCACTGTCATTCACCATTGTGATGATCCGCTCCCATTAATAGGCTTAAATGGAGAAGAAATCAATAAAAATAATCAACATGGATTAATTCCCCATAATCATCCCAATAAAACCCCCATGCAAGAATGTATGAATCTATGGATCAAATTGTTCGTGGTTGATATTCATTCATCATTTGCATTAAAAAAACTGTGAATGGGGAATGAAATAACAACACATACCTTTAAGAAAGGATCTATCTTTGACTAAAGGGTCATGTTGTCGTCATCGTCGAGATCCTTCAACTTCGTTGGCGCAGCGATTCACGGCTATTATTCATCATAGTTCGTCACCGAGAGTCTTTTCCGAAGTGCCACAGAATCTCTAGAGTTTCTCCCAATCCTCGCCAACGAGTGACATCCCAATATAAAGGGAAACATGTTCGTAATTCCATTTCACTGTGGTAATAATGAGTCATCAATGATGTTTCTAAGTCATTATTACATGACATTAATTACTGAAATAGTTGCCCCGTCGCAGTACTGCCACAGATGTTTCCAAAATAGGAATAAAATTAACATTGCAATTTATTTTATTTTATTTTACTAAAAATGTCCAAAAAATATCCTTTTCCCTTGACTCGCGCCAGTTAAGGTTAGACTCGTTCTTAGATAAATTCATCATTTCTGATGCCACGATGCCCTCAGATTTTTTTTTTCCCAGGAATCCGTTTGGAAACTGCCACAATTGCGCACACGTGCCGACTCAAATCAATTAAAAAATGTTCAAACCACCATTCCGGGCTCACTGGGACTTGAAATGATGTTCCTTCTCTACGCTTGGTCTTTTTATAATTCCATTTAATATTTAAAAAAATACACGGAAAAATCCGAGACAATACAACAATTCTATAATATTGATGTAAAAAATGGAACACAATCATAAAAAATTGATAGGGTTACTCCATGATGTATTCCAACATCATTAATATATAGTCTTGATAAATGTTCATGTGGTAAATACTCTGTTATAGAAAGACAATTAGTTAACTTTGTATGAAAATCAACAATGACCCCTATTTCATCATTTCTTCTAGGAGCCATTGGTTTCCCTAGGACAATGTCCATCATATTATCATCTCATTTCCACTTAGGTATGGGAAGAGGTTGCATGAATCCTCTTCGATTATGTCTTCCAGCCTTCACCTATTGATAAACCATACATCATGACACATAATCAACAATCTCCCTCTTTATTTTTTCCCACAAAAAAATGTTCCTTTAAATCATTGTACATCTTAGTGCTACCTGGGTGTATAGAGAAATTGAAGATATAAGCATCATCCAACAATTCAATTTTTAGATATGGTATGTCAGAAACACAAAGTCTCTTCCCAAATTTAAAAATACAATATTTATATACGAATTCGATCAATCTTCCATCATTCACAGCTTTAATATTTTTTTTAACTCCTCATCATTGGTCTATATGCTTTTATCCTTTCTAGTAAAGATGGTTTGGAAACCATTTGAAAAATTGTTGTTGTTTCACCATCTATGACTATTCCCATTTCCATAATTAATATAACCATGAACATAGTATCCCTTTATCCATATTTATCTCTACCATCAATTTCTTCTATAGCCTCCCTTCAAAGCCATAAGACTTAGATAATTATTTTTATATATTATTAACACATGATACCATTTCTCCATTTAACTGGAATATGTGGGAAAATAATTCCCTTGAAAATGTTTTAATTAGACAATAAATGATCTGATCCTTATTACTATTTGGATCATGCGTATTACTAGAGTTCTCATTCCTTTTACTAGGGACAATTTCATAACAATGGCACTCACTTGGCTAGTTTATGAATCGAAATGTGTAACTCCAAACTAGTAAAATACCTAACATAAATTGATATGTTTCTGAATATAATCCATAATCAAAAAATTGTTTTCTTTGAGGAAGTATGTACTCATAAATCATTCATAATGGTTTTTAAAGAAAATGTGAATTATCCAAAGCATATCCCCCATGAGTGTCGTAAAAAAGAGTAAAGGAAGACACTTTTTCGAGTACCAGGATAGTCGTAGTCGAACCTAAAACTCCTCGTCAGAGTTTTCACTCCTATGTTTATCTGTTCCAAAGACACGTCTACCTGATCGTATCCAGACATGGACGTATTCCTTAGGAAATGCACAGAATCCCTACATTACCAAAATTCTAGGATCTTCTTCTATACTAATTCTAAGAGTCTATCTTAGGGTAATGTTCTCAAATTAGAGTTTTTCTAAATCTAGCTTCCACGGTTTATACTAAACATCCTTTGATACCAAATGTAACACTCTGACCCCAGTCACCCAGAGTTGGTTCATTATTAAATACCTTTGGCATGATACAAGGAATCATTTCCTGAATGACCTATCAATTAAGTATCCTTGTAAGTAATAAATACATACATATGTTTTACTTTACATTATGAAATAAAAATAACAACTTTATGTGCTCTTTGAAACACTCATATCACATAGCTTATCCCTACAAGTCAATCATAATATACTTCTTCACATTCTGGGAAAATTCAATCATAAGAAAGGGGTTAGCTCATATTCTCAGTAAGGATTAAAAATATATTGGAGAGTTTCATAAATAAGAATAAAAATTTATGGCAATGTATAATAAAAAAACACATGACTTGTAAATTTAAACATCAGCATAATATGGAAAAGATAAATCATAAAATACCATTTACTAACTCACACAGATATTATACTAGTCTAATAATCACATGCAAAGGCAATAACTAATTTCATAATGACTGAATTCATAATGTTGAACATCATAAACACATAGTCAAGGCCTCGTTCCAAGACTATAACTATGATTTTTTCAAGGCCTTGTGACAAGAAACTAGTTTGTCTCATGAGATATACCTATACATCTAGGAGGTATAGTGGACTCCACCCGTCACTTTCTATGTCTAATGCATTCCTCATAAGAAAAGGATGAAACATAACATAAAAATTCGTACTAAAACTAGCATATGAAATGTTAATTATTTTACCATACACTATGAATGGTATAAAATTAACGCATACACATTCAAACATATAAAAAATCCTTCAATTCAATATGGAATATTTCATCATAATAAATAAACTTCAATCAAGTGTAAAATCCATCAAAGGATGTTGACATAGATGAAATCAAAACTGATTGAGAGTAATATCTCTTTCTATTTTGAAATCATTTAAAAGTAACATAATTATAAAATAACACATTTATTTTGAAAATATTCTTATAAGCTTGTAAGGGATGCATAAAAGTTTTTATAACAATGGAAAATAGTTTCACTTTATATAGATGTTAAAAAACATTCTTTCCTTTATTTTGTAGAAAATGTCATAAATGACCCTGTTTAGAAAACATTGGAAATATCAATTTATAAATTTTTTATAAAATGTATGAAAAAGGTATAAATAACTTTAACCCATACTCTATAAACTATTAAAAATGGTTGGAAATACATTTTTAAGAAACATGAATGTGGATGATAAAGAGGTCCCAGTAGATACTCATGTATAAACAACCTCAGATAATGATGAGATTCTTCAACTAACCCTTACCTTGTACTTTTAATTGATCAAGGGTATGTTAAACTCTAGTATAATAGTTAAATAATTGTTATTTAAATAAAAAATTACCACATTCATAAATATGATATAATATATGATCTTTTAAAATTGGTTTGTTAATAATATTTCAGTAGTTTCATTGATTCATGTGTAAACCTATTCGTCTTCTTTTATTTGTTTTGTTACGTAAGTCCTGTTTTTTATATATAGGATGTATTTTATTCATATACATAATGATATTATGTTCTTAAACATAATTTTTTTAATCATAAAATGAAATTTATTCTTGAATGGTTATGATGGGGAATGAATATCATCTCATTCGTGGAGACGGTAATCCGTACGTACGCACAAGCAACTATATCATTCTATTGATGGTTAAATCAAAGGTAATTGGATGGTATATCATATATAAAGAAAATTTAACATATTATATTTATTATTTTCATCAATTATACTCATTATTATACCCATTCAAATAATGAAGTGTTGAATAACAAACTACACCAGGACGTGGAGACAGTAAGTCGTACGTACGTATGTATGGTGACATTGTGATTTATAAGATGGATAAAATAAGTAATATGGTTCTAACATATTTATAATAACATCAAAGTATGTATAAGGTACTGGAGTTATTATTTTGGTATGGAAACAACAATGAAATAGGAAGTGTAATAAGAAAAGAACTTTGAAAAAAGTGGATCAATTATTACCTCTTCTTCAGGTGCCTTCTATTGATTTGATAAAAAGGGATCATAATTTTGGCTTTATGATCAATGTGATGCCTCTATGTTGACATGATTTTCGGTGGGAGGATATCTGAGTAGGGTTTGGCTGAGCCAAATGGATTTGGAGGTGTTATTTTGATAGAAGAGGAAGTACCGTTTTATAAGAGAGGTGAGGGTCACATTAGGAATAGAATGAAATATTATTTTATTATAAAATCATATTCAGATCATAATTTCCAATAAAGGATATATTTAGAGTCTAATGTGGGGATGGGTCAAAAACCTTTCAACCAATATGTTTTAGATAAGTTTAGGTCACCATATTAACATTATCTTATAGATTTAACTCTTAGTAAAATAGTTTATGTTTTACTATGTATTCTTATATTATTACAATAAATGGTTAATAAAATTACTATGAAAATCCAATATAACCCCAAGTGGTTCATTATTCATATATCTAACCTTACCTAAGTCTTTTTTCTCATCCTCGGATTTTTAGGAATATAATATTATTTAATAGTGTAGTATTTGTTTTAAAAACACATTTATGTCAATTTTGACTCTATTTGGTATTTGTTATTTTGTGAAAATCATAACAATGTTATCACATCAAAAAAAATTATTTAATCAACCCTAACATTTCATATTAACCTATAAAATTCATGGAATACATCAAAAGTCTCAATTTACAATTATATTAATATTTAAATATCAAATATTATAATCCTTCAATAATAAGTTAATTACTAGATCATCATTGTGTTGTAAATAAATTTAATTATTTAATGTATAAAAATTATAAATAAATTACCATTATGTTATATATATTTTTGTATTTAAAATGAATATTTATAATCGAATTTATCTTATGTATAATCCTATATTAAAAATGTTTTAGTTATTAAACATTAAATTTAACACTTTTAACTCATCTTTAAATAAAATAATAATAAATCTTCAAATCTAATCCAAGTGGACCAAAAGAATCATATTTTATTCCTAAGTATTATTTTCATCAAAATAAAATCATCCAATAGAATTAGTACATGTGTTTGGGTAATTATAATCTTATTTTAACCTTTAATTACACTATTTACTTTTAACCGAGGAAAATAGAATTCAAAAGTTATCATTCAACAAAAATTATTTTCATCTTATTGAACCCCATTTTACATAAAAATGTCAACCAAATCTCTTTGTTTTTTGAAATTCAAGTCACAGACTTGGTAAAATTACATTTTATGCAAATTTTCTAACGTGCCTAGATGGTGGGTAAAAGACGTTAAAAAGTTCAACATAATTTTATGCATCTAATTTTATTATAAAGTGACTCTAATTAATTTCATTGAACTAATATAGATATTAGGTATCTATTTTAACATAAAAATTTTAATTAAAATAAATAATTATTTAAATAAAAATTCAGTTTTAAACAACAACGTAGTGATTGTTACTATTCATAAAATATTGAATGTTTTCAGAAAAATACCGAAAATTCTGGGAAAGCTAATTCTAGTATTCCATGTCCATAAATGAAGTCCATTTTGAAAACTAAAATTTATTGAATTTTAAAAATTGGGTATTTTTATTCATTATAGCTAGTTTGATTGGCCGTGGTGTGTTAAAACTCTAAATTTCATATAGCGCAAGCTATTTTATTATTTAAGTAGAAGCATACCATTGAAGCTTGGGGAGATACAATAATCAACCCCACTAACACAAAAAAAGTCTAAAATTGATTATTTTTAACATCATATATATATTATTAATATATCTTCTGGGGTCATGGCGTTGCATATGTGAAAATGGTGAGTTATGATATATAAATAAAAATGATTTGATTTAAATTAATTTATAAGAAATATTTTTACATGTTTATATTTTATTAATGGAATATCAAGGAATTACATTATATTATTTTTGTAATAGAATTTTATTATCAAATTTATTTTTTATTTATTTTATAATAATATATTATTTTATAAAATGGTTTTATTGATATATTTTTTATATTTTGTGTTACTGATCATTATGTTATGTATTTGATAATATTATTCTCTATTATGTGTTTTATAAGCTGGAATAAGTGTTTATATATGTATTTCGTACAATAGTTTCTTTATTTTTAATTTTTTATAGTGGTATATGGGATTCTTGTACAACTATGTAAAAATGTTTCAATGATTACAGTAATATTTACGATTATTATTAGGTTTGTATCCCCTAGTGTACTCCATACTATTTCAAGTGAATTTCTATATAGTTAATCATGTGATGGAGATTCATTATATGTTTCCTTTGGATTATATCATAGGACATTGGATGTGTTCTATTTGTGAGGACCTATATTGTTTT
This sequence comes from Viscum album, assembly GCA_963277665.1. NCBI lineage: Eukaryota > Viridiplantae > Streptophyta > Magnoliopsida > Santalales > Viscaceae > Viscum > Viscum album. Next base: position 2,010,442,488 of record OY728127.1, on the reverse strand, counting down.
CATTATATAATGGTAGTTGATCTATGTAATGTTTCATGTTTTATACTATATTTTTTTCATCTGTTTACTATATATTATTATTTATTGAAAATGTTTAAAATATGTGAAAATTTTATTTCACAATAAAATGAAAATATTTAATGTAATTTTTTAGGTACCGTGATTATGTAAACATTGTACTTTCTAAATTTATTTTTTAAATATAATTTATATTGTCCTGTAATTTTTCTTAATGATTCATATTTATGTTGTACTAGGATTTTACTCTCATAATCTATACACACCATGGTGGTTATGTTACCTTTCCATCCATTATTGTATATTACCAGTCTAATTCATCATGAGGTTATAGAATTGGACCAAGGGGTTGATTGTACACTATATAGACAATGAAAATGACGTTGTTCCTGGGTTATGCAGCGATAGTTATGTTCATTAATTATTATATGTTTAGTTAATGGGTTGGATATTTAACCCTCAGAACTAAATTAGATTTATATATTTTATTATATATGATTTGACATTGATTGACCTCATTGACTAATTTTTGTATTTTAAAATATATTCTTTAATATTTTATTTTGATTGTATTGAGACATTTTTAAATATATGATACCTTTATTAAATATACAATATTTTAATTATAGTAAAGGTATTGAAGGTATTTATTATATAAGTTTATATATCATGAACAAATATTCGAACCTTTATGATTCAACAACAATGAAAAATGGTTTTAGAATGTAGAGTAAAAGGAGAATGTTTGAGTATTTTAAAAAATTGAGATAATTCATCAACAGATTATGGATTTAGGATTTGTATATATAGGTTGTGTAAATTGAAGACCATAATAATAGAAATGGTGATTTAATGTGGTATTTTTCATTAAAAAGATGTTTTTTTTTCAGTTTTTATATACATAACGAATGCTAATTTTTTATTAATTATCCATTTTAAATATTTATATTAAATATTGTTTTCAAAATGTAAATTACATTATAAAATTAAATTTCTAATTTTAGTGTTGTAAATTTTTTAATGACATAAAGATACATTATATAAAAAAATAATCACATTTTAGGTCTTGGATACTATTATATTAATTATTAAATAAGTTTTACATCAACATGATCTCATAATATATTTGTTATATTCATACCAACAATCACTATTGACTTAGTATAATAAACTATTTTAAAAAATGAAAATAGTAATAAATTAACATAATTTGATGTAGAGATATTTAAATTTAAGCCCATTTTATGATTTTTTTTCAATTGATGAGTAAGAAAATAATTAACTATAAATAAAGATTATATTTTAAAAAATAATAAAATTTAAAAAAATAAAGGAAAATCATTTTGATAAATATTATTCATTATATAAAATTTATTCCAAATTCTTATAAATTAATTAATATCATTTATTTATATTTAATAATATTAAAATTTTATTTTTATTTTTGTCAATACTTTTATGTTACAACAAATTATCATACTACTATTAAAATTTTAATTTTTCGTTTCTAATGATTAATATACCCTAGTGATTTTGATTATGGTGGTAGCGTCTATTTTTACTTCTCTAACGACACTTATTCATATTCTAGTGAATTTAGTTCAGGATTTTGTGTTAAAATAATGTAATGAAAATAATATGTGTAGATATTTTAAGGACTATTTTAATGAAATACTTATTTATTATAATAAATATTCATGTTAAATAATTTTGACCTGGAAAATTAGATTATATAAAAATCCATAAACCAAATTGTTTAATTTTACATAATTTCAACATTAGGATACACCATTTCTTCCTCCAACATATGATTATCTAAAGAACCATTAGCTAAAAATTTTTTTAATTGAAAGAACCCATTAACGCTCATATATAGAATTTTTATATTCTATCGATTATAATAAAATCATGATCATGCCCTATTTCATCTAAGGTGAGTATCTAAATCTTATTGGGAATTACTACCTCAAATGAAAGACATAAAAGATGCCACGTTCTTTATTGTGGGTGTATAGATAAAATAAATGGTAAGACACGGTAAAAATTTTGCAACAAATTTAAAAAATAACAATATTCCATTGTCTTAGTCTCCCCTACATATGAAACCAAATAACACCCTTCCATGACGGTTCTGTTTTGAACATGTTGGAAACTAATTGAAGCTCTATGTCATTCCTTTAATTATCTACATATATATTTAAATTCATTAAGATATATTTCTTATTTTCTTTATAGATCAATATTTTCCAATATTATTATAAAGTTATTCTATAATAAATACCATAAATCCCCTAATAAAAACCTTATAAGGTTGATAATGTAATCTTCTCCAATACAAATAATCAAATAGTTACATATTTCTTGATTGAAAACTATTTTTATCTGAATTCTATTTGATAAAGATACCAGTCTAAATTTCCTTTGAATTTAAGTGGAAATATCCTTAGAAAACCATATAATTTTTTGGACATTCTATTAAATCATTCCATCAATTTGAATAGAATTCATAGACCCAAATATATCTCATAGTTCAAAATATTTTATGATTCCAAAAATATTAACAAAATCAGGTATTATGGTCACATATAATTGATATTGATATAACATATGTCCTAAAAATCATCTACATAATGTTGTCTATTTCATTAAATGGGAAGATCCTTCATTATAGTTATAATATGAGAAAATTTTTAATGGAAAATGATGAAAGATAATATGTTATCATTCCTATTATATGTCTTAGGGTGACCTGTACGAAATTCAAATGCTAATATTAACCCTCTAAATTATTTTTTATGGGAGATGTTACATAACTTCCATTGGATATTTTCTTTTAAACATAACATGTCAGTGTATTATGAAACAATATATATACATAGATATTTTCAACATTATTTTATCAGACCATAAAAATTAAATTATGGTAAATATTAGTTAAACAATTGTTTATAATAAAATTTAAACAGTGACCATTAATGAAAAATTCCCTCTGGAGTACAGGTACCAATTATTCACCAAGTTTCATTAAAAATATCAGTAATTTATATATTCACATAAATTCCATAAGTATATGATCATCCCTATATTTAATTTAAATATATATATTTTTATCATTACATTGAGGCATATTTAAATTTTCTAGTAATTTTTATAGGATAATAACAAAGGAAAGAGTTTATATTCCCCTTCATTATGATTTTAATGTACTTATAAACGATGTAAAAAAATATCTAATCGTTTCCAAAATATGTAATGTATAAAAATTTGTGATCCTTGCTAAATAATGAATATAAAACCTTGTTGATATTTCATTGGCTTTAATGTATCAGGTAGTCAAAACCATTGATAGTTCAATCTATATACTTTATCAATGGATGAACACTTTTTTGAACGTAGATATTTTAATTTATTTGGATATATATATACATCAAAACTATAAAAAATATAATAAATAAATTATATCATCATGTAAAATATCATTAAATATGACTCTATATTCTATATTTTAAAATTTTTATAAAGGGTTATTAATTTTATAGATCCATATATAATAAATCTATCTTTTTCATTAGGAAATATAATAATCCAAGTGTCTATAAATACCAATAGATAATAAATCCATCCTTTTTCATTTTTAAAGATAATACATATATATATATATTTTAATTTATTCCTTATATCTAAAAAACATTATTTACTTTCAATTAAATATGGGATTTTTTACCCATTACATGTATACATAGTTATCAAGATATAAATATAGAAATAATTTTAACCAAATACTAGATAAGGACCATGTTAGAACTACAAAGAGGTATTTCAGTTATATTTGCTGGTGGAGGACCATATTCAACCACCACACCACATTATGTGTAGAAAAATATCCCATCCTCACAGAATTTTTTTTTAGAAAATTAACATTTAGATTCTAAATTTCTCAATTTCTGAGTTACTTATTTAACACCGTTTTACAGGGGTTCCCATTAACAATTAAAAAATTATTCTCATTCTCATTATAACTCATAGGGTATATCCTGATAACATTATGTAATAAAAAAATTATCAATATAAACTTTTCATACATTTTCTATAAGACATAAAAGCACTAAGGGTGGATTTTTTTAATGTGAATAACGTCATTGTGATGTTATAAAACTAATACCTCATAATAAAATTATTACTTTCAATACCATACATCTTTAATTTTAATAGCTAAAATTTAGAACCCTGGTAAATTATTATGATGTATTCATCTAATTCTATTTGATCTAATAAATTATCAGCACATGATAAATTTTAATTTTTCTCCATAGTGATGAAATTTATTTAAATACAAGTGATGAAAAAAATAATAACCACATATATCACACATAAAAACAAGAATGGTTCTACCACTGTTTTGAAAATTTTATATATAAATCCATAATAAAATATATCTTTTATATTAATCTTAAATTTAATATAATTTACCATGATTATACTTTAGTTAGGTTTAGATATGTATTTTTTTATCAAGGATGAGGTCAATATAGAATTCAGCATTAATATTATGTTGATACCAAGGAACATCCTTTAGAAATATTAAATGTAGTATTTTAAATAGATATAACACATATTTTTAATATTATATTTTCATCCATAAATTATATTTTTTATTCTTCATTTCCAAAGAATAGTATTCAAATTAGTCATTGGAGGTGGTTCTAAATAAAACACCTCTAATGATTCATCTCTTAAAAAAACATGTGATACTATTCAGTTCTCACATAATGTAATAAAATTCTCTTAATAATTAATATTAGGATTGTAAATTGAGATCTAATAGACACCCTTATTTATCTCAATGTCAACAATTATTATATCAATATTGGTTATAACAAAAGAAACCACATGCCTTATTAGAGAAATAACCCTGTATTTTTCTACCAAAATAGTATTTTTTTCTAGGTATTTAACTAGAATATAATTACATAATTTATGTGAATAATGTTATACCATATTTTGGAGATAAAAAAAAATGATTTGGGGAAGAATAGAGATCTAATTTTTTTATAAGATTTGGTAGCATAGATATTTTTAGATACCAAACATCTAGAAGAATATAAGAATATATAAATAATTTAAATAATTTGGTTGAGTAACATGATTTTATAACACAATGGAAAAAAACATAAATAAGTTTGTCGATCTTGTTAAATAATTAAATAATATTTTTAAATTGATTGTTGTATGCTTAATAAATAAAACAAAGATAGCGTTTTTTATTTTTTGAGTTATCATTTAGGTAGAGCATCATACTACCCCGTAACACATGTATTTAAATTATATATTAGTGGATATTTTGTCATTTGAACTTTTCTCAATCACATGAATGATGAATTCACACAAACTGATGGAAAACCATGTAAAAATATAATGTAATAAACTTTACATTACTCTCTATATTAAATTTAGTATTGAGTACTTGAAAAGACAGAATCATATGCTTTTCTATCCTATAATTTTGCATGGATATTAATGTTGAAAGTTAATTTTAAATTTTTAAACATTTGAGTGAAACATATTTATATAAAATTTTCAATAATATTCACCCCACCCTGTCAGATGACTCTATACATGACATAGAAAATTTATTACTATCAATGTAAACTAGTTTTCCTCTAAATGAATATAATTTCATTTAAAATTAATTATATATGGTTTTAGTTAACTATATATTTGGTAATAATATATAATTTTTAAAATTTTATATTTATGTTCGCACTTATTGTGATACATATGTTGAAGATTTAAGTAGAAACTAAAGAAAAGTAATGAAATGTTGGGCTAAGAATTAAGGATTGTATATAAACGACAAAGAGGAAAAACCTCTACATTTCGATGGGGGAATGTAAGGATTTATCTAAATATGTTGATAATGAATCTTCTAATAAAAAATATTATAAAAAAGATTAATATAAATAATATGTGAAAAATGAATAAATAAATTATTTTTTTAATGTTGTGGGTTATCTTAAATGCTACATATTGATTTTCTCATATATATATATATATTCATAAATAGGTACTGGGTTGAAAACTAATAGCTTGAATTTGAATTTGATGACATGGAGGAAGCTTCATCCAATAGTGGAAAATGTTTAACTTTATCAACAAACATGATCAATCAAAAGAATAATACTCATGTCACTTTAAAAAATTACTTCATTGTATGATGAATACTTCCTAATATATATTTTTGAGAGAATTATATATATGTACATATTTTACAAGAATTTTATAATACTAGTGGATACAAATAAGTCTAAAATCAATGAGAAAAATTATCTAATAGAATTCAAGGATAATGGATGTGAGGATCTTGAAATATCTCTACATGAAATGGGAATATTTCATAATTTTTTTAATAAGGTAGAATGGAATAATGGAATAATATATGGTGGTTTTCATATTTTGAGATGAATAATATAAAATTAATTTTGATTTTAAAAGGAAGTTAAAAAAAATGAAGAGATGACTAAAGATAAATATGCCCATTATTCTAAAAATTATGGGGATTCAATGAGGGATTCTGATGAAACTCTTATTATATAAAGAGTCTAATTATGGAATAATTAATTTATATCATCTAGTGTTCAATTAAATGTAATATAATTGACAATATTAAACAATCCCGAGTTAATTCTACATGTATTGACACAGTTTTATCTATTAGTGATAGTATAAAACCAAATTTTGGAAAAATATTCATTTCGTAAATTATTGAAAAATACACTACCACCTCAAGGGTAAATAAAATCCTATGTAGAAAAACTGGTTAACAAATGAATAACAAATGATTTTTTGTTTTTTCTAAATGCATATAGCTACAAAATTTGGATATGATGAAACAGAAATTAAATGAACAATATTTATTATTCATTATTTTTTTCAGTTAGCTGTTTAAGAAAAAGGATATTATTTGATCGAATAATTAATCAACAAATAATGATTATATAAGGCCAAAATTATAAGCGATAAAGCATGAAAAGAATTGAAAATATAATATGTTGAAGGAAGGTTCACAAAAATAACGGAAATAGCTTATGAACCGAGATCTTCTTTTCAGGTATGTTTTCCTTTTTCTGGTGTTTTTGACAAAAAGAAGATATTTTGGAAATTTCTTAAGTACATTCCATGTACTTTATATGTACATGCATTGTACTCGGATTCCATGGGAAGCTGTGTTCTGGTCATGTAACGGCCGTGCACACGGCTGTGTGTGGTGACCTCGAGACCACCTAATACGGGGGCTGCTAAGGGAAATTACATGCCATGTACTTCTAAATTTTACTCTGTGTACTTTGTTTTTTTTTTCATTAAACATACAGAGGTCACGTCTGATGGAAAGAACACATATCCTCCTGACCTAGTTCATCTGAGAGGATCAGTACGACACAGATTTTTCCCCAGTCCCCTAATCAGGCATCCTTCCTCCGATTCGACCTCTCTCGATTGTGTTAGGATTGCTACTGTAAGCTCTTCCTTTTTCTAGAGCTTCGTTTCATGATTCCTCTTCTTTTAGGAGTTATTCTCGGTTGATCATTTTTAGTGTTTTCATATATCAATAGTGTTCTTGGAAGATTCATGTCTTGTGGTTCAAATATAGAGATCCTACTACACCAAGGTAGGTGGTTTGTGCTTTTTTGTATATAGTCAGTGAGTTATATGTGAAAATGTCCCCAATACCCTTGATCGGGGAATTGCGTGTTTTGGTTTTTGACCCAGTTAATTCTTTTTATACTTAGAATACTTGGATAGAGGTTATATGTTGTGAATATGGTTTATTTTTCCATGCTATGGAGGTGTTTCCCATGTTTTCTCATTTTGACTGTTTGATCTAGTTTTTTCATGTTAGGCTTCTTCATTGTTTTCCAGACGTAGTTTTGTTAGGATTTAGTGGTTTATCTAACATGATGTTATGATGTAGTTTGTTTAGCCACGTATTTATTGATGTTTACTTTGGATACCATGTATTTTTGTGCTCATTTGACTTACACAGGGCTGTGAGAACCTGGTGTAGTAGACCATAGGGAGAATGGACATGAGGGCATCTCCAATGGGTCTTTTTTTACTGTTACAAAGCAAGACTATAGGGGGAATTGATGTATGTGATTCCTCAGAGTGTCTGTAGTTACTCGACATTGGCCATAGGGGGAATGAGATGTAAGTGCTTCTCCATATCACTTTTTTGAGACCGATACGAGACTGTAGAGGGAATTGACGGTGAGTTGTTCCTTAGAGGGTATGTGCTAAAGGTGAACCAGAGGGGATAGATTGTGTGTACATCCCATAGGGTTTCTTGTGTTTTCTAGTTAGGAAAAGAGGGGATTAGGTTGTGAGTACATCCCAGAGGGTTACATTTTTGTGATTATCTAGTTACTTGATATGTGGTGTTTGAATTCATTGAAACTATAGGAATATTTACTATTGATTACTTCTTGTTTACTGCTTCTTTAGCTTATTGCCTTCCATATATATTCACTAAATATTAGGCACATATATTGGGGTGGTAAACTATTGGGATTTAGTATCACACCCTACATGTTCCATTCTTTTGGGACCAAATAGATTATATTGCTACAAGTATAGATAAGGGAAAGTGCCTTTCTACATCAGGTACTTGATTGCTGAGGAGCTGGATAGCATGGGACCAAGCTAAGGCTTTTGATGATGTTGAAGTTTAACTGTTTCTTTTTGTACTTTGGTTATTAATGTATTCCGGCATTGTGATTTTTATGGCTGATTTCTGAGACATATGTATCATGCATCATCATTTTATATATGTGATCCAGTTTATTCATTCATCCTTCATCTATTTACTATTGTATTCCATTATTTCTGCTTCCACTATTGTATATCTGTTTACATACACTATGTTACTCTACCAATAAGGGAATAGTTTTCCCACTATCACATTCAAGGCCCTTGCTGGTAGTCATATTCCTTTGGCATTGGGGGAAATATGCTTGAGGCCTTGCGACCAACTGGGTACGGGGTGCCTCTGGGATGCTTTTAGAACCGGGATGTTACAAAGTGGTTTCATAGGATTCTTTTCTTCTTGAATTACTGTTTAGAGCCCATAGTACGGGATAGAATAGAATAGGTACTTGGTAATCAACTGTGCCTAGAAGTAGCTTACCCTTGTATAGGGAAATGTGGATTTACCTCATTTATTACCATTTTTATGGTTTTACAATTTTACAGTAGGTTTGATTCTCACCGTTGGGTGATTCACATGTATTGTGTTGTTATTATCGATATTATTTAGGTCATATTTCTATTGAAACCTGTTCAAATAAGGGTATGGAATCTCATCCATCATATAGGAACATTCTAGAAATCACATGTCATGCATCTTTTCCATTCCATTTAGGGTGCATTAGTGATTTCATGTTGTTGTGATAGATGGTGTGCAAGATATGCATGTTGTTGTGATAGAGTCCTTGACAGAATAACATCCATTGACTAGGTATTGCTTTCCATAAGTCTTTCCTTAAATGAATGCCAATATTTGGTTCTTGAGGTCAAGAGGGCCCTAATGGACCAGAATTTCTTGGATCATTGCCTTGTTTTACCTGTGTATGACATACATAAGATGACAATCTTTTATTTGTGGGGAGTATGAGCCCTCATGGATTGGGATATGGAAAATTAATGTTCATTTCAGTGTTTTAATGGGTTCTTGAGAAGTTTCTAAGGCATACATTCTGGAAAAACCCAGAATACAAGGTGTTTAATGACGAATACCCACAATGTGTTCCTCTGTTTGGTAAAAAAATATTTTTCTTAAGTACATTACGTATAGTCTCTAACTGTGTCACAGACTATATGGGTAGAGACACGGGGTTGGGAAATCTCTGGTGGGACACTCCATGTATCGGGTGTACACACCGTGTTGTAGTGCCGTATAACCGGTCGTGTGACAAAAAAACGGGTTGGTTGAGTCTTTTTAATACACATCGTGTCCATCTGGAACACGCTGTGTTGTGTAAACTGTGTATCTGACCATGTCACGAACAACACGGGATGGTGAAATATCCTAGTACATGACGTGTCTAGAACAAACATGTCGTGTAGATTTTGTCGTGTAACTGGCCGTGTCACTAACATCACGGGTCGGTGAAGCTCGTCTCGTACATGATGTGTCTAGAAAGAACACATCGTGTAGTCTTGTTCTTGGATAAATGTGTGGCTTAACCATGTAGAAGAACTCGAGCAGGGGAAGAGGATTCAATTACACTCTATTTATTAGGATAACATGACTTGTATATGGGGTGTTACATGACCTGGGTTGGTAGAAGTACACGCCCATGTGAAGGCTTAAGAGAATACAATGTGTAGGCATTATACACATTGCGTATCCATGTTTTGAAAAACATGAATGCTTAATTTATCATGTTCCCTTCTTACACTCCTAGTTTTCAGTCCATGTCAATATATATATAAGGTGTGTGCTTGACCAAGAAGTTTCATGCCACAGAGATGTCCTCTGATTGTCCACTAGTTATAGGGCAGTGAACAGATGGCAGACATGGCTGATCAGGGACTACCAACAGATCCTCATGTTGTGGCAGTCTTTGCACTAGCCGTCATTTTGGACATAGGTGTGGATGCACAATTCATAGATTGTTTTATATGGTTCATACAACCCATCAGATGAGTACCACATCCTGACCCTTCTATGGAAGAGTTGACACATGTTTTTCAACAGCAGCATCCTCCCACCTTCAGAGGGGAAGGAGGACCTCAGGCATCAGAGTCATGGTTAGAATCCATGTGTTCTATCATCGAGCATATAGAGACGCCTCAAGAGAGGAGGGTGAATCTTGCAACATACATGCTTCAGGATTCCACCCCGAGTTGATGGGATGTGATCTCATAGGTGGGATGCTAGAAGGTTATGGTGTGCGATGAGTTCCAACATGCCTTATAAGACTACATCTACCAAGAGACTTTCAGGGCTGATCGAGCCTGAGAGTTCATGAGTTTGGGGCAGTGTACTCTTTATGTTATAGAGTATTCTTCTCCCTTCACATATCTGCAGCACTTCACGCCTACTCCACAAGGTGATGAGTTATTCCTGGCAACGAAGTTTGAGGATGGTCTCAGGACTGACATCCAATCATAGGTGAACATATTCTGGTTGACATCCATCACTTCTATCGTCATCCAGGCACAGATAATAGAGCACAATCATAGGGATTCTGGAGTTGGGAGTTTGTTCGGCTCAACATCTAGAGTTGGTCTCCCTTTTAATGATAGCATAAAGAACCATAGGATGTCTATTCGCAGAGATCCAAGGCCATGTGACACTTTTTCTAGTAGCAAGGTGACGTGCTACCAGTGAAGGAAGTTTTGGCAAATGAGGCCACATTTTTTGAGACACCTAGTAGAGTGCCGATTATGCGGCAAGATGGGCCATCTTCAGCATTTCTGACAGTTTTTCTCACCAGCAGCTGGCAATAGGGGTTATTCTACGCCTCCTCATTCAGGAGTAGCATCTCCAGATTCCCACCAGTCTGGGAGCTAGATTTATTCCTTCTGTTAAGGCTGAGGTGGAGGTCATGGACATGGTAGTCAGTCACTAGGCTCTCAACAACAACAGGGAAGATCATCTCAGAGTGCTCATGAGGGGTCACTGGGTCGTGGTGCAGGTCAGACTTTTGTATTGGAGTAGACCCAACAAGAGCAGGATCCCGAACCCTCTACAGTTTGAGGTACGATCCTAGTTTCCATAGTTTTAGATTCATCTCTTTTAGATACAGTGGCTTCCCATAGATTTATATTTGTTACTGTTGTAGAGAGACTTGGGCTCTGTGTCTTTTCCTCTACTGATATCTTGATGCTAGACACACTGTTGGGGACAAGAACGACTGGTCTATCACGGGGAAGGAAGTTCCCTCTTGAGGTTGGTGGGTGTCACTTTCTATTGGACCTTTATGTCTTAGAGATTCCAGGATGTGATGTCACTCTCGAAGAAGACTGTTCAGTTCCCTTCCAAGCTGTTGTTGACTGCTATCACCGTAGGGTGCATTTAATGTAACCAAAGGGTGGATCGTTTCTTCATAAGGCAGAATGGGATGTCCAGGCGAGCAGAGTAGGACCCGAGAATCATGGTTTTAGAGGAGCTATAGCCCATATTTCTAGTCTATATCTAGATGGCCTGGGGACTTAAGAGGTGGGATTTCCTCTAGAGGTGGATTGTTTCCTAGATTTCATTACATATAAATTTTCAGGTTTGAATCCAGAGTGAGGGGTAGACTTTTCTGTTGATCTTGTTCTAGGAGTTTCACCGGTTTCTATACCTCCTTATAGAATGGATACACATAAGTTGCAGGAGCTCAAGAAGTATTTGGATGAGTTTCAGGTAAAGGGTTTCATCTATCACAATACTTCTCCTTGGGGTTTTTCTTGTCCTGTTTGCGATGAAATCATATGGTACCCTCCGACTTTTTGTGGATTATCAGAAGCTAAAATCATTGACGGTCAAGAAGTGATATCACTTTCTAAGGATTGATGATCTCTTTGATCAGCTTTGAGGTTCCTGGGTGTTCTCAAAGATCAACTTGTGTTCTGGTTACCATCAGTTGTGTGTTAGACTATCTGATATACCTCTTACAACATTTCAGAGTAGTTATGGTCTATACGAGTATGTGGTTATGTCGTTTGGTCTCATGAATGCACATGTGGTCTTCATGTCACTGATGAACTGAGTGTTCCATCCATACTTTGGTTCTTTCATGGTAGTCTTCGTGGATGATATCTTGGTGTACTCTCAGAATCGAAAAAACCATGCTACCCATCTTGAGATCATTTTGAGTACACTGAGAGAGAATCAATTAAAGCTAGGCTCTCAAAATGCCACTTTTGGGTGGACCAAATTCACTTCTTGTGTCATGTTATCTTAGATACAGGAGTTTAAGTAGACCCAAAGAATGTGAGAGTATTAGTTTATTAGGAGAATCTGAAGAATTTCTTTGAGGTACATAGTTTTCTATGGATGTCTGGATACTAGAGGCATTTCATACAGAACTTTAACCGCTTAGAAGTTCCACTGACGAGCCTGACTAAGAAGGGTGTGAAGTTCATTTGGAAAGATTCCTGTGAGTCAGCCTTTCAGGTTCAGAAATAGTGGTTGACTTCATCACTGATACTATTTTTTCTAGAGCCAAGAAAGATCTCAAATGTTTACTATAATGCTTCAGGTATCATGCTGAGAGTGGTGATTATGTAGGGAGAAGGAGCCATCACGTTCGAGTCTTGGAAGTTGAGGTGACATGAGAGGAATTATCCGACTCATGGCCTCGAGTTGGATGCAGTTGTTCATGATTTACGCTGTCAGATAAATTATCTTTTCAGAGAGTACATTGAGGTTTTCACAAATTAGAAAATCTCAAGTATATCTTAACTCAGTGTAACCTGATTTTGAGACACCGGAAGGTGGGTTGAGTACCTTCAATCCTTTTACTTTGAGCTTGCCAATACACGTGGTAAAAACAATGTAGTGGTTGATGTGCTATGTAGGAGGACTCAGAAACATGCATTTTAAGAGGCCAGTAGTGAGTGTCCGCTTAAATCTCTATTCTATGACATGCATATGGAGGTGCATGACAGACAGGGGCAGACATTTCTATCTTCTATAGTTGTTAACTATACACTTATTGATCTTGTGAGAATGTGGAGGATATTAGATTCTGAAGTCCAAATCCTATGGGAGAGCATATATGGAGAGGACCCTATTTCTGGATGGACAATAGGTGAGGATGAGGTCTTGAATATTCAGGGGCACATATGGGTGTTAGAATGCATACGCGAGGAGATGATGCAGGACTTTCATTGCTAAATTTTGGGCAGTTCATCTTGGTGTCACAAAGATGTATCTTGATCTACACGGTCAGGTTTGGTGGCCAGGTATGATGATAGATTTTCCTCATTTCGTCATGAGGTTTTCCACATATTAGCAAGTGAAGAAGGAGAATCAACGACCAACATGGATTTAAAAAAATTCAATTCCCATGTTGAAGTGGAATTACATCGTGATGGATTTCATGACAGGATTGCCAAGGTCTCCTCGATGGAATGATGCTGTATGGGTTTTCATTGAATGACTCACAGTGGTTGCTCACTTCTTTCCTATCAAGGAGACCTTCAGTGTCGATGAGCTGGGATGATTGTAAATACGAGATATTTTATGTCTACATGGGCTTCCACACTCCATTTTTTCAGATAGGGATGCACGTTTTACTTCTAGAGTCTAGAAGGGGCTTTAGAAGGCTTTGGGTACATCAGAACTTTTGAGTACAACTTACCATCCCCTAGAAGATTTCATGTCTGAGAATACGATTCGGGTGGTTGAGGACATGTTTCGATCATGAATCCTGGATTTTGGAGGTTCTTGGGAGAGGCACATACCTATTGTGTAGTTTGCCTACAATAATAGTTTTCAAGTAACTATTCATATGGAACCTTATGTGGCTTTGTATAGTAGTCCATTCCGATCACCCTTATACTGGCTATAGGTAGGAGAGGTAGCTATTCTGGGACCTCATTTTGTCTTTGTGACCACAGATCATATAAAGTTGATTCATAAGTGGATGGATATTGCACAATCATGACAAATGTCTTATGCTGATCGACAGAGATGACCTCTAAAGTTTGAGGTCGAAGGCTAGGTCTTCCTGTGTGTCACATCGAGGATGGGACACATGAGGATAATGAGGTAGGGTAAGATTTCGCTAAGGTATGTTGGGCCATTTTAGGTTTTGGCGAGATTTGGGATAGTTGCACAGCAGTTGCAGTTACCTCATAGGTGCCTGGCTATGCAAAACGTCTTCCATGTTTCTCAGCTTTGGAGTTACTTCTCAAACATGTGTCTTGTTTTTCAAAATGGAGAGGTTGACTTAGAAGTGGAAGCCTCATTCGAGGAGCTTATTATCCAGATTAATGATCGATGTGCGAAGGTTCATTTTGGACGGTTTGTTCCTCTAGTACGAGTGCTTTGTTAGCACGGGCGAGTATAGGATAAGACCTAGGAGAGGGAGGCCGATGTATGATCTTAGTGGCTGGAGCTATTTGAGGATCCTTCTTCTTCTACACCACCTTGCTATGGAAATTCTGGGAGGAATTTCTTTACGGGGGTAAGTTTGAAAGAAACTAGATCTTCTTTTTTTGGTATGATTTCCCTTTTCTGGTGTTTTTGAGAAAAAGTTGAGTTTCTTGAAATTTCTTATGTACAAGCCGTGTACATTATAAGTACACATTGTGTACTCGGTTACCATGGGTAGCTATGTTCTGGTCGTGTAACAGAAGTGAAAATGGCTATGTGTGGTGGCCTGGAGACCACATAATCCAGGGGTAGATAAGGGAAGTCCACCCCTTTTACTTCTAATGTGGATGTCGTGTACTTACTTTTTTTTCATTAAACACACCGGGGTCACATATGAAGTATAGAACACTTCTCTTCTCGACCTAGTTCATTCGAGAGTTTCCCTACGACAATGATCTTTACCCATGTCCCCGATCAAACATCAATTCTCCAATTAAAATGTTGTCGATTGCATTTGGATCTCTATAGTAAGATATTCCTTCTTCAAGGGCTTCATTTACAGTTTCCTCTTCTTTCAGGAGTTATCCTCATTTGAGCATTTTTATAGTTTTTATAGATCTACGGTGTTATTGGGAAATTCAAGGCTTGAGGTTCACGTATAGTGATACTACTTCACCTAGGTAGGTGGTTTGTGCCTTTCTGTAGATAGTCTTTGAGTTATAGGTGAATAAGTGCCCAATACCCTTTATCAGGGAATTGCATGTTTAGTGTTTTCACCCAATTAATGCCTGCTATGCTTAGATTACTGGGATATAGGTTATATGTTTTGAATAGGGTTTATTTTTCCATGTTATGGTGGTTTTTACCATGTTTTCATATTTTAACCATTTGTTCTAATTTTTCATGTTAGGCTGCTTCATTGTTTTCCAGCCCTTGTATTGTTAGGATGGAGTGTTTTATCCGACATTTTGTTATGTTGTAGTTTGATTATCCAAGTAGTTCCTGAGGTTTACATTGAATTCCATATACTTTAGTGCTAATTTGTCTTACACAGCGCTGTGATACCCTGGTGTAGTTGACCATAGGGGGAATAGATGCGAGGGCTTCTCCAGAGGGTCTATTTTTGCTGTTACAATGCAAGACCATAGGGGGAATTGAAGTAAGTGCTTCCTCAGAGTGTATGTAGTTCATCAACGTGGGCCCCAACGGGAATGAGACATAAGTGCTTCCCCATACTGCCTTTTAGTTACTGATACGAGACTATATGGGGAATTGAGGGTGAGTTCTTCCTCAGAGAGTCTGTGCTAAAGTTGAACAAGAGAGGTTAGACTGTGTGCACTTCCCAGAGGGTTTCTTGTGTTTGTTAGGTAGGACCAGAGGGTATTAGGATGTGAGTACATCCTAGAGGGTTACCTATTTTTGATTATCTTCTTACTTAATATGGGGTGTTTGAATGCTTTGAAACTGTAGGAATGATCACTATTGAGTACTTCCCTGTTTACTGCTTCATTTTATTTTTTCCTACCATATATACTCACTGAGTATTAGGCAACATATTTTGGTGTGGTTTCCTATTGGGATTTAATATCACACCCTATTTGGGCCATTATTTTGTGCCCAAAGAGATTATATTGCTACATTTATAAATAAAGGCAGGATCCCTTCTTCATCAGGTATTTGATTGCTAAGGAGTTGGAGAGCATGGGACCAAGTTGAAGCTTGCGATTCTGTTGGAGTTTATCCGTTTCTTTTATACTCTAGTAATTTCTGTATTATAGCATTGTGATTTGTTTGTCTTCTTTCCAAGACATATGTATCAAGAATCATCATTTTATATATGTGCTCTAGTTTATTCATTTATTCTTCTGTTGTTTACTATTGTATGCCATTATTAATGCTTCCGCTATTGTTTATCAATTTACTTCTGTTGTGTTACTTTTCCAATGAGGGAATAGTTTCCCCACTATCACACCCAAGGCCCTTGCTTCTAGTTGGCAGCCTCGGGTGTTAGTGGAAATGTGCTTAAGGATATGTGACCAATCGGGTACAGGGAGCCTCTGGGTGGCTTCCGGTACCATGACGTTACAAATAGTCTACTTAGAATAGACTTTTTATTCATGAAAATAGGAGTTAGTTTTATTACTACGTTGTCATAGTTATGAAGAGCACAATTACCAATAAATACAATGTATACATAAAATTTCAATGGAATGATTCTAGAAACTGTAAAATAAACAAAGAAATGAACACATGATTCATTAGGGGTTCAAGCAGAAGAAGATTAAAATTATACATTAAAATAATAATTAAAGCATATGTTAAACCAATGTAGATATGCTTATACATTGGTTGAGGAGGGAACCTAATCGATTATTGTAAATAATATATGGATATTATTGTAAATGGATGAAAACTATAATAATAATAATGAATCAGAGTAATATAAGAATATAATGATTGTTTTAGTAGAATACATAGGAGATAAATAACCATTATTTCATGAGAGGGTCTTCAAAAAAGATAAATAAGATACTTCTAAAATTATACATGAAAGGTGTAAATTTTTTAAGCATAATGAAAATACGTGTAAGATATTACTTCCTATAAAATTTTATTGAAAAGAATTGATAAAAAGGTATTATCATATATTACCTTTTTTAGAAATATGATTTTATAATCCAGACACAAAATTATAACTCAGCATATGTCTAAGGAGTACCTGATTGATTAACCAATGCATATGGAATTGGCTAGGATATTGGGTTGAGAATAACATAATAATGGCTACATTGTTATTAAATTAGTATAGACTATTCCATATAGTGAAAAAAAAATGAAATTTAAATGTTATAAAGTAATTATAATGTTAGTAATTTTATTGTATAAACTAGAATAATGGGTTCTAAAACATTTAGTACTATATAGAAATGTTGTCTAGGGATAATATCTCTATTTCAGCCCTATTTTTTTGCGATGAATCATAATAGGTTCAACTATAATATTTTTTTTCGTTTTATATCTATATATTTGAAATTTATGTGGATATTTGAAAAGGGGTAACTATTTAATATTGTGACGAAAATAAATCATTGTTTGTTATCTATCATGTAGTAAATTAATCTACATTGCAATGCTTTAACTGGTATCAATTAATTCTTAGAGATCATTTTTGGGGAAAGAGAATCATGAATAATATAATTTGAATCATCCACTTTATGGGGATATGAAAATAAGAGTAATCGATCAATGTTTTATTATTTCATCACAATTGTTTATTCTCGAATATCTCTTGAAAATGAAAATAATTAGGCATGAGAATCTCTTTTCCAATATTGTTCCTACTATATCAAATATGTTTAATAAATTGGGGGTTAATGGTATTGGTAAACATTCCATGATATAGTAATATTTATTTATCTTTATCTACATATTATTTTTGGAAGAATTGATTTAATTAATAAAACTCTGAAGAAATATTTTTGTAAAGACCCACTAAATAGAAAACAAATCTTTTATCATGTTGTTGATAATTTATGGAAATATTTGATATATATATTCATCACTATTGAATATTAAACCTTGTATTTATCCGTTATACAATGACATTATTACAAAATTTATAATTTCAATGTAAAATATGATCTCACCCATCCCTATAGATACTCAGACCGTATGTCTTAAGAAAGGTAGAAAAAAATAGCGAAGATGAAAATGCTAAGTTGGATATAAAAGAATCTAGTTACATATATGATGAGTAATTTTTTTTATACATTAACATTTTTATATTTATTATCAATATGTTGGAGAGAAGAAAACATCAAATTGAAATAGAGAACAACAATTTACATTTCAACAATAATTGTTTTGAAGTAATTCTTAGTACTGAGAACTAATTGAAAGGGTGATGTTGTAGTTTACAATTGGTTTTGATTGTTAATTTTTTTTAAATTTATATAAAATATTATTTGTATTTTTGGTGAAAATAGAAGATAAAAATATTTAATATAAAAATTGATTTCCTCCGGTTAAAAAAATTGAAAATTGAAAATGATATATTATTTATAAAACATACAATTTTAAATTCACAAAAGTTGATTTCACGTGTGATTACATTAGATATGGTTTGTATTAAATCTTAAAATTGTTAAATTATATGCTGAGAGAACAATCTCATATATATATTAATATTAGAGATTGAACTAACTATTGATCCACATAAGAAATTGTAATTAATATAGAAAATGTTGAATTGAATTAAGGAGAATGTGAGGACACTTAAAAATACTAAATCATGAGTATTTATATGTTATGGAACATTTCAATTCATGGTAAGGATGAGTTTAAGTGATCAAAAATTATAAATTTATTTTTTTACTTCAACCAATTTTTTGAGATTGAAGATTATTGATATGGTTTTATGAATATCTGACTAAATTTAAATACATTCGGAATGTTATATATTTAGGGATAAATTCCGAGTTGTGGAATTATAATGGAAAAATTACTATACAAATTAAAAATATGAAAATTCTTGAGCTTTAATTAAACTAATTTTTGGGAATAAATGATAATTAATGCGTATATATAATGAGTAAGTGTAGCCTTATTAATAAATAAGATTATCTCTAATGAGATTAGCTGATTTTTTGTATGTCTTAAATACCAATGATTCAACTAGAAGAATAAATATGAAATTATTAGTGGTATTACATTATATAAATAACAAAGGCATATTTCAAATTCCATTAAAAAATGTACTATGTATGATGGTGTATATCCCAAAATAAAAAATCTAAAACAACTATGAAATAATATCTTTTATATTTCCATTATAACCTAGATGTTGAATTATTTGGTAAAATTAAGAGTAAATGGATTATCAAATATATTTATAAATTTATTATTTAGTTAAAAATTGTCAATTAATTCATAGAAAATAAGGGCTAAAACTTTCAAAGTCCTTTTATACATATAAAATATTTTTTAAAACAAATTATTTTAAATAATTTTTTAGAGAAAAAATAATTTTTTTTTCAAAATAATTATATTTTAAGAATAAGGAAAAAAAATTTAATTCATGAAATAAAAATTTTTATTGAGGGGGAATTTGATATTTTTCTAAAACTGTTTATTTTTTAGTAAATGATGAAAAATATTGATGTTATTGAAAATCACCTTTTCCTTTTATGTATTGTCAACATAACTTTTGGTTTTTTATTTTTTTTAAAACATCATTACATTATTTTGACTATAAATATACCAATTTAATATATTATTATCATCATTATGCTTCATTTTTAAATAAAAATTGTTATACGGATAAAAATTCATTTTTTCTAGAAAAATATTTTTGTCTCATTTTGTGTGTTAATTTTTTTATTAATTTGTGAATCATATATAATTTTAATTTGATTAAAGGGATTAAATAATTGGAATCATGTTATTTTAAATTTTTTAAACATAATATTTTTATTTTTATTCATAATGACTTGTAACTGTTGGTAATTTTTCCCCATTAGTATGTGTAAACATTGTAGTACTCTGTTACAACTATGGTGTAAGGACTATAAATAATGCTTATAAAAATCATTTCATTGGATATGTTCCTCATTAAAATATTTATACTATTATTGAAAACTTTTCAATTTATAACCAAATTTCTATAATTATAATAATTACAATATTTCAAATTAATGATAAAAATTAAATATACTCGATATCTTTTTAAATATCTTTAATATGTTATTAAAAAGAATAAAATTTGATTATAGTGTAATATTAAAGGTTATTCAAAAGTAATAATTTTTTATGATGGTAATATATTCATTATTTTTAATTATATTATAATTACCCATATTTTATATACAACACTTGCATATTAATTTCGGATGTATTAAAAAAATAATGATAAATAATTTTAAAAAAAATCACAGTTATGTATTTTAGATATACCATTTTGTTAAATAAATTGAATTATTTTTAATAATGTAGAATACATAGTTAAAGAGTTTAAATAAAAATTACATTGTGATATTGAAGCCTCAAAATTTGATAATAAATGTATTGTGACCAAAATAAAAATAATGTGATTTTATTTTAAAAAATAATATTTTATTAAATTGTATAAAAATCCTAAAAATTGTGAATGAGGAAAAGTAATATATTCTGTGGTCTAAAATGAGATCATTTTATCAATTTTTATCAAATTTTTACACTATATCAATATTAATAAAACATTTAAAATGAATATTTTTTTATCCCAATTACAGTAAAAATGGTTAATGAAGGGTTAATCTAAATGATATCGTTAAAAATTTTACCTATACCTTTATAAATTTTTATAAATGAATATATTAATCATATATCATCTATATCATCAATTTCATTTAATTGGTTATCCATTTTACGTGATTTATAAAAATATTATGTTCTAATATTTCATGTATTTACAATTTTTTCCATCAAATTAATTATAAATAGACAGAAAATATTTTCTATTCATTACATGATCTGTGTCCAATTATGTAATCCAAACCTTCACCATATTATATTTCCAACTCTACTATCTAAATTCTAGAGGTACTTTTCTTCTCAAATGAAAATCCCAATATTTCTTAAGATGATATCAAATATAGGTTTCCCTTTGAAAACATATTTATCCTACCCAAGATCATTTATTTCAAAATTCATAAATTACCACATTCATTTATGTCATATGTATAACAATGTAATAACAAAAATACTTCCTATATATTGAAATTTTATTATATTTATGGAATAATCTTAGTCAATCTTCTTCTATGTAAAATGGGGAAAATAATGATTCATGCGTACGTGTGGAATAAAGACTACAAAATTGAAGCAATTTTTTTTCCATCACCCCACACTTGTATAGGAATTATTATGGAACTAATGAATATCAATATTATTTAAAAAATAATTATAATTCATTAAATATATTAAATCATTTAATTCTTAACCCTTCTACACATTAAAATATTATAACATCACTGATCCATACATGGGTACTAGCTCCACCATGAAGCGATATGAATCATTTTTCATCTCTATATTCATGGATGATTATAAATATGTTTATAATGATTATATAATGTTTTTATATCCTTAATTAAATCATTTATATTATATAACCATTATCAAGACACAAGGACCAAAATCATCAAATCAGAACATAAATGAAAAATAAAGCAGATAATACCTAAAATAGTGTAATAATATAATATTCTTAATGAACAAAGATAAGATGTTATAAGTTGATAATATATGATATTGTATATAAGTAAATAGTTTCATAATTATATTATAATAATTATAAATGTATTTTCACCAAAGTTAAAACATGATCAATAATGTGGATGTGTGGGGTAAGGGTTCTCTTCAATAAATTTCTATTTTTTATGATATACCACTTCATTGCATCCTATGATATTCATTGTGCATGTATAATATGTATTATTATTAATTTATGATGTATATAAAATTTTCTAATTTATACTTATGATTTTTCACCATAATATCAATATTTACTGATCCCCATTTCCAAATTCATAACCATTGTATGAGGTTCCTTCTCAATTTCAAATCCACTGAAACATTGTTCATATAATGATCGTATTTTATTTTCTTTTGGATTATGTAAGGAATAAATATTTTATTTAAACTAAATTGATAATTATTTATTTTAATTTACGATTAAATGACACTAACTCATTCAAGATCTTATAATTCATATTTTAGTAATGGTATTAGAATTTATATTACAATATCAATTTTTTGGATTTCTTTTATTTTTGTTGAAGGAAATATATAATAAAACCTATATAATTTCAAAATATTCTCTTAAATTTTATATATTTATTGTTATATAATTTTTTACACCAAATTTCAATCACTTTATAACGTCATTAAAGTAGTGAAATGTTTAAAATAATTTCAAATTTTTTCTATTTTTAATTGTGTATATTTTTCATCTATGTCCATATTTTTCATAATTGTTTTATAAATTTCTATGTAAATTTCTAAATTATTTTATCAATGAAATTTTTTGTCATCCTTGATATTTTATAAGGTTGTAAATTAAACATTATAATGATCTATGAATGTTTCAATGTTTCCTTTTTTATAATAATTCATAAGGATTGGCAATTTTCAATATATGTGGTGTTCAATGGATTTTTCATCCAACAAAACCATTATATTCTATTTATATTATTCTACATGATATAAATGGGTTTTAAAATAAAACACATTAAGTAAAAATTATTCTCATGTATGAAATCCATTTTTTTATATTCTATAGAATACATGATTTTATTACACAACATATATTTTTATTGATTTATAGACATATTTTAACTATTTGTAATTTTTTTTTCAATAACCTCCTCAAGAATAATTTACGATTTTGTGATCATATATCATTTTACATAACAATTATTATTGTAATCCATATTATTCAAACTACGGATATCATTGTGCTCAAAACAAAATACTAGTACTAGAAATGATGTTTTTCTTTGAATATTATATGACTTACTTGGAATGTTAGGATATTAAATATTTATTTCTCAGTACATATTCTTATTGATAATTAATATTATTTATGAATTAAAATGATCACATATTATATGATAATTTAATTATACAAGAAGATATGTGTGGGGTCTGAAATTACTTTTCCCTGAGATCCATAAAGAGGTCTCATGAGGAAAAATGTTTGGATATCCATATTAAATTTGTTTTTAGGGTATCCATACCCATAGTATAACTACCAATGTAATGAAAGAATAAATAATTCGTCATTTATATCACTAATTCATTATTAACTTTTATTCATTATGAAAATATTATTTATTTTTAAAATTAAACATGAAATATTTTCATTAAACGTTCCTTTAAAAGGTTTTATTTAAAATATTCATATTCAAATTATATAATATTAATTTAAAAATATGCTAACATGATTTTTTAAATCATCAGTTTAATATTATCTTAAATTTTCTTTATAATTTTTTGAAAATATATATTTTTAGTGTTTAGTTAAAAATTATACTTTTTTATTTAGAATTTTTTTTTCTTTTCAAGTATTTAAGTATTTAAATTTTAATTTTTATTAGTATTATAATATAATTACATAGTTTTTTTATAATTTTCTTATTAAAGTACTTAAAATTAATTTCATTATTAAGATTTGTATAAAATCATTTTTACATTAAACAGGGTGTTTTACAAAAAAAATTCATCACATTTTTTCTAGTTAATTTTAAATTCAATTATATCACTTCGATGAGTTGTGTTTGGAAAAATTTACTCCATATTTGGAATTAGTGCGTACACATTTACTTAATAGTTCCCCTTTATATTAGGCCAATATGTATAGTCACCCATGTAATTTCTTTTACCACGATGATGGGTAAATCAGTTAATTTTTGTTAAAAATAAAATTAATATTACTATAAAATGGTCCATACTCATAAATTATTTTTATGTGAGGTTTATATACAATCCCTAATAGTCTAAATGTATACTATAAATCATTTTGTTTCCATATTGTTGAAATTATTATCTTTATAATTACTTTTATAAATAAAAGTAAAAAATGTTCACATCCTTTATTTAATAACTATAATATTTTTATTAAGTGAATAATTAATGGATATGTCAGTTTGTAAAGACTTTTTTTCAATAGAAGTGATATATATTCATCGTAGTAATATTTTTCTAAATGATAAAGATAAAACAAAAATTTTAACACAACAATGACAATATAATTATACAAATATAAAAATTAGATAAATAATATTAAAAAGAATAATATAATATATATTTATATAAATAATTTCAGAAATATTTTTATTGATGAATATATCATGTAATGTTTGTAATAATATATTAAGTTTAAATTTAATTTTCTATCTATGATGTTATTAAAGTCAATGTAATGAATAATTTTAAAAATCACATTAAAGATAATATTTGAAAATAATACTTTATATGTGAATTTTTTTACTAAAATTCATTAATTCAACCATGTTATTAAGAAATCATCGACATAATTTTCATTATCATATCTATTTTATGTCTATCTATCTATAGAAACTGTATTTACCAACAAATAGTGATAAGCGTGATTGTCAGGGTAAGTGTGAATAGAGATAATAAATGGTTAAAAATTATAATGCTAAAAATGTGATCCATTTTTTTCTATTTTTTGTGAGATTATTTTGGAACATAGTCATATTATATTAAAATATTACTATTTTGGTTACATTTTTTCTTCAAAATTTATTTATATTGGATTTATATTTTAGGAAATTCTAAGACTCCCCCACCCATATCTTCTAAAAGGTTTCATCCTCTTCGATTTTAATAACATGTAAAAAAAGGTATAAATCCATTAAAAATACTTAATTATCATCTATATTTACATCTTATAGGTATGTTAAATAATAAAACCATCATTTAAAATTTTTTTGGGTAAATCTTAAATGATTGTCCATAGAATATGTATCATTATTAACCAAGTGTTTTTGTTTTATTTCTTATTCCACCAATAGAAAATATTCTTTAACCATGATGAAATATATAATGGGTATATTCCAAATACATTTGTGTTATTATATTAGTGTGATAACTTATTTCCATATCAACTTCAATGAAATTGGAAACATGCTCATTGTTTTTCAATGTGGTGTACTATCACCTCACGAAAAATTGATATTCTATATACATCATTTTATTTCACAGAAGGTTATAATTATTCAATTAATGTACATGTATGATATTCATGAAATATTTTTTATTATTAAAATATAATATATCATTTATTATTTTACAGAACCATTTTATAACAAATAATAATAGTGTTAATGCATATGTGTGGACTAAAACAACTATGAATCAATGTAATTAATTTTCTATCAACACATCACATCGATGATATATATATTTCTATGATTAAAGTAATAATTTGTTACTAATTTTGGAAATTTAAAATAGCACATAAATGTTTTTGGTATAGTTCTTTGAAAATTTTTAATGTCAGTCAGTCGCACGTACGACCTATCATCTCCATGAATGAAACAAAATTAATTTATCGAAACTATATTTCATGATTGGTTACATAATTATAATTGAGGTATAAAAAGGATAATTATTTTATTAATTTCATTTTTCTAGAGATGATATAATAAATGTATATTTGACTATTTTCATCATAATGAATTCATTTTTTCAACCAAACAAAATATAATCAAAATATCTGACATAAACTATATAGATTATGAGATTTTTTATGACATGGTAATAAGTAAAATAATGTGAATAGTAACCAAGAAATTTTTTTCCTAATATTTTTAATAACAATAAAAAGTTGTTCTTATTAGTGAAAAATATCATACTTGACAAGTAAGTCTGGAGTTATGGGTCACTTTAATATAAAAAAAATTTTTATATGTAATAGTTATTTATTTTCAAAATCATTCCCTACCATGATCTTGTTTTAAATTTATTTTTTAAAATAATTACTTGAAAATAACAAAACTATAATGAACTATTAGGCACATTTTATAATTATTTTTAAAAACAATTTTATGGAAAATTTTAAATTATTCACAAAAAGGAAAATTGAATGTTCTATCTTAACAAATTTGGTGAACATAGATTTCTTTTCCACCATAAATATAATTTGATGTTTTTTTTCATCATAATATTTCATGTTTTTATAAAAAAATAAACCTAATTCCTATTTTTGTATTTTGGTATTGAAAATGGTTTTTAAAATAAAATGTTTTTTTATATTTGAATTTGTTAGCACATGGGTTTAGATGTGTTTTTATGGATTAAGTTGTGATATAGTCCTTGGAAATTGATTATGAAGGGATGGGCCCCATTATTTCTCATCAGTTTCTAATACAACATATACTTAGTGTTCATCCCTATTATAGCATATGGGTGAGCCTGATATAGCTATTATATTTGGTGTTCCAAAATAGTTCTCTCATGTCTTGAGTAATGATTATGATATCTATATATTTTTATTGGTGTTTAGCTATTTATGTATTCCAATTGTTGGGGTTTTGTAAGTGTTCTAAGTTAATGATATCATAAGCCAACTACATGTATTTTATATTCATTATTTTTATTTTTAATGGAAATAATTATATTTAAAAATGTAAGATAATGATCTCTTTAAAGGGTAAAAGGTTCTATTTTTGGGTAAATAGATTTTTTTATAATTTTTTTAATGAGTATTCATGTTTTTAACTAGACCAAAAATTTATACAATCTTGGACCCTTACTAATCCATTGTCCCATTACTGATTTTATAAATTATTTTATTCTTTATAGATGGTTAAAGGAAATTTATTAGTTGTATAAAATTTTATGATTCTTTTTCATCAATTGAAATATTCCTATATGTAATATTTTTGTGTGAAAATCGAAAATGAGTAGATAGGTAAACTTTAAAATATATCATATTTTTCTTCAATTCTTATGAACTAAATATATAGAAATATTATCAACAAACTAATTTTGGAATTCAAAATGTAAATTTCAATTTAATGTCACTAGAATATGAAATTTTTATGGTTGTGATTAAATAGTTTATATAAGAACAAGTTTTTATAAAACATTTAGTGTTAATTTAATTTTAATAGAATAACTGAATATTATATTTTCTAGGGGTTGTGTTTTGAAATTTAATAAAAATTTAATATTACCATCTTGTATCATCTAAAAAATGTCTGTAATGAATAATTTTTTTCTGGTGATATGAAAAGGTTATAGTAGGTAGGAACCAATACGATGATATATTTCCAAATAAGAATCCTCGAATGGTAAGAATTAGAATTAATAAGTTTGTTTTAGTGATGGATCAGTCAACTAAAATGATAAATTGTGGTGGAATATAAGCTTGAGGTTTTTATTATTCACCATATAAGAACATGATTATAATATATAATTTGTGATACAAAACCCTATTGCATTCAACGAATGTTCTAACCTAGTGGTTTCCATATAATGGATCAATTCCATAGCTATGATAGTTGACATCATTTGGTGTTCAAAATTTCAAAAGGTAATCCTATGAATTTATAACAATGAATATGAAACTAATAAATTTTGTATTTAATTATGAATACCTATGAGACTGATGATATTTATTTGAATGAATAGGACACATTTAAGAATATTTGCTTTGATAAATATTCCCATAATTTTGTTCTACTCAATATGGAGAAACATTTTATATTAATTGAGGAAAAAGGATGAAGATTTTATAGCTTTATATGAATAAAATTATAAAATATTTCTCTTGTTTTTATATTATTTTATACTAGATCCAGATAATAGTATTAATCTGTTTTATTTAGGTTTTAAAAAATTATATTGATCACAATTTGCATCCCATAAATATGATTGTTTTTTGAAATATTATTAATGTTCTGAGAAGGTAGAATTGGTGTTTTCCTGTGATATTGTATTTACTAAAACAATAAGAAATAAATTTAGATTTATGTACATAGGGAAGCATTAATTACATAAATATGGATGTAATAAAATGCAGATATTATATTTTTATTGGTGTAGTAAAAATAATAACAGAGAATGTATGCTAATATTTTGAATGTTTTATTGGTGTGGAAATTATAGTAACATAAAATTTAAATACTTTTAAAACAATCATGAAAAATTAATGAATGGTGTAGAATATACCCATAAATCATTTATATTTTATAGTTTAAATAAGTTGGGTTATTTTTCTAACATGTGTCTAATGATATTTACTCAGGATGTAATTCATCAAGGCCTATGGTATAATGGTTTGGAGAAATATTCTTCTACTTCAATGGTTGATGTAGTGAAATCCAAATAAGTGGTTAAATGTATGTTGCACGATTATTGGAATTATTTCAATACACTATTTACATTGACTCTTCAAATTCACTCATTTCTAAAATATTTTCATGTAAATTAGGAGTATCAAATCTTTATAGAATGATAGTATATATGATTAATATACGAGTGAATGTATTAAAGTAGAAAATATTTATAAAAATATACAAAATTTTATTATTGGGATGGTCATCCTTGTAAATATTGTTGAACATCCCCTAGTAGTGTATAATATGATTTTTGGTATGGTTTTGATTTTCAATAAAAAATTATAAGATTAACAGAAGTGGTAAGACTATTTGATGAAATTATTTCATTACCAGAAAACAGACAATGATGTTGAAAAATTAAATAGATATTGATGAGAAAAATACATAGTACACATGGTTTAAAAGGTAGAAAAGTTCAAATTACTAATATCCATGTAGATAATGAATATAATAATTTATTTTGGGATGATTTACTGATTCCTATTCATTTTCAGAATTTTGAGTTTAATATTGAATTAGTGCCTTATACGTAGAAAATTTATGATCACTATTATCAAATTGACAAATTAAAACTTTTAGAACTAAAAAAGTAATTATAAATGTTCCTTGTTAAAGTTATTATTCATTATTATAATTCACAATGGGGTGCCCCATTTTTTTGTCAAAATAAAATATTTTTAGAATAATTTTTTCCTTGATTATATATTATTGAATAACATCACTATTAAGAAAATGTTTCATTTCCTCATATTGATGAATTATATGATTTTCTCTAGGATGTGTAGTATTTTTAAAATATTCATATCATGTTGGGGACCATCAATTTTTCGTGAATAAGGAATATATTTTGAAATCTAAATTTTATACGAGATAAGGGCACTATGAGTTTATAAGAATTTCCATTTTGATTTTTAATTCACATGTTGTATTTATTGACATTATGGGTATTGTCTTTAATGAATACATAAATAGTATTCTGGTTCTGTTTAATGATATAATACTATATTGTAATTAGATTCATCACATGTATAAAATAAACCATAGTATTTTTTTGTCAGAAAATACAAGAAAATAATGTATATAGAAAATTTTGTAAGAATGAATTTTTATTGGAAAACATATATTCTATTGGGTATATTAATCTAAAAATCGAATTTATATTAAACATGATATAACTAACCTTTTCCCTTACTAACCAATACAAACCAATATTATAGTCATTCATATTATTCATGGTATATCTCATTACTAATATATTTTAATTGAAAATTTTGGTTATCTTTCTAGATCACTGAAAAATATAACTAAAAAAATTAAACTATTGAGGAAAAATGATTTTGATAAATTTTTTAAGGAACTAAAAAGAAGATTTCTGAATTATGAAATATCAGATCATCCCCCACAAAATGATTTCCTTTTCACTAATAGTAATGCTTCATTGAATGGACTGGGTATTTTCATGATGAAAAATGATAAGGTACTTTCATACGATTCTTATAAAGTAAAAATTCACAAGTTAAATTATTATACATGTGATCTTGCATTAGCTATTTTGGTGTTTATATAGAAAATTTGAGGCGTCAATTTTATGTATCCAATAATATAAATATATATATTTTTCATTAAATTTTGAACTATATATTCAATTAGAAATAGTTGAACTCGAGAAAAATAATATGGTAGGAATTAGTCAAGGATGTTTATTTCATGATCTAAAATAATACAAGAAGTGTAGTCAAGTTATCCACAACATTGAATATAAAAAATAATGAAAAACAAACCATTTTATATTTTTAGCACAATCCATTAGTTTATTATTTAATAATTATCATGATAAATGTATTGGATACCAAAAGATCCAATATTATTCTTGTTTTAGTACAATAACTCTTCCATAATGAATTAAGAATGTTAAAATGGGAGACTGTGAGTTATAGTTAACATTTAATAGGCTAAAAAGAAGATGTTACCTAAATATAAGGTTGATATATAATGTGTTTTCAAATTTTGTAATAGATTATTTTTACATTGACATTCTATGTTTTAGAGGTTTTTATTTATCAAATAAAATATTTCCACACTTTATGTTTAACATACTAAAATGATTATGTATAATAACTTTGACTATATTTCTATTATGATGGAATGAATATAGATATTGCTAGCATTCCAAGGATATGATTGATTTTCCAATAGTTAATTGTAGACTATTATTTAGGATGTGTATTCTTTACCCTTTTCCAATGCTAATGAGGAAATATCAAATTGAATCCACGAATTTCATAATTATATTTTGAAATACTTTTCATTGTGATAATTCTTTTTGGATTTCTACTAATAAATTAACAAAACTACGAATTTACATCGCACTAGATATAATATAACAATGGAAAAAATTATACACTATACCTCATGGAAATAGAAATTTCACATGAAATTACTCTATATATTATATTAGACTCTGAACCAATTTTAAAATCAAATTTTGTGAATGAAATTCAGATTTAATTGAGTAATGAATAAAATTTTAGGAAAAAATTATATCCCCAATTTGATTGGATGTTCAGATGAATTATTTGGACCATATATGATATGCTTCATGCATGTTAAATGAATTAATATGGAATATATGATCCATACCTTTCTACGGTTATGTTTTATTGTAATAATAGTTTTCATTCCAATATAGAGATGCATACTTTTGATTCATTAGATTGATTGTGGTATCGAACTCTATATTTTTGGGATGAAGTAGGAGAAATAAATTTTACAGGACTATAGTTATTAAGGGAAATGGTTTTAAAGATCAATAAGATTCTTCAAAACACAAGTATGACTCTATGTGGGAATAAATGTTTTTCAAATAATCGAAGGATTCATCTCCCTTTGTGGTAGGTGGTTATGTTTTTTTAAAGTATCGCAATAAAAAATTGTTATTATTTTTTTTGGTAAAAAATGTAAGCTATGTCACATTATCATTGGATGAAAGGAAGTAGAATACAAATTTATATCAATTTCTTAATGTCTAAACATTCATCTCATTTCCCCTAGTAACATAATATTACACATCTTTTTATGATTAGAATGTTGGTTCCCCATTTATCTCATGGTTTGAGCTCATATGTTGTTAAATTGGAAGATTAACAATCTAATAAAGATTAGCCTATACATATTATTGGCTATTTATAGCATTTATTTCAGAATAAGTTCATTCAATTGGTCAAGGTTATTTTGATAAACTATATTGTAGAAATAACGAAATGGAAATTTAAAATTATTGTGAGGGATATATATTCTTAATTGTTCAATTATTGAATAAGACAGTAAGGAAATAATTTTTTAAACGGGTAAATTTATAAAAAAATATAATATTACATAATATATCATTTATATATTTATATAATTGATTAATTAATATGTTCTATTCAATATAATAATATTATGTAATTTTTGAATCAAGAAGGAAATAATTTTGTAAAATAATTTTCATATAGGGTTTTATGTTAAATTTTAATTTTAATTTTATTTAAATGAAATATGACAAAATTTATTTAATTTTGGAAATCATAATTTAATAATTATATTATGTTGAATATTTATTTATTTAATGAAATCATTGATTTTTTATTTAATACTAATAAATACTAATATTGTTATTGAAATTTGAATTTCTATTTAAGTATTTATAAAATGAAATTCTATTTTTGAGAATTCTTAAAATTTTAGTAGTTCTATTTGATTAAATATATTCAATTATAAGTTTTCAAAAATATTATCACTTGAATTTACTGTAAAATCATTTTTACATTAAGAAGGGAATTTTTAAAAAAATCTATTTTTCATTGTGTTTTCCTAGATTAATTTGAAATTTATTTTTTATAAATATGAGAGTTTGATAATGAAAAATGAAATCTATATTCATAATCAATGAGTCTAAATACACTAAATATTTCTTCATTACATTTGTTTATTTTGAATATAACCCTGGTAATTTATTTACAATAGGAATGGGTAAATCATGTAATAAAATTTAAAAATAACATTATAAGGACTAATAATGAAACTAAAACATAACATAATTTCATTTTTGATTATTTATCGAACCTAATCATAAAAGTTTGATTATATGGCCTTTATCCCAATTTATATATGATTATAACACATATAATATTTTTTGTAAGGAAGAGTAAAAATATCACTCTTATTTTTAATAATTATAATATTTCTATATTATGGAAACACAGTAGATATGTTCGACTATAAATATTAATTTGATACATAAAATATATAAAATCATCATAGTAATTTTATATAACTCTTGGTGAATAAATTGTTATTTTAAATTCATACATAACATTGACTCAGTAATTATTCAATTGATTAAAAAAATTAAAAAAATGATTTTAAAAAATATAAATGTAATATAAATTTAAAATTTTAATTTCATGCATGAAAATTCTAGATTTATATAAAAATTTATAGATTTTATAAAGAAAATTATAATTTTATTTTTCCCTTATTGTTATTAATGTTAATATAATAAATATTTCAAAAAGTTATCACCAATGATAATTAATGAAAATAATATTTTTTATATTGATATAAAATTAAAAAAAAAATATTTTTGTCCAGTTGAATAATATATGGATTATAATATCTTCCATGGTTTATTTATGGAATATATTTAAATTTATTATAACTATATTGACCCTTAATGAATAAAAAACCATTTTGACATTGTAGGTGTGAAAAAAATTACCAAAGGATAAATAAGAAAGATAAGGATAAAAATGAAATAAACAATTTACTATTATTATTATATTATTTTGACCCATTATCATATAATTTTATAGTATCATCAATTTTTATTCACTTGGACATCCAAATTAATTTATAGTAAAATATTATTCAATTAAATATCAAAAGTACTCCTCCCCTCTCTCATTGTTGGGAATCAATTATTTTCATTCAATTAGAATTCAAAACATGTTATTTTAGCCAATACATGTAAAACATTACTTCATTATATCCCTATGTAAATCTTAATGGCTTTTGTATGAAAAAAATTTCTTCTTAGAAAAACTTTTTCTATAAACAATAAGATATTTTCTGATGAAGATGTATCATTATATTAAACTATTTTTGATTTCATTATTCTTCCACTTCCAAAAAATCTTAATTAAAGATATTAAAATAATAATAAAATTATCTTAGATATTCTGAGGTGTTTTTATGTTAATTTAATAATCTGTTTCCATATCCACATCTATTAAATTTTTATAGAACCCATCATTCTCGTTTGAGGAGGATTACCACCATGTTAATCAATATAATTCATTTTCCATCATTGTATCTTAGTTATGGGTATAATGATTTAAATAATGATTATATATGATATTCAAATCATGTATATTATTAAAAAATGATAATATGTTATTTAATCTCTTCACATA
The DNA here is from genome assembly GCA_963277665.1 of Viscum album. Classification (NCBI taxonomy): domain Eukaryota; kingdom Viridiplantae; phylum Streptophyta; class Magnoliopsida; order Santalales; family Viscaceae; genus Viscum; species Viscum album. Next base: position 2,010,408,019 of record OY728127.1, on the reverse strand, counting down.
CCATTCACTGAAAAAAAGATGACATTGTTCGAGTGTACGTGTGGACTTCCATCGTAACTATTATTTGATGTTCTATTTAATTTTCAATATTTTATGTTTTCTTCAATATCAATTCATATTTCCATTTTTCAATGTATTTTATTTAAAATAAAATGGTATTTTTAATATTTTATTTCATTATAGACATGAGTTAAAATGTGTTTTCAAGTGTTTTACAATTGATATGGTACATATAAATTGATTATGATGTGTTATGCCCTATTATAAGTCAATATGTGAGAATAACACTACTTATATGCTTGGTTTATACCCAATATAACTCACAGATTATCCTAATATATATTATATGATGGGTGATTCAAGATAGCTCTCCATTGCATTGGGTAATTATTATGTTCTCTAGAAAATTTATAGAAAGTCAGAAATATGGTTATTGAAATTATATGGGTTTTGTAATGGTTTTAAGATGAGGATATATCATATAAATAACATGACCATTCTTTGAATTATAATATGGTATGCAGGAAATTAAATGATTTTTGAATGTGCGATAATTAACTTTTTAATGGGAAATTGTTCCCATTTAAAAAAAATAATATTAATTTTTTCTCATAATTTTCACTATAATAATAAGTTTCTTATTTTTAAGTCCCTTTCTAAGCTCATTATTATCATAGAAAAATTTTAAATTATTTTCCTAGGGTTTTAGCATAGGAAAGGGAAAGGATTAATTCAAGTTTAAAGTTGTTATTATTTGTCATTAAAAGAAATAATTTTTTATATATAATTGTTTTTTGGTTAGAAAAATGGATACTAAGAATAAATGTTCACATTTTAATATATGTTATTTTAATGCTTGATTTAAGGAAATTTTTTCAAAAACTATAAATTGAAATGATCATTGGGAATTTATGATAGTAACTTCCAGTTTAGAGTTAGTGAAATATAAAATTTTTCAAGCTGCGTCGTTAAACATGAATTATAATGTCTTCTAAAAACACAATTATGGTATGAATTCATGATGTCTTAGATTATTAAATTTAATACTATTGATTTCAATCATTGTGAATTATATTATTATTATAAATGATATTATTAAATTGATATTATCCACTGATTCATTTTGTGCTCATGTTATTGATTAAATGATATGTGTTTTATGTTATCTACCTTTCTATATTGATTATACATATATTAAATAGGATATATTCCATTTTACATAGATCTTACTGAACGGTTTAGATCACCATAAACTTTTTTTATTTTACATAAGATATTAATATAGAATCATTCAATGTGGTTCAAGGACGCAAATCAGTACTTATACAGTGTTTAATAATTTATTTCTAATGTTAAATATTAATAATATATATTTATATATGGTTACATAGTAAACCTAAATGAATTATTCTATTGTTTTGTGAACGGATTTATATTATATCAATGTAAATATGTATATAGAAAAACTAGGTTACTTTTTGGGGGTGGGGGTTATAGTTTGTATAAATGATTGTTTACAAAAGGACATGGTAACTATATTTAGGAAAACCAAAATTATGGAATATAACAATTTGATTTACATTTAGGATGATTATATGTAAATTATTATATCACAAGCTTTGGAAAATTATATATTATGATTATTTCATAGAAAATAAACATGTCTTTATACTAGATTGTGGTTGTGGCTATGATGTAGATTCACCAAGGATTAACAACTCTAAAGAGGTTGGATTGTGTAGTAACTCAATCTTCATCAGTGAATGTTGACTTAGATTTGGATTGTACACTAGGATAGACACTCCAAGAAAATATTTTTTTTATTAACAATCCCATTATAAACTAATATAAATGATTTGAAAAAAAAAATCATATTTAAATATATTTTCGATGAAAAACTTTTTTGATACTTTGACTGGATATGAATAAATTTTCAATTAATTTTAATTGTTACACTATATTTATAATTATACACTCTGACATCAAAATATGATTTAATTTAATTTTTCTTTAGGATGAAAAAATATTAGAGGTATAATAAATTTTAGTAGTTAGGCATAAAATATTATTTATTATACTTATATTGTCAAATTATGGATATGAATTATTTTTAAGAAGAAATTAATATGATGTACATTGAAAATTAATGGATATAATTTTACAATAGATGTTGAATAATTTAAATTATTAATGATGATATTTAATGAATTCATGTTTCTTTATTTTGAATTATCATAATATGTGATAAAATTATTATATAATCATTTATAATATGACATCATTTATTTTTGACAAACAAATTTCATGATGTTTTAGATTTTTTAGATAAATAAGTTAATATTCAATTATTACCATAGAGGTTGAAATATATTTTAAGAATGATTATTATTTTTTAAAAACTTCCCCGTATTTTTCGGAAAATAATGAAGCTGAATTATGATCATATTACTGTTATCCACAAATATATTCCTCGTATATGAAAAATTAGGCTATTTGGGTAAAAACGGACGGTTTCCTGCAAGTGGATAACCCATTTCAATGAACATGATTATGAGGATCAAACCAATATTGGAAAGGTACAAATGGAATAATTCATATGATTATTCTATGTTCTATCCAAGTTAACATGATATTTGACACCTAACAGTCTAAATTTATTTTTTATTTGAATAATTTTATGATTCACACTATAATCTTTTGGTTTTATGTCATGATGATTCTATTAATTTTATAAATAATTTTCATATTTTTTATATTTTATAAGAGGGTTTATAAACATGTTATTATGTGAAATTATGAGTTATGTTATTATATTAGATGATTAAATCTATATTGAATTGATAACCGCCTTTTTTGGGGTCACAATTTAGTGAATAATCCTTTTGACAATTTTTAGAAATGAGAATTTTACTATATGATTTATATTTTACACTGTGTTCATTAGTTGATGTTTCTCTATGAATGTTGTTTCTCTATTACAAAAATTTTAATTCATATAATGAATTATATTGACATGTTAAAAAATTGTATATATATTGGATGGAAAATTCTTTTTATATCTTTTGCATAATTTAATGATATTTTTAATTATTTAACAATGACATATTCATCATAGTCATGATAATGCACATTGAGGAATGAAATCACAATTATTCAATAGGAAAAAATTGTGTATATAAATTTATAGTATTTTATATAGTGGTGGAAAAATATTTCCCTAACCTTATAGGATTATAAATATATCAAATCTCTTGTGGAATTTAAATAGAAAACTACAATATTATAATTAATATACAATCATCTAATAGTATAAGTATTTTAGGGGAACAAAAATAATAAGCATCGAATGACATGAGCAAAAATATTAATGTTAAAAATGAAATCAATATATAATATGAATATTATAGTAAATAGGAAATAAAATTTAGGGGAGAAATTTAGTAATGTGTGGTTGAATATAACATCCTAATATTTTATATTCCTTTTAAAATAATATTGTGTTTGAGGGTGATCCCAAAACACAAGTACGAGCTTAAGTGAATATTGAAATAATTTTATTCAAATTTTACCACCTTTAAATTGCTATTGAATTAGTGGGTATAAACTGTACCAATAATATTATCAAATATATATATATAATGTTCATAATCAATTAAAATATATTGATTAATTTTTATGGTGTAGAGACTACATTTTTAATAAATTCATTTTATGTTTTAAAAATCATTTTCCTTAAAAATATTTAAATTGATTTATGTTAGAGAATTAGTATAGTTAATATAATTCCTATTTAAAATGATTTTTTATGAAAATATAACATTTTATAATAAAAAATTAAAAAATATATTATGGTCAAATTTTAGTAATTTTTTCAATATATGCATTTTTATTCAATATTTAAAAACACCTATTTAATTGAAAACAATGTTATTTTATTGTTTTTTCAATGTCTCATTTTGTATGGAATTGGATTTACAATATAATTTTTTTATTTTGATTACAATTAAAAAAATTACTTTCAATTTTATCAACAATATGCATCATTTTGATAGAATTACAATTTTATAGGTAAAAATGAGACTATATATAAAAATGTTCTTTTTTATATTATGATGTTTGATATATAAATTAATTTAATCAAATTATAGTAAATGAATATTATAATATATATTATAGGTTTTTAAAGAAAAGATATAAATTTATTGAATAATTCATTTTCTATTTTGGTCCAAATTAATAGTAACCATAACCAATATGTTTCAATCTGGTAAGGTTAAACTGGGGAAAATATTTTTTGAATGGTTTTGGTAATAACTGGAAAAATCCATACCACAATCCTTTATTTCATTAGATAAATCTATTTTTACCTCATTCATTCTATATTAAAATATATTGCAATTTTTTAGGTATTCTATTAGTATAATGTTTCAATTATTTAAAATAATGGATATGTTTAAAATATATCATTAACTCTTCTGAAATATCTGTAATATATTCTTATATTATAAAAATCATTTAATGAATATTAAAAGCTATATTTCTAATTCTGAATTGTTTTTATTTTGTTAAGTTTATTTAAAATTTTAATTATAAATAATTAAGATAAATTCTTATTCCTAGATCACATAATACATGAGCGTGAGGTGGAGTTATCAAAATAAACAAATTTAAAAACAAATAATTTATTTTATTTTGGATAAAATATGGTGTAAATAAAGTATTTTGGTAAATAATAATAACAATAATAACTTTATGGTGAATTATTTTATAATTTAATTATATTCTATCTTGGTCTCATCATGGTCATATTAAATAAATTTTGTAAAAATTGACTTTGATGATATTTTATTAAAAATTTCATGTTAAATTCTTTAAGAATGTTAAAAATAATTATATTGTATATTGGATATTGTTATTGCAATAAAATATTTCCACTTAAACAATTTGTAGTTAATTTTGTATTTCATAAATAAATTTTTAACCCTTTATGATCAAAAAAAGTGGCTGTTGTGGTTAGTGATAAACATGGGCAACAAAATGATAAATCCTAATGATAAGGTTTCAAATGATATCTTAACAATACTAAATTTTATTTTATGATTATATTATGATCACATATTCTTTATATTCAAAAATAATTATTTTTGGAACCATTTTACATAAGAAACATTGATATTATGTAATTATATTTCATGTATTTCCAATGAAGCCCCTCCACTTATTTATAAAATGAAAACACATATTCTCTCATATTCACACCTCCATGATGTAAATAAATAAACTAAACCCTAAAAATTCCTCATAAAAACTCTTATTTATTAATTATATATGTATTGGTAGTCTAAAAATACCGTCCTGATGGTGCCTAATAATAGAACCACATGATGTTTCTCTAAGAAATGGTAATATTCCTAACTAAGATGAACAAATTTTATATATTAATTTAACACATAAATTATTTTCCTAACCATTTCAATATAGTAACACAATTATCTCTAATATAATTATATTTCATTCTTGTTATATTATAATTTTTATCTACCACATTATCCATCAATGGAGATACAAATCCATTTTTGTACGTACGTGTGGTCTATCACATCACAAAACAATGTAATTTTTCTACCACTATCTCATATGTAATTTCATAATGATGGGACTAATGAATATATATATATATGTGTGTGTGTGACATAATTATGATTCTAGGCATATAATATATTTACTACTTATTTACCTTTCTTCATATTGACAAATGAAAATGTCTATTGTGCGTACATATGGACTACAACCTCTATAAAGTGAAATGATTCATTTTTCATATTCGTTTTTAAAACATGATTCACAATTTTTATATAATTAATACACATAATTTTTATATAAATATTAAAATTCTTTATATGATGTAACTATGATCAATTTACATGGACCAAAACAGCTGAATTAAACCATACATGAAAAATGAAGCGGGTAAAAAAAAACAATTATCAAGTATAATTATTGTCAATGAATGAGTGATAAAATGTTATAGGTGGATCATATTGGTTATTATAAATATTTATATCTTCTTATGTAATTATATTAAATATATAAATACTATATGAAGAGTTTAGTGCATGTTTAACTACATTGAAGTGTGATGTAAAGAGTTTCATAATGAAAATTCCTTTCATTGATTTAGATCACTCATTCCTTAATTATTATACGATTAGTAATGTGTAAAACCCCTATTATTGATTCATATTTTCTTTACACTATATAATTTGAATTAAATTCGTTTCACATTAAAAACTCAATGATTGATTATCACATCAAAAGATATGATCTATGTAATGAATTTCATATTAATTTCCACAACATTGAGACATATTTGGTAATACAAACCTAATTTCCATTATGGTGATTATAAATAATCAAAATATGTGTTTAAACATAATAGGTATTTATTATTTTTATTTTATGAATCATTTGGATTTTACACAATCAACATGATAAAATTTAATAGTAACCATAGTTGTATGACATTATATAAAAATCATATTTTTGGTTCGAATTTAATTTCAATGAAATAACCATATAATATAACATCAATAAAAAACATCCTTTTTATTATTTATTATATATTTAATGAGTTTATGTTTTTTAATAAAAAATATCCTCCCTTTTCCACATCAATCATGTAAATATATTTTTCAAATCAAACCACATCTAATTTCACTTTCGATAATGCATATTTTAGTTCCATTAACTAATTTTTCGAAATTGTTTCATAAATGATCCTTTTAATTATAAAATTAATTTTTATTAAATATTATATTATACTTCAATTTTTATATTTATTTAAAAAAATATATTTAATGTTATCTATTTTTTTATTTGTCATTCTTTCAATATAAAAATAAAAATGGTATGCTTATTTCGAATTAATATGATGATAACAAGTTATATTGTATCTGTAACTATTTTTCCCTTTATATTTTTATAAAACATTAAATTGATTTACAATGAAAAACATTTAGTAAATTATTATTTTAATATTTCAGTTTCTTTTTCATATATTCAAAAAGGAGTTGATTTTATTACAAACCACTTATTTATTGTGAAATTTTTTCAATATTTTATCTATTAATAATTTTATTTTTATTAACATTATCATGAAAATTTCTCTTTCATATGATCATATTTATTTGAAAATTACATTTTTCTTCCATATATATTATTTTTATCATAAATATTCCTATTTCCTAAATAGTATACCCTATATTTATATGGCGTTTCACTATTAATGATGTTGGATTGGTAGGGAAAATCGAGATTTCTAAAATTCCTTACACAATACATTTATTTATTAATAATTCATATTTCTTATAAATTAAATTTAACACCCAATGTATGTTGAATTCATTGGAAATACAGTGATGGGTGGGTCCCATTATTATATATCCCCTCGATGCATCGATAGGTCTCAGGATACAAACTAATTTTCCGACCTTATACGATGGTTATACTGTGTATTACTACATATCGATTATAATATGTGGTAATATTTCCATTATGGTAAGAATTATAAATTTCATTGATCATGATTTCCAACATTATGATATTTCTTCTTTCATAATGATGTAATTTTTATAACTGAGGTTGAAATATTTATAATTCGAATTGATGCATTTAAATATTATGTTATTGATTAAATGGAATTTTTTGTTATCTACCTTTCTATAGTGACCCATATATTTCATGGATATATATTTCATATTATTAGATGATTATTTGTTACACAAAATAATGATCCATATTATAATCCTCTAGGTCTAGAGCCTTTGGATTCTCAGATACATAAAAAGTTGTTTCATATGTTTGAAACATTATCTACAACTTAGTTTTTAATAACTAGTTCTATTTTTATAGATAACATACATAATAAAATTATTCCAAAAATGGTTAAAAGGAAATATAAGAACATGTGATCTTGGATGCTTAGTAATTGTAAAAAATGGAGTTATCAATGATCACATAATCATAACATGCGCATAAGAGTATTAAAATTTGATCAAAACATTTGAAACCCATACCATACATATCATTGGTCATAATCATTATTTTTTCATAAATATTGGATGTTCATAAGAATGAATAAAAAACGATTCAAATAACATGAATCATGACAACATTACATTGGCATGATAGATGGATAAGTGGAATAAAAATTATTATAGAAAACCATTTTCCTAGTATTCAAGGATTACCACCAATATTGTCATAGTGGACGAGGTTCACTCCCCAAACCATCATATTAGTCATGGTTCACTCCCATGAATATCATTTTGGATATAGTACCTTACTAAATGGGGTTTCCTCCCAATTCTTGTCCTTTTTATCTTATCAGATATATATCATTAACTAATTCATTTGAGGGATGCATAAAGTTTTGTACCACACATCACAAAATGAAAATAACCTATATTTTAACCACAAGATCATAAATCAATCATCATATTATAAAATATTGAATTAATATGGGTTTCATAAAAATTTAGTCAATTAATCATAGAATAAACTATGGAAAATGATTGGGTATTAGAAAAATATTTTTATTTTAACCATCAACAGAAAGAATATGGATGATAATATTGAATCAAACCCTGTCATGACCCGTCCCCCAGGGCCCATGTCGTGACTACCAAATGCCTGCCTACCGTAGGCCAGGGGTTGGTGACTAGCACCACAGTCGTAAATCCCTAAACTAGGAAGCCATTTCCTTTATAACTTGAAAAATCACACAACCTTGTGTGGGCTGGAAACAAAACACTAAATATAATTGTATATAAGAGTGCTAAAAAGTAAAAAGTGGTCATAAATAAAAGCCCAACTGCAAAATATAAGGAAACTGAAAGTACAAGTGCTGGAAAAAGGGAAAACGTCTCCTCGATCATCCATCGAGATATCCTATATGAACCATAGGTATAGCTAACCTCCACAGCACTCCACGTCCGTCTGTCTCCTCCCTATACTGTCACACCGTGTGATCCTCCTCCGGGTACCATCCAGTCCTGGTACACTCAGCCATGGTCAGCGCTGTCTGTCATCTGCATCCAACACAATGAGGTGAGGGCATAGCCCGTGTAGGGGTGAGTATAACGATACTTAGTAGGGACCTCGAGACCCTCAAGGTCTCCCAAATCCAACAAGGATAAACCAAACGAATGAAATCAATAGATAACACTACTTAGGTATATGCATATACATACACCTAAGATATCAAGTAATCCATCTCAATCATGAGGTAAACAAAAAAGTTACTGACTCAGCTCAACCTGGATTTTTATCCAAATTATTGAAACCACAACTGCTGGAAAACTCATCCTCTGTCGAATAAGGTGGACATGCCACAATAAAAAAGCACTTCCCACTAGCCTTGGACTGCTGAGGTACTCCTCCTATGGAGTACAATGGGTTTGATGTGCCACCAGGGTGCTCCCCACCATGGGTCTACCGTGTCACCAAGGTGCTCCCCCTCAAAGCCTAGTGAGGTACTCCTCCAATCAATTATTGTGGGTCTGCCGCAACACCAAGGTGCTCCCCACTGTGGGTATTCCGCGACAATAAGGCACTCCCCACTGGGCCTGTTGAGTCACTACGAGTCGAATCGGTCAGTATTCATCAGGTCTCAGCAAGCTACTAGGTCTCTGTACATTGTTATCTCGTCTAAGTGAGGATCTGCTTCATGATCTACTGGTCGATACTCCAACTGTCACAAAGTCCCACGTAGAAGTATCTCAATGGTCTGCCACGTAATAGAGGTCTTAATGCAACAGACGGTGCGTCAATCAGACGCCTGGTCTATGATTTATTATCATTTTAGTCCCGAGGGTCCGGTTGGATTCGTGCAAGATCCAACCTGACCGTATCACAAATACACCTCAAACTCTAGTAGGGTATACTCAAAGGGAACTTCATGCTCCAAGATTATTAGGGACATTGACTGTTCGTCAAATGGACTCCCGGTGTCAATGATGTGGCCAAAAGAATGTAAAGTGGCATAGTGGGCTGGGGTCCGGTCCGACCCGGCCTGACCAAGTCTAGACCAACCCAGTCTGGGTTGACATGGCCAGAACCGTGGGGTCTGTCCGGCCCGTCAGGCGGGCTATCCCATTAGGTTCGACCGAACCGGTTGGGCCTAGCCGAACTAGCCGTGAGGGGTCGTGGAGGGCCATGAGAGCATGGACAGGTCACGAGGGTGCGAACCGGCTATGGGTCAACTGAGGGTGGTTCGGTCCGGAGGGGGCGGTCTGGCTGGTTCGACCAAGGTGGCATGAGGGGGACCGCGAGCTGGCTCGGGATGCCAGTGCGGCAAGGATGCTGGATCGGTCAGGCGCACGAGAGGATGCAAGGCAGACCGACGAGCAGGTCGACCGGGAATTGCATGGGCAGCACGGTAGGCGGGTCGGAGGGTGGCCGGGCAATGCGGGGATTTCCGGAAGGCAGCCGGGCAATGTGCTAGGTGGGCCGGCGGGGGGTTGGGCGGGTTGCGGCCAGCCGGCATGTAGCTGGGTGGTGAGCCAGGCAGGCTGACGGGGGGTTAGGTAGGCTTGCAGATGGCCGGGAGGCGGCCGAGCAGGGCGCGACCAAATAGCAGGTTGCAGGGTAGGGTGCCATACGGGTTGGCAAGTGGCAGGCAGGCCGGCAGGGGGCCGGGCAGGCCGGCGGGGCGGGGGCTGGCTCGGGGCAGGGGCTCGGCTCTGCGAGCGGCGTGGCAGGCGGGGTACAGTCGGGGCTGGTTTGGATGATGACGGTGCGGGTCGACGTGAGGGTGGATTGTATCACAAAGGCCGCATGTAGCGCGACCTTAATTCTTCACCGCCTTTGTCGCCTCGTTGCTTCGTCGCCATGCCATAGATCATCATAAAAGATATCAACGGAGGGAGTCTAGACATGTTATTTTGGCTAGCACCCTCCGCGATTAGGGTGATAACAATCGGTTCATCAAGGTAGGAGAACAATGAACAACAACTCTCCCGTTAATGGAAACATATCCTCATTATTTATTTTGAATGAAAACAAGAACATGGACCTTAAAATAAAACAACACCTACCTTTGTTCGTTGATCACCAATGAGGTCACATGAAGAAGACGAAGGTAATTTTCCTTCATCGCGTCCACCACACACTTCCAATTCCTAGCTCGTGTGCTAGCTCGTTAATGATGATGTGCAGGGAAGGTCGGTTGAAGACATCCCATGTCAGTAGTAGCTCCGAGAAGAGGCTGAAGAAGGTATATGTTCTTTGTAGTCGAAGGCGTTCTTCATTGGGAGCATTCCCCCAATAATCCTCCACTCAATGTATCAACCAAAATGAACAATTCTAACCAAAAATAATAATATATTGTGTTAATATATTATTTTATTTGTGGGCACAACATAAAAAATGGTGAATTAATTAACTTGGATCCCCGTTAATTAATATGGACGATTTGGCACCATTAAATTATGGGATTTGGCACCAATAAAGGCAGTGGTGTGGAGAGACTCTCCCTCATTAATGAGGGGGATTGAGAGGTTTTCCTCTCCCACTGTTAATAGGGTGTTTAGTCTCGTGTGATCCCCACAACGTAACCTATCGCAGGAGGTTAGGTTCAGGAGGGCCCCACCACCATAACCTCTCATGGGAGGTTAAGGTGTGGTGGTCCCACCTCCAACATCCATGAGGTGGTTTTAACCAACATATAAAAATTAAGCCACACACTTTATTTTTATTTTATTCATTCTCTAAAACCCCCAAAAAAAACATTCTTTTATCCTCAACCCACTGTCATCAAGGTGATAGAATTCTTAAGCGAATAATGGTGGTACAAGTTCAATAATGCCCTCAGATTTCAATTCTGAGAACCAGTTCAAAAGTTATAAAAACCCACTCATACATTTACTGAATGTACCTGAATAAACCATCAGAAATCGATTCCGAACACACCGGGCCTCAGAATCATGCACCGAAAAAATTCACAGATTCATAAAAAATAACATTTATATAAGATGAAAATTCCACAAAAAATCCAAGTATTTACATTCTCCTCACCACAGGGAATTACTCCCCCATAAGCTATAACTTGATCTAAGAGAACATGTGGGGAAACTGAGCCTGCATCTGAGCATCCCGCTCTTATGTGCTGTCATGGAGGTTCCCATGCTTCTATCGAATGTGCAACAGAGGTATCGACTGTCCATGTAGGACCCACTCCTTTTGATCCTCAATATCCACTAGAACCTCCATGAAAGTCGCCCCATCATCGATATCTAGCTCTCCATGTTTGATGATGAGAGAAAGGTCATGCACGAATCTCCTCAGCTAAGATACATGGAAGATGTCGTGCACCCGGTGCAACTAAGGTGGAAGAGCTAAGTGGTAAGACACCTCACCAACTCTATTGAGGACTTTCAAATGTCTGATGAATCTAGGAGATAACTTTCCACCTCGGAAAAATCTCTGTAGTCCTCATCGAGGTGAGACATGCATAAATATGTGGTCACCATCCTCTAATTCCAGAGGTCTCCTTCTCCTATCAGCATATGACTTTTGTCTGCTCTATGCAGTCATCATCCGGTCCTAGATGATCTGCACCTTCTCCATTGTTGCTCGTACCATCTCTGGTATCAATAGTGTTGTCTACCCAGGGTCATTCCAACACAATGGTGATATGAAAGGTCATCCGTATAACGCCGCAAAAGGTGTCATCCCTATGGTGGAGTGATAGTTGTTGTTGTATGCAAACTCCACCAAAGGTATGTGATCCTCTTAACTGCGATCTAAGTCGAGGTCACAATCACAAAGAATGTCCTTGAGGGTCTGAATGGTTTGCTCAGTCTGACCATCAGTCTGAGGATGGAAGGTGGGGCTCAGACAAAGTTGCATCCCGAAAGACTCTTGCAACCCCTTCCATAGCTGGGAAGTAAATCGTGTGTCATGGTCGGAGGCAATAGAAGAAGGTAATAATTGTATCCACACAATCTCTTACACATAGAGGCATCCCAAGCTCTCTATTAAACCCTTCTCTCTAATCGGTGGGAAGTGGGCCGACGTGGTGAGTTGATCAACAATCACCCAAATCGAGTTGTGACCCCTGTATGTATATGGAAGTCCTGTCACGAAGTCCATGGGTATCCCATCCCACTTCAATACTAGGACATCTAAAGGCCAATCCAAGCCTTCTGGTACATGGTGCTCTGCCTTCACTTGCTGAAAAGTGAGTCATTGAGAGACATACTCCACTACTTCCTTCTTCATACCTAGCCACCTATGTTGTCGTCAAAGGTCCTGGTACATCATTACCACTCCTGGATGTACTGCTAAAGGGGATTTGTCTAACTCCTTCAACAATTCCTCCAAAAGTGACACTTGTACCATAGTATGTCCTCTAAAGAGGATGACGTGCTCCCCACCTTCAAAAAAATCCATCAGGTTCCTGCCCTATGGATATCTGAGCACGTCGTGTCTCGCAGTTATCATCACTATGTTGTGCCTCCTTGACTTGATGAAGATGTTGGGGAGTGACTGTAAGGGACTAAAAGAAATTTGTTCCATCTATTTTCACAAAGAATATCTTCAAAGCAGTCGGCTTCTCTATTGCCTCACCTAGCAGCTGTATACATGATCTCTTGTTGAGTGCATCTGCTACAATGTTCCCCTTCACAGGAGTATATACTATCTTGAAGTAATAGTCCTGGAGGAACTCAAGCCAATGTCATTTTCTCAGGATCAGGTCATTTTGAGAGAAGATATACCTGAGACTCTTGTGATTAGAGTAAATGATAAAACATTCACCCATTTGATAGTTTTGCCACATCTTCAAGGAGAATACCACTACTGCTAACTCTAGGTCATGACTAGCGTAGTTCTATTCATGTTGTCAAATCTGACGAGAGCCATATGCGATCAATGCTCTCTCCTACATCAGGACGCATCTGAGTCTGGTCCCTGATGCATCGCAGTAGACTACGTACCCTACGCCTTCCTTGGGAATCCTCATGATGGGGGCACTAGTCAGCCTCTACCTCATCTCATGAAAGCTCTAATGGCATCTCTCTGACCACAAAAAGGGTTTCTCCTTCTCCGTAATGGCAGATAGTGGTGTTTCAACTCTGGAGAAGTCAGGTACAAACCACTGGTAATAACAAACCATACCAAGGAATTTTCGTACCTCCGTCACACCCCTGGGTGGATCCCAAGAAATTATCGCATCAATATTTGCTGGATCTACTACAACTCTAGCCTCCGAGATAACATGTCCCAGAAAGTGAACCTCTCAGATCTAGAACTAGAACATTGGGATCTTAACATAAATTTGGTTCTCTCGTAGTGTGTCCATTACTACCCGAAAATGATAGGCATGCTCATCCTTAGTTGTCGAGTAGATCTGAATGTCATCGATGAAGACTACGACAAAGCGATCAAGGTATGGATGAAATATCCTGTTCATGAGTCCCACTAACACTGCTATAGCCTTGGTTATGCCAAATGGTATTACCAAGAACTCGTAGTGGCCGTATTGACATCTGAAGGCCATCTTCTAAACGTCCTCGTCTCAAACTCTGAGCTGGTGATAACCTGATTTGAGGTCAATCTTTTGGAACCATTTTTCTCCATTCATCTGATCCAAGAGGTCATCAATCCTTGGGAATGGGTACATGTTCTTCATGATATCCTGGTCACGGAGCCGATAGTCAATGCAATGCCTCAAGCTCCCATCTGCCTTCTTGGTGAATAGAATCCGGGATGCCCAGATAGAAACAATGGGTCGGATGAATCCCTTCCCCTACAAGTCCTCTAGCTGTACCTGCAGCTTGTGAAGCTCCACATGAGAAATCTGATACGCTAGAGTTGATATTGGTGTCATCCCGCGGTAAAAGTCTATGTAAAATTCTACCTCACTGTGAGGGGGTAAACTTGGAACATCATCAGGGAAGACATCCCCGTACTGTTCCACCACTACAGGATAGCTCAAACTCTCCACATCAACTACTCTAAGAGAGTGGCTAGACAACTGATGAGTGATCGGTTGTACTCTCCTATGAGTAAGTACATCCAATGCTATAAAGGATCTCATCCCACCGGGGAAGTCAATCCTAGTCCCATTAGTGTGGACACACCACACTTTGTTCCTAATACAGTTGATCTGAACATGGACTGTACATATCCATTCCATACCCAAGATGATGTCGTAAAGCCTCGATGCCACTACTAAGAGATTCCAACCGAAGCTCTAACTTCCTAGAGTAAGATCACACTATCGGCAGTAGTGCAAAATCGTCAAGTCTGCTTCTGTAGGAGACTATAGCCATAAGAATCAAGCCAAAGGCTCTGTCATAATATCCGAGCTCCGAACGAGGGAAGAGGAAATGAAATAGTGACTGACACCTGTGTCTATAAAATCTACAGCTAAGGAGTAGTAGACACAGATCATACCCCGAGTCATATATGGAGAATGATGATCGTATGCCTCAACATCCTGTAGCTGAGCTCTCGCCCATCCACCTCCTCACTAAGGTCGGGGTGGACCTCCTGGTGGTGGTGGCGGCGGTAACACCTCAAAATGTTATCCACCGCCAGTTGCATGGCCAAATCCTCTACCACATCCATGTACTCCCTACGGACTGCTTTGATCGATCCTCTCCCTCTACCTGGGAGGTCCTTCAACTATTTTTTGATCATTCGAATGACAGGTTGGACAATCACAAGCCATGTGACCATGACCGCTATATAAGAAACACTACTTTATCCTGGCATATACGTCTCTGCCCTTGGTGCCCCACACAACCGATCCTGAGATAGGCAGTTGTCCCCCTGTGGGTCTGGTCCTCTTCGACATCTACAACATATGTCTACTGCTAGCTACAGAAGACTCCACTACTTGTTGACTGGTGGTGGATCTCGCTGCTGGAGACTGCTCATTAAGGAATCCATCCACTAGGTGGGATATCTCTAACCCCCCTGCCTACGTCGGGATGCTGAGTGAGATCACCGAAGCTCTGATCTCACGCCCGAGTCCCTGCTCAAAGGTCCAAGCCCTAATGAATGGGTTCTGAACCATTTTTGTGGAGTAGTGTGAGATGTATGTGAACCTTGATGAGTACTGAGCTATATTCATGCTACCCAACTACAGATGAAGTAGCTCCTGAATGCACAATGTGCGAAGAGTCACGGGGACAAACACTGCCCGAAACTGGCTTTTGAAGTCTGCCCAGAGAAGGGTCATATCGTCGTGGACCTGGAACATCAAACTCAACCATCTTCCCACTGGTTCCTATAGAAGGATGGAATCATGAATCACCATGTGTTCAGATGGTGTCCCTACCAATCAAAAATCACTCACCACAACCTTCATCCAATCCTCATCCACCTGTGGGTACCTCTCTCCCCTGAACCTGGGTGGCCTCTAGAGATGTAACTCGTGCAACATGCTCAAGAGGCGTGCAATATCTACTGCTGGGGATGGTGGAATCAGTGGAAAAACGGGAAGTGTTACCACTGGTTCCTCTGTTGGAAAATGTCCCTACACCGATGCCACGTCACTCATTGGGATTTCTCTGCGTACAAATCACAAGACTCTAGCTGATTGTTTGTGGGGAGGCATCCTAAATGAAACAGATGTGACACGGTCAAAAGATTAAACCTGGTGACAAGACCTGGTTGATATGACTTAAATAATACTTTTGAAAGCACACATACAATCCGTGATTTCGTGCACTGAGTCGGAAATCAGTATTCAGGGTCCTGGTGTATGGATACGTCCGCTGCCATATAAACATTGGACTCCCTGAACTAAAAACAACACTCACTACTCTTAACAATATTGCTTCATAGAAAAGAAAGATAATATTCCTAAGATCGTGGTAGAACCAACTCCTCTGATAACAATTTTTCATGACCCATCCCCCGAGGCTCGCGCTGTGACTACCCCATGCCCACCTACCATAGGCTAAGGGATGGAGACTAGCACCATAAGCGTAAATCAAGAAACTGGGAAGGAATTTCCTTTATTATTTGAAAACACACACAACATGGTACAAGCTGGAAAAAACACTAAATAAAACTGTAAACAAAAAGGAGTGCTGAAAAGTAAAAAGGGGCCGAAAATACCAGACAAAGTATAAAGTAAAAGGAAACTGATAGTATAAGTGATAGAAAAAGGGAAAACGGATCCGGGATCATCCACTGATAAATCCTACCTGAACCATAGGTATAGTTAGCCTCCATAGCACTCCACATCCGTCCGTCTCCTCCATGTACCGTCACACTGTGTGACCCTCCTCCGGGTACTATCTAGTCCCGGTACACCAAGCATCGGTCAACGTTGTCTGTCATCTGCATCCAACACAATGAGGTACGTGCATAGCCCATGAAGGGGTTAGTATAAAGATACTCAGTAGGGACCCCAAGACCCTCAAGGTCTCACAAATCCACCAAGGATAAACCGCAAGTATGAAATCAACAGATACCCCTATTTAGGTATATGCCTATATATATACCTATGTTATCATGTAATTTATCTCAATCATGAGGTAAAAAAAGAGTTAATCACTTAGATCTACCAGGATTTTTATTTACATTATCGAAACCATGACTGCTAAAGAACTCCTCCTCTGTCGAGTACAGTGGGTAAGATGTGACACCAAGGTGCTTCCCACTAACATTGGACTACTGAGGTACTCCTCCTTTAGAGTACTGTGGGTCTATTTCCTCACCAAGGCACTCCCCACCATGGGTCTAGAGCTTCATCGAGGTGTTCCCCATCACAGTTTGCTGAGGTACTCTTCCTGTTAAGTACCGAGGGTCTGCCGCGACACCAAGGTGCTCCCCACTATTGGTCTGTCGTGACATTGAGGCCCTCCCCACTAGGCTAGTCGAGTATCTCAGAGACGAATCAGCCAAAAGTCATTAGGTCTCAGCTTGCTACTCGGTCTCCACACACTACTCGCTCGTCTCTGGGAGGATCTGCTCCATGAGCTACTGGTCGATACTCAAACTATCACTAAGTCCCACATAGAAGTATCTCAATGGTATGCCATGACATATAAGTCTTAACGTAACAGACGACGCATAAATCAGACACTTGGTCTGTGAGTAATTAGCCTTTTAGTCCCGGGGGCCTGGTTGGCTTCGTGCACAATCCTACCTGTCCCAATCTCAACTATAACCAAAACTCTTGTAGGGTATACTCAGAGGGAAATTCATGCTCCGATATTACCAGGGATGGTGACAGTTCTTCAATTGGATGCCCAAAGTCAAAGATATGGCCAAAAGGAAGTAATGGGTTGTAGTTGGCCCAGGTCCGGTCTGACCTGGTCTGGGTTGACCCATCCAGAACCATTGGGTCTGGATTAGCTCGTTAGGTGGACCAGCCCGTTAGGTTCGGCCCAGCCCACAAGGTCCCGCCAAACAGGCCCCGAGGAGCCGTGGAGGTCTGTGAGAGTAGTGACCGGTCGCGAGGGCGCGGACCAACCGTGGGTCGGCGCGAGGTTGTTTTGGACTAGAGGGCACCGCATGGGTGGCTCGGCACAGCTAAGCACGGTAGGTGTGACCAGGCCATTTTGGCCAGGGCACCACAAGGGTGGCCGTGGGCCATCTCGAGAGGCTGGTGCGGCCATGGTGTCGGTTCGGTCAGGTGCACGAGAGGCAGCCGAGCAGGCTGGCGGGGCGCGGCCAGGCAGGCAAGTCGGCCGGGCAGGGCGTTCCAGGAAGGCAGACGGGCCGGCAGGCGGTCAGTTAGGGCGCGACCTACCGACATGCTACCAGGCAAGGGGCCTGGCGGGCTGAAAGGAAGACAGGCGGGGTGCAGCCAGCCGGCAGGCTGCTGGGTAGGGCACCAGGTGGGTCAGTGGGTTTCCGAGCAGGCCGGGAGGCGGACGGGAGGCGGCTGGGTAGGCCAGCGGGGTACCGGCCAGCTCGGGGCAGTGGCTCTGCTATATGAGAGGCATGGACGGCGGGGATCTTCCTAGGCTGGTTTGGCCGGAGGCGGTGCGGGATGCTGCAGGGCAGTGTGGATCACAGAAGTTGTGGGTAGTGCGGACTTTGTCTTCGCCGCCTTCGTCGCCTCGTTGCTTCATCTCCATTCCGTAGATCATCATAAAAGTGGTCGACGAAGGGAGTCAGGCCATGTATGTTTGGCCCACACCCTCCGCGATTAAGGTGACAACAATTAGTTCACCAAGGTAGGAGAATGATGTACAAAAACTCACCCATCAAAGGAAACATATCCTCATTCTTAATTTTGAAAGAAAAGAAGAACATGGAACTAAAAAAACAACCCCAATCTTTGTTTGTTGATCGACGATGAAGTTGCGGAAAGAATAAGAAGGTGATCGTTGTTCGTCACATCCACCACACACTTCAAATTCTGAGATCGTGCATTGGCTCATTGAAGATGATGTAGAGGGAAGGTCAGTTGAAGACGTCCCACGTCGGTAGAAGCTCCGAGGAAGAAGTCGGAGAAGGTCGGCGTTCTTCGTAGTCGAAGGCGTTCTTCATTGGGAGCATTCTCCCAATAATCCTCTTCTCAAAGCTGCCACCAAAATGAACAATGCCAAACAAAAATAATAATAAATTGTGTTAATCTTTTATTTTATTTTTTGGCACAAAATAAAAAATGGTTAATTAATTAACATGGCTCCCCCTTAATTAATGATGAGGATTTGGCACCATTAAATTAGGTGAGTTGGAACCAATAAAGGAAGGGGGTGTGGAGAGACTCTCCCTCATTAATAAAGGGGGTTGGAAGGTTTCCCTCTCCCACCATTAATAGGGGGTTTAGTCTTGTGTGGTCCCCACGTCATAACCACTTGCAAGAGGTTAGGTTCGGGTGGGACCCACCACCATAACCTCTCATGGGAGGTTAAGGTGTGTTGGTCCCACCTCCAACTCCCATGAGGAGGTTTTAACCAACAAATAAAAATTAAGCCACACACATTATTTTTTTTTATTCATTCTCTAAAAACCCAAAAAATCTATCTTTTAACCTCGACCCACTATCGTCGAGGGTCGGTGGAATTTCCTATACATACAGGTCGACCCCCTCGAGAGAGTTAGAGAGTTTCCAGAGAAAGTATTTTTCCCTTGGTTCGCGAAGGTGGTTCATGAATGTCGTTTTCTTCACAAAAGATAGGTGCTTCACTATGGCTAATCTAGCACCATGAAAGGAAGTGCACTTCGTGAGGCCACATGCTCTTAAGAGTGTGCTTTGCGAAGTGGCATGAGCTCAGTGATGGCCTATGTATTGTGAAGGCTTGATCGTCGCGAGAGTGCTTCACGAGACTACTGTGTGAAATGGAAGGAGCGTCATGAAGGATTGTTTGAGCATCGTGAAATTGGGAGCCCCGTGAATTAGGGTGCTTTTTGAAGGTTATTCTAAGGGAATTTACCAGTGTTTAGGGGAAAAGGGGTATTCATCAGTGGATGAACGTTGGACTTCAACGGAGCATCTATCAACAGTTTTGGATGTGTGCATTCATTCAAATGAAGAGACCTATAGGTCTGTAAACTTTGAGTTGATCATCTGAAGAAGAAGTGAGCTCACTTCAGTTGAGAGAGCAGTGAGTTCTCAAATTGTGAGTGGTTGTAAACCAGTAGGGACAGTGAGTATACTTCGAACATGTAGATATCAGTGTGCTTATAGAGGAATTGGTACATCGGCACATTACCGGTGTATGGTCATTGGACGTAGCCTAGTGAGGTTGAACCAAGTAAAAATTGTTGTGTCCTATACATTCTTTAAGGTTTGTTCATACTCTGCATCGGGAGGGAGAGATAAGAGGGTTTTGATTAACATCAAAACAATATCAAAAGGGGTAGTCATTTTAATCTGTCATACACTGATTCACCCCCCCCCCCACTCTCAGGGTATCTAGCCTAGTGGAATGAAATGTTGGTATCAGAGGGATGGGTTAATTTCTGTGTTTCTCTCTCAAATGGAGTTCTCTACTCATAAAGGGATTCCGATCATCGATGGGAAAAATTTCCAGATTTGGAAGAATATGAAGCAACAATACTTCCAATCATTAGGAATGGATGTGTTTACAGTAGCAATGAACGTTATCACATCTGATTTTAATAGTGGTGCTTTATCAGAAGCTAAACGAATAGAATTGGATGTTGATGCAAAGGGGATCAATGCTCTAGGGGAATCCCAATACAATTCGTTATTTAAAAAAGGCTATGTCATTCAAAACATCACATTCTTTGTGGGAAACTCTACTGAACATATATGAAGGTGATACAAAGTCCAGGGAAGAAAAGATTCAAGTGTTGTGGAACAAGTATGAATATCTGAGGATGAACCCGAATGAATATGTTGATGCATTATTTGATAGGTTAAATGTTTTTTTAGAGCACATTTGAGGTCTTGGTGAATTAATTAAAGTCATAAATATTGTGAAATGTATCTTGAGGAAATCTTCCACATCAGTTCAATCCGATAGTTTCTGCTTTGGAATATAAATACTTTGAAGAGCTGATAATGGATAACCTGCATAGCACATTTGTTGCATATGAAATGAGAAATGATTATAACAATGGTGCGGAAAAGTGGAAATCATAAGAAGTGGAATTCAAAGACATAAAGAATCTCACCATTGAATATTCTCAGGAAGAAGAAGAGAGAGACGAGGTGATGTCATTCCTTTCTTCAAATCTGCAAAGAGGAAAAGAAATGTTTAAAGGGAAACTTCCACTAGCATGATTTATAAGTGGAATTGTTGGTCATCTTGTGACATGGTGCCCCAAGAAGATTAATGATTATGATGAAGTCAAAATTCAAGAATATGTCTTCAGCATTTGTGAAAGGGAAGAAACAAATCAAGTGAGATTTATTCAGGAAGAGTAATCTTCATTCACAAGAATTTGAAAGTTCAGATGTGTCTGAGGATGAAGAGGATAAGGATATTGACAACTGAAAATCTCATGGGGAAAGTGGTATGGTGGTAGTTGTCAGTAGTGCTCAGAAGAAAGAAGAAACCAACATTGATAACGAAAAAGATGTTGAAGTAAGATTTGATTTGAAAGCTGAGCTAGAAGCATCTCTTGAGGAGATAGATGTTTAGAGAGCCAAAATAAATAAAGATAGAAATGTTTTTCGTGACGCCAAACTCTATATGCAACAGAAAAAATAAGAGAAGTCTGAGTTGAAAGATGAAATTGAGAAACTCAAGTCATCAACACCAGAGAACTCAGAATCAGTTAGTTGGTATAAAATCAAGATTGAAGAACATAAAAGAGAGATATGTGGCTTTAAAATCACAAGGAAAGATCACATCAAGCATATCAAAGAGCTTGAAGAATAAGTTTTCAGTATGCGGAGAAAATTTAAAAACTAGGAAAAAACATTGATTCCCAACACATTCATGGGAAAGTAGGTCATTAAGAATATTGAAAAGATTAACGAGGAGCCTAGTAGTTCAGCAGGTGAGAAGCATCAATTGATCTCAGTCGTAATGGTCGATTCAAGGCTTGACCGAAAACAAAAAGCTGTGAAAATTGAGGTCAGACCACAAGCACCCACTCCGAGATTGAAGGTTTATTTGGGGAAAAGGTAGAATCCGAATATTCAGAGATCCCAAGGGTAAAATCATAGTGCAGGAGTCACTCAATGGAATTCACCTTAATTCCGGTGTCATTGTTGCGAAAATACGGGAGATTCACAGTATGAGTGTTCCATAGCCAAGAGATATCGAAGGGAATAAGAACAATGGTGGTAGCCAAACAGAGAACGGTTTTACAGAACATATTTTGAAGGAAACTTTTTTTGGTGCCGAGGATTTGAGAACATTGCTCTGTACTACGTTTCGACCCTATATAGGAATGTGCCAAAGGAGAATCAAAATGTCTGCAAGCAGTACATCAATGAAACAACAGGTGAGTTGAAGATGAAAAACATATTCATAGGCTTGCAAGAAAAAGCATGTCCATCATACTCTGAGAAAGATCAGATATCTCAATCAATGTCAATCATAAAGGCAAAAATATGGACCAATAAGAGAAATGATGAGAAGGAAGTGGTGGAGGAAATTTCCCATAATGCATCAGATCGCTCTGGATTGTGGATCCTTGCCAGCGGTTTCATATCTCACATGATAGGTAATAAGGATCTTGTCACACGCATAAAATATTACGAAGAGGGAGTTTTCAAGTTTGGAAACGATGATGGCCTAAAGATAATTGGACCCGGAACGGCCATGTTTGGGGGAAAAGAGATGAGACAAGATGATGTCTTAGTAGTAGATGGCCTCAATCACAAGTTGCTCAGCATTACTCAACTGTGTGACTCAGGACATTATATATGGTTTACTAAGATTATGTGTATCGTCAATGGAATAAACGAGGAAGTGGTTCTACAGGGAAAGAGAGAAATGGGAAATCTCTACCTAGTAAGTGGATAAAATGATATGTGCTTTCTATCTAGAGAGGAAGAAAACATGTTGTGTCATAAACGACTTGGTCATCTATGTCAGCCATCCCTGGAAGATCTGGTAATGTGTGATGCAGCAAGAGACCTACCCAAGATATCACGTGATCGTACTCACACTTTCAATGCATGCCAACAAGGGATGATCATTATAATGACGTATAAGGTAAAAGAAAATAAGTCAACAAGAGTGCTCGAATTGGTGCATGCGGATGTTTGTGGGCCTATCACACCAAGGGAAATTGACGGAAAGAGGTACTTTGTTTTTTCATTGTTGACTATAGCAGAATGGCATGGGTATTTGTTATTTCCCATAAGTCTGATGTATTCAAGTGCCTAAAATAGTACCTAAGGGAGAGTAAAAGAATGCTTGGATAGAAAATTCTGAAATTTCGTATTGACAATGGTACATAATTGAAAACAGTCTGGTGGAAGAATATCTTGAAAAACATGGGATACGACATTAATTTTCTTCAGTAAGAACTCCCCAACCAATTGGAGTGGTTGAAAGGAGAAATATAATCATCAACAACATGGATAAAAATATGCTCATTGAAAAAGACCTACCAGAGAAATTTTGGAAGGAAGCAGTTTTGACATCGGTCCAGATTTCTAATAGGGCTTTGTTGTTTCCGATGGAAGGAAAGGCTACGTACGAGATGTGGTATGGAAAGAAGCCAATAGTGAAATACTTTCGAATATTCGGATGTTAGTGTTTTATCCTCAATAAGAAAAAACATAGAAAATATGAATCAAGAGAAGATGAGGGGATATTCCTTGGATACTCAGGAAAAGGAATGGCGTATAAATGCTTTAACAAAAGGATAGTAGAAGTAGTTGAGAGAAATAATGTCCTTATTGTGTAGAATGAGGAGATCATTCAACAGCACAGTGAACAATTTCTTGATGAGAGTGATGAGGTTGAATACAACATAGGGCAAGCAGAAGTGGATGATATTGATTCAGAAGAAGATACTGATTATGAGTATGAGAATGTAAAATCTGTATCTTCACAAAAGCCAAGGAGTCATGTTGAAATTGAAAGGAAGAATATCATTGGTGATAAGTCAGCTCCAGTTCAGACAAGTATAATGAAGTCACTACAGCAGACATCTTTTCGTTCTCAGGTTGAGCCGAAATTCTTTTCTGATGCAGCTGAAGATAAAAACTGGATTCAGGAAATGAATGAAGAGCTAGATCAGATTGAGAAGAATCAGACATGGGAGATTGTTTCGAGGCCAGCAGATAAGAATGTCATCAGAACTAAATGGGTCTATCACAATAATATGGATGAAGATGGCACAGTGATTCGGAACAAAGAACGTCTAGTGTGTAAGGGGTACTCCCAAATCAAGGGAATAGATATTGATGAGACATTTTCACCGGTTGCAAGGCTGGAGACAATCAGATTATTCCTAGCCATTGCAGTGCAACAGAAGTTCAATGTTTTCTAGATGGACGTCAAATCTGCATTTTGGAATGGGGATCTAGAGGAATAGTTGTATATAGAGCAGCCAGCTGGTTTTCTCATTCATAAGTATGAGAAGAAGGATTGCATACTAAAGAAGGCGTTGTATGGGCTGAAACAAGTACCAAGATCATTGTACTCAAGTCTTGACCAGTACTTGAAAAATCTTGGTTTACAATGTGGAGGAGTTGATTACAATCTATATTTCAACATTATTAGTAATCAATGGATGATGGTATTGGTTAATGTCGATGACATAATATTTGGAAGATCAGATGAAGCTCAGTGCAGACAGTTTTCCGAATTCAGGAAAAGTGAGTTTGAAATGTCAATGATAGGATAGCTAACATTTTTCCTTAGTCTACAGGTGACACAAGGAAGGAATGGAACATTCATTTCACAATCCAACTATGCCAAGGATGTTTTGAAAATATTCGGAATGAAAAATTCAATGGAGATGAAGACTCCGATAGGTACTCAGATTAAATTATCCAAATATGAGAATGGCAAGGCAGTTAATATCATAGAATACATGCAAATCATTGGAAGTTTTCTATACTTGACTGCAACAAGGCCTGACAGTGTATTCCCTATATTCCAAGAAGCAAGATATCAGAGTAATCCCATGGAAAGCCACATGATTTCAGTGAAAATAATACTTCGGTATGTCAAGGGCACAATGGAATTCGTCTTGATATATAGTGATAAATCTCAGTCAAAATTATTGGGATATACTTATGAAAATTGGGCTGTTTTAGAGGATGGCAGGAAGTCAACGTCAGGAGGTGCATTCTATCTCGGTGTACTATATATTTCTTGGCTGAGCAAGAAGCAATATTTTGTCTCATTGAGCACCGAAGAAGCTGAGTATATTTCAACCACTCAAGAATGCACACAATTATTTTGGATGAAGTAGCAGCATGATGATATGGGAGTTGATGTGAAGTCTCTAATCGGAAACCACTACGATAATTAGTGTGCTATAAATCTTATAAAAAATCTAGTCCATCACTCAAGGGAAAAGCACATTGAGATAAAGTATCATTTCATCAAGGAGAAGGTGAAACAAGTGCTTGTTATGTTGGATTATGTTCCTAGAGAGATATAGGTTGTAGATATTCTGAAAAAGACCTTAACCAAAGAAGCGTTTGAGAGGCATCGACTGGCTCTGGATGTTCAGCCGACTCCCCACACTTGAAAGAGTGTAGATGTGGAATCCACCTCTCTGCGAGGTATGATTTGTTTTTTCCTAATGTTCTAATATGTGTTTTTACCCTGTTACAGACTGCAAAGGAGTGCCCTTCGGGTTCATTGACAAAGGGGGAGAAAATAGTAATTGTTCAAGGGGGAGACAATGTAGATATTTGAGAAATCATGAATGATATGGGGAGAATCTGACATGTGGAATAGCAAGATAGGGGGAGCACATTGAGATAGAGGAGATTTCCAATCTAACGATGCTAGAAGTGATCGATCAAAGAATCATTTTCACGACAGCTGAGGATCATGATAAAAGAATAATTGTGATGTTGGAAAGGCAAGAGAATGTTTCTAGCTCTCACCAATTGGTATCAGTGTGGTTCAGCAATTGGTATCACTTTGTAATTGACAATTAGTGTTTGACATGAAGTTACTCAATGATGAACTTTTCATACTACTCTTGTTTCTCATGTCGTGCATTTCTCATGTGGGATTAGAGTACGTGTTATGTGATTCCTTGAATGCTATTAGAATCACAGGAGGAGAATGGTGGTAGTGGCACGAAGTAGCTTCAGAGAGGTATTGAAGTGCATACAATCATTCTAAGAAGAGTTGTCAACAAACCCAATGGGGGATATTGTTGGGCAAAAATCCCTCAAGGTATCATTGCAGTATTTTTGGTTTGATTATGTTTGTTGAAAAAGTAGTTTTCCATGGGGAATTATTGAGTTCCAGATAAGTTGTTGACAATCTAGGTTGACAAAGAACCATGAAAAAGGAATGGACGATCTGGAGGTGGTACAAAAATAGAAATACAAGGTGGTGTCATTTCCCAATGTTTGCCAAATTTTTGGGGTCCAAAATTTGGAGGCTGGTGAGCATCACGAAAAGAGGATATCCATTAAGATCATATTTAAATATGGAAAAGGCATGAATTTCACGATTATAGGCTTCTTGGATTGGATTTTGTGAAGGTGAGAAAAATGTTGAAGGTGATGATTCGCATTTACGACGAGCATCACAAACAACAGTGTTAAAAGGAATTGTGAGGTATCTTCACGGCGACAACATGGGGTAATTGATGGAACACCCCATGATTATGACCAGCTCTGTGATCCAAGAATTTACAAGGTGCTTCAAAATTTTGATAGAATTCTGGTGGAAATTTTGAATCATCGTGATTGTCGATGACATGGCACTGACTTCACATGGATGGGTCAAGGGTCGGTTTAATTTTCTATAAATACAGGTCGACCCCCTCGAGATAGTTAGAGAGTTTTTAGAGAAAATATTTTTCATTCAGTTTTCGACGGTGGTTCTCAAATGTATTGTTCTTCATGAAAGAGAGGTTCTTCGCGGCAGCTAATCTAGCTCCACGAAAGGAAGTTCTCTTCGTGAGGCCGCGTGCTTTAAGGAGTGTACTTCAAGAAGAGTCAAGAGCTCCGAAAATGCCAATGCATTGCGAAGGATTGAGCTTCGTGAGAGTGCATCAGGAGAGTGCTTCGCAAAAAATCCAGGAGCTTCACGATGGCTTGTTTGAGCTTCGTGAAATTGGGAGCCTCACGGAGTAGGGTGATTTGAGAATGTTTTTACACAATAATTTCCCAGTGTTCAGGGGCCAAGGGTTATTCATCATTGGATGAATGTTGGACCTCAACAGAGAATCTATCAACAGTTGAGGATGCGTGCATTCATGAAAATGAAGAGACCTACAGGTCTATAAACTGTGAGCTGATCATCTGAAGAAGTAGTAAGATCACTTCAGTTGAGAGAGTAGTGAGTTCTCAAATTGTGAGTGGTTGTATACCAAGAGGGACAGTGTGTCCACTTCGAACATGTAGATAACAGTGCACTTATACAGGAATTGGTACAATGACATACTTCCGGTGTATGCTCCTTGGACATAGCCCAGTGAGGGTGAACCAAGTAAAAATTGTTGTGTCATGTGCATGCTTTAAGGATTTCTCATACTGTGCATCGGGAAGGAGGGAGAAGAGGGTTTTTTTAACAACAAAACAAGATCAAAAGGGGAAATCATTTTAATCTTCCATTCCCTTATTCACCCCCCTCCCCTTAGGGTATCTAGCCTAGTGGACCTAATAGTTCTATAGACATCTCAGTTCTTGTGATGACATTCCCCATGAATGGGACTTCTGGAAACTAGAACTCACACTTATTGTGCATGGAATAAATATATTCCATTCTCTATGTCTTTAGCACTATACTCAAATTCTCCTCATTATCTTGCATACATTTATAGTATATTTTAATATCATTTATAATTACTAACAAAAAAAATTCATGGTAATATCTACAAACACATTTCATCATGTCCATAATGATTTATGGGGAATTAGTGAGTTTGAAATGTTTCACTATGAACTCATAGAGACTATACCTTATTTGAAAAACAGTCTTGGGGATATCCTTCTTCTTTAACATTACATTTTAATATCATGACAAAAGATACACTTTGGAAATGTATTTTTTATCACATTGTTGATCAAAAATGTTATCAAACCGAGGCATAGGAAAATAGTTCATTATCGTGATCTTGGTGAGCTCATGATAGTCGATGCCAAGGCGCATTGAGGCAACATTCTTCGTAATAAATATGAATTTTTCACCCTAAGGTAAAGCACTTCCTGTAGTTATTTATTTATCACATCATGTTCCAAAAATTCCATTCAATATGGTGTCTTGGATAATGGTCACACCCTAGGTATTAAATCAATTCAAAATTAAACATCGAAAATAGCTGGAAGACTATGATATTCCTCAAGAAACACATCAGCATATTCTATCAAAATGATAATGTCTTCATGGATGATTAATTCCATATACTATATCATTTTATCTATATACAGCTTCTAATATGACAATAATATCAATTTATGAGATGATGGTGTAAAAAACGATTCATCATTATCCATGAATTTATATAGAATCTAATGAAAATTTGTGATATATAGAGTGATTTCCATCCCATTGAAATTTATGTTTTCTATATACAGGGAAAGGAAATCCATGCTAGAATTGCATCAAATCCTAACAAGGGGAGTATAAAAAGGATTTCTGGGAAATTCATCCCCCAATCATTGAGAGGCAGTAGTTATATACATGAGATGTAATAATATAAAAAATTTCAATTTTTACCAAAATATCTACTTCCATTAATTTTTGTGGTTTTCGAATATTTATAATGCGCTTTGTGGATATAAAGAAAGGTGTATAATCAATATAAAAAATTACATACACTATTCAAGAAGGAATAAATAGTGTAATTATCACCACTTCATTTTTATGATTCACTTTACGTATATTGATTGAAAAATATATCCCATGCTACCTTGGAGGATATTGGTTGTCTCTAAAAACCATTGAGTAATTTAATTGGATTGAAAATTTACATGGTCCTTACTTTTTTATAAATGAACAATACACTATGTGTTGACTGGATCATTCATTTACTTCATCGCAGAAGCGGGTTTCTCTTTTCGGTAATCACTAACTACATTATCTTCATTGTCGTAACTAAATAATTACTTTGTCCATTTCAAGTAGTTTACAAGGTTCATATTTCATCTCATTTGGAAAGTGGTATGTTGAAATTTCTTACCACTATTAGATCTCTCTATCCGATGTCCATAATTGATCGCCACTATCTACTTCCTATCCCCATGATACCATTGCGATTCTCCATTATTTGATTTGAATTTGAGGGAACATAATTATATTTCCACATATCTATAAAATTCATAGATCACCAGGTCTTTCAATTGGCTAGGTTTTAACCCAATAATGAAGAGATAAACATTACATTCAGGGTTAATGACAAATCAAGAGGCATGTCGTGCATGTCTTTTGAAGTATTCCTTGTACACCATAATAGATTCGTCTTATTTTATGTTGAGGTAAATTAAATACCCTTTTATTTTAAGCATGAGAGTATGAGGAATATTTTTATCAAAAAATAGTTTCTTGAAATACTCCCACACTATTGCAACGATATCATCCACATGCCTCATTTTTTATCAATTTCCACTATTGATCATATTAACCATCCATACGATAAATATCCAAAAGAACATTCTCTGTTTTTGTAGTATTTAATGATGGAAAAGATATTCTCAATGGATTTGATCCATTTATCAGTGATTAAGGGATCCGATGATCCACTGAAATTATGAGGTCTTTGTTTCATGAATCTTTTTATTGGATAATTCTCTATTTTTGGGAGAACAAGATTCTCGTCATGATCTATGTTTCAATTCAAACATGAGTAATTTGAAAAATTATCATCATGATGTCTGTGATTCGTACTTCCTTTAGGTTCTCAAACTTTTTTGGGATAGTCATCAAATTTATCATAACATTGTTTTTTACCTAATTCCTCCTATTTCATTCCATTAACTAGAATAAATGAAAAACTATGTATGATAATATTTTACATTTAAAAACATGAATTTGAATTAAATTACTTTAGTTGTAAAAAATATAACATACATCTATTTCCCTAACTAATGTATTTGAGGGATTCAGTCTCTGTTATCTATGACCTATTTCTTAATATATACTATTATGTGCATATTTGTTACTCACTCAATAATTGTTTTTAGTGATTTTCTAAATTAACGAAGAACATCCCACATGAGTGACAAACCAGGTGTGTTGTAAGGCCCGTTGTGTTTTACTTGGTTACCCTGAGTGAGGACCGAAACAACTTATTATTGTGGTTAGTTATGGGTAAATCAATTCTAGAACCACTTCTACATAATGTGTTTAGGAAAAAATATATTTTCATAATAAAACAATAAATATATACTAACCAATAGTTAGGGATTTTTTCTTATACATATTCTTGTTGCTAAGGCTTTTGCTAGATTTATTCTAATCTTAATCTGAGAAATATCTAAATGTTTCCACTAATACCAACTATAACAAACATTACCATTACTAAAAACTAATAAATGATTTAATAACATGAAATTGCACTTAGTAAAAATTAAATATTTATATGTTTAATTTTTTGGGAATTTATTACATTACATTCCATCATTAAACATGATAACAACATCTTTATTGAAACCCTCTTTAACTTGCTCACACTTAAAACTACATGGGAAAATCTTTTGAAATACATGAAAAAGGGGTGATCTATAAAGGCCAGTAAGGGAATAAAAATATAATATGGTAAAAATATTTAAACAATAGTAGTATAAATGGGAATAAAAGGTGTTATAATAATGAAAAATAATCATAAGACATGACATTACAAGATAACATAAAGACAACATGGGATTGTTGAAACAACTTAAAGTAGTTCATCATAGTTCAAGGATAAATACCAAGACATCAAAATGGAAAATTTCCAATAAAAGAACTAGGTTCACCCATTATCTTAGAATGATGTATCGTGATACCATATATTATCCAATTTATTTTGACTTTATATAACTGTAGGTGAACCCAACACTTTTATTTTATTCTCATTCTTATGTGTACCACATAGATAATAAAACATGGATTCATTAATCACCATAATTTATTCCATTATCAAGGATTGTGGAATAAATACATGTATGTGCCCAATAAAATGGTATATGTGCATAGAAGTGAACACCCTTGAAAGGAAATGTGTGTGGTATACACCATATAATTGGGTTTCCATCGAAAATCACAGTGAAAATTCTCCAACATAACAGCATCTCTAAAAAATTTATAAAATTGGTTAATGAGATAAAAATCATTCAATAATAATTTTTAAATTAATTGGATAGTAATAGGGACATTTATGGAAATTTACAGACATTTAGAATCATTTAAATATGACATGTGATCATAAATAAATTTGAATAAAACAAAATTGTAAATTAAACTAATAAAATTTTGGCCGGGTAACGGGTGTACATGGGAGGTGTTAATGAGAAATAAAGGGGGATATCATCATTTATGAATATTAAGGGAATTATGGGGAGGTGAAAAATCATACCCCATTATTTTTAATTGAAAATAAATGGTCATAACAAGATAAATAAATTTTGATAATGATGAGGACAGAATTAACCCTTACTTGAGTGTGTGACTCTAAAAGCCTTAAAAGGGGCTTCTTGAGAACATAGGGAACTATTAAGTGATTAAATACAGTGTTGGAAGGACTAATTACATGATACATGGTTATTTAGTGAAGATAAGTGGTATCTTGGGTGGGTTTATATAAGAAATGAGATGATTTTGTTTAATATTTTGGTTTTGGACTCTACAAAATAAAACATCCAAAACTACAAACCATGCCATGTTTTCTCCCATTTTTTATATCCAAAGTGTGGATTTTTTCATTATTAATTTATGAAATGGTGTGACCAAATTAAAATATTTTCCTTGCATACGTGGATGTAAGTCACGCTTTTATGGAAATGAATTTATAATAATAAAATATATTTTAGATTTTGGACGATTCAAAAAGGAATTATAAAAATAATTAAATAAAAATAAAGATAAATTATTTTACATTTAAAACATATATTTATAATGGGATACACATTATGGTATATAAAAAAACATTTTTTGGTCATTATGATGTCCTAAAACACATTTTATATTTATACGTCATTTAATTTTGTCCTGAAAATTCAATTGTCTCAAAAATTTAAAACAAATAACCATTAGATAATTTCAAAATTCTAATTCTAAAAATAATATTTAATTTATCTAAATAAGTTTTTAAATATAGTCATTTCCAATATTAAAATAATATTTTATATATATTGAATAATGTTTGGTTTTTGATAATAACAATATTTAAATCGATATAAAATTTATATTTTATGTCAAAAAAATTTTATGACCATTTATAACTAATAAAAATTATTTAGTAATAAAATATAATTAATATACTATCTATTTAAAAAATCCGTTAATTCATCCAAAAAAACCTTTAATTAAATTTGAATATTACCAAAAAATACTATTTGTGGTTGATTGTGAAACATCCTCTTACCATGATCGAGTATGTTTTCAATGTTTTCAATGATCCCATTATGTTAAAAATCCTATTATGTTTTTTATTGGATTACAATATAATGCAGAATAAGTACACGTTGTGAACATGAAGTAAAAGCCTTGTACTTGTTGCCGGTTGCATGTCGTGCACTGGGAGATCATTTCCTAAATTGTGGGATCATGTTATGAGAGAGTACACATTGTATACCTATGGTACACATCATCTATGGGTTAAATAGATATTTTATCAACCCGGGGGAATGGGTTTTTCATCGTACTTATACAGAATGACCTACACATCGTGACCCCTGAGTATACATCATGACTCTCCCCACACCCAACATAAAGTAATGAATTTGGATATACAAATTAGTTTATTCATATAAGACCACTTATATCTCGACACAAACTCTCCCTATATGGTTTTCATGTACTCCCACCTTTCTGTTCGATCAAATTATCTTCAGATCTTCGTTGCATATGCATTGTGATTCTTGGTTAAGGGTTGTCCCATTTTCCTCGAGATTCTCTACTTCTCACCTCTAGGGATTTTGTTGGATCATCTGGGGATTGAAGGATCTATATCCCATGGTTTTGTATATTTCATCTATGTAGTGTATGAAGGACTCTTTGATCTTCTATTCATTGATGGGTGTCATTAAGAGTGGCATTCATTAGAAAAGCGGTATGTGGTTCCGTCCCGATAAGCCAAATTAATTTCCTTCGTATTGCATGATTTATTTTTATTATGGATATAAAAAAAATCCCATTTTTATATTAATTTGACTTGATAAAATCGATTTCCAGTGTATTGGGATATTTCAAATGGTTTTGGTGAAAACATTTGGGAAACTCCCAATTCTTTTGAATTTGGGTTGGTTTAAGGAAATTGATTGATTTAAATTGATGAATTTAAATTGTGAATTTTATGGATATATTTTTAGTTAAATTATTGAATTTAATTGTGAAATGGAGTTTGGAAACAAATGTAATGGGTTTTGAGTGAATTTAAAGATTGTGAGTGGATTAAAATGATTTGATAGAAACCCAGGGGTTTTATCTCTTTAAAAAGAAATGTTTTGAATAAAACTTGTTTTGGATTCAAATGGAATGAAATTTGAATTTTTGAAATAGATTAATTATATTGATAATATTTTATGAAGTCTTAAAATAGTTTACCAATCATGTAATATAGCATGAAAGACTTAGGTATTTAGTTATTACTTTGGATATACTCTACACTAAGACAACATTATAAAAAAACATGCAACAAGTCACATCCCTAATGGGTTTGTGATAAGTCTCCTTTTGAAAATTTCATAGGGACCTGTGTATACACATTTTCTATGTTCACATAGAGAGCGAGTAATCTGATATCAGGTTAATATTACTATACCTTTTGGAAGATTTACATGTTTCTCTCTTATTTTTTTATATTTGAGAAATAAATTTATGCAAATGTTTTTTAAACTGCATTACATGCCTTATGAATTTATATTAATTGATTTTTATAAATGTTTCACATAATAAATTTTCATATAAATATTCTATCTGTTATAAATTAAATACTACGATTCAAATTTCTTTTCCAACATTTTAAAAATGTATAGCATTTTTTTATTAAAAATTAATTTAAATTTCTTAACCCATTTGTTCTAAAGAATTGAAATTTTTTATTTGGATATTCTAAATTTTGAATCTATTGTTGAATATTTTGTGGTATCCTTTTGGGATTAATCTCACACCATACTTTTTCATTCGTGTGTTTTTAGACATTATCCTTCTAGACTCATGGAAAGGGAAGTGATCTCATTGGTGTGGATCTATCATTTGAGATTTGGACATGGTGGGTTGTGTCATTAGGTGCCTTGGGTTTGTTTTACCAATTTAGTACTTTGGGATTTATTTTTTTGGATTTTAGACCTCATTTTATTCTAGTACATCTACTCCCAAAGGAGTTTTCCTATTGATATACAAATTTCCTATTATCTGTTTCTTCCATATTATTGGGGAAAAATCATTCCCACATATATTATGTATGACACTAGTTGGATGTCTCCAACCAATGGTGGTCTAGAATTCCCTTTGGGACAGTCATGGATTGCTCAGTTATCTGGTTACCAGGGTACTGATGATAGTTCATGAAAAATTGGTATTATATGCGGTTGTTGATCTTTCTTTTTTCATGGAGTCAGTATGTTATTTTAAATCATGTGAGGACTTAGGATTTAGTTTCGATTGAGTTCAAAAATAGCTCTAACTATGATGAACATTATTCCACTATGGGTGTTTTTAGAAATACCACTTGTTTATTAGTTATAGCATTTTCCCAATAGATATATGGATTGATTGAAATAGCAAACTTTTTTATCCCTTCTGTTGAGAATATTTTCACCTTCTACTCAGTTTGATTGTTAATATGATGTTCTCCCATTTTATAATAATGGTTTGTAGCATCATTACAATGATAATACGTGTGAATAATATATAGGAAAAGGTTGCTGCAGAACATAGGAATGCAAATTTTGTAGTTCATCTGAATCTGGTTGAAGTGATTACATGCATTGTCCATGGTCTAGGACATGCACCACCTCATGTTCCCATTCAGGATCCAACTATGGTTCCATAGGGGGATGTTCTCTGGAATAATTATTAAGATTTAATTTTCCATAATCCACCACTATTAAATGTATCAACTAATCCTATACATGTTGAAGAATGGTTGGGAAAGATAGAATGTTTGTTTGAGATCTTGCAGACATAGGAAGTGATCAGGGTTGTGTGTTCCACCTTCATGCTGGAGGGACTAAGCAGGAGATGGTGGGACTCTATGGTGATGGTGGGTAAAATTATGGCTTACATTGTAGATACTTCAATGTTATTTTCACCAATATTTTCTATCCAGAGTTGATTGTGTTGGATAATGTTGTGGAGTTCTTCAAGCATGAGAGGGATGAAAAAACCATGATTGTGAATTGAAATCGATTTACTAAGATTATATAGTTTACACAAGAGTTATTATCTAATGAGAGTGTGAAATATTGACAATTATAGTTGAGTCATCGCTTAAATATTCATTCTCAAGTTTTCTTACTAAAGCAACCCACTTATGCTGATGAGCTGGATAGGTTGATGATGGATGAGATGAACCTGACTGGGTTTTGAGGGTTGATTGTATTTCCTTCTTCTCTAATTCGATTCATTTTTCCTTCAATGGAAAATGGAAGTGTGATGACCCTCGCAGTATTTCTCAATGGTAGAGAAATTACATACCTCTTCCTTCTCTAGGAGGAAGTTCTTTGACATTTACCAGTATGGAAAGACATGAAATTATAGGGGGTTTGCACTAAGTATCCAAATTACTGTAGCTCATTCTGAATATCAGGGAACTTGTGGAGGTTTTTCCATCACCTCCCTAAATCACGTAATTGTACAAGATCATCAGATCCTCCCAAACTATTAGGAAATAAAATTCATTGATGATAAAAGGGTTCCAACCTCTGAATCCAGAACGAAACATCTTCACACAGTACAAGTATCTCTCGTGGAAGTAGACACCGGTCCAGTGACTGTGAGAGGTACTACTTCTATCACTCCATCATTAGTGACTACTCTTTCTGTTATTGGTTCATATCAATATTTTATTTTCACCTATATCATTAATATTCTAAATCTATTTATGGAGAAAATATCTGGTTAAATGGATATTACAACACCCCTTGGAATGAAAAGAGAGCGTGGTCTCTGTAGTCATTCATGTGTATTGTTTCTATCATATGTAGAGATAGCTTGTAGTTTTCTAGTTCATGATATTAAATCTCTTG
Source organism: Viscum album (assembly GCA_963277665.1). Classification (NCBI taxonomy): domain Eukaryota; kingdom Viridiplantae; phylum Streptophyta; class Magnoliopsida; order Santalales; family Viscaceae; genus Viscum; species Viscum album. The sequence continues at coordinate 2,010,371,076 of OY728127.1, read as the reverse complement.
ATGTCATATTCAGCATGGATTGGCTCATTAACATCAAATCTAGAATTGACTTCTATCTTAGATATGTCAATATCACTACTCCCAGTGGTGTGCCTCCTGTTTTTGAAGGATAATGGGTCCCAATGATGGGTAGAGATGGTCCTTTTTATCCATAGTTAGGGAATGTGATATTAGAATTTTCTTTTGAACTAGAGAGAGAATCAATGGGTGGCGATATTCCTCTAAGTGTATCTGAGTTTTCCAACATGTTCCCTTCAAATTTCTCTGGTCTACCACAAGTAATTGAGTTTGAGATTTCTATTGACTTATTTTTTAGTAATCAACAAATGTATGTCCCCTCTTTCTGCATAGAACTATTTGAGCATAATGATCAACTATCTCAATTAGATTATATTCTTGAGAAAATATTTTTATGCCCATGTTTTTCACCTTGTGAGGCACCAGTTCACATCACCAAGAAAAATGATGGTTCTCTTCGCTTATGTGTTGATTATCGATTTCTCAACTGAGTTACAATAATGAAAAAATATCGACTTCCATGGATTTAAGATCTGTTTGTTCACCAGAATGGGGTAATTTGGTTTTCAATGATCAACCTTTGATCTGGTTACCATCAGTTCAAGAATAATGAATATAACATTCAAGATACTTCCTTCTGGAGTAGGTATAGGAACATTGAGTACCTTGTTATTCCATTTGGTTTGAAAAATCCTCATTCTATTTTTATGGATTTAATGAACAATATTTACCACAAGTACCTAGATACCATTATGGTATTATTTATTGATGATTTTTTTCTATTATATTTTCTTGGAGGATCTTGTGAAACATATGAGAATAATTTTGAATCTACTCTGAAAGCACCGAGTTTATTACAAGATTTCAACGTGTGATTTATGGCTTTGAGAAGTGAAACTGCTGGGACACGTGGTGCCTGAACAAGGTGTATTAGTTGATCATAGGAAGTTGAAGGCAATTATTACTTAGGACCAACCATGAAATGTCTTTGTGATTTGGATCTTCTTGGGAATATCCACAAATTCCTGCAGGTTCATAAAGGATATCTTGATGTTGGCTTCTCTAATGACAGCTCTGACTTTGAAGGGGGTGAAGTTGTTTTGGGATGATAAATGTTTCAGTTATTTAGTTGAGATGAAACGTTTGTAGACTAATATGTTGGTTTTGAAACGTCAAGATGATGAGAAGGGCTATACGGTGTTTTGTGATGTATTAGGTTAAGGATTTAGAAGTGTTCTTATGAAGGGTAATCATGTAGTGGTATATGGATCTCGTTAGCTATGGAAATAGGATAAAAATTATCCTACCCAACACTTGGAACATGTAATTATGATGCACATTATCATAAGTTATTGGAACTACTTTTTGGTGAATGGTTTATAGTGTATTCAGACCAGAACATCTTGAGTTATATCTTCTCTAAAAAAAATTGAATCTTCGATAGAGGCATTGGGGGGAGTACCTGTAGTCATAGATTTTGAAATCATCTATACCCTATGCAAAGGAAATGTAATTGCTAACGATTTAAAGAGTAAACTTCCAAAATAGGTTGTGAAAAAGTATTCAAAAAAGTTTAATTTGATCGCTCTCTTTGAAAAAGTTTCATATTGTGGTTTAGGAGGAAGGGGTTGATGTTTCTTTAGCCAGAATATAGTTGATGTCAAAACTTCTCAAGATGATTCATTTTGATCAATATCTATATGATGAGTTTTGTATCATTTGAGGATCCATTTATGGTGGGGAGATAGTTTCCCAATGGCCATTCTCCAAATAGGTTGTTCTATGCTATTGGAATCTCTTCATTGTGATTTTAGAAACATGAAAGGATGTAATGGGGGATTACCATATTTTTTAGTGGGTTGTGCACCCAGGAAGCATAATAATGTTATATGACATGAGGCTGATATTTTGGTGGCCAGTTATGAGATGGGACATTTTAGGGTTTTCCTCTCATTGTTTTATGAATCAATAGGTGAAAGCTGTGTACCAACAAACATCGGGCTTTCTTCAACCACTTTCAGTGCCTACATAGTAGTGGGATGTGATCTCTATAGACTTTGTGGTTAGGTTTCCTTGTACCCATAAAATTTTTAATGTGATATGTGATTTGATTGATATGTTAACCATTTCATCTTACTACAAACCCATTCATGATACTGCCAAAGTTGAGGATTTTGGGTGATTTTTGTGTGAAAGAGATTGTTCATTAGAATAATGCTCCATCTTCTATAGTCTCGGAAAGAGATCTTCTGTTTACTTATTCCTTTTGGAGAGGCCTTTTAGACGAACTAGGATCTCAGGTTTTTTTTAGCATGGCCTACCATCAGTAGTCAGATGTATAGATAGAAAGAGATATACCGATTCTTGAGGATTTGCTTTACGCCTCTATTCTTGACTTCAATGGGGCTTGGGATAACCAATTAGGTATGGTTGAGTTATCTTATAACAACAGTTACCGGTCCGCAATCATAATTCAACCTATTGAGGCCTTCTATGGTTGACCTTTTAATTCTATGTTGTTCTGGTCGATGGTTGGTGAATGTTATTTTGTTAGACCAGTCTTCATGCATGAGGATACAATAAATATTAAACTGATATGGAAGAGGATGTTGATAGAAGAAAACTGATATAAATCTTATTCTAATAGACGTCATATACCTATGGGGTTTTTTTTGGGTGATTATGTGTTCTTAATGGTTTCACATCAATTTGGTAATCGATAGATTGGGTGGAAAGGGATGATTTCTCCTCACTTTGTGTGACCATTAGATGTAGATGTTCAGGTGGGTACAGTTTCATTCTGTTATAAACTTCCATGTCATTTGACATCGATACATAACATGTTTCATGTATGCCACCAAAGAATGTATCTACCAAATCCATCTCACATTTTGAGCTAGAGTGATCTTGTGATCGATCATGATTTATCTTTCCCATAGAGGCCAATCAGGATAGTTGATTCTAATACCATGTTAGATCCTAGGAGGAATATACCTTTGGTTCATGTGCTATGGAAACAAGGTGTAGATAGTCCCGAGACTTTTGAATGTGAGGCACTGATTAGATTGGAGTGGGATCATCTTTTTGGCATGAAATCTTCATGATATGATTTTGGGGGGAAGAATGTTATGATGATTGGGAGGTTGTAACATCATGTTAGCTAAATCAGCAATGTTTTACAAATTTTATATGTTCCGTTTTTGTTAAAAATCATTTTATTTGTTTTTATGGGATTACTGTTGACTGTAGAACAGGTTCACGCATTGTGCCTGAAGTACAGGTTGTGTACTTGCTGCTGGTTTCATTTCGTGGACTGGGAGATCATGTCGTGAACTGGGGGATCATATTGATAGAAGGTAAATGTCTTTTACCTTAGGTAAATGTTGTGAAGGGATTAAATATTTTTTTTACCTGAGGGAACATGTTTTTTGGCATACATATTTGGTGTGGCCTACACATTATGATCATTGGGTACATATCATTACTCAACCTACACCACACCAAAAGTTATATATTTAGATGTACCACTCCAAAACTCTTTGATATCAACCATAAAATCTATGTAGATGGTTCTCAGATGATCACCACCTTCTAGTTTGATCCGATCAACTTTGAATCTTCATTGCATATCTGGTGTGATTCCCTAGTAAGGGTTCTGCCACATTATTTGAATTTCTATCCTTCTCTCCTCTTGGGATTTCAATGTTTCATATTTGTATTGATGGATATAAGTTATGTAGTGTTTGATATTGCATATATTTTTGGTTTCACAGATCACTTTTATTCATGTTGACATGTGTCGTTGCGATTTTTGTTCATCAGGAAAGAGGTTGGTGGTTATGTCTTGATTTTACAAATTGATTTCCACTATATTGCTTAATTTATTTCAATTAATAATTTAAATCTGAATTTCTAATCATTTATTAAATTTCATGGATAAAACCCAATTCTAGTTAATTGGGATATTTGAAATGTTTTTCGCATAGACATTTGGAAAACCCCAAATTCAATTGAATTATTATGAGTTTTAAAATATTTTCCGATTTAAATAATTGAATAAAAGTTATGGATTCGATGGAAATTGTTTCAAATAAATTTTTGAATTTAATGGTGAAATGTAATTGTGAAATGTATGTAAAGAGGTTTGAATAAATTTCAAAAATTAAAAAGGCTTAAATTTATTTTATTGAAACCCAATGGATTTATCTGTTTTAAAAGGTATGTTTTGAATAAAACCTGTTTTGGTTTTAAATGGAAGAAAGATGGAATTTTTGAGATTTATGAATGGGATTGTTCGTATTGTTAGTAGTATTAAAATAGTTTTCCTATAATGTATGTTCCCCTAGAATCCGTAGGTAGTTATTGAGGTATTAGGATATAGTCTATACAATAACAACGTTCTAAAACATACAGGTAGTGGGTCACACCCCTGATGGGTTGGTGATGAATCTACTCTGGTTAGTTTTGTAGGGATGTGTGTGTACACATTTCTCTATTTTGACATAGAGAGTGTAGAATCATATAGTTTGTTAATACTATCATACATTTTTTTAAATGACCATGTTGCTCACTTATTCATTTATATTTGTGATATAAATGTATACCAATATATTATTGAACAGATTTACATGCCATCTAAATTTATATAAACTATTTTATATAAATTGTTTATCACATCCATTTTTTAGAAACAATACCTCTCTTATAAAGTAATTCATGTGCTTTGAATTCATTTTCCATCATTTTGAAAATGTATAGCATGTTTTGATTAAATTTGATTTCAAATATCCAAACTAGTTTTTTCTAAAAAACTTTATGTTTTTTAATGGATAATCAATATTTGGAAACTATTATGGAATAATTACTGGTATACTAGAGGTTTTAGGCTCACTCCCTACTTTTTAATTTTGGTGTTTGTAGACATTCTCTTTCGAGGCATGAGAAAATGGAAGGGATCTATTGGTGGGGGATCTATCTATTGAGGTTTTGACATAGTGAGTTGTGTCCTTAGGGGCCTTGGTGTTGTAATACTTTTTCAGTACATTGGGTTTTGGTATTTTAGATTCTCTTCCTAATTTTATTCTAGTACATTTACTAGCTGTGGAGATTTTATATTGATATGCATATTGTCTTTTATATTTTGATTTCATAAATTTTTTAAAAAATCTTTCCAACTTGTATGTTTTATGTTTCGAGGTGCGAGTCACCAACCCATGGGGATTTGGAATGACCTTTGTGTATTGTCAAGGACAGATCATTTATCAATTTACCAGTGTTCTTGGGCTCGTTCCTGATTAATTGAATCAAAATAAAAATCATTTATAATTTATTAATAAAAATGAAAATTAGTTCATTATTAATACGATATAAATATTCATGTGATTAATGTATTTATATATATCCCTTTAGTTCACCAGCGTATGCCCAATGTGTATGGTGTGCGCTGGTGATACATTAATGGGGTCATTCAGTGATAATGGTTTGGGCCCTAATATCGTTGATCTTGATCTTCTCACATAAACAATTTTTCTCATGCTTATGTTGTTGTATATCAACATGGGATTGGTCAAGGGAAAATACCAGTGATGCTCTATCCCTAATAAGCTAGAATAAATGGGATAAATCCGGTACAAGCCTACTAGATGAAATCTTCAATTCATTTTTCATTTTACATTGGATATGTTAAAGACCAATATTTAAAATAATCATGTGGTCACTATTTATTAACTATATTAACAATGGTAAAATTTTTAAAGGTCTCTCAAATCCAAAGATATATCTAAAGAATTTCATGTGTTTTCAATAGCCAGAATATATAAAAAGATAATAAATTAAATCACAAAATGAAACTTCATTTTAAAAAGTTTGGGCCCTTACAAAATCCATTCTATTCCCTTTTTGTGTTTTTTCCGATATTGATATATGTTCTATAAAGAATGCATGATTATTTAAATTTAATGAGGTGTTAGGTGTTCCCATAATTATATAGAGCATGTAAATTTTATGATGTTATTGGTGTGCCCATATTTATATAGAGTTCCAAGGAATTGGTTATTTTGATGTATCTCATGAGAGAATGTGAGATATTTGTGAACATGATGCTAACTTTTGTTGAAAACTATGTGTGGTATTTTACAACTAATACATGATGTCTCATTTTCATGCATCTCCAAATTCATTGACATTTTCTAATTATTCCTCTCATGATTATGATTATGATATATTTATTATCTTATAATGATTATGATTGTTTTTACCCATGTTTCATGTCTCTTATTCATTATCTTATTGGGATTTTATCACACCACATTTTTTTGATGTATACCATTTGGTGAATACTTGTACAAATTAGAACATGACTTCCAATAAGACGTTATAGGAGAAGTATTTGAATAATTTTTATGTTTTCTTATATAAATGTAATATATGGTCCTATCTTTTAAAAGACATTAAACTTCTGAATCATGTTTTTGTAACACTTTTATGTGTTTTTTCATTATATTGATTTATTAGGCATGTAATAAAATTTATGGTTGCTATAATAAAATTAGGGATTTCATCCTTCCATTAACAATTGATTTCCCAAAAATATATCCAAAATATTATGATGTAGGAACACATGGATTGCGTGGAGTTAAAAAAGAAGATAAAAATGGTAAATGAATGGAAGATACAAGAGTTCTATATCAGTGATGTTTGTTTGATTTTTTTGGGAATTAGGAAGTATGTGCATTTACGAACTGAGATAGAGAAGGTGATATTGGATAATGAACATAGCTCATCACTCCCCATCAATTATCGACGTATCAATATGTATCATGATCTTTAGGAACACTTCTAGTGGGAAAAAATGATAAATGAGATTGTGGATTATAACCCAAGATGCGGGGTATGTTAGCAAGTTCATGTATCGTGATAGATGTCCAAAGGTATGATGAAACCATTCCCTATACCCATGTATAAATGGGAGAACATCACGATGTACATTTTCACTAGTCTCCCAAATTCATCCAGATGATATAATTCTATAAGTGTTGTGGTGGATTGAATCACTAATACTGACCACTTCAATGCAATTTGAGAAAATTTATTTGTTGATCAAATTTCCAAGATATTGGTGATGGAAGTGGTGAGGTTTCATGGGGTTCTACTTTTGATATTCTATGATCATGGAACAAGGATAAAATCTAAATTAGGGATTAGTTTTCAACTTGTTTTGGGTACATATTTTTGTTTCAACTCATCATATCATGCCAAAAAATGGAGAAACTGAAGGAATAATTAGATGGTTGAGGAAAAGATGAGAACATGCTCGATGGAATTCAAATTTGGATGAGAGAATCAACCCCAACTATTTGATTTCACAAACAACAAAATTTTGAAATATAGTTTTCGAATGGATTCATTTGATGCTCTGTATGAGAATAGATATAGAACTCTAACATGATTGGATGGAGTTGTCAAATGAAATATATAAGGAACTGATCTTGGGAAAGAGTTGAGATAGAAGGTTCAATCCATCCAGCAACATATTAGAGATGCTAAGAGTCAAAAACTGATCTTTGCTGTCAACATTCAACGAGACTTGGAGTTCAATTTTGGATGTAAAATATTCCTTTAAATATCACCATGGAATAGATTCATGTGGTTTATAATGGAACATATGCTTAGGATAAGGAGAAATTTCACATTCGAGATCCATGTTCGCCTTGGACGGGTAGGATATCAACTCGAACATCCACTGAATAAATATCACATTCAATATGTGTTCCATGTATCTCTCATGAGGATGTAAATATTGAATCCCTCAAATTTATTAGACATAGATATGGTATATTTATTAGATGGTCTCTCTTATGAGTAGACACCAATAATGTTTTTGGACATTTGAGATATGGTTCTACGTAGCATGACTAGCCACCTAGTTGAGGTACTGTAGAGAAAACATAAGAATGAAGAGGAATGATGTGAACTAGATGACGTAATAAGGTATAATTATCGTCTCCTGTTTTCACATTTTCTTGTAAAAAGAAATTTTGAGGATGAAATTTTAAAATGTGGGTAAAATGTAATGCCCCAAACTATTATCAATGGAATTTTACTTCTTATTATTATTTCAAGAAATACATCATTCAGAAAGGGTACAAAATAAATGTATTATTCTCCTAAATGTAGAATAAATATGTTAATTTTTTAGAAATTAAGGGACATATACCAATGGAATAGTAACCAGGCCTTCAGAATTGTAATAAGACCAACAGGAATAGTAATCCAACCACTAGAATAGTTTCAAAACATAAGAAAATAAATATATAATTTAAATATCTTACAAATTAAAATCCGATATATTTATATCATTTTATAAGTAAATAAAGGATTAAAAATGTTAAATTATGCGTTGGTTATTTGTTAAAAAAGAAATGTTTATTTACAATTTTTTAATTAATTTAATTATTTCATTAAAATTTTATTTTCATAAAATATATTCATTTATAAATATTTTATTGTATTATAAATATATGACATTTTTATGACCATAATTAATTTTTCAGTGTGTTATCAAATTTAATATAATATTAAAATCAGATTTATATATTAATAAATGATGATTTTAATTAAAAAATCAATTTATCATATTTAGAAAATTATTCATCTAAAATCGAGTACATTTTTTGAAATATACACATCAAAAATAGTTATAGTAAATATTAGGGATTTTAATAAAATAAAATAATTTTTGGTGAAGACTGAAATAAAAACCATTATTTTATATCAAATTTTAAATATTATACATAAATTTTGAATGATGGATGATATAAAAAACTGTTATTTCAAACACCCGATTGACCCGAAGACCTTATTTTTTATTTTATTATGGATAATATCTCTTTTAATGGTTTAAAGGGAATCTGTACAAGACCAGTAGGCCTAATGCACAAGGCCTAACTGACCCGCAATACATGACCCGAATCCCTAGAGGCATACCATGCCCAAGACATGACCCGTATTCCCAGCCCACTTGAACTGCAACTCCCCAGCTTCTGTGTCATTGATCACCTTTCTCCCCACATGCACTAGTTACTATATATAGTCATTGTAATCAATTCTATTGATATTTTTGATCCAAAAGAATAAACAAATGAATAAAATAATCAAGAACACCCCTCTCCCCTATAAATACCACCCCTCACATCCAATTTTCTGCACCCCTCTAATTCCTTTTAAAATATATAAATTATACATAATTATATTCCAAATACCCTTATCTAGTGTAAAATATTTTTTGGCCTAAAAATAGTCCAAACTAATTTCTTTAAGGAGGTTCTCATGTTGTTCACATTAAAAAGGTAAAATTCTCATTCATTCCCCTTTAAATTTCTTTTCTTTTATTATATTTTACTCACCACCATGCAAAGTGGAATGATAACTCTAATAGAATATATATATATAGTTATATTATTAAATTCAATTAATATCCACAGTCAAATATGTTCTCCCTTGTAATGCCCCTACCATTGAAACCTAGATTTAGTGCCTTACATTATTACAATGGAATGATTACAAAGAATCAGGTCAGTTAGTTTAATTGTTTTGGTGAACTATATTACATACATGATACCCATATTACATTTAGAGGAATAAAATAAAAAATTATGAATAATAAAATTAAATGAATAGGATAATTGAAATATATTTCAATGATTTCTTCTTTATATGGAAGGGAAATGAAAAAAAACAGGTGAGCACAAATACCTATTAAGGGCATATAAAGTAGAAGCAGTAATTATTAAATGATAATAATAAACATATAATGGTATATAACAAACAACTCATTCCATTTATATGAATGGATAAGTTAAAATCAATATAGAAAGGAACGTATTTGAAACAAATGACATATAGTCAATAACCGGAAAATAAATTACATATACATATAATATCAAAGTGAAAATATCATTAATAAATAGTAAATTAATATGACTGAAGGAAATTATTAATTATTGGATCTAATGGTTCCATGTTACATGGTATAATTACTATCAAGACATTTCACATGACAATTTATAACATATCGGGTAAAAACTCATCTAATTGGCCAAAGGATTCATCTTCAGACACTATCAATGCATTGAGGGGATTCAATATACCATTGTCCATCCCATGTAGTGTATGAAGAAATAATTCATCATATAATATATAATTTATTTAATTAATAAACAACATTCCAAATCGTCAAATATCTATATTGAGTAAATGATAGAGATTTTTCAATATTTACACAATTAGCCAAATTACTGTGAAATTGAAAACAGTATATAAATATGGAACATGTTTTCTGAAATTATAATATACACTAAATGAGTGTATGAATTTTTAATATAATTTTAATGTTTAAAAAAATAGTCATATGGAAGCTATTTGTTTCAAGAGAATGTTAACAGTCATAAAAGGAAGTGATATTGCCAAGATGACTTTTACCACAGGGTAATTTTAATGACAAAACCACATGGATGAGATAATTAAAAATTTAAAAAATTAATAAACATTAATTTAAAAGGGTTATTGATATAATATATTAAAATGGGTGTCATATAAATCCCAAATGAAGTAAGCGGAGAATGTTAAATTTATCTCCATGTTGTAAGAAGTGAGATGAAAATACCCTACCATACACTTAATTCTGGTTGAACGATAATTAAAATCCTTTATAATGATTTTAATAATGTTATAAATTTATAATATAACAATATTTGTATTTTTTATTTCATATATAATCCTATTATAACATATCATAACCCATTCATGAATTGTTATTTTATCATCTTCATCATTTGGGGTGTTAATTGCATTGTTTTTCGAGTATGTTTTCACATGTTATTTTTGTTCCAATTAAATAAATAATGATTTAATATAGTATATATTATAAAACCTGATTTTAAAATTATATATATTAGATATATTTTTGTTTAATTTAATCAATAATTATTGGAGATAGGAAATGAAATACACTGTTAATGGAGACAGTAGACCATACATAAGAATAAAGACTATATCAATTTTTTCATATTAAAATAATGAAAAGTGAATGATAAATATGTATATTATAATTAATGTGAATATTTATGTCATTTAAATCACATATATTTAAATATTCCATCCTTAATACATTCTGGTTAAATCAAAAATGCATTACATCGCATTGAGTATGTGGTAGTCCAAACACCAACAAATGATGTTATTGTACCCCCAAAAAATGGAATTCATAGTGGTATGTATTATATAATAACTAAAAAACAAAAAAAAATTATAATTATCATATATATGATATAAAAAATATAAATCCATCGTTATTTACACCCATTAGTGGTGGTAATAGAAGAAAGAATGACATTTGTAAATGAGGTAGTAGTCCACAATAGGCATGGACAATGATTGTGTATCCCATTTGAGGGAAATGAGTAAAATTTATGTTATAACATTAGGATAAAAATATATAATTATATAGAGGATACATTTAATTTTACTCAATAAATATATAATAATAATTGAAGTGATGGGGAAAGAAATAAACCAAAAGGGGTTGTTGATGAATGTTACCACTTCTTTGGGTAACTATATTTGGTAATTAAAAAATTTATTACTTTGTCAAATTTATTCCAAACATCAAGATTCTTGGATGAGGTTATGAATGTAGACATCACATTTTCAGGGTTTTATGTGCCAATTGTTTTATAATGAGTTATCATGGTGATGAGTGAATTCCCTTTTATAGTAGAGGAGGATTGATATTTTTACAAAACAAAAAAGCTAAAATATATTGGTATGTATCCCATAACTAATGTTTTTAGAAATTGGATATTTAATAGATCAATGTGGATTCATTATCAATAAAATATCACAAAAAATATTTTATGTCATTTATATCATTTGTTTCCTTATTCATTATGTTTTCTTATTTTTTTCATTTTAGTTTTTCAATTAAGTAATTAATATTCTAACAAATTTAATTAATCCATTAAGAATAAATTATTGAGTGAGTTATTCTAATATCTTATACCCAATGATTATGAAACATTAACAAAATTATAAGATAAAATACACATATATTTAGTAAATTGGTTAAATTTAAGCGTTTGTTACATGCAACAACAATGCTGTAACCACAACTATCCTAGAAATGTTTTAAATATTTAGCGATAAATATGTTTATTATTAAAGATGAAATATTACATTAATGAAAATATTTTATATTTATTAAAATTTTATATCACTTTAAAAAATACATGATTTTCCGTAATTTGAAACAATTTAATAAAATATCATTTATTGTAAAATGACTCTAATGTCAATTTGAACATTATTTATTTATTTTTAATTTTAAAATATCAACGAAATGTAATTTTTTTGATATTGAGTTATAAAATGTTAAAATTGAAATATTCATCAAAAAATAATAATTTAATAACATAATTAAAAAATTTACAGCACTTATAATATTTTTGTTATCATTTATTTTTGTTAATTATAAATAAAATATTCAAAATATTTGTAGTTCTTAATAATATTGAGTAACTAAGTCATCGTAAAAAATTATAGATAAATAATTATGGTAAAAATAATACATTTATATTAAAAATGATAAATATAACCAAAAATATTTTGTTTTTTCCTTATTTCAAGGTTTTATAAATGTTAAATGTATAGAGGGTTCTGTTTTTAGCATTTTACTTACCTTATTATATGGATCGTATTCTTGGAAAAATATCCCTATAAGTTATAAAATTATATCTAATATTTTATATGGTCTAAATATGTACGTAAAATCAATTTTGGATGAGTTTTTATGTCATTTTTCCATTTATTATTAAAATGTAACCATTATATAAACACACTTTTTCCTAAATTTGAGTAATTATTTTTAATTAAATTCACTAATATTATTTGTAAAAAATGAAGTTAATATTATTAGAATATTAATATTATAATTATTCAAGTCATTGAAATCAATTTTTCCAAATTCAATTCACAGTAGTGAAAAATTTAAATTTACAGATAATCCTGCAGACGTAGAGGGAAATCAGGTTTTTTAATGTGGATATATTAAAAAGACAATTAATATTTATTTTATAAATTCTATATAAAAATGAAATTAATTTAAATTTTCATTATTAATATATTTATAAATGGACTATTGTTTCTCAAAATCTGTTTTAAAAAATAAGCATAAATAATTATGTAAATGAAAAGGCAGTATTTGAAAAAAAAAATGTTGTATATTTCATTTTTCATCAAAAAACTAAACATATCAAAAAAACATGATATTCAACCTAAGATAACTTCTACATTACCCATTCAGAAATTATTTTTTCATTTACAAATAAATTTTATAAAAAGGATTAAAATGTAATTTCAAAATAGGTTCTCCATTAAAAGGTAGTAAAACTGCCTTTAGAAAAATAATGAATGTAATGCATAAAACTATATTTTATATTATAATATGTATGTAAAATATTTTTTATTATTTTAAAAAAATTTAATTTCTAATATCAAAATAAATACATCATAATGTCTACGGATTTTATACTCAAATCTATTCAATATCATGTGTGTCTTCAACACAATCGAAAAAATTGGAATTATTAGTGACATAAGCCGACATAGTATCACATCTAAAGAAAGATATAAGAAATATAATTTATTGTAGAATTAAGATATTGTATTGTATTTGGTTGATACAATATTCCATGAATAAATAAATTCTGTCCTCACACTTCAAACATGATCTCGGTAATATAGGGTTTGATATTTGAAAATACCAATATTAGAAATCCCCCACCGTAAAAGGGTAAATAATATATCCTAAAAAATAAGTAAGATAGGTAAGTATGAAGATCACATAACTAGGATCCCATTTAGGATAACATATCTGGTAAATTAAACCTTGTAGATGTAAGAAAATAGTAAATAACTATATTCATTAATTATTATAATGTAAACGATTAATGAAATGTTAAGGGACTCAAAACCGTAAATATATGACAATATAAGGGACCATTAGATTCATTAGGTTTGTACATAATAAGATAATATTTTTATTTCAATATCATTTTCTAATTTTCAATGAAATATTTGAATCTCTAAAAATATATTCTAAGTGTACTTTCTTAATATGATTCTATATTCTAAACATTATATTATCCTTTGGTTGTCCCTAAAAATATTTCTATTTCATATCTTAGTACATGTCGCATCATATTGTGTTGCAATTCATTAGAATCTAAAACCATGACCAAATATTAACATAAAAAATTTTATAATTGGTTAAAAATTAAAAATATTGTAATCCAAGATGATATAAATTAGGTCACAAAATATTTAAAATGAACTTACAAAAATCATGAAGTGTCGCTTAATTGTAACATACAAAACATAATAATCCATTCCTCCTATATTTTATTGAATTTTTAATAATATTAATTAACATAAAACCATATTGAAAACATAAATTGTTTATTTTGTAAAATATAAGATATCAGATATATTCCATAAATCCAAAAAAATTGTACACTCGATCGATGATAGCATGACCACTTTAACAATAAATAATTAATTAGTTTTAATGTAGTCTGCAATATAAAATTTACATTATCCATATAAAAAAATATCTTCATGTAGCTATCTCATCATCAAGAACGTATTAATGGTTGTCATTCCCTCATTTATGTGTTTTCCATGATGTTCAACCTATCATGGATTCCTTTTTCTTCATCATCTATACCATTCGACATACACTTTAAAATAATTAATGATATAGTTTTGCAGTACGATCTCTATATATTTCATAATTCATATAACAATTAAATAATTGAGAGAATACTTTTACAACCTTAAATCAAAGTTCTATATACATATAAAGATTAATCATTCCACTATTTATGTTTTAATACCATAAGCTTTACCAGGATCCCAGGGATTTTTATGATGTATATTCCCTAGAATCATGTAGAATTCATTTGTGTAGTTGTCAGTATTTTTATAGTTGATGTATTGAGCATTTAAATTTTCATTATTTCCCTTACAATCACAATCTTTGTAGCCTTTTTCTCCACACATATTGAAAACTCTTGCTCCCTTAATAATTTAATGTGGTAGTTTTTTCAATAATTATCACATGTAAAAAAATACATTTTCCTCTTCTTTCCATTATCCATCATTTTTCGGAGATGTCCTCTTATTGTATTTCTTTCCTCTGAGGATAAAATACTTTGATAAATATTTCTTGGTCTCAAAATCACATGATATTATGTCCTCATTAGATGAGAATGTTTGGTAAACTAGTTTCCTTTAAATTATTAGATTAATGTGAGTAAATGTATGATCATTCATATGTTATTTGATGATGTTCCCAATCCATGTACTATTCCCCATTTCTAAAATATAGAATATAATTTATTAGATAATAAAATTTTGTTACATAATGTATAGTCCCAAAAATTGATATATAGTTATCGTAAGTAAAAAAATAGGCATATCCTGTTTTATAATCATAGACATGGTTTCATTTTGTTTTTATTATATACTCATCCACAATTCTATCATGTTGTTTGGATCTTTAGTCTCTTTTATCCAAAAATCTAGTTGGTATGATCTCTACTAAACCTCTCTTTGATAGTAATTTTAATCACACGACCTAGAAGCCCCAAGTCAGTGCCTTACATCATTACCTTGTCATGATTATATGAAATGAAATCATGAAGGATCGGTCAATATATAATTTTGGGTATACCAGATTAAATACATGATAACCATATTACAATGTGATGTAGAAAATATAACATGGTACCTAATAAAAATATATTAAAATAGTCCTAGAAAGATCATTTTATTATTTTTTCTTCATATACATGGGAAAGGAAATATGTAAGGGTGATATCAAGTAATCTGTAAGTGTATATAGATTATGAGTAGAAATAAATCAATGAGAATAATAATTATAAAATGGTAATTAAATGAATAAAAATTCAACTTATAAAACTGGATAAGGTAAAATCAATTTTAAGATGTAATTTACTATATCACCTGCCATTTAATCAATAAACTGAGGATGAAATTCATCCATAGAAATTGTCAAAGGGAAAATCACCTGTAAAAATAATAACTAAAACTGGGTGAAGGATATTTTTAATTATTATATTTCATTATTTTTATGTACATGGTACATTTACAATCAAGAATTTTAACAAGATGGTTTCTAACATATCACTTAAAAACCCATCAAATTTCTCAAATGATTAATCCCATGAGAGTACCAACACATTTATTGGAATAAATTATATTGTACCCAAATTATTTAGAGAATGTACAATGCATTCCTCATATATCAGATAATATATTTAATTAATAAACAATATGTCTTATCATGAAATATCTATATTAAGTAAATTATTTTAATATATCAATATTTCCAAAATTAATCAGATAAATGTCAAGGAGATAACTATATGAAAAAATGTTACATGGGTTTAGAAACAATAATAATTTTTTAATTAGAATATTTATATTTATGATAAATGTAATTTACAATACAAATTAATATAATGATGTGATTGTTTCACGATAAAGTTAACAATCACAAAAGAATGTGATATTACATAGATAACTTTTACCACATTGTAATTTTCAATTTAAAACCCATTAGATGTGATAAATAAAAATAAATCATGTAATTCCATAAATATAAAAGGATTCATGATATTATATATAAAAAGTTGTTAGTACATAAACCAAAAAAATACGTAAGTTGTGAATATGACATTTATCTTATTGATGTAAAAAGTGAGATTCAAATACCT
Source organism: Viscum album (assembly GCA_963277665.1). Taxonomy (NCBI): domain Eukaryota; kingdom Viridiplantae; phylum Streptophyta; class Magnoliopsida; order Santalales; family Viscaceae; genus Viscum; species Viscum album. The sequence continues at coordinate 2,010,354,205 of OY728127.1, read as the reverse complement.
TACCTTAAAAATCATTTTGGATCAACTCTCTTTAAACTCCATTATAATGGTTTTAATCATGTCAATAACTTATAATAGAACCATATTAATATTTATGATATCACATGTAATCCTTTTATAACATATCATAAACTATTCATTAATAATATTTTATCATTTTCATCATTTCAGAAGTTAATTATCTTGTTTTTTTACTATGTTTTTACTTTTTATTATTGTTATTATTACAAAGATAAGGTTTATATCAACTCCAAAATGTAAAACAGTCTATATAAATTTTATATATAAATTTTATATTAAATTTTATTAATATATAATTATTTTAAATTTGAATTGAAATAAACCGTTCATAGACTCGGTAGGTCGTACGTAATCATAAACTATGTTTCTATTTTCATATCATATTTAAATAATAAAAATTAAATCATATGAATATTTTATAATTATAGTATGATATTTATTTCATATATATCACTTATATTTATCTAAACCATAATTAATACATTTTAATTACGGTATGAACGCATCACATTATTTTGGAAAGTTGATAGTCCACAAGTCCAGAAACGATGTTATTGTATTCCCAAAAAATAATACACATGGAGGTATTTAATATATAATAACTAATTAATGCCTAATAAAAAAATAATTGTCATATATATCATATATAAACAACAAATACATCATTATTGATAGCCATGAAATGTGTTAATAGAGGAACAAAAGACATCGGTTTGTGAGGTGATAGTCCCCCATACACACAAATAATGACTTTCTGTCCCATTTATGGAAACTTAGTTTGTTATATAAACATGATATATGAATAATTAAATTGGTGGAGATAGAAATAAAAGCTAAATGTTCGTTGGAGAATGTTACATCTTCTTTAGGAAAATCATTTTTGTTTATAGAAAAATTCATCCATGGTTACATTTCCTTCTAAATTTAGGATAATAGAATTATGAGGTATTCAGAAAGATTAGTTTTTCAGGTTTTGTACAAGTCAATTAGGCTTCTGAGTTGTGATGAAGGGGAATAGTGAATGTCTTTTTATAATGGAGGAGTTGTGCCATTTTTGTAAATACGAAAATAATAAAAACTATTAGAAGGTATCTCATAAAACATTCATTCACAAATGCAAAAAATAATGAATTAAATTGTATTTATAGTCGATCCACACTCACTCCATTCTAAAATAAAATAATTTTTATCATTTTCTTCCTGAGTCTTTTTTTTCTAATTTTTTTCATTTTGGTTTCTCATTTAATTAACTGCTTTACTATATTGTGATATTCATCAATTACGACAAAATTAAAGTGAAAATTATTATAATATTTAGACCACCTAATTCTAAATTATTACAGTAAATTTATAATATAAAAACCCATCTATGTTGGAAATTAATTCAATAGAATTGCACGTAATGAGAAAAAAGATCTATAATCCTAACCACACTATATATGTTTTTACTATTTAAGGTTCTGTATGTTACTTAAGATATATTAATTGGACCATTAATGGACTATAATTTAAATTTTTTACACTTATTAATAATTTTTAAGTAGTTATTATTTTTATTAATTTTAAATTACTTAATAAAACATTTTTTTTAAAATAACATTAAATTCCATTATGACATTATTTATTTAATATTACCTGAAAATTATTAGTCCAGTATTGTAATTTTAATCTATTAATTTGAAACCTATTTGACGTGACATCTTCATCAAAATAATAAATGGGAGGAAATATTTAACTCAATTTACTTCACATTTAATATTTTAAGTATCGTCTAATATAGTTAATTATTGCCAAAATAATTACTATGTTATTGATTCTTATTCATTTTAATTGAAAAATGCTTCTCAAAAAATTATTTATAAATAATTATGAAAATAATTATGAAAATAATTACACATTTATATTTAAAGAGGATAATTATAACTAAAAATATGATGTTTTATCTATATCTTAAGGATTTATAAATGTTAACGGTAATGAAGGTTTCTTTTTGGACTTTTCTATTACTTAACTTATTACACAAGTTATTTTCTTATATTCTTATCCCAATAACTAATAAAATTCTAACCAAGAGGGGATATATTATAAATATGGGAATAAAATCTAATTTTGACATGTTTCTCAGTCCTTTTTTCTAATAGGATTAAAATATGACCACCAAGTAAACTAAAACGAACCTTAATCAATGTAATTAATTTTAATTAAATTCATTAATATTGACGATCAAAAAATAATATGATATTATTAGACTCTAAATAATATATAGATTCCAACTATTTATAAAAAAAATTCTATTTAAATTTATAAATTTTGAAAAAATAAATTTAAGGATAATCCTGTAGAAATAATGAAAAAGTGAGTTTTTAAAGGGAAAACAATTACAAGTAAATTACATTTTTTAATATAAATTAAATATAAAAATTATTCTAATTGAATAAATTGGATAAATATACGTATAAATTATCTATTGTATATTTAAAACTACTTTATATTAAAATATAATATTAATAATTATGTAACTGAAAATGCAACTTTCAACTAAAATATAGTTCTTTGAAATATTCATCAAAAAATAAATCATCTCAAAAATGTAATAAAAATACACCCAAAGAAAATTTTTACATTAAAAAATCAAAATTCAAGTTTATTTTCACATATAAATTTTATGATGTTTTCAAAATATTGTTTTTAAATATGTGAGCCATTTAAAGGAGGAAAAAATGTCTTTAGAAAAATACATCATTTTTCATTGAAAAACATGATTTATTATTATTATATTTATATAAAATATATTTTATGAATATCCTAAAATATTATTGAATATATAATATAAAAATAAATATATCGAAAAGTCTTTAGATGTGAAATACACTTCTACACATGAACTTGTGTGTCTTATTTAATATCTAAGAAACTCTATACTGTGTATAACATCAATCTAATTAGTTTTGTGTATAAAAAATAGCAATAGAATTTAATATATTATAAATTATTTGGGTGTTACAACTCCACATTTTTTTCATAAATAATTAAAATATCGTCTGGGTTGTGTTGATTTGCCTCTTTTGAGGATGAATAGTTTTCATTTACTATAACCACCTTCAATGCTTGTCAGAAAACCATTATAATGCCCAAAAAAGATTTTAATATGTATATTATAACATTTTTATTTATCTTTAAATATATTATAAACATAATATTTAATAAGATGATAATTTTTCTTAAGGGATGGAAAACCCTCAAAAATAAACAAAAAATTTATCATGACATTTTACACAAAATTATACATCCTCATACAATTAAAATTAATATATGAGACAATTTTAACTTTTGTAAGTTAATTACTAAAATTTAATTTATTCTTTTTATAAATATTCTCACATTACAAGTACTTCTATAATTATATTCATGTCTATGGATCATGAAATAATGAAAATAATTTCTCCTAAAACGATAACATTGAAAACTAAAAGTCATAAAAATAATAATAAATTAATATAATAAAATTATATTATATACAATACATATATAATATCTTCTAAATTAGTTAATTAATTAATTTTATTCAATTATCTAGGATATTAAGTGCAAGCGTAGAGTGCTTTTGGACATAATTTATTGTGATTCTAGAAGCCAAATTCATTTCTATGGGATATTCATCTTCATTCCAAATATTAGTGTGGATATCTATTTAATATTACTCAAAGAAAATTTCTTTATTCAAATCTTTTTATTTTGGGGATATATAATTTTTATGTATAAATTTATCAAAAATGAAATGATTTTTTAAAAATAAATATTCTTTCCAAATCACATCTTCACTTTTCTATAGTTACTTCTTCTTCACTAAAAATGATAATTTTGATACCAAATATGTTCTTTTAAATTTTCAATTTAGTAAAACCAATTATATTCAATAAATTATTATTGATGAAATCATTATGAAACCCATTCCTATAGATTGATTAGTTAATTCCTCTAATTGATATACGGTCTATATAGCATGACATATTTTTTAAATGATTCAATGTGATAGGAGGGCCTAAAAAAATATTGACTTATAATTAATTTTGTAATATATATTATCTCCTTGGATAATGTATATTATTTTTGACAAGATTTAATATTTGATAATAATTATTATTTTATTATTGTGAATATATATTACGGATTAACATGATGTTAGCTTTGTTACAACTATATGTGGTATTTTACAACTAAGACATGATGTTTTATTTTTTCTTATTCTACATACAATGAAATTATCCAATATTTCCCTTAAGATATTTAAAATGATCCCATTCTTATGTTATTATTATTATTATTATTATCACTCATGTTGTAGTATTCCATGTCACTAAATCACCATATTACTAGGAATTTAGCTAAACCATTTCATTGATGTTCAGACTATGGTTACTACATATACTAAGTACAATGTGTGATTTAGAATTATTAATCAGAATAATAAAGGTAAATGTTTATGTATAATAATTAAAAAGTTTACTATGTACCTAATTTTCCAAAGACACTAACCCTTTGGATCATAGTTTTATAGTGGTAATATGTCTTCTATCTTAAAAATGATATAATATTTATGTAATAAAAATAAAGGCTGTTATAGTATTTATAAATTATAATTTTTCCAAATAATCATGTGATCAATGGAAAATATTCTATGGATGATATATCATTTTAAAATGAAATTTATATTTGTTTTGTTATCATTTTAAGCCATTTCAGTTGGATGAACCTCATAGTAGACTGATTATATTCATAAATATTAGAACAAATTTTTCAATCATAATGGTTTATATTTATATATATATTTAAGTAATTTGATAATAAATGGAATGTGATGAAATTTTCATCTAATTCATTAATTACTTGCCTAATTTCAATTTTTCAATGATATTTAATTATGTTAATAATATTTTTTATAAAATATCATTAAGTTCATTTTTTACACTTTTCATTAACTATGATGTTTATTTCTAAAAAATAGACTTAATTTGAATCTAAAACATTAAGACATCCATAATTTTGTAATTTTATCTAATAATTTCGTCAAACACAAAATTTCACAAAAGGTATATTTCTATGATATTTTTTGAATCAATTTTTAATATTTCCATTAATTGCATAAATACATTGTTAAGGTTTCATAGAAAATTAAGGTAATTATTATATAACGAAAATTAAAAAATAAATTACAATAATAAAAAATTTATATTTCAACTCTTAGATAAATATTTAGAAATGAAAATATCTACTTTTAACCTTCTGTGATAATTTTAGAGTTATTAAGTTCAATAGACTCATATTCTGAAATGTTAATTACATAAAATAGTATAAATGTTATTGTCATTTAAAATTCTCCCCAAAATTAAATATATTTTAATTTTTTATGGATAAAATGAATTCCCTATACTAATTAAACAAATTATAGATTTTGGTTGATTTTGAGACATTATCCCATTGACTTATCCCTGTTATATAAAAAATTCATGTAGTGGCCCAGACCACTCCGGTCTATTACTTTGTTAAAATGTTGTGTTGGAGGTATTGCGGGAGGGGAATGTGACTTATCCCCAATACTTTGCCAAATTTCCAGTTCTGTGAACAGTGTTTCGAGTTTTATGAATAGTATCGGTAGGTGAATAGTGTTTGTATCAGTGAGGTTCAGTGAACAGTGTTTTTGTCGGTGAGGTTCTATCAGTGGACTTCTAACGGTAGACTTCAACAATGTTTCTAGAACGGTAACCTTCTAACGGTGACCGTATAATGGTAGACATGAACAGTGTTTCCAGAACGGTAACCTTCTAATGGTGACCTTATAACGGTAGAATTGAACAGTGTTTCCAGAATGGTAACCTTCTAACGGTGACCTTCTAACAGTAGACTTGAACAGTGTTTCCAGAATGGTAACATTCTAACGGTGACCTTCTAACAGTAGACTTGAAATGTGTTTCTAGAACGGTAACCTCTTAATGGTGACCTTCTGACGGTGGACTTGACCAATGTTTCCAGAACGGTAACCTTCTAACGGTGACCTTCTAACGGTAGACTTGAACAGTGTTTCCAGAACGGTAACCTTCTAATAGTGACCTTTAAACGGTGGACTTGAACAGTGTTTCTAGAACTGTAACCTTCTAACGGTGACCTTCTAACGATAGACTTGAATAGTGTTTCCAGAACTGTAACCTTCTAACGGTGACCTTCTAACGATGGACTTGAATAGTGTTTCCAGCTTCCAATAGTTTCACCCCTTTGACGTTTCCATTGACGTAAAATACCTTTAATTCCTTATTTTTAAGGACTCTTAAGGTCGATTCAAATTCCATAAATCCTATATTAATTATTCCTATGGCTCGGGATGTTTTACTTGGTCAAACTGCAAGGGTTAATGCGATCCGTTTTTAATGGATAATTAACCAGATCGTAAACCGTCGCCTCATTAAATCTTCAAAAAAAGGAACCAGATATCATTCTCCCTTGTTCTTTACCTTTTTTCTCAGCTAAGAGACACTAGAACCTTTCAAACATTCCTCTAAGAGTTTCACAATCAATCCCTAATCCTCCGACTGGTTCCGCCCTATTTTTTATGCAACCGAGCTGTGTTAGTCAATCTTCCCTATAAGGCATGTTTTATCGTTGTTCCTTTGGGATCATCTTATAATGTTTCTCCATTCCATATTATACCATGTAATTTCCAAGATTCTAATGGGTTTTTCTTGGGGTTGGTTGGTACTCTCATACCGTGGTATCCTCTGGTGGATACAGTTGTCCTGACAAGAGAATTGTTACCTGTTGTGTGGATAAAGGACGTCAAGAAATCTTTGAGGTAGGGGATTCGTGGCTTCTCTAATTGTATATGTGCAATCATATAATTAGCATGATTTAGTCCTTTGGATCACAATGAAATTGACCTAATTAAATACTTGAACCTCATTAAAAGAATTGGTTGATCGCATGTTGTTGCTTTGTACCATGATAACTGTTGGCCTCATGTTTTTCTAGATAGAGTGATATCTATGGTTTCTTGATTTGTTTTTCGTTCTTTATGGAAATTGATAATGAACGTAAATTCGGAATTAATTGTTAATTAATTGGTTAATGATAAAGATTAATGTAAATGAATATGGTTGTTGACGTTGTTGTAGTTTTTCTAATTTGAGGTTAATCAAATTAGGGCAGTAAGCATGGTTATTTAATTGTGTTAGCTTACTGTTGAGGTCTCCCATAATTGGAACATACGAATAACATATCTGCTAATCCAATATGGATTAAAGAATAGATTGTGTGAGAATTTCTAAAAGGGTTCTTAGTTACCCTCTTGTTTGTTAAAGGGCCAGGAGCCCATGGTTGTGATTGTTTTTTTCCTGCTACTTTTGTTGTGATGTGACCATGGAGGGGAGTAGTGATATGTGGAGGCATGGAGGTCTTGTGGTTGTGGCATCATATAATGCCTAGAGTGGCGAGATGCATCAGTTTATGCATGTGGGTGTCAGGGAGGACACCAGGGGTGATGGAATGGGATGGATGTGGTTGCTGGATCCTTATGGATTCTTTGAATGTTTATCTGCTTTTCATTTCCCCACTTCTCAGGGCATTTGGTCTTGCTTACCCTTCTTCCGAAGGAGGCGAAGACACACGGGGTATGCCACGTGATTTTCGTGTTTAGCCTCTTAAGGGGGAATGGGTCTATGCTCTTTCTATAGGCAGCAAAGACTCGACGGTCAGTATATCTACTCACCGTGTTGAGCCTCCTTTGTGTTTAGTAGCATATGATGCTTTTCTAGAATGCCTAGTAATATGGGAAAGAAATTTTGTAATGAATGTTTTATTAAATGGTGAAAATCCATGGGGATGGAGGAACTGTAATTTAATGGTGATGTGAATCTTAGAAGGAGCATTTGATTTTTGGGTGTGATGCTAATGAAGTTTAATGTGGAATTGATTATGGTTAATTAATGATTAAGGAATTAATATCGTATAGTGGAACTAATAAAATGAGAATGAAGTAATCTAATAAAACCCTTCAAATGTTTGTGTGATTATAGGATACCTAATCTTAGAAGTATCAGCCTGGAGTCTGAGAGACGTTAGTTTCAGTTGTATCTAAGACTAGGTAATTCCCACTGTGTGGATGTCAGTTATATATATATTCTGTACTTTTTTTGTTTCTATACACTACTCCACCATGTCGGTAAGGGAAACTGACATCCCAGGGATTCTGAGCCTTTGGTGGTGTTTTCCCCAACATTCTGGTGGGAGGACGAATGGATCTCTACCCCCTTTGGCCCAGCTCTCTTCTCTTGGTAGATACATGTGCCAATAGGAACAACAATTAGTTTCCCCGTATATGTGTGTAGAGGGATGTAATGTCTTGTGGTTATTTCACACACATATATTCTGGATATAGTATCCAATGGACTACTATAGGTTTAACGTGTATAGGCTGTGATGGCTTGAGGATCCATACTCTGTGTATGGGCTATAATGGCTTTAGGTATAATACATGATATATGATACACGTTATGCAGGATGTGGTGGCTCCTAAAACTTACCCGGTTAATTTTGGTTGTAAGGGTGGTGTGGTGCTTCGCCCAGGTGTCTGCGGGCAAGCCTTTGGGGTGCATGGGGTGCAGATTCTGGAACTTATCCCAGGTGTCTGCGGGCAATCCTTTGGAGAGTGATACATGATACGTATGTCATTGGGGAAAAGCTGCAAACCAGTGGGGAAGTAGTAGTAGGGTAACCTTTATAATCATTACTATATGTTGTATTCTTGTATGTGTTACTTGGTGAGAGTATCCATGGTGAGGTTGTGAACATAGTATACCTGTTAGGTGATTAGTTATTTTCAATTGTTGTTCACTAGGCTTTGACATGCTTTCTTTACTTTTTCACGAGAGGCTTGGGGAGGATCCTAATGAGTATACTATTATACTCATCCTATGTATATATAAACTGTATTTCAGGTCACCTGGAGCAGGTTGTAGACCAAGTTGGTTACTACTAGCTTGTGGTTGGAGGAGCTATTCGGGCTTGTGGTTGCTGTTGTTTTACTTTCTTTTGGGTACTTTTAGTTTTCTATTTTAGTTGTAGTACTTTTTCATGACTTTTCATATATGTACTTGGGTTTCTTTTATGTTTTAGTTCTGAGTTGGAGTTGATTGGTGTCTATCTTATCTCTCTCTTCTACATGTGTTCACTTAGAGGATAATGCCTCCCATTTGTGTGTTTACTATACCCTTGGTGCTAGTCGCCAATCTGGGGCATACTGGAGGCGGGACTCGGGGGTCATTATCTCTTTTCTCACATTGTCGGCCCAGGAGGGGAACACTTTGGGGGGAGGGGGTCGTGACAGAGTGGTATCCAAGGTCTGGTTGAGGGATAGGATGGAGTTTGGAGTTAAGCACACGTGAGGTTGCATGGGTTGGTAGGGGAACGGTGTCATTCATGTTTAACAAGTGAGGTAAACACTAGAGACCGGCTAAGACATAGGCGTTTAGGGCCCCCTATGATCTATTTCATGGACCTTTATGTTTACGAGGGCTAATAAACAAAGTGATACTGTTTGCAGGGTAGAGACCTAGGAATGGATCATGCATCATTCTTCTTTACACATGTATTTTAATGGGTAGACCTTGGGATAGGTTAAACTAAAATAAATAAAAGAAAACAATTAACTTATTAATGTTGAGTATTCCATATTCCATGATTAGGAGCTCAAACAGTTGTTATTTGACAGGTATGGCTCTAGGTCGACGTCCTCGTCAGGTTTGCGCAGAAGATGTCCAATTGGTTGTTCCAGCAGATCACTGCCGGGTAGAGGCTGACGACGATGACACTTGGAGGAAGACACTCCGAGAGTTTCAGCGCTAGAGTCTATAGAATTACGATTGCTCCGTTTCAGATGCAGTCACAGAAGACTGGTTGGAGGAGGTCGAGATAGGCTTCAGTTCGATTCGTGCTCAGAAGGAACACTGGGTGTCCTTGGTTGTGACGATGCTGCGTGGAGCAGCAGGGCAGTGGTGGTTCTTGTTCCTCGGGGATCGTGGGGAGTCATCAATCTCATTGGAGGAGTTTCAATACAGGTTTAGAGTCTAGTTTCTTTCTTCGACTACGAAGGCGTCCAGTTGCCAGGAGATTATTACCCTTCGACAGGGGTGCTCCAGTGTTCAAGAGTTTGGAATCCGTTTCAGGAACATTCTACGATATGATTCAGACCTGTTACCAGATGAGGAGGCTAGGGTGAGGCATTTCGAGGAGGCTTTTCATCTAGAGATCCAGCGCGAAGTGACCCCATTTATGCTGAAGACATATCATGAGGTGCTGGCGAGGGCAGAGGTTGTTGAGAGGACATTGGCCAGTACCATATTATCACTAGAGGGGAATCTTCATGATTCCTCTCAAAGTAGAGCTGTGGTCTGGGGTTCCTGGTTTTCAGGGAAGAAGAGTTTTCATTCACCCAGGGGTAGGTCCCAACCCTTCCCATCTCGTTTCTCTGGAGGAAGCTACTCTCCGGACTAAGGCAAGGGATCAAGCGCTTGTTTTTCTTGTGGTGGTCATGGTTATTAGCAGTGGGAGTGCCTGACTTTTCAATGCAGTCATCGTGCACCGGGCGCTCCGCTCCATGTTCCTCCCTAGAGGTAGTTCCAGCCGAGGCAACAGCAGCAGGTTGCACCAGCTTTAGATCACCAGAGGGTAGATGGAGCAGGTGGAGGACAGCCCCATGACCCTCCTCGTCCTCATAGAGTAGAGCGCGGCTGTGGTGGTGGTCGTCATCAGGGTCAGAGAGGCCGTGGAGGAGGTCGTGGTCAGCTTCATGCTCTAACGTTGTCAGCCCCAGGCGATCCAGATGTCGTTCGAGGTACCCTTTGCTTGTTTTATACCTTGGTGTATGCCTTGTTTTATTCAGAAGCAATACACTCCCTCATATCATCTACCCTTTTCCATGCTTTGGGACTTGAGATAGAGAGGCTTCCAGTTCTCTTGGCATTGACTACGCCAGTTGGAGGTCGAGCCGACTTGTTTCAAGTATGTAGAGGCTTTGAGCTAGTGATGGGGAAACACCGCTCTTGGGGAGATTTCCTATGTTTACGAATACAACCATATGATGTCATACTCGGCATGGATTGGATGTATTTAGTATAGGCTATTGTGGATTGCTACAGGAAGAAGGTCGTTTTCTTTGATGCAGATGGAGAGAAAGTGGTGTTTTTTGGTGAGTGAGATCCTCGAATGGGTCATAGATGAGTTCCATCCTTATCATACTTGATGGCTGAGATGATGCAGATTTCTTCAGAGGTTCAGCAGTTGGCATTTCCTAGGGTCGTAGAGGAGTACCCCGATATCTTTCCAGAAGAGGTTGTAGCCTTACCCCCTCGACGAGAGATCGAGTTTGGGAACGAGCTACAGCCAGGAGTGTCCCCTATCTCTATGTCTCCTTATAGTATGGCCCCTTATGAGTTACGAGAGATACGTATTCACATTGATGGTCTGTTGCAGTGTGGTTTTTTTCGGCTAAGTGTGTCATCATGGGTTGCACCAGTTTTGTTTGTGAAAAAGGCTGACGAATGTTTGTGGTCGTGCGTTTATTATCGTCGATTATACAAAGTGACAGTAAAGAACCGCTATCCTCTCCCGCAGATTGATGAATTATTCAATCTACTGAAGGGTGAAAGTTGGTTCTCAAAGATCGACTTATGGTCAGGATATCATCAGATGAGTGTAAAGGTTGAGGATATACTGAAGACTGCTTTCTGTTGTCATCATGGGCATTATTAGTTTGTTGTAATTTCATTCAGTGTAACGAATGCTCCAGCTATTTTCATGGGGTTGATGAATGTTGTGTTCCGTGAATTCCTGGACAAGTTTGTTGTGGTTTTCATCGACGACATCCATGTGTACTCCCCATCTAAATAGGAGCATGCAGAGAATCTACGAGCCATTTTGGGAGTTCTTCGCCAACATCAGTTGTATGGAGAGTTGTCGAAGTGTGATTTTTGGGCTCGAGAAGTTCGTTTCATGCAGCATGTTGTGTCCCAATAGGGAGTAGCTCTGGATCCGTCAAAGATTGAAGCAGTGGTGTCTTGGGCAGCCCCCAAGACCATGTTAGAGGTGCGATGTTTCCTTGGTATCGCAGGCTATTATAGGAGGTTTGGAGCCAATTTATCCAGAGTTGCGACTCCTTTGACAGCTTTGACCTGGAAGGATCAAGCGTTCATATGGACTTATCAATTTCAGACATCTTTTGAGTATCTAAAGGTCAAGTTGTTAAGTGCTCCAGTCCTTTGTCTTCCAGCGGAGGGAGTCCAATTTGATGTTTTTTGTGATGCGTTACATCTGGGTCTAGGCTGTGTTCTCATGCAGCAGAGGTGAGTTGTTTCTTATGGGTCTCGACAGTTGCGTCCCCATGAATGCAACTATTCCACCCATGATCTTGAGTTGGCATCTATGGTGTTTGCTCTGAAGTTGTGGAGACATTACCTCATTGGTGTGCACTTTGTGGTTTTCACCGATCATAAGAGTTTGAGGTATGTTTTCTCCCAACATGACTTGAACTTGAGGCAGCATCAGTGGATGGAGTTCTTGCAGGAATACGAATTTGAAATATCGTATACACCTGGAAAATGGTATGTTGTAGCTGATGCACTGAGCCGAAAGTCACGTAATGATTTTGTGTGTGAATCTGGTGATTCTTGGAGAGTGATGGAAGATTTATCAGCTTTGCATTTTGATATGGGAGAAGTTGGGGGTAGAGGTTGTCTTTTCTAGATGACGGTGCAGTCATCCCTGATGAAGAAGGTGGAAGAGTCTCGGATGGGTGATCTAGAGGTGGAAGTTTGGAGAGACAGAGTTGTTTGTGGTGAGGCCCCTGATGGTTGGTCAGAGGATGAACAACACCGAGTGTTGTATCATGGCAGGGTTATTGTACCCTTGGCAATGTGCGAGACGGATCTCGGAGAGTTCCATAGTTCTCCCATGGCAGTACATCCTGGTGTGACAAAGATGTACTGATCATTGAGAAGTCAGTTTTGGTGGCCTGGGCTGAAGCGTGCGGTTGTAGAGTGTGTGTCTCGGTGTTTAGTCTACCAGAAGGTGAAGGTTGACCACCGTGTTCCTGGTGGTCTTCTCTAGCAATTAAAGATTCATCAATGGAAGTGGGAGGACATCTCAATGGACATTGTTATAGTTTTACCTCGAGCTCCGGGAGGACATGATTCTATATGGGTGGTAGTGGGTCGTTTAACATAATCGTCCCACTTCATAGAGATCAAGGAGTCGAGCTCAGTGGAATTTTTGTCGAGGCAGTATTTAGAGGAGGTGGTGAGACATCATGGAGTACCTAGGACGATTATTTCGGATTGAGATCCTTGTTTTACCTCGAGGGTGTGGAGAGGTCTCCAGCAAGTTTTTGGCTCTCAACTGTGCCTTATCACAGTTTTTCATCCTCAAACGGAAGGTCAGACAGAGTGAACCATCCAGACTCTTGAAGACATGTTGTGCTCTTCTGTTCTTGATTTTGGAGGTTCATGGATGAAGCACTTACCCTTTGTAGAGTTCACTTACAATAATAGTTTTCACTATACCATCAATATGGCGCCGTTTGAAGCCTTGAATGTCCGGCCATGACGTTCTCTGTTGTACTGGACTCGGGTCAGAGAGTCAGCAATTCTCGGACCAGAACTAGTGAAGAATACAATAGAAATGGTTCATGTGATTCGTGAGAGGATGAAGACAGCTCAAGATCGTTAGAAATAATATGTTGATCAAAGGAGGAGACCCTTAGAGTTTAATGATGGGGATCATGTGTTCTGAAGGTGACTCCCCGTCGTGGGCAGTGATGGTTTGGTCGTGGAAGTAAGATTTCTCCCCGGTTTGTTGGGCCTTTCGAGGTGTTATCTCATGTTGGAGCTGTGGAATATTGAGAAAACTTCCCCCTCAGATGAGTCAGATACATGATGTTATCCTTGTATCATAGCTCCATCGTTATCTTCATGATGAATATCATGTCATCGATTGGGGAGAGATCAATATTGATGATGATGCAACCTTCGAGGAGCGACATGTGGAGATCTATGACTGCAAAGAGAAGGTGTTGCATGGGCGTTCTATCCCCTTAGTTCATGTCTTGTGGTGACACAGTGGCATGGAGGAGTGTACCTAGGAGCATGAGTCATAGATACGTGCTCAGTACCCGAAGTTGTTTAATGTTTAACTCCTTTCATGTAATGATGTTTCCTTTGTGGTCAGATCTTTCATGTTTTATTTATGTAAATTTGATATGATGTTATGATTGAATTGTTTGGATATGGATTGTTTGTTCCCATACTCTCGGATGTCGTAGTTTTGTTCGAGCATTCGAACAACTCATGGTGGTTTTCCCCTAAGAGGTATCTTATGGGGTTCTTGTTCGGACCCCTCTTTTCTTCTGGGTTGATTTTTAATTCTTGAGGACGAAAATGTTTTCATAGGTATCTAATGTAATGGACCGGTCCTCTCTGGTCCATTACATGTTAAAACGTGTTGTTGGAGGAATTCTGGGAGGTCAAGGTGACTTATCCCCAACACTTTTCCAAATTTCCAGTTCCATGAACAGTGTATCAAGTTGTATGAACAGTATCGGTATATGAACAATGTTTCTATCGTTGAGGTTCAGTGAACAGTGTTTCTATCGGTGAGGTTCTATCAGTGGACTTCTAGCGGTAGAGTTGAACATTGATTCTAGAACGGTAACCTTCTAGCAGTGACCTCATAACGCTAGACATGAACAGTGTTTCCATAACGGTAACCTTCTAACGATGACCTTATATCTGTAGACTTGAACAGTGTTTCCAGAATGGTAACCTTCTAATGGTGAACTTCTAATGGTAGACTTGGACAGTGTTTCCAGAATGGTAGCCTTCTAATAGTGACCTTCTAATGGTAGACTTGAACAGTGTTTCCAGAACGGTAATCTTCTAACTGTGTCCTTCTAACCGTTGACAGGAACAATGTTTCTAAAACGGTAACCTTCTAAAGGTGACATTCTAACGGTAGACATGAACAGTGTTTCCAGAACGGTAACCTTCTAATGGTGACCTTATAACGGTGGAATTGAATAGTGTTTTCAGAATGGTATCCTTCTAACAGTGAACTTCTAACGGTAGATTTGAACAGTGTTTCCAGAACTATAACCTTCTAACGGTGACCTTCTAATAGTGGACTTGAACAGTGTTTCCAGCTTCCTACAGTTTCACCCCTTTGACATTTCCTTTGACGTAAAATTAAGTTAAATCATTATTTTCAAGGACTCTTAAGGCTGATTCAAATGCCATAAATCTTATATTAATTATTCTTATGACTCGGGATGTTTTACTTGGTCAGACCGCGTGGGTTAATGCGATCTGTTTTTAATGGAGAATTTACCAGATCATAAACTATCGCCTCATTAAATCATCAAAAAGGAACAAGATATCATTATACCTTGTTCTTTCCCTTTGTTCTCATCTAAGAGACACTATAACCTTTCAATCATTCCCCAAAGAGTTTCACAATCAAACCCTAATCCTCCGATTGGTTTCGCTCTATTTTGGATGCAACCGAGCTGTGTTGGTCAATTTTCCCTATAAGGGATGTTTTATCTTCGTTCCTTTGGGATCATCTTATAATGCTTCTCCCTTCCATATTATACCATGTAATTTCCAAGATTCTAATGGGGTTTTCTTAGGGTTGGTTGTACTGTCGTAATGTGGTAGCCTCTGCTGGATGCAGTTGTCATGAGAGGAGAATTGTGACCGATTGTGTGGATAAAGGACTTCAAGAACTCTTCTAGGTAGGGGATTCGTGGATTATCTAATTGTATATGTGAAATCGTAGAATTATCATGATTTAGTCCTTTGGATCACAATGAAATTGACCAAATTAAATACTTGAACCAGATTAAAAGAATTGGCAGATCACATGTTGTTGCTTTGTGCCGTGATAACGGTTTGCCACATGTTTTGCTAGATAGAGTGATATCTATGGTTTTTGGATTTTTTTTTCATTCTTGATGGAAACTGATAATGAACGTAAAGCCAGAATTAATTGTTAATTACTTGGATAAAGATAATGAGGCATGTAAATGAATCTGGTTATTGTCGTTGTTGTAGTTGTTCTAATTTGAGGTTAATCAAATTAGGGAAGTAAGAATGGTTATTTAATTGTGTTAGCATACTGATGAGGTATCCCGTAATTGGAACCTACGAATAACATATCTACTAATCCAATATGGATTAATGAACAGATTGTCTGAGAATTTCTAAAAGGGTTATAAGTTACCCTCTTGTTTGTTAAAGGGCCAGGAGCCCATGGTTGTGATTGTTGTTTTCCTGATGCTTGTGTTGTGATGTGACCCTGGAGGGGTGTAGTGATATGTGGAGGCATGGAGTACTTGTGGTTGTGGTAGCAGAAGATGCCTAGAGTGGTGAGATGCATCAGTTTATGCATGTGGGTATCGGGGAGGACACCACGGGTGATGGAATGGGATGGATGTGGTTGCTGGATGCTTGTGGATTCTTTGAATGTTTATCTGCTTTTCTTTTCCCCACTGCTCAAGGCATCTCGTCTTGCCTACCATTCTTCTGAAAGAGGCGAAGACACACGGGGAATGCCACGTGCTTTCCGTGTTTAGCCTCTCGTGGGTGAATGGGTCTATTCTCTTTCTATATGCGGAAAAGACTCGACAGGTAGTATATCTGCTCACCATGTTGATCCTCCTTTGTGTTTAGTAGCATAGGATGCTTTTCTAGAATGCCTGGTAATATGTGAAAGTAATTTTGTAATGAATGTTTGATTAAATGGTGAAAATACATGGGGATGGAGATATTGGAATTTAAAGGTGATGTGAATCTTAAAAGGAGCAGTTGATTTTTGGGTGTGGTGCTAATGATGTTTAATGTGTAATTGGTCATGGTTAATTGATGTTCAAAGAATTAATTAACGTACAGTGGAACTAATGAAATGAGAATTAAGTAATTTAATAAAACACTTCAAATGTTTTTGTTCTTATAGGATACCTAATCTTAGAAGTAGCAGACTCGAGTCTGAGAGACGTTAGCTGCAGTTGTATCTAAGACTAGGTAATGCCCATAGTGTGGATGTGAGTTATATATATATTCTGTACTTTTTGTGTTTCTATACGCTATTCCACCCTATCGGTAAGGGCAACTGACACCTTGGGGATTTTGAGCCTTGGGGAGGTGTTTTCCCCAATATTCTGGTGGGAGGACGAATGGATGACTACCCCCTTTGGCACCTATCTCTTCTCTTGGTAGATACATGTTCCATCAAGCACAACAGTTAGTTTCCCTGTATATGTGTGTAGAGGGCTGTAATGGCTTGTGTTTATTTCACACACATATATTCTGGATATAATATCCTATGGACTACTATAGGTGTAACGGGTATAGGCTGTGATGACTTGAGGATCCCTACTCTGTGTATGGGCTATAATGGATTGAGGTATAATACTCGATATATGATACACGTTATGCGGGCTGTGGTGGCTCCCGGAACTTACCCGGTCACTTTTGGTTGTGAGGATGGTGTGGTGCTTCGCCCAGGTGTATGCGGGCAAGCCTTTGTCGTGCACGAGGTGCAGATTGTGGAGCTTAGCCTAGGTGTCTGTGGGCAAGCCTTTGGAGAGAGATGCACAGGACGTATGTCGTTGGGGAAAAGCGGCAAACCAGTGGGGAAGTAGTAGCAGGGTACCCTTGATAATCTTTACTATATTCTATATTCTTGTATGCGTTACATGGTGAGAGTAGCCATGTTTAGGTTGGAAACTTCGTACACCTGTTTAGGTGACGAGTTAGTTTCACTTGTTGTTCACTATGCTTTAGCATGCTTTCTTTGCTTTTGTACATAGGCATGGGGAAGATCCTACTGATTATACTATTATACTCACCCTATGTATATATAAACTTTTTTTTTCAGGTCACTTGGAGCAGGTTGGAGATCAATCTGGTTACTAAATGCTTGTGGTTTGAGGAGATGTTTGGGCTTGTGTTTGCTACCGTTTTACTTTATTTTGGGTACTTTTAGTTTCCCCTTTCAGTTGTAGTACTTTTGCATGACTTATCATATATGTACTTGGGATTCTATTATGTTTCAGTTCTAGTTGGAGTTGATTGGTGTCTATCTTATCTCTCTCTTCTGCATGTGTTCTCTTCGAGGGTAATGCCTCCCATTTGTGTGTTTATTATACCCTCGGTGCTAGTCGCCAACCCGAGGCCTACTAGAGGCGGGACTCGCGGGTCATTATCTCCCTTCTCACATTGCCGGCCCAGGAGGGGTACACATTGTGGGAAGGGGGTCGTGACAATTCATAAATCATCAATCTCCTAAATAGGATAATTTTTATTTTATATAACATTATTTTATTAATTAAATTTTATGTCGAAAAAAAAAACATCCATCATTCTTCATTGCAAACATCCTAAGACCAGTGCAACAATATTATATACGATGTAGGAAATACTTATACAAAAACTCATCTATCAAAATTCATAACTCAAAAGGAGTTATTAAGTGTGGTGAAAAATAAATAATAGAGACACTAAGCTACATCATTATCTAAATATAGATATCTCTTTATTTGATAATTCCAATAACCCATTCTAGAAGTATTTTAAATTAGTTATAAACAAATCAAAGAATCATTTTTGTATAAACTTTCATTGAACTCAACATAAAATCTGCGGATCCAAATGATTATGTCACCAAATATTTTATAACTATATAATGATCATTTAGTCATATAAACACTCCAAAAATTCTCACTAAAATAGGGATAAAAAATAATAAAATTATAAATTTACATGAGAAAACACATAGAGAATACATCTAATTTATGTTATGGATGAATTAAGATAATTGAATTCGTAAAATAATAATTCTCCCATAAAAAATATTTACCCATCATAAATTTGAATCATTGAAATACCATGAGAAGACTAAACCAGTAATAACCTATATCAGTTAATACGAATGGAACATAGAGTATATCCATCATGTGTATACATTATTTGAAAAAAATAGGGGATATGAAAGAGTGTAATAATATAGCAGTCAACATAGAATAATCCATGGTAGAATATAATGAAAATATTTTTTGAATAACATATGGTAATCATAATGAATGTAATTCAATTAAATACTTCTAATTAATCCCCAATCCCTAGCCTTTCTTCCCAATAAAATGTTTACCTCCTTATGTAGGCTTATCCAATGGTCATAGGGGATTGGGTATATTATGATGTTTTTCACTAATTACTCCTTTATCCCATTGTATTACAATAACAAGAGAAATAAAATATATGCAATAATGATACATAGTTATCAATTTTCTATGTTATAATTAAACTTGTTGGTTTCACCATGTGGACCATACTAAAGTTTTAGACACTATAAAATCTATTTACCAGATTATTAATATAAGTAAAAATGAACATAATATATTTTGGTGGAGGCCTAACAAAATCTGGATAAAGAATTGAATTAAAAGGAATATTGAGATCATATATTTTTGGATAAAACCATGAATTCCTAGATAAATATTCATTTCCCACACTAACACATTTTCATCATCCATATTTAGAACCTCATGATACTGAGGTAGTAATGAAATATTTGATTACTAATAGATCTATAGTGAAAAATTCTTTAAAATGTCTCTCCCCATGTAATCATTTTATAAAATATAGTATGACTAATATAGATAAGTTATATATTTAAACAATAATTATCTAAAGAAGGATATTGCCTATCAAATGGTGAGGTACTCCAAAATTTAAACTACCTTAAATAGTGTTGATACCAAATTATCCTTGAACTAACATTGAATGTTTTCCCACGATGCCATTGTCTCTATATCATTTCGAAAAAATTGATTCCATCACCATCAATATGATCCCCCACCCTTTTATTTTCTTATTATTTTATCTATTTTTTCCATTGTACATTATTTTATATATTTTTAGGCGGATTTTTTTTAATTTTTGGTAGTCCTTACCTCAATTGCATTGTAATTTTTTATAGTTCCTCAAAAACAATATGACTACCATTATGTATATTCCTTATCCTATTAAATTTTTTCTTACATTAGTTACAAAATATGGGTAACAAATAGCCGAGTTCAAACCATATGTATTCTAAGGAAAAATGTATTGGATCATTATGGGTATGGTTCTTCATATATATCTTATGCATACTTAGTAGAAACCCAGATAAAATAATACAACGTACTCTAAAATTTGATGGTTCAATTTCGCATGATTTTAAATAAATTCTAAAACTATGCATCAACGCCATTTGAAATTTTAGATAATATAATTGGGATATCATGTGTGACATAATCTTTACTAAACGTTGAATCAAAAACATATGAGACAACTACTTTTTTTTATACATTAAATACTTATTATACACTTTACCAATTTTGATAATCAACCCTACTATTCTCCTATCATTTGATGATAATGGCATGTTTTTCCTCCTCCTTTCTATATATCATTTTCTAATGGTGATTTTACTGTGATTCTTAATGGACTATGACTAGTTATCATTATTAACATATCCAACCCGCTTCACTTCACTCTTTACACCTTCATCATATTTTATATCTGTAATATGGTATGGATGGTCTAGGGATTCATCTTCCATGATTAAAAATTGAAGGATTCAAGATATTAGTGTTCATTTAAGACATATAGTATATTTGTTTTCTTTGAGGATGGGGATTAATCCTCTTATGTGTGAAAATGATTATATTCAAGCATATTTCCCTAGGTAATGATATTTAATTTCCAAAGATTCATTTGTAGTTTATTTTCATTAAATTTTGGGTATATTATTGTATTATAAATATTTTATTTTGATTTTATAGAAATAAATGTTGGTTTTTACATGTGTTTTCATGAAATAAAAATTTTCCTGCATTTTTAACTAATTTATTTTCACATGTCTAATAAAAACAAGGACAATAGATATTATATTACGTTATTTTATAGACTTTATAATAGTTTTTTATTTTTTAATTGATTTTTACGGTTCCAATTATATTTATAATTATTTTAAATAATTTCTTATTCATTCAATTTTCATTTAAATTAGATATATAGATTACTTCTTGAGTAATGTTTAAAGGACCTTATTGGAAAATTAGGGTTTATGATCATTTTTAAAGATTATACTTTTGCAGTTCTTCAGGTTTAAATATTTACATATTATTGAGAATATACATGTTATATGAAATTCATTTAATATTCAAGATTTTTAATATAAAGGTCCATTCTTAAGAGTTGTTCTCATGGGTGAAGATTATGTGTGAAGATTGTCTAATGTGATGAAATGTATTTATTTCATTTTTTGTTTGATAGTATCACTTATCTTAAACCCAATAAATATTAATCATTATAATTAATATTATCTATTGGAATTTATATGAAATCAATTTTTACAAACATAATATCAGTATCTATCTAATGGTCCTTTTTACAGACATTTCTCTAAATTGGGAGCTTCCCCTCAGTTATGCCATGTATGGTAAGGCTCATCATTTAAGATGTCACATTACATCAAGTGTGATGAAATTATGGATTATGTTTAGTATGTTATACAATTTACACTATAATTAAACATTCCCCCATGATCTTTGATTTTTGATTATCGTATATTTTTTACTATTATCTACTTCTATTATGTAAGATGATGTGGTCCATTCCCATATCTCTTAGATGATATAGTCCACTTTTCTTAAAAACGTATTATTATATGACCTAAATCATCAAAAAAAAGATACATACTCATTTCATTATTTTAATTTTTAGAAAATATTTTGATAATCATATTCATGTATTTTTAAAGACAATAAGAACAAAACCCAATAGTTATAAATTATATTTGAAAACTAGTAAGAAATAGATATTTCACTAAAAGGTAATACAAGGGGTGTGGATGATTTCAAATATCTAATAAGATATATTTTCATTACTATAATGTTGTTTCAGTTTCTTATTATAGTATCTAACTATGGAATCTCATGGTGGGTTTTTTGGTTTCATGTTTGGATATTGACACAATTATTCACTTAATGATGGGATTATGTATTCTTTTAGTTTCATCTTTCTTATATTTTATAATTGTTGTATTAGTTTACCCAGATTCTTCTTCACTTGATCTATAAAATTGTAAAATAATAAATATTGTAGAATTGGTTTTGTTATGTTCAATATGATTCATTATATTCACTTCATTTACAGTTTTATTTTTTTCATGGATATCAATTTCCTTGATCAGAAGTATCAGGATTTAAATAGAATTGTTTTATTTATTAAATTTTCTATTAGAATTAAATCATCAAAATAGATTAAATTTTGATATCGACAAACACGTATGGTGCCCAACATGAACTAGAGCATACTTTGGATATATCCAAAGATGGAAAGGATGACCCGTTCAATTGTTATACATGGATGGTTTAGGAAAAATGTGATGTTCTATTAAATAAGAATATGTATATAAATCCAATACTCATTCTCTAATAGATTATAAAAAATATTACCCATGTCTCCATGGCCTCATATCTATATCCTGATTAAAGGCATCCCAATAAATCATCAAACCCATGATTTGAAACATCTAAAACCCCATCCTCTATGAATCATATTCCTATAAATTATCTTACTAAAATCTTATTGAATTATCCTATTATACATTTTGAAACTGAACCACATGATCATTCATTCATATTAGCATCCCTATATCAAAGAACATGGTCCCCCAAAGAAAATGATATATAATTAGTTTATGATATATTATTTAATGTTATATTATTTCATAATAGTTCAATTCCAATTAATAAATATGTTCATATAATGCGAATATATTTTGTTTACATTTTTATCTACCTTGAAATCAGTATAATCTCACTAAATTAGGAAGAAACTGACTATGTTCATTATTTATTAATAAAGGGGATATGTTTACATCCAAGGCATGATACCTTTCCTATATACCAAATAATATTCAATTGATATTGTTTCCTTCTAATGATAACTGTTGTCCCTACCTATGTGAGATAACAATCATTATATAAACATGTTATTAATTATCTAATAACACTATTTCCTGAACTAGCTCGCCAGAACCTTTCTTGGAGTTATAGAAAATCTCACTATGATCCTTGAACCAATGATAAACATCCCATTGGTTGGAGACTATACTTATGTGTAATTTCACAAGATATGGTATTTATTTAAATTACAAATTCTTGGAAAAATATTAATCAACAACTAATATAATCCTACTTATATAATAAATAAAAAATTATCAACATTACAAATGAAATTACAATGAATTATTTATGGGAAATATCCCAATAAATTTTTTTTATAGTGGTGGATCAAACTCCAAAAAACTGTAAACCATTTTATATTACTATATTCACCAATATATAATCTAATCATAATTTTTTATTAAAATAGGAATATACAAATATGGGTGATCATACAAGTACACATGGTCATATCATCCACATACATTTTAGTGCATAAATGGATATTCCAGAGTAATTAAATAGTTAATAAACATAGATGTTATATTTTTACCTACAAAATGACGGATCATCACCAAGGCTCTCTCAAAAATTCTATATACATGTATAATAATATAAAAATGAAATTTGAAATATGGAAAGGAACCTCACCCCCACACTTCCTACTATACTTTTCTATTTCACAACCCTTTAAAATTTTAATAGCTAATCTAATCACTTTAAAATTAACTTATTTAAATCAAATATTCCACATCATATCCATAACTACATGTTTGTAAGACAATATCACACACTATAAATAAATATCTCATATTTTAACCACATACCATATACAACATCCCCATATTACATTTTTAAGACCAAAAGACATTTTATTAAAATGAGAGAAAAGAATAAACAAATGAGAGAGAAGAGGGGTCACACAATGCATCACAGCCCTCATCAGAAAATCAAAGGCCAATCTTTTTCTTAATCTCATCTTCAATCTTTCGCTAATCTACTTGAAGAGTAAACCAATTTGTTCCTCGTCCACGCCCACGCCCACGGCCGCGACCTCTATAATACCTTTCCTTTAATCTTTCGTCTTCTTCAAGGAGGCTTTCAATATCAGTATCATCAGAATAGGAACTAGTAATTGATTGAGAATCTTCTTTATTAGATGTCCAATCCGCCCTTCCAGGACCTCGACCACGACTCCGAGGATGACGACCGCACTTCCATGTTCGGGATTGGTGCTCTTCTGGGTATTCACATCCTGTATTAGTGAATTCTTCATCTATCACCCTTTGTTCAAGATTTTCACATCCCAACAAAGTGTCATTGGTGTGTCTATGAGTTCATTGGCATTCATGAAAGCATATAGATCATTGCTAACTGCAACAATATCAACACTGGGGTCATGCACAAGAGGCTCCAGCTCTTTGATTTGATCAATGGCCAAGGTCTGGACTACCTCTTATTTTTCAGCTGGACCTGGAACCTAGTCTTCATGATGGAACTTTCTTGGAGAATCATTCACCATGTTGCTGGGTTCACCAACAATAGAAGCCTCACCATGGTCTAAATTAGCCACAATGAAGCCATGAAGATCAGATTGCAATTTAAAAGAAGGTAAGGTATTATCCATCTGAAAATTAGCCTTTGATTTCATTGAAAGAACTAACTCAAAGCTGTCATTATCAAGAACCTCAATCTTTCAATTACTTTTAGGTAAAACAATGTGTTCCCGCCTCATTTCCATGTCCACCTCTTCCTGGATACTAGCCTCTCGTTTCAATTTCTTCTCCTCATCTAAGGTCTCCGCCCATGAGGTGGGTTTTAGAGCACTCTTCACATTATTTTGTTGTTCAACAACTGAATCATGAGTGCTTCTGATAGCACCTTTCCCACTCCCACCCCCACATCCATCCCCATGTTTGACAATATTAGCAAAAGAAACACTTCTTTTGGACGTATTATCCTTTCGTTGGTAGACAAGTCGTTCTTTCTTGGGACCATTCTGACCCTTCATTGGATCCAAATTAGTAGAATTGTTATGGCTACAGATACTAGAAACATGACCATATTTGATACAATTTGAGAGCTACATGTTATTGGGGAAATGATCAATAGAATGTCCAATTCTAAAACAATAATCACAAAAATATGGCAGCCATTCTAAATGGATTGAGAGATCTATCTTTAGGACCCCAGCTGTCAAAAAGATAGTATTAATAAGATCTCGAGACATATCAATTTCAACAAAACCTCTAGCCTAATGGCCATACCGAGCTCTTTCCGTCTCCTGGTCATGCTTAATCGTTTTCCCCACTGTCGTAGCTACATCACTCAATATCAAAGCATTCCATTAAAACCAATTCAAACCTGTGATACAAATCCAGGCTTGGGTAGTGGTGGTCTTTAATGAATGTGGATCCAACTTAGGGTCCCATTCTTGTAGTGTAAGAAAACTAGGCTTAAGAGGAATTCGACTGATGCCCCACGTAAGTAATTTTCTCTGTTCTGATGAAAAAACAATATGATAGAGACCCTTACCAATTGAGATGAGATGCCAATCATCGAATTTCTAGTGCCCCTGCAAGTAGGTTTGTAAATCATCAGATCTCCGTGGTATATTAATCACTAAATATCACATACACTAATAATATTGTTTGTATAAAAAATTCCAAGGACCTCATATGGGTTTTGGTTGTTAAATCAGGCACTTTTTATGGAATATAAAAAATTACTAAACAAAAATGTGTATAATATATAAATAAAATACCAGGAGAAGTGTCAATTTACTATTATGATAAAACTATAATAAATTCAAAATATTATCTCCATCACTACTACATAATCACTATTCCTTCATTCCCTAAAAACATCATCTAACTATATAAAACATCATATATTGATCCCATTGTTATGTTATTATGACCATATAAATTTTATTCTATGTGTACATTTCAGTTCTAAAAATATCCAGTAATATTCCATTTACAATCCAAGAACCACACATTATTTTCTCATATCATGAATAAATATTTCAAGTACCCATTTATGCTATACTTCTATGAAAGATCTATAATTTATTATCATTTACTTTGAATGATTTAAAATTTAATGAAAAAAAACTCTAAATCGTATTAGACAATCATCACATAAATTAGATTATAAAAAACTACACTTATATATCTTCCTTTATCATCAAACTGGTTAGAAAATATTAAAAACCCCTACCAAAATATTTATTTCCTGTAATAAAAATGAAAATGAATAATAGACACACAATTTCAAACAATAATTTTATTTCCTCATATCTTTTCCCATGAATATTTGATCAGACATAAACAAAAATCATTTGAGAAATTTAATATATAACAATCCTAAAATTCAAATAATAAAAAAATACAAACCAAAATATTATTGTAAATAATCTATTAATTTCATAGATATTTTGTTAAATATTTAACAAAATTACAATATTTTTTATAGGTTTGTATTATTAAATTTCTTGTTAAATTATTCTTATTTTCCTAAGGGAATTTTTTTTGTTCATTCCACATCAATAAAAAATAGATATTATGAGATACATTAATGTCGACCTGATGTTTTGATAAACCAATATCAATGTAATTTTTTCTAATGGGAAAAAATGAATTTCTAATAGCTCTCTACCAAACAATTTCTAATGAAGTTCATGTTTGTGAATAGAATATATAAAATAATAAATAGGCAGAAACATTATTAAATCATGAAAAATTATAGGGTATGTATGGTTTATATATAGAAACAGGAAACATTAGGGCATCATAGAAATCAATTAAAATTATATTGAAAATATAAAAAATCCTTATTATTGTGTATCTACCAAATTTAATGTATAAAAATCCAATTAAATTACATCTCATAAAAACATAGTACAATATATCCCATGATATCCCATAATTGTGGTCATTTTCTATTCAAAATAGATGATTTCATGGTATTTTTTGGTAATATAGTGCATCATTATAAAATAGAAATATATTAAAACATAATGATGTAATATTTGTTGAAATATATTTCAACATCAAAATAATCATATATGTTTAAATGAAATTTAATAAATTCATAATGAAACATTAGAAAAATATTTATGATTCAATCAAACAAATCAAAAATCAATGATTATATTGTAAAAGACTTGGAAAATAGTTATTCTACTACAATACTTGATAAAAGGTAATAATGAAACATTATGAAATTACTACATTTTCTATATGATAATATAAATTTCAATAAATTTTCCACTCATGTAAAACTATTCACTTCCAAACCATCTCCTAAGGCATGAGCATCTCAAAAACAACAACATATATTACCAAGAATATCATTTCCTCTATACTACATAGACATATTTTTTTATAATTTTAAATCCTTTTATTAGGTGATATTTCAAAATATTGATTTTTAAATAACTTTATCCTGAAAAAACAACATTTTATGACTCGTTGTTAATAATTTAAATTCATTTATTATAAATATATAATTTTTATTCTATTTATTATATATTATTGTTCAAAATTTTCTTAATGTTTATCATAAGTTTCGATCAATTAATTTTGTCTTTTACTCTAGTTCCTATAATTTATGGTAAACTTTCTATGATTATAATAATATCAACCAAAAATAAAGTCACATATATTTACAGTTTTTTTCCTAATAATATATATTAAAAAATATCCCAATATTAATGATCCAATAATTTTATTGTATTTTATCTCTAGATACATACATGAATTATACATAAAATTATATATAAAAATAAATTACATGAATACATGAAATTCTATTCCTCCTTTAATCTTCATATGAAGATCATATATACTAATAACAAGGGATTGATTAGTAAATTGATAAAAATATAATAAGTGATATAAGATACAAAGTGAGGCATAATAAAAAATAGAAGAAAATATAGAATATGTGTATCATATAAGAAATTATAGGAATAAATAATAAAATAATATTAAATAATGATTATGTCTGCCAGATTTACCTATATTTGTGGAAAAAGGAAATAAATAATCAAATTTTTAATAACGATTATTCTTTTAGAAAATTGACATTATAATTCCATTCCTCATGAGAATACCATCACATTTTCATGAAAATTCAATATACATTATTGTGTAGTAATTGGCTAAAATAAAAAACTAATTTCCCTCCTGAAACCTCATGATACCTTAAGAGGCTATATATTATTTCATGCTACCTATCAGATAAAAATCCCTAATCATCAATCAGATAAATAAAATATCTAAAAACAATTTAAAATGATCTGTCAAGAACTTCAAACATATTCACGTCAATGTAATAAATAAGTATCCACTGAGAAATAATGCAAATATAGTTTTTCATGATATCCTAATTCAATGTAATTTTATAGTTATCTTGGTTAATATCCATTAATATAATTTAAAATTATATAAAATTGATTCTGAAATAAATATTTCCCATTACGAAGAAATGGTTTGGAAATATTATAGTTGGGTATACCCATTTTAAAAAGATACTAATTTCATTAAGTTAATTAGGAATGTAATTTTCAACTGTGTATGAGAAAATCGATGTAAAAAATCTCATCTAATTATTAAGATTTTGGCATAGATATATTTGATATGCATTATTAATAACATATTTACTTCTAGAATATTATTCATGATTAAGTATATTGACACCAAAGCGTTACATGTTCCAAAAAAAGACAAATACATCATGGTCCAAATAGATAAAGAACCCAGTGTATGATCATCATAATTAAATGTATAATGTCCCACTGATAGAAATATAACGTCTATAATACCAAAAATTCATGACATGACTCAAGTAGACTATATATACATGTAATATAAATGAATATTGTAATATCGTTTTATGGATATGGGAATATTTATGAATTATTATTACATTTTATTGTGTTATAGTAAGAGGGATTTGTAACATATGACTCATATCAGTTTTTTTATAATAATGAAAAAAACATTTGATATGGAAATAAAAAAAAATAAAATTATTATAACTAGGGATTAAAGAAAAATGATAAAAAATAAATTAAATTCATAAAAGAATCTCCCTAGGATAATTGGACATAATATGAAGAGGGGAACCATTCATATTGGATTTTGAGTGAAATCTAATGTGAGGATATGTAGTGATGAATATTAATTTTGAGGAAATTATTTTTTAATTTTTTATTTTTTATTTGAAAAATAATTTGTGGAAATATGAATACGGTTAGAATATCCCTGATTTTAGTTCATAGAATTTGAATTTTTACCATTGGTTATTAAATATATTAATTATATAACCACATTTTAATTTTTTATAAATTTTTTATGTAAATTTCTTTTTTTTAAATGAAATTTTTTTAAAACATTAAAAGTAATTATACTATATTGGAATTTAATTATTATTTTGGAAATATATATTTAAATAATAAAAATACATTATATTAGAAAATAAATATATTTTACTCCATTGATTATTATGATTTTATTTTTATATATATCATATATAAAAATTAACTTTTAATATATAATACACATATATATATATGAAATTATATTAATAAATTAAGATTATCCTTTTTTGAAAAATTTCAATGAAGATAAAAATATAGATATTATTGATGAGGTGATTTTGAATATGGTATAATTTTATTAAATTAAATTTTAACAAATTATAAATTTAATTTCTAATTATAAACTAATTATCTATATTAAAAATCTTAAATTTGTTTCCAAAATATTAAAAAATAATTTAAATAAATATTTAACAATATTCAACACATTTATATATAAAATAATTCCAATTCATTAATAAATAAAGTAAATTAATATCTCTTATGTTTTCTATAACATTTTCATATTTTTTTATTTGTATGAAATACTTATATTACACATACTAGTCAAATGACTAGAAAAATAGATATATTTATTTTCCCGTAGTCACTTTTCTCATACATTTTTATATTTTATTTTATAACTATAATCTTTGAGTTTCCATTAAATTTAATTATATATTTTTTATGATCTTCAATAAATAAACACAAAGAAATTTAATTTTTTATATTTATTAATAATAAATTTAATCTTATGATAGATGAATCGTGGGTCTTACAATGCTCATAAATTGTTTCCTCATGATTGGAATTTCCTCACTCATGACCTTTTACTAGTTACCATGATTGAATTATTGGTGAATGTTCATTTAGTTGAAGAATTTTATTTTTTATATTAATCAAAATGATAAAAAATAAATGTTTTCTTAGAAATTTTTATAAATGAAAATTTGTTGATGGGTAGATTATTCTCATACTATCGACTATAATTTTTATAAGACGATGGTAAATTTTATTGTGTTAATAAATTCCAATAGTAAGAAACTTCCAACACTAGTTAATCATTAATGTAATGAGGAATAAATATGTATATAAATCTTTTTAAATATATATATATATATATATATATATATATATATATTTGTGTGTGTGTGACTTTGTGTGTGTGTAAGGTAAAATGATGCTCATGTAGTTTTATTTTCTGTGAATTCTCTACCATAAAAAATGATCATGACCCGCAAGGTTTTATATAACTTTTTCTAAATGAAATTATACTATAGAAATTATAAATATTGGGGAGACCAATAATGAATGGTCTCAGTCTATGGAAAAATTACTCTATTTCAAAATAAGATAAGTTATTATGCCATCCCACATATAGGAGGAAATGAGTGATCTCTAGAATTATATTTGGGCTTATCCCTATGGTTTAATAAAGATTTTATATGGTTTTTAAGATAGTATTAGTGTTCAGGGATAATATATGGAATTGTTGAGTTTGTATTTCATTTCATCACTTTTAAAAAAGTGAACATCAAGCAATATAATCCCACATGATAAGTATAATGTATGTCTATTTCTATTTATTAGTGAAATGATAATTCCATTGAATTCTTATTATTTTCCCTCAATATCATAATGTGATGAATTACATAGGTTTGATCAAGTATTGATTGATTTAATCATCTAACAGTTTTCCTATCAAATAGAGATTTAATGTGATTTATATTTTTATTATGTTGGATATCAAAATTACCCATGGAATGAATTTCATAATTATTTATAACTATGACTATAATTTTATCTCTTATATTTTGATTTACTTTCAAAAATCATGGAGAAACCATCATAATCATTTAATGATATATCGTATAGGAAAAAATTGTTAGTTAGAGTAAGAAATTTATATCCTTCATATTATTCCCTATAATTTCATCACGGAAATTGGAGGTTAATGGAAAAACATTTTATCATTTATTGATTATTATTATATAAATAGTCACTTATAATCATTCAAAACAGATTCAATTTGGGTTTTTTGACGGTCAATAATGTTGATCACTCTATATTGTATTAAAATGGATGAATTTAATTATTTGGGAAGATCATTATTTTGGGGATGAGGTTATTGTTTCATAAATTTTAACAAGACTATTGATATCTCATAGTAGTCTGAGATCATATATAATAAACAGTATTTTTTTCTATGTTTTTTTTAGGATGACGTGTTTTTAAGATTATAATAATTAATTGGACATCAGAGGCGTGAAAAGTATGATAAATTAATATATATATATTCCATATAACATTAAAATATTATATTCCTCATGAATGAGGACTACCATCAGGCATTAAATTATTTTTCTAATTATATATTTTTTAAATCATTCAATAGTTTACAATGAGTTTACACAATTATTAAAATATTTAAAAAATGTAAAAGAATTGGAAATATGAACATCCTGAACAAGGATTGACACACTAGTTCCCCAATCTGGTATGTTACATAACCTCAAGATAGCCTCTCCATATGCCAGTGTTTACTCACTTACAACGAGTGTCTAATATCGATCATTAGTAGTTTTTACCTTGATTATCGAAGTAGTAAAATGTTAGAATATATAAACAATAACCTAATGATAAAACCAATAACCCGAGAAACCTATATCATAAGATGGCCAAATAGTAAATACAATATTCAAAACTAGATATTAGATATGTCTTTCCAAATATGTGTCAAGTGAAAATATGCAAAACCAAAATTACAAAAAGAACCAAAAAACTGACAACTATGTATTGAATCACATCTGGTTCCCTCATCCCTAATATATACTGAATCATCTATATAATAGATGGATATTTACCTTAACTTCTTCTAAAATAATTAAATCTATTCAGGTACCGAACTTGTAGCCCACCTTGGGTGTCAGTATAACTCAGTATGCCTCCACCTACAGCCTCTAATATAATATCCAAGTAATAATAGTGTATTTAGTTATATAATGAATAAATTATAATGAATAAGTAAATAATTATCACATTTCATATTTCATTATTTAACAATATAAATCAATGGGTTCCTGAGGACACCTGAACCATCAAAAAATACATTGACACATGATTGAGTCTAAACAATATCATATAACTAGTGTCATCATTTATCATTTCATATAAATTAATTCCATTGACTATTAGAACCATAGAAAAATGTTAACTCATTTGTGTAGAACATTGTGTTCAACACCACGTAGGTATTTGGAGCCTCAGAATCTATCTCACACCTTAATTTCATATATTTATTTGGACCCTTAGTCAGTTTCCCACACTCCAATGTGAAACATTCACACATATATCTCATATATCAGTTATATAACATCAATATAAGTTAATAAACATTTACTCCCTTACCAATTTTCACATCATGATATACCATTCCAACTATCACTATAAATATTGATTTAATATATAAATCACATGGTGTATAATGACTAATACACTGTTTAAACCATATACCACATTAATCCATTAATTAATCCTTTAATTAATTAATCCAATTCCCCAACTCAATATGCTATGAATTAATTCAACATTTTATTAATCATATTTATAGAATCCCAATATCCCATCAAATCCACAATCACATGATTTCAGTAATTAATTAACCAATTAAATAAAATACAAAATCTCTAAATCCCATCAATTCCAGAGTCACAAGATTCCATTAATTAATTCTTCAATTGATTGATAAAATTTCCGAATATCAATTTTCCATCAATTCTACATTCACACAGTTAAATTAATTAATTAATAAATTAATTAATCCAATTTACATTTTCCCATGAATTAATTAATAAATTTATTCAATCAATTAAATATTTATTTTCCAAATTTTCTGATTATATTCGAACAGTCCATAAACATTATTGGATAACTACTATAGGAATTGAATTGTGACCACAGAATACATTCTAGATTAAATATCATTAAATCAAGATTCTAATGATCTTAATGGGATTCAATTTTTCTATAAGAATATAATATTCTGAGGAAGTTTATGAAACTGACTAATGATAGACACTATTGATATAGACACATTTTCCCATGACTCGTCGGTAGCATAAAACGCTTTCTATGTATAAGATTCCATGAGGATATCAAACCACCAGAATATCATACTATTAGACTTAAAAAATAAAAATGTATGAGACATCATTAGTAGGAACACTATAAGAGTGTCACACCACCAAAGCATAGATTTGGCTATATCTGGCACACCACTAGACTAATCGTCCGCAATATGACACACTGTAATGATATCATGCCACCAACATATAATTTGAGCTATTTCTATGGAACCATAAGACCTCACAGCACTATACTAGACACTGCTGGTTGAGATTCCACCAGGGTAGTGGAAATTTGGTTATTTTTATGATACTTCTAGTGTCATACTTCTAGAGCAAGACACTGTTTTACATAGGGACACTGCCACTATTTTCTAAAATTATCTATTTGAATTACATTATTCTAACAATTATTTTGGATTTATTTAATTTAATTTAATATTTTAATTATTATATCTTAAATTATTGATAGATAGAATTTAATTGAGTGTTAGGAAATTTAGTAATGGAATGTAGCTTATCTAGTTATTCTTATTATTGCAGTTGATAAAAAAAGTGAAGCATACTCCCTTATGAAATCAATGTGTGAGAAAGTGATGTTCTAGTGAATTAATTGGACCAAAAAAAGATGAAATCATGATCTCTCTGATTATACATTGTTCTGAACCTGATTGATAACATGAATATCTCATGTGCTACAACCATTCGAATAGAAATCTGGTCTACACATTTATAATTTCCTCCTTCTTGTAGTAATGGAATATGAGTCTATAAAAGTATGTGTCAGAATGTTTTTAGGAGAAACAAACCAAATATTCACTACAATGGAAAATAATGATTCTCAATAACTACTGCATCAGAATAAGCATTTATAAAATATACACTGATAGATATTTTTTTTGGTTTTTATTTTTTTATTTTTGAGTAGTGTGTGTGCATACCCTGTTTTATATTACAAAAACTACATCCTATTTTAATCTCATTGATACTCTTTATATTCTCAAGATATATTGATTATTTCTCTGATAGATAATATTGGTATAGGTCCTCATATGGAATATTCATTTTTAATCCCAAAAAAACTATAGAAGTGGTGATATATAACATGGATAGTGGTAAACATTTATAAATCATATTCAAGGATATGGATCTGATTGTTTAGATTATAAAAATTAGATGGTTGTGGGTGATCACTAAGTGGAAAAGTCTAAGTCTCTACATGAGAATAAACATGTTGTTTTCAAAATTTATGTTCTCTTATTTAATATTATTTACCTTACTTGTAACATCCTGGGTCAATAAAGAACATGAAAATTTAATATTTATTAATATATTTGGATTAAGTATTAATTTTACTCTAAAGAGGATTCTATTTTTGATGGCGTACCCGATAGGCAACAATGGGTTTCATTGAAATCTTATGTTGCACACTAATAATATAATATTATTATTTATAATGATAGATAACACCTAGATATTTTATAGGCTACAATGAACATAACTTACAAAAATATAAATATTCATTTTTGTTAATTTTTTTTTAAATTTATCCAATAACTTTTAGAGTCATAAAATGCGAATGAATCTCATTTTATTCATAAAAGATCTAATATTCTTCAAAAGGTAGATTTACCACCTTTTGAAGAAGAACCCTCATTAAATATAGATTTGGTAACTTTTATATGTTATTTTTGACAAAATATAATTCTTCTTTAGAATCGGGACATTAATATTTACCTTCGGTAAAATTTTGGTATTTTTTTGATAAAATTCAATTTTTAATGAATAGTGTTAAATACTGTATTTTAATTCAAATCTACTTTATAATATAATTTATTTATATGGGTAGATTAAGTTTTTAATTTATATTAATTTTTAATTAGACTATATTTTTAACATTTAATCTAATGGTGGTCATTGAAATTTGACATAAACAAGTGTCAATATTTTGATAGATATTGTTTCTTAAAATCATGCAATTTATTTTGACCATAAGAATTAATATTAAATTAATTAATGAGAATTAAATTTATTTAATTTGGTAAAATATACATAATTTTTGAATTCGGAATATAAAATATAGCTTAGGCTAAAGTTTTGGTATTTTTATGAAAAACATCAAATTTTGATGAATAATGAAACCACTTAGTAGTAGTTAAAAAATTAACCTTTTCTTTTAAATGAAATTTTACTACTTCTGTGCAATGAATTTCAAAAATCCGGCTTACATAGTTGTTATTATTATGTACAATATGTATCAATAAGATGAAAATAGTTTTTGGTGAATAGCCAATTGTGACTTTTTTTACCATGATTAATGGTAAATAGGGTATTTCAATGTAAAAAGAATATCATAATAATACAAAATTTCCTTCACAGTAGTCCTAACCTTATTTTATGATTCATGGATGACCATTGGAAACATTGGGTAGATTTTGTGACCCCATGGAGAAAATTATAAGTGATAATGACACTTTATTTAAATTAATTTAATGTAAAGACCAAAATGACCTAAACAAATATCATTTAGAAAATTAATTTTTACACAGGGTTATATAAGTAATCATTTAGACTATTAATATTCATTGGAAATCTAAATAGACTTCCTCCATCAAGGTTTTTTTTATAATTTTTAAAAATCAAATAAATTAAATTATTTATGATTCAAAATGATGCATTATTTACCTCATTAATCAATTATTTAAATAAATAAGATTATAAATATTAAAATAACATCCAAAACCTATCAAATTCTTTTTGTATGAATATATTTCTACCATGAGCCATCTTATCTTTTATTATAATCTTTTTTGGTCCTTTATAAACTGAAAACCATTATATAATAAAATAATACTTTCACACTTTCCTAAAGAGCCCCTCCTCCCCTTAAAAACTCCCTCACTTCTAACTCATTCCACACACCTCTCAATCCCCTTGGCTCATCCAAACCCTAAAAAAACTATCTATCAAGATTCCTCTTATCCACCTAGAATCCTTATCTTAGAAAGAAGTCACTTCAATAAATCCTTTTGGTTCAACCCAACGAGAGTTACCCATATTAAAGGTAATGGTTTCTCTTAACTTCTTATCTTTTATTTTACTTCTCCAACCCCTAAACTGTTTTTATTCCATTATTTTATAAGAAATAAAATTTCCTCAATATAATCGAATGTTTATATGAGATTTATTCTAACCACATTTACACACACCTACATTTAATGGGTAAAGAACATACTATTTATAGGGATGGAAAACTAACATCTCACAAAGCGATGATTGTTCAACTTTCTCCTACCACCTCTCATGGTGACCATTAAGATGGAACGATATTTATATATAATATATATTATGTTTATGATTTCTTTATACTTCTGTATTTTTCATTTTTAGAATAAATTTATTGTACAGGACCGAAGCTTTAAGTACATGTAAAATACATTACTTATGCAGAATACATAATACATAACAAAAAAAGACACACAAGGACCGTAATAGTTTAGTTTCTTTTGAAACTTGGAACGTAACCTTATAATCGTGGTGAAAGATCTTCAACATATCCCAATAAAGATCGTCCCTTTTTTTCTTACCTAAAACCTTTATTTATATCCTGGGGAAAATAAATCATAAAAGGGGTGAGCTCAAATTCCCAGTAAGGGTAAACGTAGAGAACATAAAACAATCCATAAACATTTGAATGCAAAAACTTGAACATAAAATCTAAACATCAAAATCTTGAGCAAATACATGAATCATGGAAGTACGTAAGGAATATATCATAAGGGAACATCAATCATGATAAAATAGAATGGGAATAAAATATGTAATTGTGGCATCTATTAAGCACATGTAATGATTTCCATAGTAGCAAAGGCATTGTTGCCAAGACAATCTTAGTGGACAAAGTCCCATTCTGAATCGAGTTCACTCCTCATTCCAGTCCTGTAATACTAAACCAGATTAACTTACCGTTCCAGCCATGTCTATCTTATGAGATATAAATCTTTACCCAATGCGTTTGAGGGATATATAGTTCCCACCCATCTCATAATTAAATCATTCTTACTTGTGCCACAAAATAAACATAATTCATAAAAACCCTATAAATAAAATGGGTTTCATAAACATCATCCCATCATCACATAATCCATATAAAATAAATGGATATCATTTCATAATAAGAAAATTGAAACCATGTAAATCATAGATACATTATACATGAAACATACACATATGAAATAATGTTATCTTAGATGAAAAATGGTTTTTGATAAAACACTTGAAATGAATTCTTGAGGAAAATATCCTTTCTTCTTCAAAATCATTTTCTTTTCAAAAAATTCCATGCAATTTTAAAAGAATATGATTTTTTTAAATAGTCATGAAATATTTTGGAGGAATCTTCATGAAAATAATTCTTTATAAAACCGTAAAAATCCTTTCATGTCGTATACATTAAAAAACATTCTTCTCGTACTTTTGTTAGAAGAGTCAAAAAGTACCTCGTACCGTAAACAAAAGAAATATTCCTTACATACCATGTAGTAAAAGTCAAAAATGGGTAAAAAGGACTTTAAACATACATGAATACACTTTTATAAAACATGTACATGGATGATAACAATAACCCCAGTAAACACTTACGAATAAGCAATCTCGGATAAAAAAGAGATTTGAAAATTTATCCCTTACCTTAGGTCCGATATGCTTCGTATGGTTCTGAACCTCCTGTATAATTATTTAAATAATGTCATTTACTTATTACATAATAATATTCATTGTTATGATATCATATATGTTTCACTTATGACTTTATATTACCCGTTCTTTTGTAAATTCAATGTTAAAGAAGCATTTTCGATAAAATGATTTCATTTATCGTATGTGTTTCGACTTGTCATTTCTTGATATTATTACTTATATCCTGATTTACATAATTCCATAATGTAAAACATTATTTATATATAATATATATTCATCATATACATATATTTTATAGATCGATAATAGGAATGAAATTCACCGTTCATGGAGACGGTAGGCTGTACGTACGCAAGAACGCTGTTTTTGTTTCCTTATTGAATTGAATGAAACTAAATAGATGACATACATATATATATACACATAAATCCAGTATCATTATTATTTCATATATTTCATTATTATTCATTATATAAACATTATGATCATTCATGAATGGTTAATCATGGAGAATGAATCTCATCGCGTCGTCGAGACGGTAGTCCGTACGTACGCACGAGCGATGATATTGTTCCCATAATTATAGAATTGGAGTGGATGGTATAATATATCATAATTATTATGATGTTATAATAACCATATATAGTTATTATTTACACCATTATACCGACCCATGTAAGGTGTTGGTGGAAAAACAGATTACACCACGGCGTGGAGACGGTATTCCGTACGTACGCACGCGCGGTGATTTTGTTTTCCGTAGGATGGATATAAGGTGAAATATGGTTGTTTCATATTTATAACAACATATCAGTATGTGAGGGTTACAGATGTTATTAATTCCTAATTAAACAACTAAATAATAAGAAGTTGAAGAAGAAAGAACATTGAAATAATCGGTAACGGATATTACCTCTTCTTTGATACACCTCTTTGAATCCTCCTCTTAGGGTACTAAAATTGGTTTTTGAAGAATACCAGGACCTCTAGGATGTTTCTATGGAAGTTTAGAATGGAAATGGGAAGTTTTTGGCTGATATTAAAGGCTCAAATTGGTGTGAGTAAAAGAGGGAGGATGTTCCCTTTTATAAGGGAGGAGAGGGGCACCTTTGTAAACCTTAAAAATATTAATTTAAAATAAATCTAACCCTAAATAAAAGCCTCAAAAAATGACTCAAATTCGAATATTAGATGAGACAGGGTTGTAATCTCATAATCCAATAAAATTTAGACATGTTAGGAAATTTATTTTCAACATTATCAACTTGATTTATCCTTATATAATCAATTTAATTTTATTTGTGGTAATAACATTCTAACTTTTCAATTTTAAAAAATAATTACTTATTTATTGTGAATTTTTCATAATTGGATACTTTATAACATTTTATACCATATAAATTTAAATTTACAATTTTTAAATATTTTTGTGATTTTTAAACAATTTTATAATATGATATTTTTATAAAATAACAATAGTGTCAATTTTGACAATATTCATTTGTTTGAATTTAAATAAAATATATACAGGATAAATGTTCGAAATAAAAGTTTTAATAGATTCATAAAACGTCATATGTTTCTATAAAATTAGTGGAGCACATTAAA
Organism: Viscum album; assembly: GCA_963277665.1. NCBI lineage: Eukaryota > Viridiplantae > Streptophyta > Magnoliopsida > Santalales > Viscaceae > Viscum > Viscum album. The sequence continues at coordinate 2,010,314,298 of OY728127.1, read as the reverse complement.
TAGTTCATATAATATTTATTTTATTATTTTAAAAAAAATTATTTGGTTTATCTCTTAATAATATAATTACTACATCATTTTTGTATAATTATTTAATATACTTATTTTTTGAGTAAAAATTAAAAATAAAATCCTATGATGAATATAAATATATTAAATTTCATAATAATAATTTTACTCGAATTTATCATTTAAAATCACAATACTTAAATTGTTATATTTATTAAATTATGAAAGAGACAACTTTGGAATCATTTAAAATAAAATAATATTAGTGTCATAATCAATTTTATATGGCTCCAAATTGTCAAATATTCCACCATTGGATGATTACGGTTTAAATTTACATGACCAATAAGTTTTGTTCAGGTTTTTGTTCCTTTTATGGTCACTATTAGTTTAATAAAAACTATATTCTTGATTATTCACTAGATAATCAATTTCTGCATCACTATTGTGTCATAATTAATGATAAATATTGAATACCTAAAAATTATAAATAAATTCATATGATGTAAATAATTTCATTAGATTTTTGGAGACTATTAATGTTCTAATTTTCATGAAGTTTATCACTAAATTAAAATTAATATACATATAAGATTTAAGAGAGTGACATGTTGTCAGTTTCTTTGGTTTTAATAATAATTATGTTATTTTCATGGACACAAGTCCATTAAATGATTCTAATCCGACCCTTATATGACATGGGTAGACTTTTATCCATCCAATAGAATTTTGGCATGTGTTATGGTAATTTTATATTATTATATTTACCCTTAATTACCCGATTTACCTTTAACTATGGTAAATAAAATTTACCGTAGTTACTATTCATAATTCCCAAAAATAAAAAGTAGCTTTTTAACATAATTTGGACCCACTGATTCCAAATATGGAATCCATTTTTCCAATTTCAATACAAAAAAGTTGCATAAATTAAATTAAAATTAATCCCGTTGTTGAAAGAAAATAAGTTTTTTATTTAAAACATTGCAAAAGATTGAATTGATTTAACCTATGAATTCAAGGTAAAATCAATGATTATGACATAAATTATATTAAATGGTAAAAATATATTATATTTACACATTAAAGCCATTCAATATTATAATTTAACAACATATGTTATTAGGATGAAAAAAGTTGGTTTTAATTAAAATATAACATCTTTTTACTATTCATTAAAATATGAAAGTTATCAGAATAATATGAAAATTTTATCCAAGGTAAAATTTTATATCCTGATTCCAAAGAATAATTTTATTTCGTAAAATTGAACTTATAAACATGTCAGAAACTAGAATAAAAGTGGGTGCACCATCAAAAGGTGGCAAAACTGCATTTTTTTAAAAATACTTATTTTACCCGAAAAATTTATTTTGTTCTTATACCATGTTCTAGAAAATATGTAAGATGATTAATAATGTTATAAATTTCAAAATATAGTTAATACTATTCATAACGACTAGTTCATAATAAAATTATAATAACATATCGTTGTTTAGTAAAACCCGGTAGTGCGTACAACACACGCTATCGAAGAAGGTTGTGATTGCGTGTAATGCAAGCCAAGTCAGGGTTGTGTATAGTACAAGATTCCTTTTTTGTTTCGTTATAACAGAATCCAACCATTTTTTAATTTATACATTGAATATATATATATATATACTCAATGTTGCGTAGAATGACTATTATCAAACGAACTTGAAATTGTGTGTAACACAATCTATGAATAGTGTTGCGGATACTGCAAGCTAATACGGTGATGTGTATAGCGCAAGATAAAATTTTTGTATCGTACAACACAAGATATGAAAGAAATTAAAAAGAATATATCTTATAAAATCTTGGGTTATTACATTCTACCCCCCTTAAAATGAATTTCTCCCTCGAAATTTGTCGGGGTTATAAATGGTTTTCTACTTGAAAGTTTCTTTAATTGAAACCCACATTGTTAAAAGGAATACCAAAACTTATCTTTAAAAACTAAAGTATGAAATGTAACGGTTACCCAAATAAACTAATCACTGGGTTTCTACATAGGAGAACATAGGTGAAAATATGGATATGGAAGAGAAATACAACCATCATGTTCTGATAGAGAGTGGTATAGGACATGGCTATGAAAAAGCCAACAATCACAAAGCCATATATTTGTGACGATCTAGGGTACCATCTGATTCATTGGATATAAGGGCACTAGGAAAAAAATTTAGGTTTTCAAGGTCATTTCCCTAAAGTTGAAGAATTTGAATTAGAATAAATACTTACTTTATTTTGTTAAAAACTCACTGTTGTTCGTGCCTTGAACAATTTCCACTTCATTTCATAACGAAATGAATTTGAATTTGTTATTCGTGAAGTGTTAGAAGTTCATGTGATAGAATGACGGGTCATTCCATCTGTCTCAAACAAAAAGTTACAAAAAGTTATTATACATAAGTCGATCTATATGGTTCCTAAAATGGAATTATACTTCATATATCATACTTCTAAATATAATAAAACTAGTTTCTACTAAACAGGGACTTCCTGTAGGCCAGTGGTAGGTGATAAAGGCCAGTCTCACTTCGTTTGTGGGTTCGATTTCCCACAACATTGTTCGACGCGATGGGTTCTCGGCCATCCTGCAGGTTGTCCTTTTTCTAAAACTACATTACTATAACGTCCCATCAATAATATCGAAAAAAGTTCTATCCTTAAACAATACTAACTTATGTCAAACATAATCCTTTCCAATCATTAAGCTTATCCAAAATACTACTGTCCAATCTCATATTATAGTGAAAACGATTACCAAAGAGTTCATATAACAAGCACGTTAATGTCATCGTTGATCCCCATATATCATGAGATATGTCTTGTTGGTTACATTCCAAACATTATAAGGCCTTAATCATGTATTCTCTTGAAAAATGAATACCCATTGAATCTTAGTGAAAACATGAGTGCTGTCAATAGTTAACTCTTTTTCACATACCAAAACCTCAAACCATGATATAACTATTTCTGTATATCAGTCATGAGCATATGAATACTATCAAACATTTCATTTTCTCCTTATCCCTTCATTATGCGTATATCATCTTTTTTCCAAAAATATCTCAATCACTTTCCATGGTTACCGGTACCATAAAATTATTAAAAACCACAATAGAACAATATATAAATATTCCAATATTCCACGATACTATATAAAATATTATTTTGGAATCCCATTACATAAAAACTTAATCATTCCACCACATCGTTGTCATATTCAACATCGCCAATAGTGATCGCATGTGACTTCCTTTTGTCCTTTACCTTAAGTGGATTCTCATGTCGATCATCACTAACACATGGATTAGGGAATTTATTAGCATAATTCCCCATTTCCTTTCACTTGAATCATTGAAGTGTTGGTGGTGCGTTCTCTACAGTATTTTCTTTATTCACATAATTAGAAACCCTTTATCCATTACTTCGACACTCAGCTACTCGATGACATTCTCTTCCACACTTAAAACATTTTCTAGTCCCATTAAGACAATCTCCACCATGCTTCTTTCCACACTTTGAGCATAAGGAAACATTCATCTTCTTTTCACCATTTTTCTGAGATTTCTCCTTGAACTTCTTCTTTCGTTACTTATCAAAACTATGAGATGGATAAGTAACACCAACTTCAATTTCTACCTTGATAGCACAACACACAATTTCATCATAGCTACTGAAGTCTCTTATATCTAATTCCCTTTGAAGATTTGGTTTTAAGCCACTGAAGAATCGATCAACTTTACTTTCAGGTTGGATGATAAAGCCAGATGCATACATTTCAAGCCTTGTAAAATTCGCTTCGTATACACCAACAGATTCATCATCCTTTTTCATTAGTTCAAGAAACTACTTCTCCATCTTTGTTCGAAGAATACGAGGGAAGTACTAATTGAAATATATGTTCTTGAACTCGTCCCATTACATGGACTCAATTTCATCTCTTGGCCTCATATTCTTGATAAGATTCCACAATTGATCAGCTTCACCTTCCAAACGATATACTGTTACGATGACTTTATCATGTTCAGAACATTGAAGAACTGAAAATATCTTTTCAATGGTACTGATCCATTGTTCAGCAACAAGTGGATCAGAAGTCCCACTGAAAGAAGGTGGACTTTGCCTCATGAAGGACTCAATAGAATATTGTTCCCTTCTCTGCTCATTTGGAAGTCCAGAATGATTCATAGCTTGTGTAAGTATAGCAATAAGAATTTTCACTCCATCTCCCATAACATTTGTTTGTTCATGAGGAAAATCATTGCATTTTCCATTTCATTGATCAACACGGTTCCTTCAGGTTCCAGCCATCGTCTAAAACCCATAAAGAATAGTGTGAGAGGCAAAAATCATGCTAGGGAAAACAACATAATAAAGGGGGTGTACCCTCAATATCTAACATCATGGGTTTAATTATAATATTGTTACTGTAATTCTAGAACTATAACCTATACTTATACCTAACCTTAGGGACATCCCTAGACATACCTTAGAAATATCTCTAGGGATCTCACTAAAGTTCTCGCATCCTAGTTTCCAACGGTTTACTAAACATCTCCTTTGATACCAAATGTAGAGGACTGAAGCATTATGTACATGGAAAATACATTAATTTTGCGGAATACTTAATACATAACAAAAAAATACACAGAAGGACCGTAATAGTTTAGTGTCTTTGGAAACTTGGAACGTAACCTTCTAATCGTGGTGAAAGATCTTCAACATCTCTCAATAAAGATCTTACCTTTTTTTTCTTACCTAAAACTTTTATTTTATATCCTAGGGAAAAGAAAACATAAAAGTGGTGAGCTCAAATGCCCAGTAAGGGTAAACGTAGAGAACATAAAACAATCCATAAACATTTGAATGCAAAAACTTGAACAAAAAATCTAAACCTCAAAATCTTGAGCAAAGACATGAATCTTGGAAGTACGAAAGGAATATATCATAAGGGAACATCAATCATGATAAAATAGCATGGGAATAAAACATGTAATTGTGGCATCCATTAATCACATGTAATGATTTCCATAGTAGCAAAGGAATTGCTGCCATGACCATCTTAGTGGACAAAGTCCCATTCTGAATCGAGTTCACTCCTCGTTCTAGTCCTATAATACTGAACCGGATTAACTTAACATTATAGCCATGTCTATCTCATGAGATATAAATCATTACCCAATGCATTGGAGGGAGATATAGGTCCCACCCATCTCATAATGAAATCATTCTTACTTGTGCCACAAAATAAACATCATTAATAAAAACCCAATAAATAAAATGGGTTTCATAAACATCATCCCATCATCACATAATCCATATAAAAGAAATGGATATCATTTCATAATAAGTAAAAGTGAACACATGTAAATCATAGAGACATTATACTTGAAACATACACATATTAAATAATGTTATCTTAGATGAAAAATGGTTTTTGATAAAACACTTGAAATGAATTCTTGAGGAAAATATCCTTTTTTCTTCAAAATCATTTTCTTTTCACAAAATGCAATGAAATTTTAAAAGAATAGGATTTTTTTTAAATTGGTCATGAAATATTTTGGAGTAATATTCTTGAAAATAAGGATTTATAAAACCGTAAAAATACTTTCATGTCGTATACGTTAAAAAAACATTCTTCTCGTACTTTTGTCAGAAGAGTCAAAAAGTACCTCATAACATAAACAAAAGAATGATTCCATACATACCATGTAGTAAAAGTCAAAAATGGGTAAAAAAGACTTTAAAAATACATGAATACAGTTTTATAAAACATGGACATGGATGATAGCAACAACCCCAGTAAATACTTACGAATAAGAAATCTCGGATAAAAATGAGATTTGAAAATTTATCCCTTACCATGGGTCTGATATGCTTCGTATGGTTCCGAACATCCTATATAATGATTTAAGTATTGTCATTTACTTATTACATAATCATATTCATTGTTATGATATCATATATGTTTCACTTATGACTTTATATTACCCGTTCTTTGGTAAATTCCATGTTAATGTAGCATTTTGGGTAAAATCATTTCATTTATCGTATGTGTTTCGACTTTTTGTTTCTTGATATTATTACTTATATCCTGATTTACATAATTCCATAATGTAAAACATGATTTATATATAATATATATTCATCATATAAATATATATTATAGATTGATAAAAGGAATGAAATACACTGTTCATGGAGATGGTAAGCTGTACGTACGCATGAACGCTGTTTTTGTTTCCTTATTGGATTGAATGAAACTAAATCGATGACATACATATATATATATATATATATATATATAAATCCAGTAGAATTATTATTTCATATATTTCATTATTATTCATTATATAAACTTTATGATTATTCATGTATGGTTAATCATGGAGAATGAATCTCATCGCGTCGTGGAGACGGTAGTCCATACGTACGCACGAGCGATTATATCGTTTCCATAATTATAGAATTGGAGTGGATATTATAATATATCAGAATAAAAATGAAGTTTTAATAATAATATATAGTTATTCTCTACACCATTATACCCATCCATGTAAGGTGTTGGTGGAAAAACAGATTACACCACGGCGTGGAGACAGTATTCCGTACGTACGCACGCGCAGTGATTTTGTTTTCCGTATGATGGATATAATGTGAAATAGGGTTGTTTCATATTATAATAACATATTAGTATATGAGGGATACTTATGTTATTACTTCATGATGAAACAACTAAATAAGAAGATGTTGAAGAAGAAAGAAAATTGAAGGAATCGGTAATGAATATTACCTATTCTTTGACACGCCTCTTTGAATCTTCCTCTTAGGGTACTAAAATTGGTCTTTGAAGAAGACCAGTACCTCTAGGATGTTTCTAGGGAAGTTTATAAGGGAAATGGTCAGGTTTTGGCCGAGCTTAAAGGATCAAATTGGTGTGAGGAAGAGAGGGAGGAGATGCCCTTTTATAAGGGAGGAGAGGGGCACCATTGGAAATCATAAAAATATTAATTTATAATAAATCTAAACCCACATAAAACCCACCAAAAATGACTCACATTCGAATATTAGATGAGATAGGGTTTTTATCACATCAACAAATATAATTTAGACATGTTAGGAAATTTATTTTCAAAATTATCAACTTTATTTATCATTATTTAATCAATTTATTTTAATTTATGGTAATAACATTCAAAATTTTCAATTATAACAAATATTTACTTATTTGTTGTGAATTGTCCATAATTGGATACTTTATAACATTTTATACCATATAAATTTAAATTTATAATTTTTAAATATTTTTGGTATTTTTAAACAATTTTATAATATGTTATTTTTATAAAATAACAATAGTGTCAATTTTGGCACTATTCATTTGTTCGAATTTAAATAAAATATATACAGAATATATGTTCGAAATAAAATCTTCAATAGAATCCTAAAAGGTCATCTGTTTCTAGAAAATTAGTGGAGAACATTAAATAGTTCATATAATATTTATTTTATTATTTTTAAAACCATTTATTTGGATTATCTCTTAATAAAATAATTACAACATCATTTCTGTATAATTATTTAATATACTTTTTTTTTGCATAAAAATTAAAACTAAAATCCTATGATTAAGATAAATATATTAAATTTCACAATAAAACCTTTACTCGAATTTAGCATCTTAAAATTACAATTTTTAAATTGTTATATTTATTAAATTATGAAGGTGACAACTTTGGAATCATTTAAAATAAAATAATATAAGTGTCATAATCACTTTTATAAGGCTCTAAATGGTCAAATATTATACCATTGGATGATTATGGTTTAAATTTAAATTAAAAAAATATTTGGTCAGGGTTTTGTGCCTTTTATGATCACTATTAGTTTAATAAAAACTATACTCTTGATTTTTCACTAGATAAACAATTTCTGCATCACTATTGTGTCACAATTAATGATAAATATTTAATAACTAAAAATTATAAATAAATTCATATGATGTACATAATTTCATTATATTTCTGGAGACCATTCATGTTCGAAGTTTCACGAAGATTATCACTAAATTAAAATTAATATACTTATAAAATTTAAGAGAGTGACATGTTGTGACTTTCTTTGGTTTTAATAATAATTAAGTTATTATCATGGGAAAAAGTCCATTAAACGATTCTAATCCGACCCTTATGTGATATGGGTCTACTTTTAGCCATCCAATTGAATTCTGGCTTGTGTTAGGGTAATTTTATAATATTATATTTACCCTTAATTATCAGATTTATCTTTAACTACGGTAAATAAAATTTACCGTAGTTACTATTCATAATTCCCAAAAATAAAAAGTAGCTTATTAACATAATTTGGAGCCACTGATTCCAAATATGGAATCCATTTTTCCAAATTCAATACACAAAAGTTTCAGAAATTAAATTAAAATTAATCCCGTTGTTGAAAGAAAATGAGTTTTTTCTTTAAAACATTGCAAAAGATTGAATTGATTAAACCTACGAATTCAAGGTAAAATCAATGATAATGACCTGAATTATAATAAATGGTAAAAATATATTCTATTTATACTTTAAAACAATTCAATATTATAATTTAACCACATAAGTTATTACGATGAAAAATGTTGTTTTTAATTAAAATATAGCGTGTTTTTACTATTCATTAAAATATGAAAGTTATCAGAATAATATGAAAATATTATCCAAGGAACGATTTTATATCCTGATTCCAAAGAATAATTTTATTTTGTAAAATTGAACTTATAAACATGTCAAAAACTATATTAAAAGTGGGTGCGCCATCAAAAGGCGGCAAAACTGCATTTTTTAAAAAATACATATTTTACCCGAAAAATATATTTTGTTCTTATACCATGTTCTAGATAATATGATAGATGAATAATAATTTTATTAAATTCAAAATATAGTTAATACTATTCATATCTTCTAGTTCATAATAATATTATAATAACATATCATTGTTTAGTAAAACCTGGTATTGCGTACAACACACGCTATCGAAGAAGGTCGTGATTGCTTGTAATGCAAGCCAAGGCAGGGTTGTGTATATTGCAAGACTCCTTTGTTGTTTTATTATAACAAAATCCAACCATTTTTTCATTTATACATTGAATATATATATATATATATATACTCAATGTTGCGTAAAATGACTATTATCAAACGAACTTGAAATTGTGTGTAACACAATCTAAGAATAGTGTTGCGTATACTGCACGCTAATACGGTGTTGTGTATAGCGCAATATAATCTTGGCGTATCGTACAATATAATCTATGAAAGAAATTAAAAATAATATATCTTATAAAATCTCGGGTTATTACATTTATGGTTTCTATATTGGCTAAACGCGATAATTTCATTTGAGAAAGTATGGACTACCGCCCCCTCAAAGTGATATAACACATTAATGCCATATGTGGGACATATAAAGGATAAATTTAATGATATTATATATGATATTATACTTGAATTATAATATACCTATGTATCATTATGTTTTAATTCCATTAACGTACAAAATTGAAATGAAAGCAGCGTTCAGGCGTACGTACGACTTCTCGTCTACAAGAACGGTGCATTTCATTTCTTATCTCTAAATGTTATGTACTGTTATAAATAAATATATATAATTGATATATATCCTAAATATGATATCTAAATCATTAATATCATTCTGGATATAATTCACTTTTTGCCACATGGAAAATTGTTATTATAAAAAGTTCATTTTTAACTAAAATTCCAAACATCGAGGAAATGTCTGATATGAACTCATATAATTAACTAACTGTTATAGGAAGGTAATAAGTGATATTAAAGGAATTATAAACATGAAAAATGTTCTTAAGGAAGTAGAAATTAACATAATATCATAATTCAGGGAGAACCCGGATCATACGAGTCATGTTGGACACAAGGTAAGGGATTTCTTATCTAACTTGATTTTCTGTGAGATTTCCATTATTCTCCACCTATTTATTGATTTTGGTGTATTGTGTACTTCCATTTGATATATGTTATCATTATTCTCTTTATTTTCATGGTATTATGTGATTCATTTGGTTTTCATTAAAATTTTTTATACAACTCGATTAATTAAAACGTTGTATTGGGTTTTTATCTCACTTTTTATTCCCGTGAGATTCGTGCTATATTGCCACTATTTCCTTTTGATTGGTTTATTTATTTCCCATGACTTTATTCATTATGTAATATAATTAAATTTATGAGTAATTACATCTTCATTGTATGATCAATCTTTCATGGGTTGTAGGTTTCGTAAGTTTCCAAATCGGTAACGGAACCTTTCACCCTCCTCTTTTTAAAAGATATCATTTTGTTATGGCTTTTAATATAAATATTATTATGTTAAGATCTGTTATTATATATCTTTATTTCTGTAAATTTTATGTCCAAGTGATGAGATACCCTTTTTCTCTCATCAACTCATTTTCTGAATTTTAAAGTGACATCGTTAGGCTGTCAAATTTTTGTACAATAAATTTTTAACCCAATTTCCATTCCATGGGTTTATCTTATAATTATTAATTATGTCATGATATGATTATGTGTGGTGTCATTGTTTATTTATTTATATTGTAATTTACACCCCCTTTGTGGGGATATACTTTTGAAACACATAATCACTCCATTGATAAATTTTCATGTCATCGATATGATCTTGATAAAAGTAATTTTAACTCAATTTCCATTCATTGATAAAACATCCAATTCATTTGTATTGTCTTATAAAACATGTGTGATTTTGTTGGATTTATTTACATTGAATATCTAATCATATTAAGTGTTTTTAGATTTTTCACACATTATTATGTAATATATTTATCCTTAATCTAAGGATACATTTTTATAAGGGATTTCATCTAAATTTACATACCATTGAAACTTCATTATTTTTATGCACCAATTCACTCTTATATGGTTTACGTACTGTCCTTTGGAATATTATATCATGGATACTTTTATTCATAAAATATTATAAAGCTCTGATTAAATGTTATTCCTCAATTATTTGTAATCTTGTGTCTATCCTTTTGTTTAAAACTCTTTAATAAAATATAATTTTAAATGTTTTAATGATTTATTCATATAAATATTTCTCATTTAAGTACATGTTTTCAAAATGTTTTTTAAGATTTATTTACATGGACATTAATATTTTCAAATGATAATTCATTTAAAAGCTTCAATATGTTGTGGGACACTTTGATTAAAAAATACATTTATTAAATTTTTGAAATGGTTTTGAAAATGATTTTATAAAGCATTGTTTATTTCAATAATTTGATATATTGTGATTTGAATGATGAAAGGTTATATTTCCTTTATGCATGTGTTTTTTGTTATTTATATGTTATAGATTTTTGGAATTGTTTATGTATATGGGTGGTTCCGTGATAAACCTATGGCGGGTGAGCCTGAGATAGCTCTTGAATGAATTGGGTAACGTGATTGAGGTAAACATTAATGTTTCTCCTAAGAGAGTTACAGAATATACGGGGATTGGTACTCCAAATGTGACTCCCTATTTATTTGTGTTAGCTAAAATGCAAGTATATTATTAATTCCATAAGTCACCTTTATGATTTTTGATTTCTGAATGTTATTCATAAATCTTATGATTTCCTGAGGTATGATACGATTGAAAAGTATGATTTCATTTATTTCTATTTGTTGAAGGACTAATGTTTCTATATATTATTTTATATCCCTTAATGATCTTTTTATACTGATCCGATGTTTCTAATTGTTTTTCGAAGGACATAAATATGAATAGTGTCAAGGATGAGAAAAAGGAAGAGTCATGCTGTCTAAAATAGGGAACTATACATGTATTTTTTAAGAGTTTATATTTTATGAAAAATGGATAATGGGTTGTAGTGTCGACATGTAATATTCAAGTTGTTTTGTAATAGTTATTACCTAGTTCAATAAAACTATAAACCTGAAAGGATCCTCAATTTGAATTATTGACATAATTCCTGATTTTGTAATGTTTAAGGCTAGGTCCTTATAGTTAGTATTAGAGGTCGATTTAGAAAACGTTAAGGGTTATGGTGTTCTTTAAGCATATGTTACATAACCATAATGGTTAGGTTTTTTTGAAAGAGTCTTAGTTTTTTTAATAAATTGAATGAGTTTTAGATAACATGAATAAGTATATCTCCATATTTACCCTACTCATAAGATATTATATTATGATTTTATTGATATAATCATGCTTACATTTTTGGTTTTAGTAAATGGATGGATCTAGAAGGAACCAATTTAAGAGTGTATGTGATGAAAAATATGATGGTTTTCTGAATGAGCAACTGAATGAAATGGGAGCTATAATGAGAAATATCATGGTTATTCACAACCAACTATCTGGAGTCATGATTGGCCACTTGAAGCTTGGTGATTTTTATAAGGTATCGTATATGTGAGAAACCAGTCCTTGGAGAAGTTCATGTAAAAATCATAAAGGAAGGTGTATTCAAAAACCTATGTTTTTAGGATGTGGAAATAAACACATTGAAAAATGTTTCAAAGGGATGGGAAGATTCTATAAATGTGGAAATGATGGTCATAAAGCATGAACCTACCATGGAAAAAGGAAGCATCCAGTTGACTCTAGGAATGGGAAAGAAGATATTTCTATGGGATCAAAAAATTGTTTTAAATCTGGTGTGCATGGTAATTATACAAACATATTTCCTTTGAAGAAGGTTTCAGAATGGGATAAACAGGATCATAACAATTTATTTTTACCAATACTGTACGCCATTCCAGTCGAGGAAGAGGAAACTAACAATGAACAACGAAAGGTATGGATTATTTCATAACTTATGTTTAGAAATTATTTAATATTCTGTTATGACTCATTATTTTGTTTCTTGGAAAGAATTATTTCATAATAAGTTGGAAAGGAATGATAAACGGATCAAGAAGAATGTTGAATGAGTATGAAGTCAACATATATAGGATTCATGTGTTATGGTAGATATTAGTATGGTGAAATGCTTAAATGCTATAAGGCTCTTTTGATGATGGAATTACATTAGAAGACTTTTTATAAAATGTGTAACCATGAAGTTTGATATATTAAAATTTTATTCAAGGAATAATTATCTTTTTTTGGATATAGTTATAAAGAACTATTTGGGTTTATACGATCCTTGAATTTGAGGAAATTATAGGTTAATACATTTTGGGATGCAAAATGAAGGTTATTAGATTACCTTTATAATATGTTATGGTTATTTTTGATGAATTTATCTATTTTTGGGAAGGTTATATAATAATTTTTTTAAAGCATGCATACCACGTAACAAACCATCGCATCGGACCAAGCTGCGGGAATCGAACCCACAACCAAAGTGCGACTGGGATTAATCGCCTACAACTGGACTACGTGAAGTCCCTAGTTAGTATGACTAATTATTTTTAGTTATATGATTTTATGAATCAAGAATAAGCTGATTTTGGGTTATTTATGGAAATTATTAGCCTATCATAGAGAATATGTGATTAGGTTGATTACACTTTAGTATGAGACATTAAGAGTAACTGATGTTTTTTGGAGATAACTATTAAGATTTATCTTGGAAGACAACGTGACTAAATCCTTATAAGATTTGGGTTTCAATCATAGGTTGGATTACTTTGAAGAATTTTATGGATACCGATTAACTGAATGGTATTTGGTGAACATTGGGTTCTGTTTGACAAATTTTGGTGAATAAGAGTAGTTTATCTTTTTGTAAAAGATTATCCTTTTTGAGGATTATCTGGTCTTCTCCTAACCATTTTGATTTTGATTAATGTCTAAATACGTGGAAAAAATATAGTTCATGTTTTGTAGATTATGTGTTTCTCTAGAAGTTTATTATAGCACTTTTAATGTGAACAAGTCGTATTGAATACAAATCGTTTGAAGATAAAATGAGTTTGTGGTAGGAATTTAGTAAAGTATGAAAGTCTACATGAAAAGTAAGTATGATTCCTTATGTTTTTAGTTAAACTTATAATTAAATACCACAAATTTATGAAAATTAACTTAAAACAAAAAAATTCTGTTAAATTTTCCTATTGGGGAATGAAATACCATTTAACCCATCACATGATTGTGATTTTTTAGTGGTTAACTTTCTCCTAATAATGTTTTCTATCACTATCCATCAGAATATGATGATTTGTTTTCTCATAAATATTCGTGTTTTTCTACTTGGAATCATAGTATATGTTATCTTTGGTAACCCTTGTTTTTATTTTTCTTTTTTTATAATTGGTAATTTTATTGACTCTTTTTCCGATGTGGGACTTTAAATGATCTTTCCGAGCCCAATTTTAAAATGGTGAGGACACAATTTCCCAAAGGTTGGAAGTATGTAACATCCCAGGTAAAGAAAAAACATGAAATTTTAATATTTATTAATATTTTTTTATTAATTATTAATTTTACTCTAAAGGGGATGCTTGGTTCGATGTCGTACCCAATACACAACAATGGGTTTCTTTGAAATCTTATGTTTCTCAGTAATAATATAATATTATTATTTTTAATGATAGTTAAGGCCTAGCCATTTTATTGGAGAGAATGAACAGAACTAACTCCAATATGAATATACATGTTTGTTAAATGTTTTTACATTTATCCAATAAATTTTAGAGGTTTAAAATGTGAATGAATCTGATTTTATGTATAAATACTATAATATTCTTTAATAGGTCGATTTACCAAATTTTGAATGAGAACTCTATTTAAATCTAAATTTGGCCACTTTTATATGATCTTTAAAAAAATAAAATTTTTCTTTATAATAAGGTCATTAATATTTAATTTGGGTAAAATTTTGGTATTTTTCAAATAAAATTCATTTTTTAATGAATAGTGATAAATAATGTATTTTAATTTTAATCTAATTTTTAATATAATTTATTTATATTGTTAGAGTATATTTTTAATTGTTTTTAAATTGTAATTAGATTATATTTTTGCCATTAAATCTAATGGTTGTCATTGGAATTAATTTCACATTGAAATTGGACATAAACAAGAGTCAATCGTTTGATAGATATTGTTTCTTAAAAATATGTTCTTTGTTTTGACAATGAGAATTAATTTTAAATTTATTAATGAAAATTCTATTTTTTTAATTTGATAATATAGATATCATTTTTTAATTCAGAATATTAAATATAGCTTAGGCTTAATTTTTGGTATTTTTCTAAAAAAATCAATTCTTGACGAATAGTTAAACAACTTAGTAGTATTTAAAAAACTATCTTTTTCATTTAAATGAAATTTTACTACTTCTGTGAATTGAATCTCAAAAATCCAACATACATAGTTGTTATTGGAATGTAAAATGTTGTTCAATAAGATGGAAATAATTTTTGGTGAATAGTAACTTTTGAGTTTTTTTACCGCGGTTAAAGGTAAATAGGGTAATTCAAGATAAAAAGAATATCATAATAACACCAAATTACCTTAACACTTGTCCTAACCTTATTGGATGGTCATGGTCACCCATGGGAATATTTGGGTCGAATTTGGGACCTCATGAAGCCACTTAAGAGTGATAATGACACTTTATTTTAGTTAATTTTATGTAAAGACCAAAATGACATAAACACATATCTTTGAGTAAATAGATTTTTAAATAGGGTTATATATGTTTTACATTCAACTATAAATATTAATTAAAAATCTAAAAATCTTTACCACATCATGGTATTTTGTTTATAATTTTTAGACATCAAATAAATTGAATTATTAATGACACAAGAAAGATGCAGTATTTACCTCGTTAACAAATGATTTAAATAAATAAGATTATACATATTAAAATAACATCCAAAACCTATCGAATTATTATTGTATGAATTTATTTCCACCATGAATCATCATATATTTTAGTTTAATAAGTTATTGACCTTTTGAAACAGAAAATCATTATATAATAAAATAATAGTTTCACACTTTCCAAAAGAGCCCCTCCTCCCTCATATAATATACCCTCACTTCTAACTCATTCAACACACATCTCAAGCCCCGTGGATCTTCCAACCCCTACCCAATTAATCTCTAAAGATTCATATCATACACTTAGAAGCCTTTCCTTAGGCAGAAGACAATTCAAGTAGTCATTTTGGTTCAAACCAACGCGAGTTACCCATATTAAAGGTATTGGTTTCTTTTAACTTCTTCTATTTTATTTTACTTTTCCAACCCCAAAAATATTTGTATTACTTTATTGAATAAAAACCCCAGTATCCTCAATATACATGGATGTTTTTATGAGTTGTATTCGAACTACACTTACACACACCTCCACCTATTGGGTAAAGAACATACTATTTCTATGGATGGAAAATTAACGCCTCAAGATGAGTTAATTGTTTAATTATCTCGTTATGCATCTCATGGTGGCCATTAAGATGGAAATATGTTTCAATATGATATATATTATGTTTCTATTTTCTTTATTCTTCTTTTTTTTCATTTATATCATACCTTTATGGTTTCCATAGCGGGAAAACGCAATAACTTCATTTGAGGAAGTGTGGACTACCGCCCCCTCAAAGTGATATGACTCGTTAATGCCATATCTCGGAAGTATAAAAGGATAGAGTTAATGATATTATATTTTATATTACACTGGAATTATAATATACCTATGTATCATTATGTTTTAATTCAATTAATGTACAAAATAGAAATGAAAGTAGTGTTCATTCGTACGTACGACTACTGTCTCGATGAATGGTGCATTCCATTTATTATCACCAACTGTTATGTACTATTATAAATACTTATATATAATGGATATATAAAATATATATGATATCTAAATCATTAATTTCATTTTTGTGATAATGGACTATTGGCCACATGGACAAATTGTAATTTTAACAAGTTCATTTTAAACTCAAATTACGAACATCAAGGAAATGTCCTATATAAACTCAAATAATTACCAAATTGTTATAGAAAGGTAATAAGACATATAAAATGAATAATATACTTGAAAATATTTCTTTGGGAATTAAAAAATGACATAAGTTTATTATTCAGGATGAACCCGGAATATAGGAGTCAAGTTGGACACGAGTTAAGGGATTTCTCATCTCACATTTAATTCTATGATATTTCCATTGTTCGCCACTTATTTATTTCATGTGGTATATTTTGTACTGAAATTTGTTATATATTATCATAATTAATTTTATATTAGTGGTATTATGTGATTCATTTGGTGGTTTGGTTATACAACTCAATTGATTACAATGTGGTAAGCGGTTTTCATCTCACCTTTTATTCTCGTGAGATTCGTGCTATATTTCCTCTATTTCTTTTTGTGTGGTTTATGTACTACCCATGACTATATTCATTGTTTAATATACATAAATTTATGTTTATTTACGTCTTCATTTTATGATCCATATTTCATAGAGTGTATGTTTCGTAAGTTACGATATCGATTATGGAACCTTTCACCCTCCTCTTTTTAAAAGACATCTTTTTCCTATATCTTTTCATATACATATTATTATGCTGGGATATCTTCTTATATATCCTTATTGATGTAAATTTTATGTCCAAGTGATTATCTAATCCTTTTCTCTCATAAACCCTTTTTTCTGAATTTTAAAGTGACGTTGTTAGGCTGTAAAATTTATGTAAGAGAATTTGTAATCCTAATTTCTATTCCTTGGGTTAATCATCTAATTAATAATGTTGTCATGCTTTGATTATGTGTGGTTTCATTGTTTATTTATTTATAATGAAAATTAATCTCCCCTATGTGTAGATATGCATTTGATATACATAATCACTCCATTGATATTATTATCATGTAATCGATTTGAACTAGATAACAGTAATTTTAACTCAATTTCCCTTCATTGAGTTAAACATCCAAGTCATTGGTTTTGTCTTCAAAAGATCATGTGATAATTTACTCTGATTTATTTACACATAATATCAAATCATATTGAGTGTTTATATATTTTTCACACATTATTATGTAATGTATTTCTCTTTAATCTAAGGATAAGCTTTTTATAAGGGATTTCGTCTAAATTTGCATTCCATTGAGACAACATTATTGTTATACACCAATATTCTCTTATATGGTGTATGTACTATCCTTTGACATATTATATCCTAAATCCCTTTATTATCATGATATTATAATATTCTTATTAAATTTTATTCCTCAATTATTTGTATTCAATCATCTCCCATTTTGTTAAAAAATATTTATCTAAAATATCATTTTAAATGTTTTAATGATTTTTTCTTCCAATTAATTTTCATTGTTCTCCATGTTTAAAATTGGTTTTTAAGATTTATTTATATGGAAAATAATGTTTTCAAATGACAATTCATTTAAAATCTTAAAAGTGGTATGGGACGCTTTGATTTAAAAATCATTTTATTAAATGATTTCAATGGTTTTGAAAATTATTTGTTAAAGAATTGTTTATTTCAATAATTTGATATATTGGGATTGTAATTTGGAAATGTTATATTTACTTTATTCTTGTGTTATGTGTTATTAATATGTTATGGTTACTGGGCATTGTTTAGGTATACGGGTGGTTCCGTGAAAATCCTAGGGCAGGTGAGCCCAAGATATCTCTCCAATGCATTGGGTGACATGACGGAGGTAAATGTTAATGTCTCTCCTATGAGTTTTAGGGAATATATTGTGATGGGTTTTACAAAGGTGACTCCCTATCATTTTGTGATAACTACAATGTATGTATGTTATGAATTCCATAAGTTTACTTTATGATTTATGATATCTGTATGTTATTCATAAATCATATGATTTAATGAGGTTTGTTATGATTGAAAAGTATAGTTTCATTGATTTCTATTTAATGATGGGATACTATTAATTTTAATTATTTTATATCCCATACTGAGCTCTTTTTTCTGATCCCTAGTCTTGAAATGTTTTTCAAAGGATATAAAGATGAATATGGTCAAGGATAAGATCAAGGAAAATCCATGTTATCTAAAACATGGAACTAAACATGACTCATTTTCAAAGAGTTTTTATTTTATGAAAAATGGATACTGGTTAGTGATGTCTACATGTAATATTATAGTTTTTATGTAATAGTTATGGCCTAATTATGTTAAACTCTAAACCTAAAAAGATCCTCAATGCGAATACTTGACATAATTAAATATTTTGTAATGTTTAATGCTGGGTCCTTATGTTATATCCTATTTAAAAATAAAAATTATTTTAACCATAAAAAATATATACTAGGATAGTTTATCTTAATTTCGGTCCATATATTATATTGATCATGTAAACTAATTTTAAAGGATACAAATATATTTTTTATTTTTAATACTAGACTTATTCAATAGTTAGAGAAATACTTTGAAAAATTAATATTTATATCAGACTATTTATTCTGGTAAACTAGGTTATTTTCAAATATTTTGGGTGTTTCGAAATAATCCATTTATTGATAAATTTTTTTATCTTGTGCTCAATTCCCCCACCCCCTCTCATGAGATACTAACTCTGACCAACATTTGTGATCATAGTATTTTCATTCATTGGTGTTAATGTTTTTTATGTCATTTTAAATATGATTTTAGCTGTAATTTAAAAATATTAAATTTTTGTTCATTAAAATTTTGGTTCTTTCTTTGGATAATAGAGAGGGAGGTTATTCTATAAAAATACCTCATTTCATTTATGGTACATATTATTCAAAAATTAATATTATGATGAAAATACATTTGGAAATTATGGGTTTTGATATATGGTCTCCTATATAATATAAATATTAGTTTCCTATTACTACTAAATGTAATTGAGATGAATATACTAATGATTCATAAAACAATAATTTAAAATAAATGAATTCCCTTAACAATGATTTAGGAGATGAGAAATTTAAATTATTATTTTTATGTAAAATTGCTTTCGAGATTTGGAACACATTACCTTTTTACCGTGAGGAAACATTAAATGTTAATGTAAGGAGGACTAGTAAATATGATATTAAATATGTTAATTTTAGAAGAAAGCATGATAAACCCATTTTTTCCATTTATATTAGGATTAATGAGATATTAAACACAACGATACTTATTGGAAAAATAGTATCTGAGAAGGATTAAATAGTGAGATTACTGATATGTCAACAAGAATGATTTAGGGGCTCATCAGTTTCAATTAGAAAATCATGAGACATAAGTGGAATACCAATGTAATAGTTTGTTGGAAATATTATGATGTACGATGTAAAATTAAAGGTAAATCTTGTTGAATATATTAATCATAAAATAAATTCAATATATTTCTAGACTACTACACCTAGATACGGAAAGGAAAATGAAAAAGAGAAGGTATACCCAGCTAGTTCCAGTGAGAGTGAATCGCCTCCAGATAGTGATGAGGAGATGGTTCACATAGCTAAAAGATTGAATAAATTTTACCTGATGATTTTTTTAACAAAAAAAATAACAATGGAATGTATGAAATGAGGGTAAATAGGAATAAATATTGGAAAAGGGATGATGACCCAAAAGAAGATGACTGCTATGAATATAAAATAAAATGTCACATTGAATCAGAATTTCCAATTGTTAAGTACAAAAAGTAATATGAGAATAAAGATATGAGATAGTCGAAGGATGTGAATGCCACATGGAGTGTATCTAAATACATTTTATGTGATTTCAATTATACAAATAAAGATTGACCATATTTAGAGAACATGTGTATTATGAATAAAGTCGTTTAGGTATGTTCTATACCTACTATTTCTAGTATTCTTATTATGCATGAGTTTGATAATTATGAAAATGAACAATATAATGATAATAATATGGAAAATGTAGAATTATTTGAATATTAAATTTTTTATAAGATCCCTTTAATGAGTTAATGGATAATTATAAATGTCCTAAAAGGAATGATACTCAAATTTTAACTGTAATATCTGAACTATTTATAGAAAAAAAAAATTTAGTAACTACTCAAATAAACCAATTATCATATTCTGTAAAATGATAAATTGAATAATTATTAGGAATATTTGAAAATAGTATAGAAATACAAATTTTTTTTGGAAATCATGTTGATCCCAAATATATTATTCAAATAGGATATGAACCTAGATAGATAATTATATCGAAGGCCACATTTGTTCCTAAATCCAGACCTAAAAGTTCTACAGACCATAATTTTTCCAAAAGGACATGACTTGGTTTTTATTTCTGAATGATTGTAATCATTTTATAGGGAACCGAGTAAAAATATGTGGGTTATGAAATCATGTATAAATAACACTTTTTAACCCAAAAAAATTCGGGTACCAAAATCATTTCTCAAGTAAAACATGTTTTGTAGGAAATATACATAAATACCACTAGTATATGTCTATAGTACATGGAAAATGTATTTTCAAGACAGATGATAAGATATTATTCAGGCTTCAATATACATATAAAGGTATATGGTGGACATTTCTCGTTTTGTGATAATGAAAAAGGAAAATTATCGACCTAGTCAAAATCGGCAATAATAAAACAGTTATATTTTCAAATTATTTATTTTTTGATATATTAAATTATAATATACTAAGAATTTATCAATTATGTGATGAAAATTTTAATGTTAAATATGAGAATGATTCTTGAATGGTTTTTTATTCTAAAAATATATTAATTTTTAAATCTAGGAAAAATGACAATATTTATGCTATATATTTAAATACATTAATCTCTGAAAATATTTCATGATTAGGTGCATTTCATAAAGAGCCATACTAGTTGATTAAGAGTTTAGGCCATTTCAACATTCATACACATAGGAAAATAACTAGAAAATGGTTAGTTATGGATATACCTATTATTTAGTTACCAATTGATAAACACTATAAACACTATCCAAAAGGGAAAATCACAAATATTATTTTAAATTAAAGGAATAACATTCAATGTCCCATACACTTTAGTTGGTTCAAATGGAATTTTTTGCACCTTATATAGATTCAACTCTTAATGAGAAGAACTATGTTTTTTTTCATGAATATGATTTATATATGTATAGAAGGGTATAGTTTCTAGCACAAAAATGTAATAACTTTTTTACTTTGTCATTTATTCTTTATATGTAGAAAAATATAGTGGACTTAGAATAAAAACCATAAGGAATTATTGGGGCTGTGAGTTCGAATGTCAATGTATTGAATCATTTTCTTCACAAAATGGCTACGCTCATTACATTTATTCTCTTAGGACACCCCAGTAAAATGTATTTTTTGAGAGAAGAAATAAAACCTTTCAAGAGGTACCTCAGAAAAATGTTAATATTTTATGACCTACCTATCTATTTTTCAGATGAATCATTCAATAAATCTTGCAATATCATCAATAAATTTTTGATTAGAAATATCTATAAGAATACCCCTTATGTGCTATAGAATAATAGGAATCCTAAGGTTAATTACTTTATAGTTTTCTGTGGGAATGTTTTTATTCTTAACACTAAGGATAACATGGAAAATTGTTCATCCAATAGTGATGTAAGTATTTTCTTTGGTTATTCAATTTCCAGAAAATCCAATTGAAATTTAAATTAGAATAAAAAAAATGTTTATTAATTTTTCCACGTCAAATTTGATGAAACCGATCCACGTGAGCATAATGCCTCTTTATAAAATCTTGAGGATTATTTATATTCAATGAACATAAATTCATACCCATTAGATTCCAATATCAAATAAGTAGAAAAATCATCCAATTCTGAAGAGTCTCCATAACATCAAGAACTCGAACATATAAATAGATATGTGACATGTCACTCACTTTATAGAGTTTTTAGAATTGTTATGTACAATCTTTTATATTCTTTTGTTAGTGATATAAATAGAGGAACACTGACTGTAGATTCTATTAAAATCAGGTTGAACATCTAGATTTCTTATATCATCATCAATATTAGATCATCAATGAAGCTATTAATGATTAATTTTGGGTGATAGAAATAAAAGAAGAGTTAATTTGGTTTTGAAAGGAACAATATGTGGGAAATTTTAGATTGACTCAAGGACACCATGACTATTTCAAATAAATGGGTATTTAGTAATAAAGTTGAAGAAGTAGTCACTATATTTAGAAAAAACTGTAGAAATTTTGGGAATGATTATAGTCTGGAATAAGTAATTAACTATAAGGAAGCAATTTCACATGTATCCAAACATTAATCCATAAGAATCCAACGAGCTAATACATCACATATATATTTCAATATTTATCCAATGGATGTTAAAAGTGAATTCATAAATGGTTTTATAGTTAAGGATGTTTATATTTAACAACATCCTAGTTTTCAAAACCCTCATTATCCATATTATTTTTTTAAATCAACCAAATATTTATATTGTAGGGAAGAACATCCTAAATCATGGAATAATAAGCTCAAAAGAAATTATTTCAAAAGGATTTTGAAATAGAATAGATGATCCTTACCATTTCATAAAATGAATTTCAAAAAATGTATTTGTAATAAATATATATGTTGATTATATTATTTTTGGATGATTGGAACATTTTTTATGTGTTGATTTTTTAAAAATGTTGAGGAATTTGTTTTAAATGATTTTACCAGGTGAACTAAAATTATTTTATGGGTTTATGATTTTTCAAAACCTAGATGAAATTATTTTAAACTAAATTAAATATGAAAAATATATTCTAAAATATTTAAACATGGATAACAATAAATTTATAGGTTGTATTTTGAATACACACTATAAATTAGACCTTGATAATGCTGGGAAACCAGTTTATCAAACTAGGTAAAGAGGGTTGATTTGATGTCTTCTCTACTTGACAACTAACATACTAGCTGTTATGTTTAGTGTGTGATAGTGTGATTGATTTCAAGTAAATTGAAAAGAGTCCCACAAAATTTTTTTTTAAAATAATTTTCAAATACCACAAGTATATTACCAATTTGGGCATGTTTAATCCAAGAGGCAAAAAATTTATTTATTGTGTTATTCTAATTCCAATTTTGGTGGATTAATGAAATACCAAAAAGGATTTTTTGGGACTTGTCATTTTTTTAGCAACTCATTAATTTTATGATGAAGTAAATAAACTAAATTTCGTTTCATTTTCTACTATTGTTGTTGAGTATAAAAATTCAGAATGATTCTATGTAAAAATATTGTGGATGAAACACACTCTACAAGAATATGGATATCAATTACGAAGATTGCCTATAAAATATGACAAAACATGTGCTGCTAACTTTTCTAAGAATCATGTTTCACATTCTTTAACAAATAAAATTGATATAAGACATAGCTTTCTGAAATATATATTTCAAAAAGGAGATATAAATCTTGAATCTATTGGAATATAACATTAGAAAGTTGATATATTTACTAAGACTTTGAATTTTGAGAGATTAAATTTAATCATGAATGAGTTTGGAGTGATATGTTTTTGTTATGTATAATTTTCAATGAAATAACGATATGACATACCATTGTGGTTGAAATATCGATGTGACATCATGTTATTGGCCTGTCATGTCATTGGATTTTCTGGTCATTGGCCTGTCATGTCATCAACATATCATTTCATTGGATTTTCATCTCGTTGGATTGTCATACCATTAAATATTCATATATTTCACTTGTCACACCAATACTTTTCATGGATTTTTTTGTTTCTTGATATTTTGAACATCATATATATTTCATCCAATTTATGTGATTTCTTATAAACACAATGGGTTTTTTTTCATGGATTTCAATTCCAATTTCACGTATTATAACTAATTTTGAATACCTAATATCACAAATGATATTCAAGTGTCTTAATTCATTTTACCAAGAAATATTGATCCCTAAAAAATACTTTTGTATCCCTCTGGAGTGTAGTTCAACCCTTTCATCACTCTCTTTACAAAAATTCTTCTTTCCATCGATTGATCATGCCGAGCGAATTTTAATTCCATATATGGAGAGCTCATTTTGAGCATTCGCCATCTAAGTCAACATCGTCATATTAGAAGAAGATCAAGTTGAGTGCACCATCTATAGTAGGTCTAGAAAATTTGATGTTTGCTGATAGGATAGATGTACCAAAAATGGAAGTTTAATCAAAGTGGATTCTATCTAGTAGGTTTATGGTTAAAAAATTAATTCAGAATCAGGGATGGATATATTTTTTTCCTCCAAAAAGGGCCCTTTTTACCCAAATTTTTTCTATGAGTTTTATCAATTTGTATAGTTTTTGTTTTTTCATGATGATTCTGATTAGATTACAAGTCATGTGAATGAAAATTTGTGTGTATATTCATCATGAAATTGGGAAATCGATTTACGTGTTCCTCATAATGGAATCTATGATGTCCACTGAGTTTTAATTATAGAATGTAGTTTTTTGTTTATTTATATGGAAGATCATCTTGTGCGTATAGGAGATAACATAACTGGAAGGAATGTTTCCTCTGAGTTTGATGAAGAATGTAGGTTTCTCTTTATGTTTTTGCTGCACATGTTTTTCCCATGGATTAGTGACTTCCCAAAACTAAGATACCATGTTTTGTATCATCTATCTCTAATGACATGTGGTCACAAGATTAATCGATGTAGATTTATTATGATGAATTTTTGTGAGAACACCAAGACATCATGAAGATCAAATTACTTGATATACCTGAATAATTTTTCTACCATGTTGGAGGAAAAGTGCATAGCACGTTCTTATGAATAGACTGTCATAGACTATGATGGTTTCTATCTATGAAGTTCTACATGTTCAAGAACAGATATTAGCTAGAAATCTTGGAAAACACAGCTGGTTGGATATTTTATGATGTTATATATGGAGAATAATATGGTTGATCATCCAACTAGACTTATGGATGATATTGATACAGTATTTGAGCCTAATAAAAATAGTGGAAATCTCTGATGTTAAGAATGAAGTTGTTACTAATGTTGAAATAAAACCATCTAATGATGCTGGGAGTGACCCTAATTCTCCTCTCAAATCCTCTCCCCTTGCTTTTGGAGATCTTGTCCCACCAATGTGTTTGAAGAAAAAGAAACATTAGTTAAATATGATGAAGAATAGATGGAGGTATCTATAGAGGTGCAATAAAAGAGTTCACAATAAACTAAAGATAATAATTAGGAGGAAGAAAAGTAAAAGAATATGATAAAGGATGTGATGATGGTTGTGATAAAGACTCTAACCAAAATAGTTCTAGTGGATGAATCAAAAGAAATTATGTGAAGATTACTTCATAGCATTGAAATTATGTTGTTTAGGGCATAAATATACATCTCTAGAAATATTTTATAAAGATCCACTTGTTGATTAAGTTTATGCAAGTTATTTTTATAATTTTCAAGTAGTATCTAATTCTTATATGGTAGATAAAATGAGAATTATATTTACCATTGAATAGCATGTTGTTGAACGAGAGAAAAAGGTTCTTATTGAGAAAGAATTTTCGAATTAATAGTTGGTTGATTTAAATGTTGATAATCTTTATGTAGAAGTTAATGTGGATTTCTAGAAGCTATATGTTCTTAATGTGGGTAAAATGTTAGAATCTGAGCCAACCAATACTTTTTTATAGAGCTCAGATACTCATATGTGAAAATAAATCCCTGCAGCCAATGTATAGTTATTGGATAGATAGAATTAAAATATTGATACATCAATGGTTGTATCAAATGTTTGTGTCCCCTAAAACTTCTCATGTAGCTTGTGATTTTTATGGAATATGTTTTGATCACATGTCTTAATAATGGAGATAATTCATTATGACTATATCAAAGCAAGATATACATAAGGATTGATTTTAATAATATCTTAAGGGATCCTTAATAACTCAATTTTATTTTGATGGTCTACTGAAAAAGTTCTCTTATATGAGAACTCCAACACCTGTAATCATACACCAATTTCTATAAAAGATGATATACTCATAAAAGGTGAATTGGATGCTTTTGGGAAAAAAGTGATGTTTGATTTTACTTTGATTTTAACTAATAAACCTCTTAAAGATTATTTCATTTATGAGAAGGATGGGAAAAACATTTTCTAGTTGCTTAATCAAAATATCCGACCAAATATGATGGATGACATTTCTGGGATAAAGATTGAGAATAAATGAATTTTATGTTAGTCTTATTATTTTAATGCAATGGTTTGTGGACTTGAAGTAATCCTTTACTAATTATAGTTATGATATGCCTAAAAATATTGAGGAAACACCTCTAGATAAATTCATTATTCCTACTCTTCCTCCTTAAATGTTTTCTGATGATTAGATTAGGAATGTTTTAATGGATGAGTTGAGGACTACTATAGTCAGTGCTTTAGGATGTATCACTGATCATCCATAAGAGTCTTTTTGAAAACTTAGGTACAATTTTAAACATGTTCTCAAGGAAACTACCACTTATACCCATGATATGAATTATGACTGGGAAACCATTACCGAATAAATTATGTATTATCTCTCTCTGATTTACACAAAATAATGTAATGGATTCCAATTGGAAATTCATTACTACGAATTTGAGAATTCCTCCTATGACTCATACTTTCAAAGAGAAAGTAAGAAAACTCAAAGAGATAACCCCAGTGTCCTTTTTAAGAAGTGAAATGTAATTTATTTACTGTGATAGATATGGGTTTCTAAATCATTATATATTCTATGAATCTCATTATGCTTTATTTTAATCATCAAGGCCAGTTAGTTGTTTCTCACTGAGCCATTCTAATTAATCCTCAGTTCTCCTCCAAATCCGGTGATACTGGTGGTTCCACTATACATCTTCCAGCCAGTGTTCATCATTTTCCTTTGAATCCATCACATTTTGTGTGAAAACTCATGTGATTTGTTGTTTTAGATGATCGTCCACTTCATTCTCTCTGTGGTTGTTCTCCCGAGGGTCCATAATCTTCCTCGAGCTGACCCTGTGTAACATCCCAGGTAAATAAAGAATATTACATTTTCATATTTGTGAATAAAATATTAATATTACTTTAATGGTAACGCTATGCTCGATGGCTTACCCAAAACGCAACAATGAGTTTCTTTGATATCTTACGTTGCACTCTAATAATAAAATAATATTTTTTTTAAATGGTAGTTAAAGACTAGCCGTTGTAATGGTAGGAATGAACACAACTAACTAAAAACTGATTATATATGTTTGTCAAATATTTTTACTTTTATCCAATAAATGTTAGAGGCTTAAAATGTGAATGAATCCAATTTTAAACGTAAATATTCGAATATTCTTTAAAAGGCAGATAAATAGCATTTTGGTGGTGAACCCTTTTTAAATCAACATTTTGAAAACTTTATATGTTATATTGGTCCAAATAAAATCCTTCTTTATAATCTGGACATCAATATTTACGTTGTGTAAATTTTTGTTATTTTTCAGATAAAGATCATTTTTAATGAAAATGTTGTTTTTTAATTAAAAACCTCCTTTTAATCTGATTTATTTATATGGATAGATTATATTTTTAATTTTGGTTAAAGTATAGATAGAATATATTTTTACCATTTAATCCAATGGTGGTCATTGGAATTAATTTCACTTTAAAATTGGACCTAAACTAGTGTCAATATTTTGATATATTTTGTTTCTTAAAAACACACTATTTGTTTTGAAAACGGGAATTAATAATTAAGTTGATTAATGATAAATATATGTTTTTAATTTTTTAAAATAGAAATCATTTTTTAATTTGGAATATCAAATATATCTTATGGAGAATTCTGGGTATTTTTCTGAAAAACTTCAATTTTTAATGAATAGTGAAACCACTAAGTGGTAGTTAAAAACTGATTTTTCATTAAAATAAAACATTACCACCTCTGTGATTTGAATTTAAAAAATCCAAGATAAATGGTTGTCATTATGATGTATAATGGGGTTCAATTGGATGAAAATAATTTCTGGTGAATAGTAACGTTTAAGTTTTATTAATCACGATTAAAGGTAATTAGTGTAATTTAAGTTAAAGATAATGTTATAATAATATGAAATGACCTTGACACATATCCTACCCTTATTGGATGATTCATGGCCGACCAATACAATCCATGGGTCAACATGGGGACCCCATGGAGCCACTTGGGTAAGAAAATGACATTAATTACTTTTTATTTAAAGGTAAAATAAAAATGTCACAAACATGTATTGTTTTACTAAAACACTTGTTACATTGGGTTATAAAAGTCATATTTTTTACTAAAAATATTCATTGGAAAGATAAATGTATTTACTACATCATTGTATTTTTTTTATAATTTTTATACATTAAATAAATTAATTTATTTATGACACCATGATGATGACGTGATTACCTCATTAATAAACGAGTTAAATAAAATGAAAAAATAACGTAATAACTAAAACATAAACATGTAAAAAACCTATTGTAAGGGTTTATTTATAAAACTTATCACCTTATCCTTTAAATATATAATTTTTTGACCTTTGATATTCTAAAACAATTTTATAATAATGTAACTTTTCACGACTTTCAAGTGTGCCCCTCCTCACTCTTATAAAAGGCCCCCAACTCTACCTCCTTACCCACACCTCTAAAGACCTTGTCTCGTCCATCCTCATATCCTATTGTCTATCCACATCCCTCTCTTACACGTAGAAGCCTCACTTTGGCAGAAGTCTTTCCATGGAAGCCTTTGAGCTCAAATAAAAAAGAGTTATCTGATTTGAAGGTAATGTCTCCCCTTATGTTCTTTTGTTTTATTTTTCTTCTCCAACCCACTAAACTTATTTTATTCCTTTATTTTGTAAAAAAACCAGTATCTAAAATATATTAGGATGATTTTATGATGAGTAATCGAGAAAAACTCATAAAAACATCCATCTAATGGTTAAAGAAGATATTGTTTCTGTGGGTGGTCAATTACTGCCTCACGAAACAATGATTCTTCAATATTCTTTTAACACATCTCATGGTGGCCATTAAGATGTCACTGTAATTCTATATGATATATAAATTATGTTTATGTATTCCTTATTCTTCTTTATTTTCCATTTATGCCATAGCTTTATGGTTTCCATAATGGTTAAATATGATAATTTCATTTTAGGAAGTGCAGACAACCACCCCCTTAAAGTGATTTGAATCATTAATACCATATGTGGGATGTATATAGGATGGATTTAATGATGTTATATATTATATTATACTTTAATTATAATATAAATATGTATAATTATTCTTTTCATTCCATTAAAGTATGAAATAGAAATGAAAGTAGTGTTCATGCGTACGTACGGCTTACCTTCTCCATGAATGGTACATTTCATTTCTTATCTCCAAATGTTATGTACTATTATAAGTACATATATTTAATGGATATATATGTCATATATTACATCTAAATTATGGATATAATTCTGTAATTTTAATATATATATCTCTCATTTATTTTTATTTCCATTAGTATGACAAAGAAATGAAAGTAGCGTTCATGCGTACGTACGCCCTACCGTCTCCATGAACGCTGCATTTAATTTTTTATCTAAAAATGTTGTAGAATATTATAAAATAAATATATTCTGGATATATATGATATTTTAAACATTAATACTATTCTGGAGATGATGTACCTATAACTACATGGAAATTTATTTTCCAAAAATTTTAATTTTGACTCATGTACTGAACATCGACAAAAACGTCTGATATGAACTCACATTATTATCCAATTATTTTAACAATATAATATGTGATATGAACTGAATTATAATCTTTAAATGAGGTACTTATGTAATTATAAATTGACCAAAGTTTATTATTTATGAATATAAAGAAATGAACTAGACAAGTCAGGCATTAGGTAAGGGATCCTACCTCTCTCTTTCTTTTTAAGTACTCTCTTTTATGTCACATACTTTAATCTCCTCTTTCTTATGTTGGGGGATGTTATTTTATATTTATATTCCAATAATTTTTATGTTAATGTGATTAGAGACCCTATTTTATCTCATCAATCCATTTATGTAATTTTTAAGTTGCACTGTTAGGTTGTCGAATTTTCGTAAGGGATTTTGTATCTCACTTTTAATTACGTGAGATTTCCATTGTTCACCACTTATTTATTCCATGTTGTGTATTTTGTACTGACATTTGATATATATTATCTTTATTATTTCTATATTAATGGTGTTCTGTAATTCATTTGGTGGTTATTATCTATTGGTCATACGACTCGATTGATTACAGCAAGGTAAGGGGTTTTTCTTCTCACTTATATTCCCGTGAGATTCATGATACATTTGCCACTATTTACTTTTGTGTGGTGTATGTACTTCCCATTATTGTATTATTTTTGTAATATAATCTAATTTTTTGGAATTTACAACTTTATATTATGACCATTATTTCATGGGGTGTACGTTTTGAATGTTATCCAAAAACGTAAGGGAACATTTCTCCCTCCTCTTTTTAAAAGACTTATTTATGATAGATCTTTTTATTTACATAATCTAATGTGGGGATATGTTCTTTTATATCCTTATTGATGTAAATTTTATGTCCATGTGATGAGATACCATTTTCTCTCTTATCAACTAATTTTATGTATTTTAAAGTGACGTCGTTATGCTGTCGAATTTTAGCAAAGGAACTTCTTACCTCAATTTCAATTCTTTGGGATAAACTTGTACTCCTTGAATATGTCATTCTATGAAAATGTGTGAATGAATATGAATGTTTTACACTTAATATCCACTTATATTTGGTGTATTTATATTTTTTACCCAAAATTAGGTATTTGATTTATCCTTAATCTAAGGATATCATCTTTGAACGAGACTTTGTCTCAATCTCCTTTCACTGAGGAATATTTTGTTCTAATACAAGACTTTATTTTATAGGTTGTATAAACACCTTTGACATTTTACTTCATTCAAAGGGAATCTTTTTCTAAGATTTTTTTTACTGAATGACAAAAAATAATGTTTCTTTTCACATACGTGGTGACAATGACCTTTTCCACCGCCGTGAGTACTATTTGACCTTTGCATTCCTTAACAAGCCGTAATGTTTTTAAAAGAAAATAAATACCATATAATCTTTTATGTATTTTGGTATTGAAAATGGTTTTGATAATTGATTTGTTATGTAAATATATTTAAGTGATATATTGTGATTTAAATGTGGAAATGTTTTCATTCCATTATATTTGTTTTATGTCTTATGATTTTGTAATGGTACTAGGGCCTTTGACAGGAGATTACATGATAAACCAAATGAAGGGTGGTTCCATGAATACTAGGATGGGTGGTTACATTATAACCTCCAATTAATGGGATATGGAAGCCAGTCGTATGGCTATTACATGTAGTGATATGTGTGGAAGTCGACCGTGTGGTTATTCCATTTAAGTATTTTTATGTCCCAAGTTACATTTATAGGTTATGTGTTCTTTATATGTGTTTATGGTAATATTTTGGTTACAAAAGGATATGTAGTGATCTTTTATTCAGTGAAGAGTATTTACTACTTCTTAAAGGTGAAATGTATTACTTTGATAAAGTATTCATTGTTTAATTGTTGTTTTGAAAAACTTACAGTTTTCCTTCTTTTTGTATCCTTTAATGGGATTTTTATGCAGAGCCCAAGTTTTTGAAATTTTATCCATTGGAATTAATGATGAATAGGTCATGAATGGGATCAAGGAAAGACATTATATCTAAAACATGGAACTAGACATGTTTATTTTTAAGATTTTTTATTTTATGGAAAATTAGTAGAAGTGTCTACTTTGTAATCTTTTGAGATGTAATAGTTATGTCTTAATTCTCTAAACCACTAAACCTAAAATGATCATCTATTTGAATTATTTATTTAATTCATGAATGTGTTATGTTTCAATGTGGGGTCTTTTAATTTGGTATCAATGGTCGGTTTAAATAATTTTAGAGGTTAGAGTGCTGTTTATGTATAAGTGACAAGTTGTGTATAACCACAATGGGTAGTGTATTATATATAGTCATTAATTTTTTTTGAAATTTAGAATTAGTTTGAGATAACTTGGATAACTATATATTAGTTTTTATCTTCATCATTTTTATATGATGATTTTACTGATATTCTCACACTGACCTTTTTAGTTATAGAAAATGGATGTAACTAGCAGGCACCAAAGTAACATTGGATGTGAAGGAAACTATGACAGTTTTCTAAGCGAGCAACTAAATGATATGGGATCTACAATGATAAGTCTTTTGTTTATCCTAAACCAACTATCTAGAGTCATGATTGACCACCTAAACCATGATGATTTTTATAAGGCATCATATATGCGAGAGTCAAATCCCTACGGAAGTTCAAGTAATAATCTTAAAGGTAAGTGTGTTCAAAAACCTATGTGTCAAAGATGAGGAAAGAAACACCTGGGAATATGTTTCATTGGGACAGAAAGATTGTATAGATGTGGAAATGATGGTCGTAAATCATGATCCTTCCAAGGAAAAAGGAAGCATCCATTTGACTCCAGGAAAGGGAAATAAGTTCTTTCTGAGAGATCAATTGAATGTTTTAAATGTGGTCTGCATGGTCATTATGAAAACACATGTCCTATGAAGATGTTTTGGGAATGGAATCACCATGATCGTACAAATATTCATTTACCAATACCTAATGACATTCCTATTGAGGATGAAGAAACTGACAAAGACTAATCAATGGTATAGATTATTTCTTAACATAGGTTTTCCTATTTTGGAATCTTAGGATATTATTCATGATTTTGTTTATAGGAAATAAGTATTTATGAATATGTTGGAAAGTAATGGTTAATGGATCATGAATAATGTTTAAGTAGTAAGAAGTCTACATAAAAGGGTTTCAAGAGTTATGATAGATTTTAGGATGGTGAAATTCTTAAATGTATTAAGTCTCTTTTGATGATTGTGTTACATTAGAAGAATTTTTATAGTATTTGTAACCCTGATGTTTGATATATGAAAATTTTATTCAAGGAATAGTTATCTATTATTTTTTGGACATAGTTATAAAGAACCATTTGGGTTTATATGATCATTAATTTTGAGGTAATTATTGGTTACTATATGTTTTGATGGAAAATGAAAGGCATGAGATAAATTTGAAGTTAAATTATATTATGGTTATTTTTTATTATATTATCTCTTTTTGGGGAATGTTTTGAGAATTATAAAGTTTTTTTAAAAAGGACGACATGCAGACCGTGTGACAACCCGTCACGCCAGACAAAGCTGTGGGAATCGAACCCACAACCAAAGTGCGACTGATATTTATCGCCTACCACCGGACAAAGTGAAGTCCCAGGTTAGTATGACAAATTCTTTTTAGCTATATAATTTTATGAATCAAGAATAAGTTGATTTTTTGTTATCAAGGTAAATATTGACATATCATGGAGGATATATGATTAGGTTAATTACTTTTCAATATGAGACTTTAGGAGCAATTGATGTTATTTCAAGATAAATGTTAATTTTTACCTTGGAAGACTATGTGATTCATTCCTACAAATATTTGGGTTTCAATCTTATTTTGGTTTACTTTGAATAATTTTATGGACAAATTGTTTATCGAATAGTCTTCGTTGAACTTTGGGTTTTGTTGGGTACATTTTGGAGATTAAGAATAGATTTCATTTTTATAAAGGATTATCCTTTTGTGGATTATCTAATCCTGTTCTAACAATTTTGGTTTTGGTTATGATCTAAAGACATGGGGAATATATAGTTCTCTTTTGTGGATTAGGTGATTCCCTAGAAGTTGATTATAGAGCTCTTAATGTGAACAAGTCATCCTAAATACTCGTCTTTTGGAGGAAAAATGAGTTTGTGTAAGAAATTTAGTTATATATGAAAGTCTACACGGCAAGAAAGTATGTTTCCTTGTGATTTAGTTAAGCTCGTAAATAAATTCCTCAATGAAAAGTAACTTAAAACTAAAATGTTTTCTATTAACTTTTCATACTGGGGAATCAAATACCGTTTAACCCATCACATGTTTGTAATTTTCTGGTAGTTATCCTTTTCCTAAATATGTTTCTATCACTCTCCATCAGAACTAAACCCTTTTCTTTTTATCAGCCATATCCATGTTTTCATGGAATCCTAGTACATGTTGTCTCGGGTGACCTTGGTACTTTTCTTTAATTTTTTTAAATTAGTAGTTTAATTTACTCCTTTTCCAATGTGGGGATTTCAATGAAGTTTCCAAGCCCAATTTTAAAATTACGAGGACGCAATTCCAAAAAAAAAGAACTGAACAAACTAAAAATGATTATATTTGTTTTTCAAATATTTTTACTTTTATCCAATAAATTTTAGAGGCTTAAAATGCGAATGAATCCAATTTTAAGCGTAAATATTTGAATATTATTTATAAGGTCGATTTACCGCCTTTTATGGTGAACCCTTTTTAAATACACTTTTTGAAAAATTTATATATTATATTGGACCAAATAAAATCCTTCTTTAGAATCGGAACATCAAAATTTACTTTGTGTAAATTTTTGTTAGTTTTCGGATAAAGATCAATTTTAGTGAAAATGTTGTATTTTAATTCAAAACCTCCTTTTCATCTGCTTTAATTATATGGATATATTATCATTTTAATTGTGTTTTAAGTGTAGTTAGAATATTTTTTTATCATTTAATCCAATGGTGGTCATTGTAATTAATTTCACTTTGAAATTAAACTTAAACTAGTGTCAATCTTTTGATATATTTTGTTTCTTAAAAACACGCTATTTGTTTTAACAACGGGAATAAATTTTTAAATTGATTAATGCAACTTATATGTTTTGAATTTTGTAAAATATAAATCATTTTTGAATTAGGAATATCAAGTATAGATTAGGGGGATTTTTTTGTATTTTTCTGTAAAACATCAATTTTTGATGAAAAGTGAATCCACTAAGTGATAGTTAAAAAACTGATTTTTCGTTTAAATGAAATTTTACCACATCTGTGATTTGAATTTCAAAAATCCGACATACATGGTTTTCATTATCATGTAAAATTTGGTTCAATGGTATGAAAATAATTTTTGGTGAATAGTAACTTTTAAGTTTTATTAATCGAGATTAAAGGTAATTGGTGTAATTTACGGTAAATATAATGTTATAATAATTTGAAATTACCTTGACACATGTCCTACCCTTATTGGATTAGTCATGCACGACCAAGACAGTCCATGGGTCAACTTGGGGACCCCATGGAGCCACTTGGGTAAGAAAAGGACATTAATAACTTTTTATTTAAAGTTAAAATAAAAATGTCACAAACATTTATTATTTTTCTAAAAAAATTACTTAGGGTAATACAAGTCATATTTTTTACTATAAATATTCATTGGAAAGATAAAAAGATTTCCTACATTATAATATATTTTTTATAATTTTTATACTTTAAATAAATTAATTTATTTTTGACACCATGATGATGCAGTGATTACCTCATTAATAAACGATTTAAATAAAATGAAAATATAATGTAAAATATAAGATAAAACTTTTCAAAAACCTATGGGATTGGTGTATTTAAAACCCTTATCACTTTATCCTTGAAATATATAATTATGGGACCTTTGATATCCGAAAATCATTATATAATAATGTATCATTTCAAGACTTTCCGAGAGTGCCCCTCCTCACTCTTAGAAAAGGCCCCCACATCTACCTCCTTACCCACACCCCTCAAGCCCTTGGATCATCCAAAAACTGCTCATATTGTCTCTCCACATCCCTATCTTACTCCTAGAAGCCTCACTTTGGGCATAAGTCTTTCCAAGGAATCCTTTGAGCTCAAATCAAAAAGAGTTATCCGATTTGAAGGTAATGTATTCTCTTATGTTCTTTTGTTTTATTTTTCTTCTTCAACCCCATAAACTATTTTTATAACATTCTTTTGTAACAACACCAGTATCTTAAATATACTGGGATTATTTTATGAGGATAATTCTAGCTACCCTCATACACACCTCCATATAATGGTTAAAGAACATACTATTTCTGTGGGTGGCGAATTACTGCCTCACGAAACAATGGTTGTTCAATATTCTTTTAACACCTCTCATGGTGGCCATTATGATTTCACTGTATTTATATATGATATATAAATTATGTTTATGTATTACTTATTCTTCTGTATTTTTCATTTATTCCATACCTCTATGGTTTCCATAACGGGTAGACACGATATGTACATTTTAGGAAGAGCGGACTACCGCCCCCTTAAAGTGATTTGAATCGTTAAAACCATATGTGGGATATATAAATGATGGATTTAATGATGTTACATATTATATTATACTATAATTATAATATACCTATGTATAATTCCTTTTTTAATTCTATTAATGTATGAAATATAAATGAATGTACCGTTCATGCGTACGTACGACTTACCGTCTCCATGAACTATACATTTCATTTCTTAACTCCAAATGTTATGTACAATTATAAGTACATATATATAATGGATATATATGTAATATATTACATATAAATGATGGATTCATTATGTAATTATAACATATATATATCTCTCATTTATTTTTAATTCCATTAATATGACAATGAAATGAAAGTAGTGTTCATGCGTACGTACGACCTACCGTCTCCATGAACAATGAATTTCATTTTTTATCTCCAAATGTTATGGAATAGTATAAAATGAATATATACTGGATATATATTATATTTTAATCATTAATACTATTCTGGAGATGATGTACCTATAACTACATGGAAAATTAATTTCCAACAAGTTCAATTTTGACTAATGTACCGAATATCGACAAAAACGTCTGATATGAACTCACATTATTAACAAATTATTATAACATTATAATATGTGATATGAATTGAATAATAATATTCAAAGGAGGTCCTTAACAATGTATAAATTGACCAATGTTTATTATTCACAAATATAAATAAACGAACAAGAAAAGTCGGACTTGAGTTAAGTGATCCTACCACTCTCTTTCTTTTTATGTACTCTATTTTATGTCACTTACTTTAAGATCCACTTTCTTATGTTGGGGGAAGTTATTTTATATTACTATTGCTGTATTTTTTATGTTAATATGATTAAAGACCCTATTTTATCTCATCAATCCATTTTTGTAATTTTTATGTGGCGCCGTTAGGCTGGCGAATTTTCGTAAGGGATTTCTTATCTCACTTTTAATTCCATGAGATTTCCATTGTTCGCCACTTATTCATTGCATGTGGTCTGTTCTGTACTGACATTTGATATATATTATCATTATTCTATCTATATTCATGGTGTTCTATAATTCATTTGGTGGTTATTATCTTTTGGTCATACGACTCAATTGATTACAACAAGGTAATGAGTTTTTCTTCTCAATTTTATTCCCGTGAGATTCATGATACATTTTCCACTATTTCATTTTGTGGGGTTTATTTACTGCCCATGATTGTATTCTTTGTGTAATATAATCTAATTTATGGGTATTTAACACTTCATTGTATGAACATCATTTCATGGGGTGTGCGTTTTGAAAGTTATCCAAATCAGTAAGGGAACCATTCACCCTCCTCTTTTTAAAAGACTTCTTTTTGTTATGTCTTATAATTTACATCTTCTTAAGTGGGGATATGTTCTTCTATATCGTTATTGATGTAAATTTTATGTCCATGTGATGATATAATATTTTCTCTCTCATTAACTAATTTCATGATTTTTAATGTGATGCCGTTAGGCTGTCGAATTTTTGCAAGGGAACTTCTTAACTAAATTTCAATCCTTTGGGTTAAACTTGTACTCCTTGAATATGTCATTCTATAAATATGTGTGAATGAATCTGATTGTTTTACACTTAATATCCACTTATATTGGGTGTATTTATATTTGTCACACATAATTATTTAATTGATTTATCCTTAATCTAAGTATACCGTCTTTGAACGGGACTTCGTCTCAATCTACATTCGTTGAGGTATATTTTGTTCTAATACAAGACTTTCTTTTATACGCTGTATAAACGCCTTGGACTTTTCACTTCATTCAAATGGAATCGTTTTCTACGAATCATATTACTTAACAAAAAAGTATTGTTTCTATTAACGTACGCGGCGACAACGACCTTTTCCGCTGCCACGAGTACTATTTGACCATTGGCTTCCTTAACATGTTGTAGTGTTTTTAAAAGAAAATAAATAACATATACACATTTATGTATTTTGGTATTGAAAATGTTTTTGATAATTGATTTTTTATGTCAATATATTTAAGTGATATATTGTGATTGAAATGTGGAAATGTTTTCTTTCCATTATATTTGTTTTATGTCATATGATTTTATATTGGTACTTGGACATTTGATGGGTTGTTACATGATAAACCAAATGATGGGTGGTGTTGTGAATACCAGGATGGGTGGTTAGGTTATAACCTCAAATGTATTGGGTATGGAAGTCGGCCGTATGGATATTCCATGTTGTGATATGTGTGGAAGTGGACCATATGTTTATTCAATTTAAGTATGATTATTTCCCAATTTACCTTTATATATTATGTGTTCTTTATATGGGATTATGGTAATTTTTGGGTTACAAAGGATAAGTAGTGATCTTTTATTCAGTGATGAGTATTTAATACTTCTTAAAGTTGAAAAGTATTACTTTGATAATGTATTCAGGGTTTACTTGTTGTTTTGAAAAACTAACATTTTTCCTTCTTTGTGTATCCTTTACTGGTGTTTTTATGCTCATCCCATATTTTTTAAATGTTCTCCATAGGACTTAGAGATGAATAGGGTCAAGGATGGGATCATGGAAAGACATGTTATCTAAAACATGGAACTAGACAAGTTTCTTTTTAAGAGTTATTATTTTAAAGAAACTTAGTAGAAGTGTCTACATAGTAATCTTTTGAGATGTAATAGTTATGTCTTAATTATCTAAAACTATAAACCTGAAAAGATCCTCTATGTGAATTATTCATTTAATTCATGATTTTGTAATGTTTTAAGGACGAGTCCTTACACCCTTGAACCTCACATAAGGAGAAATAGAAAGCTTTGGCTAAAAAAAATTAACCATTGGACCCTTCATCCAAAACATAAACATTTTTAATTTTTTTTTACATTCTATGTGTTTGATTGGACTTGGTTTCTAATAACTTTTTACTCATTAGTTTTATTGTCAATTTTTAATTGTTCTCCTTAAATTATCATTATTTATATTCATTACTATCTTTAGTCTTCTAATCATTACCTTTTTTATTATCGCAAAAGAGGGGTTATTCTAATGGAATGCTGAAAACCCTTATAGAATTTATTATTTATTAAATTATGGAATAACAGATTTATTATAATGTTGTTTCTATTATATCATAGATACTATTATGTTTTAGTGTTTATATTCCTGATAAATAACTCTTTTACATAATCTTTTCCTATTTATTATTATTTAATACTATCTACACATACTATGAATGATAAGAATTGTTTTATATTTTGTAATTCCTTTTGATGAAACATTTTTACATTTATAATATTCTTTGGTGCCAAAAATCATGATCATCAAAAATGGGGATATTTTTTTCCTCCTAGTTTTAAGGACAACATAATCATGATTCTAATATTCTTATTGAGTTTCATATTTTCTATAAGAATATGATATTTTGAGATAGGTTATGAAATTTAATAATGATGAGACACCATTGAGATAGACATAGTTTCCCATAACACACTGCCAGCATAAAAATCACGTTATGTATAAGATACCATAATGATATCACAAAATCATAATATCTTATAATTGTTCTAAAAAATGAAAATGTATGAGACACCATTAGTACACACACTATCAGAGTGTCATGCTACCAGGTCATGAATTTGGATATGTCTGAAATACCTCTAGACTAACCATCCATGAGATGACACACTATCAGGTTCTCATACAACCAACACAAAATTTGGCTAACTACAAGACATTGTCATAACTTACACCACCAAACTAGACACAAATAATTGAGATTCCACCCGCATTGTTGAAATTCTATTAAGATTAATACACTGCCATCATCATAATTCTAGAGAAAGGCACCATGAGTCCTTGAGACACCACCACAATTTTATCATCTATTATTTTTTGATTTCATTACTCTAACAACTTTTTTTATTGAATTTAACGTAATATAAAATTATAATTATTTTTCACTTAAATGATCAATAGAGAGAATTTAAGAGAATGTTAGGTTGTTTAGTATGAGGAAATAGCAAATTCAAATATTCTTCTTGTTCATTCTGATAAAAATTTAATCATACACCCTCATGAAGAAAATGTGTGTGAATGGGATGTAGTAGTGGATGAATATGACCAATAGAATGATTAAATATTTAACTCTATGAACATACATATAGATTAAGCTATTTGAAAAAATAAGAGATCACCCACTACAAACATTGGATTTGGAATTCAATTTAAACATTCACATTTATTTCCAACTTCTATTGATGGAAGAAATGTCTATGACACTCTATTTTTATTAATTTTTTTTCGAGACCCCAACTCAAGATTCATTTTAGAATTGGATCAGGAGTAACAGGTTTTATTGAATGAGACCAAGAATTTCAAAACACTACTCTTATTGATTTCCCTATTCTATTTGTATTTATTACCTTTTGAGTAGTGTGTGTTGATACTCTAATTTATCACATGCACACTTCCTCTAATGATAATGTTAAAGATACTCAATATATTATCATGATAATTTTCTTATTTCTACAATTAACAAGAGTGGTAGAGGTCCTTGTGTGGCCTATTCATTTTTAATCCACAGAACAACTACGGAAGAGGGATTATGTGACTTGGACAGTTGTAAAGTGTTGTATAAAATGTTGCAGGTTGTGGATCAGAATATTTATTTTATATAAGAATAATGGTAATGGGTGATCACAAAGTAGAGATGACTAAGCATCTATATTAGACTAAACAAATTTTATTTGATCTATATGTTGTCAAATTCTATTTTTTTACCGTATTTCTACTTTAAAACTAAAAGTTATTTTTACTGTAAAATAATATATACATTGATTTTTTTATTATTTTCTATTCATATAGTACCTTGATCGAGTAAAAATATTTCAAAGGATCCAACATTATTTTAAAATATTCATTACTGTCCTAATTAATATGAATAATGAATTTTAAAAAAATTAATATTTACTTCATTGCACATATTTTGGAAACTGTAATATTTTCAAATAATCAGGGGATTTCAAAATAATCCATTTTTTGACAAATATTTGTATTGGGTAATAAATTACCCCTATCTTGAGATGCTTACTCCGAACAACAACATCTTATGCCAACATCACTAGAAAACACCAACCAATGGAATTTCCCAATTTGATGCAGAACAAACACGATCACAACATTGAAAAATATCAAGATCCAAACACTAGATCCAACATCGAATGGATTATATATACTAAAAAAAGATATAGACCCCCAAAATTGAGGAAAAATTCATTTAAATAATTTGTTAATGATGGGAGAATGGTACGAAACTTCGTACGAAGAGATTCTATTATAGTGAGAGAATAAGATCTTTATTTCATGGTTTGATTAATTAAGAATGGTGGTTTGAAGCCCAATGAATCCATCCAAGATCCTCCAAAAGAAATATAAATTGATTATGGAAGATTTTCTCAAAATGACTATGAAATTATGGGGGTTCGGGATTTTAAAAACAACTTTTTGGTTTAATTAGAACTACATGCATGGTTCCCTGGGAATGGGATCATGGTTCACCAAACCATGGGCCATAATTGGGAACCTCTTCTGGGTGTCACCATTACTCCTAATAGGTCACATGGTTTGAAAAATGAAGCATCATCCATGCGAATCCCCTATATTTTGGATCACATGATTTGCTGGTCTGGGTGCACAGTTTGGGAAAACCACACACCATCCATGCATAGCCCCTCTTCCTTCCAAAATCATCCAATTTTCACCAAAACATCCCCTTGATAAAACTGTCAAAAAATGTACTCTACACTGGGAAATGAAGTAATTCTAATTGAATTCAATACATTTCTATAATAGTTCGGGATCACTGAATCTCTCCACCATATAATAGCTCATCCTCAAGAAATACTCCCAAGAGTCTCTAAAATTCACAGTAAAAAGATCAGTCCACTGAACCTCCCATATTCATTCATCTTTTCCACGATTCCATAAAAACATGGCCACGATTCCACAATATACAATCAATTAGCATGGTATTCACCCCACAACACTTTCTTACCGTGATCCCAAAAATTTAACTAATTTTTCATAAAGGATGCAATAGTTTCCAACTCAATATAACCCACATAAATCACATGATAAGGGTTAGGTTGATAGTTCAGAATTTGTGACACATGAAAAATTTCATGCATAGAACTATACTTATGTGGAAGATCCAATTGATACACTAATGGAATAATTATCTCTATAACCAGAAATAGTCCAAAAAACATCGGTTCCATCTTTCCCTATATCAATATACTATGGTTACCCAATAATGCTGACACCTGATGGAATATTTAATAAAAAAAATTATACTCTATGGGCCATCAACATCTATCATCATATTAATTTTTTATACTCTGAGATGTAGTCAAATGCTTCAAAATCAACTGATCAGGCTCTGACATATCTTCCCCATGATATAGTCCCAAA
Organism: Viscum album; assembly: GCA_963277665.1. Classification (NCBI taxonomy): domain Eukaryota; kingdom Viridiplantae; phylum Streptophyta; class Magnoliopsida; order Santalales; family Viscaceae; genus Viscum; species Viscum album. Next base: position 2,010,270,425 of record OY728127.1, on the reverse strand, counting down.
TGATCTTACTCACATGTCTCAATAAAGCATACATTTGATCTTCATGGCCTACACTAAAGTGCATCATATGGTTCCATATGAATATTTTCTTAATTATTTTTGTTATAAGTGAACACCACAAATGCTATGTGCTTCTCTAAAGACCCACTAATGTTGTGAATACACACCTAGATCATATCCTATAGCAATTATATAGTTCGTTTGAAAACCCCATCTATCCAGGGGTATAATGATTGACAAAATTTAACTTGTGTCACATGACCTTCTTAAGTCCGATCCGAATGTATGAAATAACAAATGAGTTATGTTATGAAATTATAGTCCATGGAACATTGTAAAGATATAAAATCTCCTAAACATACACGTCCATAAATTATTCCCCTGAGAAATTCTCCCATACTAGAAGGAAATGTTCTACCATGATCGAACAATCCAAAATCACAAAAATAGCATCATTCTTACATGGTGTTCTCAATAGACCTACATCAAATTCCCTATAGAAATATTCCCAATTAGATTCAATAATAGGAAGTAACAGTTTAAATCCTCTTGGTAATTGATGCTCATCCTTCAACATTTTAATGGTGTAGAATCATGTCATAAACCCAATTGTCTTCTTTTTCATACCCGATGACCAAAACAATCATTATAGGTCATAGTAAATTTTTTCCACACCTAGATGTATCACCAAATTTGACGCATGAAATTCATGCATCATCGCATCCTGTATGATTGTAGGGACAACAATAATTTTCTTGATATTGATGATCTCATCCTCGTCTATGCTCCCCTCAGAAGTTGACTCCCCACCTTCAAGGATTAACCTCAAGGAAAAACATTTTAGATATCCATACTATTTATCCCTTATCAATCACAAAAGTGTTTACTACACTAAAACAATTACGATAATTATGTGCTCCTATAACATAAGAACTTCCTCATGCATCTTGTCCTGTAAATATAGCTTATTCAACTCAGTACTAGGCTCCAAAACTGCATGATTATGGTTTTTTACTCATAGATATCTAGAAAGAGTATTTCCTTCCATGGTTCAATAAGCTATCTTAATATAAAATGACTATATATATTCAACCCTTATCCACTTATAGATATCATTTTATCATTGTGAAAATACATACATTAAACACATGCATTATAAATATATTGTAACCATTTTCCCAATAGACATTATCACCAACACATCATGGCCTAAACCGCTAAAGGTAACTCAAGGTCATGTGTAGAGTATTTACATTCCCGTGGCCTAAAATAATGAGAATAATATTCCTCAACATAGTCTCCCTACATCAACACTCCTCAAATAACTACCCTAAAAACATCACAAAACACAATATATTCTTCACCTAACCCAGGTATGATCAAAATTTGTGTTTTTTTCATGTTCCTTTTCATATTCTAGAAGAAATTCATACATTATTCCATTAAATAAAAATTCATCCCCTCCTTAGTCCTTAATGAATGAGGTGATCCAAAATATGATAACTCTTCAATTATCCTATGAAAATATACAGTAAACCAAAAAAAACTGAGAATATCAAAAACATTCACATGTTAATTCCAAGAAACAACAACCAAAACCTTCTCTCAATCTACTGACAATCCATACTTTGAGATGATGTGACCCAAGAAGTGTAATAGTTCAATCCAATCCTGAAAATTTTATAGCTTTGTGTATAAATTATTCTCTAATAGTATAATCAGGTTGAAGTAAATATGTTGGAAATGATCATCATGATTGTTGGAATACCCCAATATGTCATCAAAAAATACTACAATAAGATGATCAATGAACAGGTGGAATATTATTTCATTAAGGCCATAAAATCCACATGATTGTTTTTCAACCCAAATTGTTTTATGACGAACTCATAAAATCCATACCTACTTATAGAAGAAGTTCTAAATATATTATAAGGTAAAACTCTCAACTTATTATAACCTCATCTGAAGATGTTCTTGAAGAAGACACAAGATCTGATGAAATAGTCATATCATTCATTTATAAATGGATGATAAAACATTTTCTTTACATTCATCTAGTTCAACTACTGGTAGTAAATACATATTAACATGTCCCATTGATCTTCATTTAAAAAAAACTATAAAACCCTAAGTAAATGTACATGGAAGAATAAATCCATTATATAGACACTCTTCTTGCTGAGTATTGAGATATTGAATCTCTAAAGGCTCCATTATGTATGGTGAAATAGAAACTGGATCATCCCCATCAATGAATTCAATTGTAAATTACACATCTATCTTTGGTGGAATCAATAAAAATTCTTCTAGAAATACATCTATAAATTTTTCTACTATAAGTGGAAATACATATGTTTTCACACCCGCATCGTCCATCAATAGACTAGGAACCCAGGGGATGATATCCACTAGTTTCTAATGAACTGTCTCTACAATTCCTACAATGACATTCTATTCTCCATGATGTATATATTTTTCAACATCAAGATACCTAAAATTTACCTACCCCCAGTAATAATCAATGTGGGTTCAGTATTTCACTAATTGGTCAACACCCATAATTAGGTCAAAGCATTAAATATCTATAATGTAAATATCCTAACTAAAATAATACTCCCCATCCTCGAGATGACATATTTTTCACAAACAAATTTATCTTAACCATACTTTGAAAGGTGTATCTATCTCCATGAACCCTCAAACACACTCAATTCTCAGAATCAACTCATTCAAAAGATTTATAGAAATAAAATAATGAGAGGCACCAATACGAATTATGTATAAATTATATAATATATAAGAATAGAAACTCTTACTATAGATGGTCCTACCTCACTTTTCTAAAGTGTAGGTGGAACTACATGAAACATCTATACCCCTCTAACAAATGATACATCCTTAGTCCCCTAAGATTCAGCACTCTACTATTATTGGAACCCTATACCATAATCACCTCATCCTCTTCCAAAAGCTCTATAGCCAATTATACTCCAAATCCCCAAATGATACATCATAGAAGATTCCCTTTATGCACTCTAGTTCATCCTAGTTTCTCTATCAGTACCTATCCATCACGTGTTCCAGCAGAACCTCTATAGATTTCCCAACAATCAACATGATTGAAAATCTACCATTTATCACGGATGATGTCTACGATAGTGTCCGGACCTACTGCACTAGTGGGAAATAACTCATGTATGATCCTGAGTAAATGATCCTTCCCCTATCCAGTCTTCATTCCACTACTATGGAAAAAATTCTCATAATGACTCTTCACACCATTTGAATAATTAACTCATTATAATCAAACTGAAATGACATATTATCCATTGAAAGCCTCTTTTAGGATCCAATCATCTATGGGAGCCTAATCCTCCACCTAAAAAATACATCATTAACAGATTGAAGATAATTTTTACATAATCACACATTTAATCTTGTTGTAGAGAAACCAATACATAACTATCTCATCCCCTTCAAATATTGTAGAAAAAATAAATGTTCGTAAAGAAACTAGAATAGTTCATCATGGACATAATCCAGTGTCTCGACATTATGGACGTAGCTTCTCTTTATTATCACAATATCTTTGGATCAAATTTATCTCGGAACATCTACAAAAATTCAATGAATTTTATATAGTTATTCTTCCATATCTATTCTTTTACATTACAATAGGGCTTCATTTATCCTCATAACATGTAAGAATCCATCTTGAACCTCTTCTCAGTATGAATCTCTAAATGGTCAAGTATACTCTAGATGGACTCAATCCAAAAATTGGATACCTCATGGCCACCCACTCTGGTGAATGTTGGAGGGTGATGAAATTGAAACAGCAATCTCATGTCAATCATACTATATATGACCTTTTATTGGTCTCTCTCCATAAACAACATGAAGTGATAAAAACGCTTTTGTAATGGATCTTCAACTCCTTCACCCAAAACAATTTGTGCCTTTGGTTCAATTGATAGTGGTTTATCTCCTTCCACATCCTTCTATCATCCTCTAAATAAGAATCATTTTTTATACATGACACTAAAATTCAGAAATCAAAGTTTATGATGCATTTCAAAACATTTACTCCGTCACCAAGAGGGATTCACACAAATCCATAAAAATTCATTCCACCTTTCTCACCACATGGTAAAAACAGATGCATAGTTACTACCCTTAATCATCATAAAACTATGTCTTTGTTATCAATGGTAACCCCATTCTCATTATCATGATTCATATAATACAATAATTTATTCTCATCATTCATCATTTTAAAATATTTAATTTTATATTCAATTAGTGATCTTTCTCGGTTGAGGAATAAAGGTAAAGGAAAACATTTAAATTTCAATAACACTCTCAAAAACATTCTTTTCCATGCATGCCTAAAATAATAGAATCCAAAAAAATAACCCTATGTGACTAGAATGATGCATTCATATGAAAATATCACAAAATTCTAGTTCATGAGTCAAATCATAAAGAATTTAAAAACCAATAATCACATCATACAATAAGGGAACCACTCAAGGTGAAATAGAATCAACTATAAAAAAAGATAACAAATATCGCAACCTAGGAACATAAATTTTACACTGATATATGGTTATATACTCCCTTTTAGGAGCTCTTAACCGAGGTCTAACTAACCAAATTATCCTTTCTACATTTCCCAAATAGTAATATAAATTAAATGAAAAGAAAACTCATTTGAAACCACTCTGTAATATCACAACCAAGGTTCCACACATTGGTTCTCTAAGACATTGAGTAACATGACCTCACGTGTGCCTATTCATATGATCTAAGTGTCTAACTAGAAGATAGGGTCTAATATAAATCATGGGGCGACTATAGCCTTTTTATCAAAGTACTAAAACCGTGGCATAAATAAATTAAAAAATTATATAACCAGTAACCAAAACAAACCTGTAACACGTAATGAAAAATACAAAAAATAAAATATTCAAAACATAATAGTATATTTTTGTTACTAAATATGATTCAAGTTACAATATTCAAAACCCAAAATAAACAATGACAATAAAAATTCCCATGTGGTTCTAGAATCATTTCGGGTTCCCTCATCTAGGATGCATCCCCACCCAGCTAACAAACATATGAATCTTGTCTTTATCCTGTCATACAACCCTGAAATCCATTTGGTTACAAACTAGAAATGCAAAGTTGGGGGTGAGTACTACTCAGTAGGCCACCACCACCAACATCTAAAATAGTACCCATTCAATAGTTGTGTATGATGTTTAAAAAAGAATAAACTCTAATGGATAAGTAAAAAATTGACCTCATTTCATTATTATTTAATTAACAACATAATACACTAGGTTGTCAATGATAACAAAACCCTCAATACCTACTTTGGCCCATGTCCAAGTCTAAATCATATCACAGATCCATGGTTCTCATTTAACATTTAATATAAATTCATGTAATTTCTAATTGGAAACATAGTCCATTGACAACTAATGGTTGTAGAACATCATTTCTAGGACCCAATGGGTAAATAGAGCCTTATTCCCTAATACACACCTCAATTTAACATGGGTATTTATATCATCAGCCTTTTTCCCACTCTCAAATGTCAAAGAATCGAACATATATAACATATATCACATAAATAAATTCTAATCAAAATTTACTTATTTAGCACATTTCCCAACAACACATTACATTATAATTATTGAAACATATCATTAATTGATACTTTAATCCCATGGTGTAGAATGAGAAATTCACCATTCATTCCCCATACTAATTTAATCTATTAATAAATTCAACAATTAATTAATAAAATTTATCTACCAAATCTCTTATTAATTAATTCACTGATCAATTAATACCATATCCACTAAGCCAATATCATATCAATCCGACAATCACAAGATTTCCTTAATTAATTCCCCACTGAATTAATTCAATTTCCAAATCTCAAAATCCCATCTCTTCAATATTCATAAAATTCCATTAATTAATTCTCTAATTAATGAATGAAATTTTCTAATCATTATTTACCATAGTTCAACATAAAAACATTTCAAATAATTAATTAAACAATTAATTAATCAAATTTATGTTCATCCATAAAATTATATATCAATTAATTTAATAAATACAAGTATAAAATTATAAACATGCCTATTTAATTATAACAATTCTTACAAAAAAATGACACAATGAAAATGGGAATTTAATTGTGACCAACTACATCAATATTATTGGTAAATGCTTGAGAGTGTAAGTCAAAAATTTGATGTGGAACACCATGATGACAATGAAGAATGGGATCTAGACCCAAACCCATGATCCAAGTTCAAATGGATTAGAACTACTAAAAAATATATCTAGATCAAAGATAAATATAGGGAAAATTTCTTCCAAAAATTAGTGAATGATGAGAGAGTAGGGGAAAACTACATGTGATGAGATTCCCTTACTAGGAGATGTGAAAATCTTAAATCCAGGATTTGTATTGCCAATAGTGGAGGTTTTAATTCTTAAGAATCCATCTAGGAGCCTCCAAAAAATGAGAGGGATTGATTATGGATGAGTTGGGTTAAATTCTGGGGTTTAGACATATTAATAACCAATTTTCGTATCAATTAAAACCGCATACATGTGTTTCGTGGAAAGGGAGAAGACATTATTAAATCATTCTGAAAAACAACACACATCATATAGGGTTTTCTGGTTAGACCTAATAGAATTCATTATTTTTAAAACTGCATACCATTTATGTGAATCCACTTTTGTTTGTTTCACAGAGAGTACAAGGTTGGGTGCTTGGTTTCGTAAAATCATGGACCAACTACGAATAACCCATATTCAATCCAAGAATAATCAATTTTCACCCAAATACTCCCAATATAAAACCTATAAAAAATATACCCATAAAAATGAAAGAGATTGCATATTATCAATCTTGAGAGATCTTCTGCCATGTTAGTATCTTACAAAAATCATAAATGTAAGTAACTATATCTATTACATCTTAATATCTCAATCATCCAAGTAGAATTAGAATAGTATATCCTCCTCATATTTTTAACTTCACTAAAAATAATTCTATTCATGAGTGTCTGTGCTTCGTTGTAAGAAAACATATCTAAATTTATGATATAGAAATTAAATATCCATGATAGATTTACATTCTCATTTAACTATAAATTATAACATATTTCATATATAAATAAATAATAAAAAACATCTCTATACATAAAAGGTGATTTAATTCTATGAAATGGATTTGTATCATTATGATGGTTTGGGAAAACAAAAATGGATCTTGATCTCACTATAGAGCCTTATCCTACAATGGAATTTTATTCCTCTCTATATGTTTTATATAATCATGATAAGATTCCATGAGAAAATCTCATATCATTGTTTATGTGATGTGGAATCATAACAAGTATATCTAAGAGTCAATGGGGGGGCTTAATAATTAATAATGGAGTATTTGTCATATATTTTAGGAAAAATTAGATATTGACATGTTTTTAGTGGAGGAACTAGGTATGGTAGTGAGAATTGTGACACCCATGATTTCACTAATCGTTATTCAATTTCGTACATATCCATTTTACCATTATTCATGAGTTACATAATGAAAAATTTACATTTTTATGATTTTAAAGGATACACAATTATGGTTTAAACATACCCTATCTAATAATAATAATCAAGCATTCATAGAAAAAATATATTTACATTGTATAGTTAAAAAATTTGGTTTTCTAAACATTTGTTTGAACTATGGATTTACTTAAAAACATTAAAAAAATTGTTTTTTATTATGTATCTCAATCTATAACCCACATAATGTTTGAAAAACTTCTAGGATCCGCTATTACTATTATTGATTGTCCTAGATTTCGGTTCCTTGACGCTCCTCCATAGATCATCAAGTGGTTCTTTATTCTATCCCCCTCATAAAAGTTCCCCCTCCTCCTTATCACATTCCTTTATATAGATATTCAATTTTGATTACCTAAATGGCCACTATAGCTAGAACAATATTTATGGTTCGTAAAAATCAATGGGGTGTTTAATTTCAATGATTTTATATGGTTTCTAATTATTTTATACTATTATTTATTGATAAAGGAACATTGATTTCATTGGATAAGGTAGGTTTTTCAATGTCAATACTTTCATTTAAAATTAACCTAGAATCGTGAGTTTTATAAACATATATCATATCAATTATTCCTTATATAATATATAATTTATGAAATTATATGTGGATTTAAATGATTTTTTGAATTTTATATTTGATATGACTAGTTTTTTCATTTTACATGTTTATTATTTTTTATAAAAAATTGTTTATAAATATTAATTATTAAATTTTCATAGAAATTGCTTTTGATAAAATTTAAATTTACATTATACATTTAGGAAATGGGTGATTTAAGAGAAGTGGAATTTAATAAATTTACTATCTGATATTTTTTTAAGGGAATGTAATGCATAATTAACATAATTATTGATTGTTTGATACTATTTTAATTTTTTACCATTACTATTGTAAATAAATTTAATGTATATTATGACATAGTCTTTTTTATACGGAATATATATGGGTTTATTAGATAGAAGATGTTTTCCAACAAGATATAATGAATAATTTAAATATATATTTGATTGGTTTTATTATGTTTTGAATTGGGTAGTTTTATGTGGGATCCATGGGTAATATTATAAGGATTCAAATGATATTCCTTAAATGAGTATATGATTATGCTTTGGAGGGTTTCCTCTTGTTTTTTTCATACCATGTCTAGGGATTTATAAGTAATGAGGAAAGTAATGGTAATAAAGGTTTTGTGACTAGAATGATAAAATTATAACAGTAGAAATGATATTGTTATAATGTTCCACAGATTATCTCTATAGGTCTGATGTTGTTATCCAATATTGAGATTTAATTCATGTAATAGTTTATAATTATACTAGATATTATCTCCCTCTTGTTTCTAGAATAGTTATTCATAGTGTTAAATATTGTTTTTAAAATAATAACAATGATTTCAATACTATTTATTCATAATATTATTAATGTAACATTGTTATTTTATAATGTTATTTAAATAAAATATTTAAATTGTGTATCCTATAAAATTAAATTCATTGACTCATTATACTATCCAATTTTATATTCAATCACACTAATCATACTCACTATCATATGTTTATATACTTGGATTAAAATAATATAAGATTATGGAAATGAGTTTATTCATTTATATTTTTTTCTTGGGTTTCTTATTTAGGGATTGATGTTAAAGATGCTTCATAAGTGGCCATAGGTCACATATATTTGTTCTTATGATATTTGGTATTTTATAATTATTTTTAAATATAATATGTTATGGAAAAAATGTCCTACTATTTTCATATTGTCCTCATTGTATTTTTCTATATAATGTATAAATTGTATTAAATGTTCTCTGTACTAAAATTGTAAAATATTTTAAATATATGCTATTATTAGTAGAAAATTTTCATTGAAATTAGAATGTAGTAATAAAATTTATGATTCTTATTAATTTTATGTATATGACAAAAAATTAACTTAATTAACATGTCCAAAGAATATAATGAAAAATATTTCACAAATATTTTATGTTGTATTTTCAATATTTCATAGAAATGAGACTGTATAAATAATTTAGGGAGTTTAAAATATAGTGAACCAGTATGAAGATCTTAAAGAAAACAATCCAGTTCCCCTAATGTTTGATCCACCAAATTCCACATTCACATAATTTGGACACCCCCTATCATCATCAATTCTAACGTATCTCTAGTCAATATGAGGACTTATAGTGAGACTATTCAAGTGATCATGGTAGCCTAATTTTCATGTAATTCACATGGGTTTTGGTATGAAATGTCATCTATCTTATGGTAAAATTATTAATAATATACCACTTCATATAAATATGCTAAATTTATAGTACTCATGTGTCTGTATAAAATTTAACATTCTTTTTGTGGGGAAACTACTTAATATGAGGTGATTTCTTATATTTTACAAGACTATAACTTCTATAAAACGATCATTGGGAAATCAATAATAATTAATCCTCATAATTTATTGGTTCATATAACATATAAAAACCATGGAACCATAAAAATGTTTTTTGGGTTCCAATATTGGGCTTATACTGAATTCCCCTTGATTACATGTTGGAACCCTTATAATAGTGGTAGAAAATATTAAAAGGGTCAGATGACTATACACAACTAAAACATAACAAAATATGCATGTATGGAAATCCATAGTATATATCGTATGAAAACATTCCATAAATATATTAAAAGTGAAATATAAAGGAAATCAAAATGTGTTCATTATCCATAAGGACCACATGTGGTAATTTTAAATAATAAAGAATATCATCAGGATTTGGCCTCAACACTATTATAGTCTGGACAAATATTAACATAATTACATAAAAATATTTTGTAATTGTATTAATTCCTTTAATTTGAAATATCCTAGAAATTCCCATAACATATGGATAAAAATATTTTTTCACCCTCATTGATGTCACATGACACTATTAATTCATCTATTATTAATATACACTAGGTTTCCATTTCATAAGACTCAATCTAGTTTTGTTCCCCTCTCTTATTGATGGAAACCAACTACCTCTTTCTGCATGATATCAAATTCACATGAAGTTTTCATAAAATAATTCTCAACCATGTTACATGGGTTGTACATACATACATCTTTTTTGAGATATCATAAAACCTAACACTTGGAAATAAAACTAATTTACTATTGGGAGAAGGAACAACATTTCTCCCACTATTTCCAAACCCCATATGGTCTTTTCATCCTTCCCATTATTTAAAATATTTCTTGATAATGGATTCCCTACCATTTAAGAGTTGGTCGTTTCACTCCTCTACCCAAATTAACACAATGTTGTAACATGACAATTTCAACTCATATATAAGTAAAACCATAAACTACTGTAATGCATATGTCACATAGTTATCATTTTAATAAGATAATGAAATACTAGAAATAATGATCATTTTCACGAAAAATTAAATGGAACAACAAATTTCTACGATGAAAGACCATAAATAGAAAACCGTCAGTCATTATTATACAACATCAAAAGGCTCATCCTCTAGAATTTATAATGGAATCATAAAATTTATGCTATTTATATCATATATATATAAAAATATATCCTTGGAAAATTGGTTTTTCTTATCTTTATAGGGATACCATGAAAGACACAATAGTTATTACAATACTAATGTCACCAAACCAACTACCTCCCCTAAACCTATTATGTCTTTAACATTCAAATAAAACTCCACCATAACACCATGTCCACATGGGTGACCCTATAGCCCTAGTTTTAAATTTATATAATCTTAAATGATATTAAAATTAATTATATCCTTTATAATTGGTATCTATATGAATAAATATCAATCGTAGATAAGAAAAATAATAAATTGATATCAAATGATTCATTATATGGGTTGTGAGTATTTAATCATTATCCTAGAAATGATGAGGTAATTGTCACCCTAATATGTATATGAATAACTTTTGAAAATATCCCTCTAATATTGGTATTCTTATTGACTAATCCATATTTCAATATCCATTTAACCCAAAATTCATTAAATTGGTGAAAATAAATTATCAATTACATTCATGAAATTGTAATTAAATAAAAATCTATATAGCAAGATTGCCAATTGTAAAAGTTATTTACTTTTCAATCCAACAAATATTATTCACGAGGTAGTAAATCTATACATCTATGGGGGAATAAAAGAATAAATATAAAATTAATATGTGTAGATCCAATCTACCCTATTTTTTTTGTAAAAGAGGTAATAAATTAATCCAACCGTTATCTATAAGGAAACCAATGCAGTTGTTGTCAATAAGAAAATAATTCAATCTAAACAAGAAGTAAATTTAACTTAAATATAAATTATTATGTTGATTTTTCATATGCGATCACTTTATTAATCCATAGATGTTGTTAAATTATAGAGTTACCCTATATATTGACTTATAATATTGAGTGACCATGCACATACACCTCATAATCTTGTAGGAGAAAAGATGACTTATGTCATGAATGCATGAAAATTTATTTATTACCAAATATTTCTTATATTATAGAATTAAAATGATTTATATTAGACACCATACTATTATGGATGAAAAAAGGTGAGAGAATAAAGAGAAAGTTTTTTATACTATGGTTATCAAACACCCTTCCATAAACCCTCACACATATACTACATCATGAACAACCTTAATATCTACTCAAATGCAAAATATCCCACTTTATCCAATGAAATATATCTAAAATTTATATGGAAACTACACTACATTGGTAATACATATACTAAAATAATATCATGATGTTCTTTACAAAATTTAAAAAATAGTAAGTTGATAAGGATACAACATTCAACCCAATTCATTAGAATTAGCATGGAAATGAGGGACCCATTATGGATTTGAAAAATAATTAGACCCTCTCAATATCTAAAATTGTATAACACCCCAATATATTAATTAGAAATATATAATCATGATATAAAATATATCTAGTTGGATACTTGTAGTATCTAATAAGGGATTCATGTAATCATGGTTTTCAGGATTTCTGAGAGGCACAAGCTACCCCAATGACCACATAAGACACTCCAACCCCAAATGAATAAGCATCAGCCTTTAGGATGAAGTATTATTTTTCACATTCCATCCTCGTACGTCAAAAGTATTCATCCTTCTAAGTTGTTATTTTAAATACCCCCAATGGATACCACAAAATAAAAATGGATAATCAGAGATATTTTCTATTTCGTTTTTCTTGTATGTCTCAAATAACGAACAAGTGTTCACCATATGCACCATAATTTAACCATTTCTATTCAAGTGGGACTTATTACAATGTTAGTCAGCCACATGTGAATGTTACCAAAAATATTTAAAATAAATATATATTATAATGTTGAAAAATATCATATAATTCCACTATATATTAACACCAACCATTACATAGGTTCTACTATGTTCCTTGAAATGATTTAAAACATGTGATAAATTAATATAATTTGAAACTGAGAAATAATTTTATGGAATTTATCACAATTAAGATAGAAACACAACATAACATGGAGTTCTATTAAAACATTATTAGAATAAATATTTCAAGAAGACCACATTATCACAAAACATCTATTGAAATATCGAAAATGATTCCATTCCATTTTATTTGACTAATAATTATTTTATAATTGTTGAGGCCAAAGAAATAGTTCCTTATTATAATGAAATAACCAAGTAAAAAAAGATACCTTTGAACAATTTCCCATCCATAGATGATTATGTTTTGATACAAAAACTAAACTCAACAAGGAATCAGAAATCATCTACTCTATAAACAGTGCACATAACCTTAAGAGAGTCTATAATTTATAAGGGGTGCTCAACCAAATTAGATAAAGTCACATAAAACATATTATAAGGAAAATGATTCCTTATGAGTCATTAGTTGAAGAATATTACTATTAGGATGATTTATAGGAATATTTGTTCAATGATATTACATCAATTACGAAATATCCTTGGGAAACCTAATAATATATAATTCTTAAAAATAGTGGTAGAATATATCCTCAAACTCACCCATGTATTTTCATAAATCCTGATGAAATTTAGTTATTATTGTATACAATATATTGGAAATGTTGAGAATCTATTGGAACTCCGCGAATCATGCATTCTAGGGGAGCATACAATCGAGAAACCTATTTTAGTCCCTAAATCCAATATGAAATTTGAAAATATTCAATATTATTTCATTTATATCCACAAAAAAATACATTAATTCATTGGGGAGGAATCCCCAAATACAAACATAATTGGATTAGAGAGATATTATTCAATTGACATCACCCATGTCATAAAAAGGTGGTGTAACCAAAATAAATCAATTCAAATTCAATCATTAGTAAATTGATTAGTGGTGGAATGAAATTTTTTAACATTTTTGGCATATTAGTCTTATAAAAACCCACCATTAAGATTAACTCACAGTCCTATATTTCATATAAAAGTATGAAAATATATGATCTATTGTTTTATGTGATTTTAAACATGATTCATGACTCTAACAATATTTCAACAGGTTTGAATATAATATATGAAAAAATTTATTATTATAGAACATTACATAATGGGTTTTAACATATATAACCTTAAATATGCTAGCAAACCATGAGAAAATACCCATCCATCATGTTCTTATTAGGGTATGATAAAAATAGTTTAGAATAATTATTAATACAATTAGATCATCTACATGTCCGAGGACACCCCATCTTGTGGGGTTTGGGAAATTTTTTTTTTTCTAAATGAATTGACAACCCTAAGTAGTAATCACGAGAAATATGGAATATATGGTGTTGGCTCCTCCCCTGAAAAAATAGGTGTTTGTAATAAAGGGGGAACCCATAAATGTAGTTAATTTGAAAACATCTATACCTTTCTCAATTCAATAGAAATCATAGTTTTTTATCAAGTTATATTTTTTAGAGAGAATCTTGAAACACCGTTAATATGTATGAACATCATGGAAAGAAAAATATTCATAATGGATGCAAACCATCAAAACCTCTCTAACAGACCAGTTACAATAGCTATCCTGGAAAATTAATTTTATTGTTTCTATGAATAGGATGAATTCTCATACTACAAAATCTATGATGATGGACTTTTTCATGCAAGGTGAAAATTTATGGGTTTCATCCTCACATATATCATTGATGATATAGTAAAAACACCAAGAATAATTGATGTAGAGATGAATAATACAATTATAAATACCACCAATCCAATATTAGTAATTAAAGATGAGGATACCATACCTGAAATAAAGAACATAAATATATATTCTATAAAAGAATTTAATTTTATAGTTTCATGATGTACATTATACAGTGATTAGGGAAGATGAATCATTGATTCCTCATCCTAGCCAACAAATATGGACACTAATTAATAATAAGATGAATATGATATTACTAAATTCTTGAATGTAATTTAATGGAATTACAAAGTTAATATTGAGATCCATAAATTAAATATACATATCCCTAGTAATTTTTTTGGATAAATTTATACATTCTAGGGAATCGTCCTCATTAGGAAGGGTGAAACACATAGAAGATTTTCTCCTATCAACCAATCATGGTTCTGGTGCTCTGCTAATGTGTATAGCAGCACTCGGGTCAAATCCTCGGTGATGATACTTTTTAATAGTCGTTTGTTTTAAGTTGATTGTATTATGATTGGGGGGTTTGTTTGGAGAGCTTAAATGAAGTGGGAAATTATTAGTGTTTGATTTAACAATTTGATAAATATTAGGGTGAGTTCATTTTTTAGGTATTTAAGCTTGTGATATCCTTTAGATTTTCTTTATATTGCAGTTAATTTAACACCTACTTTGCAAGATAATGTTTATTAGAATTACTAAGTGTTAAGGCCTTAATACAAACCTTACATAACATAGTGTTCTAATCTCAATCAGATCTTGTTGATGGTAGTGTATTTATGGTTCTAATAATCCAGTGAAACCACATGTTAAAAAAAACAAGTCATTAATACATGACGTGTTAAGTCCAACATACACAATGTTAAATTAAAGAATATTTATCAAGAAAATACTCTCATTCACTTTACATCCCTAAATTTTTACTCACCCAAATAATATATTTACTCATCCATTGATATTAATATTAATCTTGTTTATATATTTTTGATGATGAATTAATAAGAGAAGAAAATAAAGGGATAAGAAAAGAGTGGTACGTCGAACAAACCCACACAAATAATGATGAGAATTAAAAAAATAGAGATTCGATTGAATGAGGAAGCAAAATAAGGGAACATGATTCATCTTTATTTAAACTATTTTATGAACATTATTATTAACCTACAGAAGTTGTATGAGAATAAGAGATATTGAAGAAGAAACATTCATTAAAACAGAATTACAAAACACAAACATACAAGATTACAAATGAAGAACAACACAAAAGTGAAAGGAAACAAAGAGAGGAGGAAAGGAATCTCAAGTGAAAACTTGATTATGGAAGTTTCTCCCAAAACTTTGGCAAGGATTAAGTCATGCTAATTGATCCTCTTCTATTTTTAAATGCCAACCCATTTTAAGGAGAGTAGGGGGATGCATTTATATCCCAAGGAAGTGGACTGTTTTCAATCCCAATCTGTCCCTCCACTTGGATCGACGATTTGGACATCTAGACTGTAGAATATCGAGGTATCTCTTTCTTAAAAGATGTAGGAAATATTTCTATCCAAATACTCTAAAAATTAGGGGGTATTTGGACCTATGGAACCAAAGGTATAGCCGGTTGATTAAACAATTTTAATCTGTCCATTTCAATACAGTGTTTTTGATGTCCAAATATGAAAGGGTTTTGGAATTGAAATATGCCTTCAAAATAGAATTCTTTCTTCAATAAAGTCAGACAACTATATCTCCTATTTCACACTGAAAAATATATTCTTGATTGTATTCTTACATCATGTGACATGTCATGCTTACTGTACTGATTTTATTTCTCCTCCAGAATGGTAGGCTGGACTTCAAAGCACATGTTGTGCCCCTTATTTTTGGTGTTGGGCCACGGAATGTTTATACAAGACTACATACATTGTTCTCCAGACCTTTGATGATAATGAAAGAATTTTAACTTCTATATTGTGCCCAGTAATTCTATCTTCATGACCGGTCCAGTTTCTTCACAGATTCTGTAGGCCCTCTTGTGTGGTCCATATGAGCCTTCAAATCAAAAACTTATTCCATTATCCCTTCTAATGAAATGTTGAATATTAAATTATGAATCTGAAAAAAAATAATTACCACATAATTTGGATCAGTAGGGTGAGAGTTATAAATAAAACAGTAAACTGACTCAATTGGACTACTTCTAAAAATGATCAAAAATTATAATTAGTATAAAAATATTAATATGTCACACACAATAATAACATTTCATATAAAATAAGTAAAGGGATTATATAATAAGACAGGAAAAATATTAATAAAATCAACTCCCCCACATATATTTTTGTGCATGTCCTCATGTGCAACAAATATAAAAACATGACAAAATCATTTTCACTCACCAACAAATATTAATTTTTTTCTCCAATCACTGGATGATTAGACTATTTCACTCATCCTTTTTGAATTCCAGGACAAGTTGTTAAATAAACAATGATCCAAAACTAATTATTTTTTTCATTATCAAATTTAGAAATGGAAAGTGTAGACACTCAAAACTCACACCTCTCAAGAAGATAAAATTCATTTATGGAGGTTCACTCTTTCACCAACCAAAGCTGAAAATCTTAGAGTTTGAAAGAGATCTAATATTTCAATACATATCCAAAGTGCACAAGAATCAAGAGGCCACATTAAGTGGATTTTCTATGGCTATGGGACAGTAGGAATATAGTTACCAAGATAGAGAAGAAGAGGGTTAAAATACAAAAATAGAAAAATCAATGCACATTTTCTTGAAATAAAACATGGAAGTAAATGAAAACACATATTTACATGAGAATGATTGTGTGAAGAGGGAAACAATAGAGGATGAAAATTTGAATGGGTTGAGAAGATGAAATATTTACAATCTACAAATCTTCTCTCAATTAATTAATAATATAGAGGAAGTGTTCTTTTTTATTTTCCTCTTTTTTTCTTTTATAGAAAGTTGAACTTGGAAAATATCTCACACTCATATCCCTACACATGATTAATCTCCTCATTAAACTAATATTAATAGTTATAACAAGATCAAAGGCTGAGAAATAGTGATTTTTTACGTACCCAAGACACAACCCATTCTTATTTTCATTTTCTTTTTGAATTTTTTTTGAACACTTCTCAATTGTACATGTTAAACCTATATACATTCCGAAACCCCACTGAAGGACAACATCTACCCCACAATAAAAATTATTCTTTCCCTCTAGTATAATATAATATAGTGACATCAACAAAGGGTAACCAAAATGAAATTCATTCCCCCCACACTTAAATTTGATAAAAAATATGCAAAGAAAATCCATGTTGATATTTTGTTGGATATGTAATTGGGCTTGTAATGTATCTATCAATGAAAATGTATTCATTAGCTCAAAGGGGATTTCAAAAGGAGGAATAATGTATGGTTAATGTGAGGATATTTGGATATTATAATTCTCATGGGGTTCAGAAAAGGCCTATATCATATTACTGCACACTAAAGTAGGAATTTCATCTAGAAGTTCCACAAACTCAACACTCACAAATGGGTGTGAAAACACAAATTTTGAAATGTTGGCCATAGGTGGCCTTGCCATTAAAGAAAATTTTGTTCCTTATGGGTGGGGAAAATCATTTTCCAAATCAAAAATTAAGCATTCAAATTTTTTTGGTTTTGACAAAAAATTCATTATCCAAAGTCGTGATGAATATACAAAACTTTTGAGATGAAAACATTCTTGTTGACTCCCCAAAAAGTTTGGATAAAATTTCAAAACCTGGGGGTGAGTAAGCATGACTCTTAATTTTTTTGTAATTTTTTTTTGTGATTATTTTTTTAGATTTTTTTGGTTTTTAATAAAGACACAATCACAAAAAAGAAAAAGAGAAAAATAAAGGGTTTGAAAAAGAATGTGGTACAAAATAAAAGACAGAGGAAGATGATGAAAGATGTAGAGAAAGGAAGAAGGAGAGAGAGTTGAAGGGAAATAGGTTCCCCTGGTTTGGATTTGGCGGGTTTCCATATCTATCTAGTGTTAGGTTGACTGGAGAAGTATGGGATCCAGTGGAAGTTAATGTTGATCCAGGATTTTCTGTCCTCTCGTGGTGATTATTTAACCTATGTCCATTAACCATGAATGTCCTTTTGGAAGAGGGGTCTTGGACTTTCACTGCACTAAATGGGTAAACATTAGTAATAATAAAAGTACCATCCCAAAGAGAATTAAGCTTACCTGGGTGAAGCCAAAATAGATAATTAATGACCATTACATTATCACCTTCATGGAATACGTTTCTCCGGATGTGTTTATCATGGAGTGCCTTGGATTTTTCATTGTAGAGATTATATTTCTCATAATAATCAAGTCGATGCTCCTCCAGTTAAGCTAATTGAAATAGTATTTCTTCACCATATTTTCCAAGATCAAAATTACAAGTTTTCACTCCCAAAATGACTTATCTTGGATTTCAACTAGAAAATGACATGCTTTACCAAAAACTAACCTAAAAGGAAACATCCCAATGGGTGTTTTATAGGCAGTTCGATAAGCCCAAAGTTCTTCACCATGTCTTTCAGAACACTCATTTCATGTGGGTTTTACAATTCTCTCAAGCACTCTTTTCACTTCTCTATTAGAAAGTTCATCCATGCCGTTTTTTGGGGTGATATGGAGTTGATTTTTATGTACAACCCCATTGTTTTTCAAAATAGATTTCGTGGTGTTATTACAAAAATGGTTTCCTAAATCACTTATCAAGGAAGGAGGTGTGCCAAATTGGTGGAATATGTGTGTCTTTAGGATCTCAATAACAATATTTGAATCATCCTTTCTAGTGGGTTTGGACTCGACCCACCTAGAAACATAATCAAAAGAAAGAAGAATGTATGAAAATTCATTGTAAAGGTGGAATGATACCATGAAATAGATGCACCAAACATAAAAAAGATAACAAAAAATCATTAGATTTGGGGGAATTTCATTTCTATTTGAAATTGTGTCAAACTTATCTGAAGTGGGACCTGATTGAAAGAACTCAGGTTAGTCCTTGAAGAGTGAAAGCCAAAATAATCCAGGGTCTAGAACCTTTCGAGAGGTCCTTTGTGGTCCAATGTGGTCACCAACAGGCATTGAGTGAAAAAATTCTAAGATAAAAGAATGTTCATTTTCATTGACACATCTCTTTATTACCATGTCAGCCCCAGTTTTCTAATGTTTATTTTCTTCCCAAAAATAGTATTTTGAATCCCTTTTCAACATCATTTTTTTCTATTGAAAATTATTCAGTGGAAACACCAGAAACCAAGTAATTCCAATTGGGGCATACCATGGTATTTTTGTAGTGAGAGATGAAATGTGCTCAGTGGGGAATTCAGGATCGATGATTTCAGAATGAGAAGAAATAAAAATTCTACTCATGTGATCTGCCACAGCATTTTCTTTTCCTAGTCTATCTTTTCTTTCAAGGTCAAACTCTTGATTTATTAAGATCCATCTTATTAGCCTCGGTTTGGAATCACTTTTTTTGAGTAAGAACATTATAGGAGAATGGTCTGTGAAGATGATGATTTTGTCACCTAATAGATAGGGCCAGAATTTATCCAAGGAAAAAACAACTGCTAAATGTTTTTTTTTCAGAGACACTTTAGTGAGATTGAGTTTCATCCAATGTTTTTGCGGCAAAATAGATGAGATGGGGACATTTTTTTCTTCTTTGACCAAGAACAGCACCAACAACTCTATCAGAAGCATCACTCATCAAATCAAAGGGTAAGGACCAATCTGGGGGTTGGATTATCATGGAAGATGTAAGAGCAATTTTGAGTTCAATAAAGGCTCTCTTGAAAAACTCATTGAAATGGAAAGTGACATCAATTTGGAGAAACCAAGGGAGTGTGAGGGAACTTTTACTGAAGTTATAGATGAATCTCCTATAGAAACCAGCATGACTAAGAAATGAATGGATGTCTCGAAATGATTTGGATTGAGGAAGTGATTGGATCACTTCAATTTTGGCAGGATCGACTTCAATACCATCTTTTGAGACTCTGTGCCCTAGAACAATCCCATTTTCTACTATGAAGTGACATTTTTAAAAATTTAACACATGGTTACAATAGACACACTTTTGGAGGACTTGAGAGAGTGAATTTAAACATGATTCAAATGACTCACCATAAATGGTGAAGTCATCCATGAATACTTCCATGCAGTGTTTAATGAATTAGGATATGATACTCATCATACACCTCTGGAATGTTATAGGAGCATTGAAAAGTCCTAAATGCATTCTTCTATATGAATATGTTCCAAATAGGAATGTGAAAGTAGTATTTTCTTGGTCATGAGGTGTGATTGGGATTTGGAATTAGCCGGTGTATCCATCAAGAAAGCAATAGTGTGACATTCAAGCTAATTGTTTCAGCATTTGATCAAGAAATGGAAGAGGGTAGTGATATTTTCTGGTTTCAACATTCAATTTCTTATAGTCTATGCACACATTCCATTTGTTTATTACTCGATTTGTGACTGCCACTCCATGTTCATTTGTGACAATATTTATCCCACCCTTCTTAGGTACAACTTGAATTGGACTAACCCATTCACTATGAGAAATTGGGTAAATTATATTAGCTTGAAGAAGATTTTTGTTCTCTTCCCTAACATCCTCAAGGAAGAGTAGATTGTGTCTTTTTTGTGGTTGTCTAATTGGTTTGGATGATTCATCAAGATGGATGTGGTTCAAGCAAAGAGAAGGGTTGATTTCTGGTATGTCATCTAGGTTCCATCCTAGGGACTTTCTATTTTCCTCTAACACTTGAACATGTTTTCACTCCTCGGTTTCGGTAATTGAAGATGAGATAATGAGAAGATAAGAGTGATCAGGGAAAAGGAATGCATATTTCAGGTGTTCTGGATGAAGTTTCATATCAGTCTCATCTCTTATTTGTGGGTTAGAAAATCAGGAATGGAGGAAGTGTCTTTAGTTGCTTTATATTCATTCTCCTAAATAATTTCCAAGGTGGAGCAGTAGAGATCAGAGTTGATGTGGGATTCAAGAGAGTTTTCAACTTCCTCTAGATTGATGGAGTCTATAATTGAGATGTCCACATCAACTTCACCATTTATGACTTGTTTAATCATGTTGCATATTTCACAAGATCCTTTGTCATTAGAACATGAATAACATGGTGGATTGGGGTTCGATTGACTCTTAGAAGTGTCCTCAGAAGAAAGGACTAAGAATGCAGAGTGATCCTCAGATGGGTATCGCATGGCTTGGACAATTTTCAACTTGACCAGTTGGTCACCAAATTCCATGGATAAGATTTCGGAATGGACATCAATGTTATTTATCACAGTCATGAGGAATGGTCTTTCTAGAATTAGGAGAGACCGATAATAGTTCATCTCACCATCCATGTCAAGGACATTGAAAATCATCATGGAAGATAAGATCATTGACTCAGACATAGAAATCCTCAATTATTCCCTCTGGACTGGTTGTGCTTCTATAGTATAATTTAATGACAACACCCATTGGATGTAAGGGACCTAGACCAAGGTTGGAGAAGATGGATTTGGGAAGAACATTAATTGAAGCTCATATGTCTATGAGTGCATCATCGAAGATGGAACTTCTAATTTGGAATGGGACCATAAAGGTCCCTAGATCCTTGCACATTATGGGAATATACTGCTGGGTGGAAACTTTTTCTAAGGTATTAAGTAGCCTCTTGTGGGTACACAACTCCTTGAGAAACATGGATTACATAGGAATTTTTTTATGGCATCTAGGTTGGGAATGTTGACATCAACATGTCTAAAAATGTTTAGCATTTCAGGATCAGGTTCAAAGGACTTATTTGGCTTAGAAACGGCTTGAGGAAAAGGATTTGGGTTCCTAAGTTGAATTGAAGGAGATGCGGGAAGGGTTTCAGGTTCATTTTAATGTTTCTTTTTCTTTTTCTTTTCTAGGTTAACATTCAAAGGAGGTTTAGAGGACTTATCTTTAGGAATAGAAATTTTCTTTCCCGATCTAAGTGAAATTCCACTTACATTAACCATGGGGTTGGGTAATGGTTGAGGAGGAATTTGGGTGGAATTAGATTGTTGCTGTTGACAATGGTGGGATGCCAGATGACCAGTTGGGTTTCAATGTCCTTGAGTCTAGAACGGGTGAATGAGGAAATATCTTCCACTGCACTTTACCATGGTTTCTTATAAGAAGTGGTTTGTCTTGAATTGGTATTACCTTGATTTTGGCTCTTGGGAAAGAGATTGTATTGGTTTTGGAATTGGGAAGGCTCACTAGGATAGTGGAATCCGGGAGGAGGATTGTTCATTTGAGGTTGAGGAATAATAGTATAAGGTTGTTGGAAGTAACCAACTCCTTGAAAATATTGGAATTGGTTTGATATTTGATGAAAGAATTGAGGAGGATGAGATATGGGATTTCAATACCTACGTCCATGGTTATAGGATGAAAAGAAGGGCTCAAAGCGATGTTGATTGAAGTTTCTAACAAACTGACCTGATAGTTGAGGATTGGTGTTCTGTTGAGCATATAATGCATTGAGCTCCATCTGTCTCGATGAATCGGATTGATCCTCTTGAAGTTGTGGAAATGTGTCAGTCAGATGAGATGGCGAGTTTCAGATTCCATAGTTTTGGATCGGTCTAGGAAACATTGATTGTGGAGAAGACGAGGTTGGGGATTTGGTATCCACATCTAGTTATCACACAAGACCTGTAAGTTCACTCATCCACTCGATCATCATGTTCGGATCAATTGATTGATTATATTGGGCTTGTTTCACTTGAGTATGTGTTTGAGTATGGAATTGTTGTGTGTTTGCATCCATGTTACTTATGAGATATCTTGCAGCTACATGAGTTTTATCAACAAGAGAACCACATCCTACATCATCAATGAGATTTCTCTCCATAGGCAATAACCCTTCATAGATTTATTGGATCAAGGGTTGGTCAGGGATTTGGTGGTGTGGGTAGGTTTCAACAAGCTTTTTGAACCTCTCCCCATATTCATGAAGTTATTCATTTTGGAACTGATGGATACCACTTATTTCCTGTCGGATAGAAGCAGTACGAGAAGCAGGAAAGACTTTCTCTATGAAGAGTCGCTTCATGCCATTCCATGTGGTTATGGAACCAGTTTGTAGGATGTAAATCAATGAAATATTAGTGTGAACTAGGGAGAAAGGGAATGCTCGAAGTTTTATTTGTTCTTTAGAAACCCCTTGAGGATTCATGGTAGAGAACACCACTCAGAACTCTTTACTGTGGAGATGTGGATCCTCACCAGCTAGCCTGCAGAAATGAGGGAGAAGATGAATAAAACTATATTTGAGTTTGAATTCAGCTTCTATGTATGGATATTGAATAACAAGAGGTTGGTAATTCATATCAGGGGTAGTAAGTTCTTTTTGTGTTTGTTCCCTAGGATTGGTCATATCTAATTCAACTGGTTGGATGATGACTAGGTCTTGAATTATTTGATTTTCTCTTATGTTCCTCCTAAGCTGGCGAAGTGTTCGCTCAATTTCAGGATTAAACAAATCTGAGAGATTGATTGGGAGGCTATGGGGAATTCAGAGAGATGTTGGAAGGAAAACGAAGACGATGTTTTCTTTGTTTTTGTTCTGATTATCATTTTTATGAGAAGGTGGGGTTTTCTTTGTGTTTTTTTAATCAATTTTTATAAAATTTTATTTTTTCAATTTTTTACAATAACTAGAAACTATTGACTACTTAAAGCACCATCCCCGGAAATGGAACCATTTGAAATGCACGGCCGATTATCGCCTATCGACCGGTCAAGGTTCTGGTGCTCTACAAATGTGTATAGCAACACTCGGGTTGAATCCTCGGTGATGATACTTTGTAATAGTCGTTTGTTTTTAGTTGATTGTATTATAATTGGGGGGATTGTTTTAAGAGATTAAATGAAGTGATTAATTATTGGTATTTGACTTAAAAATTTGTTAAATATTGGGCTGAGTTCCTTTTTTAGGGAGTTAAGCTAGTGATATCCTGGAGATTTTCTTTATATTGTAGTTAATCTGACACCCACTTTGCAATATAATGTTGATTGGAATTACTAAATGTTAAGGATTTATTCCAAGCCTTAACGTAACATAGGGTTCTAATCTCAATCAGATCTTGTCTATGGTAGTGTATTTATGGTTCCAATAATCCATGGAAACCACATGTTAAACAAAACAGGTCATTAATCCATGACATGATAAATCCAACATACACAATGTTAAATTAAAGAATATTTATCGAGAAAATACTTTCAATCATTTAACATCCCTAAATTTTGAGCCACCCCAATAATGTATTTACTCAGCCATTGATATTAATATTAATTTGGTTTATAATTTTATGATGATTAATTAACAAGATAAGGAAAATAAAGGGATAAGAAAAGAGTGCTACGTCGAACACACACACACGAACAATGATGAGAATTAAAAAAATAGACTTTCGATTGAATGAGGATGAAAAAGAAGGTAAGGGTACTCATATTTATTTAAAATATTTTAAGAACATTAGTATTATACTATAGATGTTGAATGAGAATAAGAGATATTGAGGAAGAAACTTGCATTAAAAAAGATTTACAAAACACAAACATACAATATTACAATCAAAAAATGACAACAAAGTGAAAGGAAACAAAGAGAGGAGGAAAGGTATCTCAAGTGAATACTTGATTATCGAAGGTCCTCCCAAGCCCTTGGCAAGACTTTGGTCATGCCAATTTATTTTTCTCTCTTCGGAAATTCTTACACCTTTGAAGGAGAGGAGGGGGATGTATTTATAGGCCAAGGAAGTTGACTATTTTCATTCCCAATCTTCCCCTCCATTTGGATTGATGATTTTCACAACCAGACAGTAGAATATTCAGGTATCTCCTTATTCAAATATTTATAAAATAATTCCGGACTACTACTCTCAATATTTGGAGGCATTTGGACCTATGGAGTAAATGTTATTGTCGGTTGATTAAACAATTTTAATCTGTCCATTTCAATCCAGTCGTTTTATAGTCTAATATTTGAGAGGGGTTTTGAATAGAAATATGCCTTCAAAACCGAATCATTCTTTCAACTAAGTCGTCCACCTATTTATCCTCTTTCACTCTGCAAAATATCATCTTCATTTGATTCTTACATCATGAGATATGTCATGCATACTATACTGATTTTATTTCTCTATCAGAATGGTGGGTTGGATTTCAAAGCATATTTTGTGCCACTTGTTTTTTGAGTTGGGCCTTGATATTTTTATCCAGGACTCCGTACATTGTCCCCCAAGCCGTTGAGGATAAGGAAGGAATTTTGATTTCTTGATTGAGCCCAATAATTCAATCTTCATGAATGGTCCAGTTTCATCATAGATTCTGTAGGCCCACTTGTGTGGTTCATATGAGCCTTAAAATTGAAGAATTATCCCATGATCCCTTATAATGAAATGTTTTATATTGAATTAGATTTCTTAAAAAAGAATAACCGCACAGTTTGTATCAGTAGGGAGAGAGTTATTGAAAAAATAGTAAACTGAATCAATTGGACTACTTCTAAAAATGGTCAAAAATTATACATAGTATTAAAATACTAATATTTCACATGCATTATGCCAATTTCTTATAAAATAACAAAATGGAGTATATAATAAGTCATGAAAATATTAATAACATCAACACCCCATACATTTTTGATCATTTCCTCATATCATTAAATATAAAAACATGACAAAATCATTTTCACTCACCTAGAAATATTAAAATTTTGTTTTCTCCAATCAGTGGAGGTTTAGACTATTTCACTCATCCTTTTTGAATTCCACCACAAGTTGTTACAGAAACAATATTACAAATATATATCATTTCATCATGCTCAAATTTAGAAATGGAAAATGCGGACACTCCAAACTCGCACCTCTCTAAATGATAAAATTCATTTGTGGAGGTTCACTCTTTCACCAACCAAAAGTGAAAATCCTAGAGATTGAAAGAGCTCACAGCTTATAATAACTATCAAAAGAGCACAATAATCCAGAGGTATTTTTAAGGGTTTTTTTCAGTGGCTGTGGGAAAATAGTAATATAATTTCCAATAGAGATAAAAATAGGGTTAAAACACCAACATACAAAAAGCAATGCACATTTTTTTGAAATAAAACATGGAAGGAAATGAAAACACATATTTACAAGGGAATGATTGTGTGATGAAACAAACAATAGTGGATGAAAATTTGAAGGGGGTGAGAAGATGAAATATTTACAAACCACAAATATTCTCCCAATAATATAATAATATAATTCAAGTGTTCATTTTATTTTCTTTTTATTTTCTTTTTTAGAAATTTGAACTTTGAAAAGATCTCACACTCATATCCCCTCCCATGATTGATCTCATCACGACACTAATTTTAATAGTTATAACAAGATCAAAGGCTGATAAATAGTGATTTTTGACCTAACCCAAGACACAAACCATATTTTTTTTCATTTTTTTGAATTTTTTAATTTTTTTTGAACACTTTTCAATTATACATGAAAACATATATACATTCCCAAACCCCAATAAAGTAAAACATACCCCCCACACATATAATGATGCTTTACCTCAATCATAAGAAAATATATTGACATCAACAAAGGGCACCCAAAATGAAATCCATTCCCCCCACAATTAAATTTCAAAGAAATTATGCAAAGAAAATCCATGTTGATATTGGGTGGGATAAGGAATTGGGCTTGTAATGTGGATATCAATGAAAAGGTATTCATAGGCTCTAAGGGGATTTAAAAAGGAGGATTAATGTATGGTTAATGGGAGGAAATTTGGCTATTATAATTCTCATGGGGTTCAGAAAATGCCTATATCATATTAATGCACACTAAAGTAGGAAATTCAGCTCGAAGGTCAACAAACTCAAGACTCACAAATGGAGGTGAAAACACACATTTTGAATAGATTTCCATAGTTTTACTTGGCATGAATTCAAATGTTGTTCTTCACGGGGGGGAATCATTTTCCAAATCAAAAATTGGGAATTAAAAATGTGTTGGTTTTGACAATAATATTTTTATCCAAAGTCACAATGAAAATACAAAAATTTTGAGATGAAAACATTATTTTTGAATCCCCAAAAAAGTTGGGCAAAATTTCCAAACTCGATGGTGAGTAAGCATGTCTCTTATTTTTTTGTATTTTTTTTGTTATGATACTTTTTTCTTGTTTTTTTTATTCTTTAGTTTTTAATAAAGACACACTCACAAAAAATAGAAACATAAAAATAAAGGGTTTGAAAAATAATGTGGTAAAAAATGAAAGGCAAAGGAAGAAGAAGAAAGTGATATATGGAGGAAGATAGATAGAGAGTTAAAGGGAAGGAGGTTCCCCCTTGTTTGGAATTGGCGGGTTTCCCTCTCCATCTAGTGGTTGGTCAACTATAGAAGTTGGGTATCCAGTAGAAGTCAATGTTGATCCAGGATTGTGTGTCCTCTCATGGTGATTCTTTAACTGATGTCCCCTTTTGGAATAGGGGTCTTGAAATTGCACTACACAAAATGGGTAAAAATTACTAATAATAAAAGGACCTTCCCAATGAGAATTAATCTTACCTGGGTGAATCCAAAATAGAGAATTAAAGATCATTACATTTTCACCTTCATCGAATACCTTTCTTAGGATGTGCTTATCATGGAGTGCCTTGGAGTTTTCTTTTTAGAGATTATAATTCTCATAAGAATAAAGTCGAAGCTCCTACAGTTCATCCAATTGCAATAATCATTCTTCACCAGATTTTTGAACTCAAAATTACATGTTTACACTGCCCAAAATGGCTTATGTTGGATTTCAACTAGAAAATCACATGCTTGAACAAAAACTAGCATAAAAGGATACATCCCAGTGGGGTTTTTATAGGTAGTTCGATAATCTCAAAGTGCTTCAAAAAGTCTTTCAGGCTAGTCATTTCTGGTGGGTTTTACAATTCTTTCAAACAATCTATTCACTTCTCTATTAGAATGTTTAGCCATGCCATTTTTTTGGGGGTGATATGTAGTTGAAGTTTTATGTACAACCCCATTCTTTTTAAAAGTAGATTCCATGGTTTTATTACAAAAATGGGTTCCTAAGTCACATATCAAGGAATGAGGTGTGACAAATCAGTGGAAGATGTGTGTCTTTTGGAACTCACTAATAGTATGTGAATCATCCTTTCTTGTGGGTTTGGCCTCGACCCATCTAGAAACATAATCAACCATAAGAAGAATGTATTAAAATCCATTGGAAGGGGGGAATATTCCCATGAAATCGATCCCCCAAATATAAAAATCTCACAAAAATATTAAAGGATTTTGGGGCATTTCATTTTACTTTGAAATTGTGCCAAACTTTTGGAAAGTGGGACATGATTGACAGAACTCATGTGAGTCTGTGAAGAGTTAAGTCCAAACGATTCTATAGACTAGAACCATTCGGGAGGTCCTTTTTGGTCCAAAGTGGCCACCACCAGTCATTGAGTGATAAAATACTCAGATGGAAGAAAGTTCATTTTCATCAACACATCTCTTTATTACTATATCAACTCCAGTTTCCAATGTTTATTTTCTGCCATGAAATAGTATTTTGAATCACTTTTCAACTTCATTTATTGTTCTATGGAAAATTTTCAGGAAAAACACCAGAAACCACGTAATTTACTATTGGGTCATACCATGGTATTTTTAGAGTGAGAGACGAAATGTGCTCCATGAGGAATTCAGGATCGATGATTTCAGAATGAGAAGAATTAGAAATTCTAATCAAGTGATCATCCACATGGTTTTCTTTTCCCAGTATATCATTTATTTGAAGGTTAAACTTTTGGAGCATTTGGATCCATCTTATTAGCCTCGTTTTGGAATAAATTTTCTTGAGTATGAACATCATAGTTGAATGTTCTGTGAAGATGATAATTTTGGCACCTAAGAGATAGGACTTGAATTTATCTAAGGAAAAAATAACTACTAAATGTTTTTTTTCAGTGACAGTGTAGTGAGATTGAGTTTCATGCAATGTTTTTGAGGCATAATAGATGTCATGGGGACGTTTCTCACTTCTTTGACGAAGAACAACCCCCGAAGCTCTATCAAGAAGCATCACACATCAACTCAAAGGGTAAGGACTAATTGGGGGGTTGGATTATTGGGGAAGACGTAAGATCAGTTTTCATTTCAGTGAAGGCTCTCTTGAAAAAGTCATCAAAATGGAATATGACCTCATTTTGGAGAAACTAAGTGATTGGAGGGAAATTTTACTGATGTTATCGATGAATCTCTGATAAAAACCGACATTGACAGAGAAATGAATAGATATCTCGAACATATTTGGGTTGATGAAGTGATTAGATCACATCAAATTTAGTAGGATCGAATTTAATACCAACTTTTTAAACTCTATGCCCTAGAACAATCCCATTTTCAACCATGAAGTGACATTTTTCAAAATTCAACACAAGGTTACACTTGACACACTTTTGGAGGACCAGAGAGAGTGAATTCAAACATGATTCAAATAACTCACCATAAATGGTGAAGTCGTCCGTGAATACTTTCATGCAGTGTTCAATGAATTTGGAAATTACACTCATCATACACCTCTGGAATGTTCCAGGAGCATTGAAAAGTCCAAAGTGCATTCTTCTATATGCATATGTTCCAAAGTGGCAAGTGAACGTAGTCTTTTCTTGGTCCTGAGGTGCGATTGGGATTTGGAAGTAGCTGGTGTATCCATTAAGAAAGCAATGGTGTGACTTTCCAGCTAATAATTTCAGAATTTGATCATGGATTGGAAGAGGGTAGTGATCTTTTCCTGTTTCAACATCCAATTTCCTATAGTCTATGCACACACTCAATTTGTTTTTCACTCTATTTGTGACTACCTCTCCATTTTCATTTGTGACAACAGTTATCCCACCCTTCTTTGGTACAACGTGAATTGGTCTAACACATTCACTACAAGAAATTGGGTTGATAATACCAGCTTGAAGAAGCTTGATGATCTCTTCTCTAACTGCCTCAAGGATGTGTGGATTGAGTCTTCTTTGGGGATGTCTAATTGGTTTGAATGATTCCTCAAAATGGCTGTGATGCATGGAAAGAGCAGGGTTGATTACTGGTATGTCATATAGGGTCCAACATAGGGCCTTTTTGTTTTCCTCTAATACCTTAACAAGTTTGGACTCCTCAGTTTTGGTAACTGAAGAAGATAAAATGACAAGATAATAGTGATCGTGGAAATGGAATGCATATTTAAGGTGTTCAGGAAGATGTTTTAGTTATGCCTCATCTTTTATATGTGGGTTAGAAAACTCATTAATGGAGGAAGGGACATTAGTTTCTTCAAATTAATTTTCCTTAATACTTTCCAAGGTGGAGCAGTAGAGATCAGAGTTGATGTGTGATTCAAGAGATTTTTCAAGTTCTTATAGATTGATGGAGTCTATGATGAGAGGTCCACATCAACATCACCATTTATGACTTGGTAAATCATGGTGCAGATTTCACATGATTCTTTTTCATTAGAACATGAAGAACATGGTGGATTGGGGTTCGATTGACTCTTATAAGTGTCCACATAAGCATGGATTAAGAATGAAGAGCGATCCTCAGATGGGTATTGCATGGCATGGAAAATGTTGAACTTGACCAGTTTGTCACCGAATTCCATGGATAAGATGTCTGGATGGACATCAATCTTAGTTCTCGCAGACATGAGGAATGGTCTTCCTTGAATTAGGGGAGACCGGGAAGAGTTTGTCTCACCTTCCATGTCAAGGACATAGAAATAATCAGAGAAGATAAA
Organism: Viscum album; assembly: GCA_963277665.1. Lineage (NCBI taxonomy): Eukaryota > Viridiplantae > Streptophyta > Magnoliopsida > Santalales > Viscaceae > Viscum > Viscum album. The sequence goes on along the minus strand of OY728127.1, from coordinate 2,010,238,671 downwards.
ATCATTGACTCGGACAAAGACATCCTCAATTATTCCCTCAAGATTGGATGTGATTCTATTGGCCAATTGAATGAAAACACACATTGTATTTAAGGAACCTAGACAAAGGTTGGAGAAGATGGATTTGGGTAGGACAGTAATTGGGGATCCTAGGTCTATGAGTGCATCATCAAAGTTGAAACATCCAATTTGGCATGGGACCCTAAAGGTCCCTGGATCCTTGTAATTTATGGGAATAGGCTTCTGGGTGGAAACTTTTTCAAATGTACTAAGTTGCCTCTTGTGGGTACACAACTCCTTGAGAAACTTGGCGTACTTAGAAATTTGTTTAATTCAATATATATGGGGAATGATGACTTCAACATGTCTAAACATGTAGAGCATTTCAGTATCGGGTTCAAAGGACTCCTTTGGATTAGGAATGGCTTGAGGGAAAGGAATTGGGATCCTAATTGGAATTGAAGGAGATATGGGTATGGTTTCAGGATCCTTTTCGAGTTTCTTTTTCTTTTCATTTTCTAGGTCAACATTCAAAGGAGGGTTAGAGGACATAACCTTGGGGTTGGGTAATGGATGAGCTAATAGTTGGGAAGAATTAGATGGTTGCTGCTGACTAAGGTGGGATGTGAGTTGACCAATTTGTGTTTCAATGTTCTTGAGGCTATAACAGGTGAAAGAGGTAAGATCTTCCACTGCACTTTCCCATGGTTACTTAGAAAATGTGTCTTTTCCTGAATTGGTATTACCTTGATTTTGGCTCTAAGGAAAGAGATTGTATTGGTTTTGGAATTGGGAAGTCTTACTAGGATAATGGAATACAGGATGAGGATTGTTCCTTTGAGGTTGAGGAAGAAAAGGATAAGGTTATCGGAAGTTACCAACAACATGACCATATTGGAATTGGTTTGGGTTTTTAGGAGGGAATTAAGGAGGATGAGATATTGGATTACCATACATATGGCCTTGGTTATAGGAATAAGAGAAGGGCTCAGAGTGTGGTTGGTTGAAGTTTCTAACAAACTGACCTGATAGTTGAGGATTGGTGCTCCACTGAGCATATGCTACATTGAGCTCCATTGGTCTTTATGAATCAGATTGATCCTCTTGAATTTTTGGACATTTGTCAGTTGTATAAGATGGAGAGGTAGATATTCCATAGTTTTTGATAGGTCAAGGAGACATTGATTGTGGAGAAGACGAGGTTGGGGATTTGGTAGCCACATCTAGTTGTCGCACAAGACCTATAAGTTCACTCATCCACTTGAAAATCTTGTTCATCTCCATTTATTGTTTATAATGGGCTTGTTTGACATGAGAATGTGCTCGAATTATGGAATTGTTGTGTGTTTACAGCCATGTTATTTATGGGATCTCTTGCAGCTGCGGGAATTTTATCAATAATAGCACCAACACTTTCCGCATCAATGAGAGGTCTCTCCATAGCCAATAACCCCTTATAGAAGTATTGGATCATGTGTTGGTCAGATATTTTGTGGTGTGGGCAGGTAACAACAAGATTTTTGAACCTCTCCCAGTATTCATGGAGTGATTCACTTGGAAACTGATGGATACCAATTATTTACTTTCAAATAGATGCAGTACGAGAAGTAGGAAAGAATTTCTCTAAGAAGAGTCGCTTAATGTCATTCCATGTGGTTATGGAATCATGAGGAATATAATAAATCCATCACATAACAGTGTCAACTAGAGAGAAAGGGAATGCTCATAGTTTTATTTTTTCTTTATAAACCCCTTGAGGCTTCATGATAGAGTACACCACATGGAACTCTTTATGGTGGAGATGTGGATCCTCACCGGCTGGCCTGTGGAAATAGGGAGAAGATGAATCAAACCATATTTGAGTTCGATGTCAGCTTCAATGATCGGATATTGAATACCAAGAGGTTGGTAATTCAGATCAGGGGCATCATGTTTTTTAGTGTTTGTTCCCTAGGATTGGCCGTATCTAATTCAACTGGTTGGATGAGGAATAGGTCTTGAAATATTTTATTTTCTCTTATGTTTCTCCTATGTTGGAGAAGTTTTCGCTCAATTTCAGGGTCAAACAAATACGAGGGATTGTTTGAGATGTTATTGGGAATTCAGCGAGATTTTGGATGGATAAAGAAGATTGCGTTTTCTTTGTGTTTTCTCTGTGTATTATTTTTATGAGAAGATGAGGTTTTCTTTGTGTTTTTTTCATCTTTTTTTAATTTTTTTTGTTTTTATACAATAACTAGAAACTAATGACTACTTAAAGAACCATCCCGTGAAATGACGCCATTTGAAATGCACGGTAGATTGTATCCTATCGACCGGACAAGTTTCTGGTTCTCTACTAATATGTATAGCAACACTTGGGTCGAATTCTCGGCGATGATACTTTGTAATAGTTGTTTGTTTTTAGTTGATTTTATTATGAATGGGGGTTTGTTTGAATAGATAAAATGAAGTGATTAATTATTGATGTTAGATTTAACAATTTTATAAATATTGGGGTGATTTCATTTTTTAGGGTGTTAATCTTGTGATATCCTCGAGCTTTGCTTCATATTGCAGTTAATTTTACACCCACGTCGAAAGATAATGTTGATTAGAATTACTAAGTGTTATGGCTTTAATCATAGCCTTAATATAATGTAGGGTTCTAATCTCAATCATAGATTGTTGATGGTAGTGTATTTTTGGTTCCAATAATCCATGGAAACCACATGTTAAACAAAACATGTCATTAATCCATGACATGTTTAGTCCAACGTATACAATGTTAAATTAAAGAATATTCATCGAGAAAATACTCCCAATCACTTAACATCCCTAAATTTTGACTCACCCCAACAATATGTTTACTCATCCATTGATATTAATATTAATATGGTTTATATATTTATTATGATGAATTAACAAGTGATTAAAATGAAAGGGATATGAAAAGAGTTGTACGTCAAACACACACACACACACGAACAATGATGAGAATTAAAAAAATAGACATTCGACTGAATGAGGAATAAAAAGAAGGAAAGGGGATTCAACATTATTTAAAATATTTTAAGAACATTAATATTAAACTATAGAAGGTGTATGAGAATAATATCTATTGAAGAAGAAACTTTTATTTAAACATAATTACGAAACACAAACATACAAGATTACAAATGAAGAATAACCCAAAAGTGAAAGGAAACAGAGAGAAAGGGAAAGGTATCTCATGTAAAATAATTAGTATGAAAGGTCTTCCCAAGCCTTTTTAAAGGCTTTGGTCGTTCCAATTGATTATCCTCCTTTCTGAAATGTCAACCCCTTTGAAGGAGAGGAGGCGGATGTATTTATAGCCCAAGGAAGTGGACTGTTTTCATTCCCAATCTGTCCCTCGACTTGGATCGACGATTTGGACATCCAGACAGCATAATATCTAAGAATATCCTTCTTAGAAGTTGTATAAAATAATGTTGGACGACTACTCTCAAAATTTGGAGGCATTTGGACCTTTGGAGCCAATGTTATTGCAGGTTGATTAAACAATTTTTTTCGGCCCATTTCAATCTAGACGTTTTGAATTCCAAAATGTGAAAGTGTTTTTGAATAGTAATATGCCTTAAAAACTGAATTATTTATTCAAAAAATCCAGCCACCTATATCTATTATTTCAAACTGGAAAATATCTACTTGATTGGATTTTTACATCATGAGATATGTCATGCATACTGTACTGACTTTATTTTTCTGAAAGAATGGTGGGTTGAAATTCAGAGAAAATGTTGGGCCCCTTGTTTTATGAGTTGGACGTTGATCTTTTTATCCAGGACTCCTTACATTTTCCCCCAAGATGATGTGGATAAATAATTAATTTTAACTTCTAGATTGAGCCCAGTAATTCAATCTTCATGACGGGTCCAGTTTCGTCACAGATTCTGTAGGACCACTTGTGTGGTCCATATGCGCCTTCAAATGGAATAATTATCCCATGATCACTTCTAATGAAATGTTTTATATTGAATGTGGAATCCTAGAAAAGAGTAACCACACAATTTGTAACAGTAGGGTGAGATTTAGAATAAAAATATTAAACTAACTCAATTAGACTACTTCTAAAAATGCTCAAAAATTATACTTAGTATTAAAATATTAATATTTCACACACATTAGGCCCATTTCATATAAAATAAGTATAGGAGTATATAATAAGTGATGAAAATATTAATAACATAAACTTCCCCACATTTAGTTTTTTGCATGTCCTCATGTGCAACAAATATAAAAACATGACAAAATCATTTTCACTTACCAAAAAATATTAAAAATTTGATTTCTCCAATCAGGAGAGGTTTAGACTACTTTACTCATCCTTTTTTAATTCCTTCACAATTTGTCACAGATTCAATGTTCCAAAACTAATTAATTTTTTCATGCTCAAATTTAGAAATGGAAAATGTGGACACTCAAAACTCACACCTCTCAATATAATAAAATTCATTTGTGGAGGTTCAGTCTTTCACCAACCAAAAGTGAAAATCATAGAGTTTGAATAAGATATTAGCTTCCAATACCTATATTAAGTGCACAAGAATCAAGAGGTATTTTTAATGGGGTTTTCTCTGGCTATGGGACGGTTGGAATATAATTTCCAAGATAGAGAAAGAGAGGGTTAAAACACCAACATACAAAAATCAATGCACCTTTTTTTGAAATAAAACATGGAAGGAAATGAAAAAACATATTTACAAGGGATTGATTTTGTGCAGAAAAAAACAATAGAGGATGAAAATTTAAAGGGGGTGAGAAGATGAAATATTTACAAACCACAAATCTTCCCTCAAAGTAATAATAATATAATTCATGTGTTCTTTTTATTTTATTCGTTTTTATCTTTTTTAGAAAGTGGAACTTGGAAAAGATATCACACTCATACCCCAACCCATGATTGATCTCCTCACGACACTAATTGTAATAGTTATAACAAGATCAAAGGCTAAAAAATGGTGATTTTTAACTACCCAAGACACAACCCATTCTAATTTTCATTTTTTTTATTTTTTTGAACACTTTTAAATTGTACATGATAAACATATATACATTCCCAAACCCCACTGAAGGAAAACATCTCCCCCACACTTAAAATGATTCTTTCCCTCAAGCATAAGATAATATAGTGACATCAACAAAGAGTAACCAAAATGAAATCCATTCCCCCCACACATAAATTTCTAACAAATTATTCCAAGAAAATACATGTTTATATTTGGTGGGATAAGGAATTGGGCTTATAATGTTCATATCAAAGAAAAGGTATTCATAGGGTGGAAGGGGATTTAAAAAAGGAGGATTAATGTATCGTTAATGGGTGAGTATTTGGATAATATAATTCTCATGGGGTTCAGAGAATTCATATATCATATTAATGCACATTAATGTAGGAAATTATTCTCAAAGGCCCAAAAAATCAAGACTCACAAATGGGGGTGAAAACACATATTTTCAAAAGATGGCCATAGGTGGCCTTGGCATGAATGAAAATATTGTTCCTCAAAGGTGGGGAAAATCATATTCCAAATCAAAAATTGAGGATTCAAAATGTGTTGGTTTTGACACAAAATTATTTATCCAAAGTCATGATGAAAATACAAAATTTTTGAGATGAAAACATTCATGTTTACTCACCAAAAAGGTTGAAAAAAATTTCAAAACTCGATGGTGAGTAAGCATGACTACAATTTTTTTGGAATTCCTTTTGTTATGATTCTTTTTTTGTTTTGGTTTGTTTTTTTAGTTTTTATTAAATAAACACACACACAAAAGTGAAAGAGAAAAATAAAGGGGTTGAAAAAGAATTTGGTAAGAAAATGAAAGACATAGGAAGTAGAAGAATGTGGTAGAGGGAAGAAGAGAGAGAGAGAGAGAGTTAAAGGGAAAGAGGTGCCCCCTGGTTTGGATTTGGCGGGTTGCCCTCTCCATGAGTGGTAGGTCGACTGGAGATGTTGGGGATCCAGTGGAAGTCGATGTTGATCCAGGATTGTGTGTCCTCTCATGGTGATTTTTAATCGTTGTCCATTAACCATGAATGTCCATTTGGAAGATGGGTCATGGACTTGGAGTGCACAATATGGGTAAACATTAGTAATAATAAAATCACCTTTTCAACGAGAATTAATCATACCTGGGTGAATCCGAAATAGATAATTTAAAGAGCATTACCTTATAACCTTCGTGGAATAACTATCTCAGGATGTGTTTATCATGGACTGACTTCGATTTTTTCTTTGTAGAGATTATAATTCTCATAAGAATCAAGTCGAAGCTCATCCTGTTCATCCAATTTCAAAAATCATTCTTCACCAGATTTTTCGAAATCAAAATTATACGTTTTCACTGCCCAAAATTACTTATGTTGGATTTCAACTAGAAAATGACATTCTTTACCAAAAACAAGCCTAAAAGAAGACATCCCAATGGGTGTTTTATAGGCAGTTCGATGATCCCAAAGTGCTTCACCAAGTGTTTTAAGCCAGTCTTTTCATGTGGTTTTTACAATTCTCTAAAGCACTCTTTTCAGTTCTCTTTTAGAAAGATCATCCATGCCATTTTTTTGGGGGTGATATGCTGTTGAAGTTTTATGTACAGTCCCATTCTTTTTAAAAATATATTCCATGGGTTTATTACTAAAATTGGTTCCTATGTAACCTATCAAGGCACGAGGTGTGGCAAATCGATGGAAGATGTGTGTCTTTAGGAACACACTAACAGTATGTAAATCATCCTTTCTAGTGGGTTTGGCCTCGACCCACCTAGAATCATAATAAACCGCTTGAAAACTGTATGAAAATCCATTGGAAGGGGGAATGTTTCCCTGAAATTGATTCCCCAAATATCAGAAATATCACAAAAAATTAAAGGCTTTTGGGGCATTTCATTTCTCTTTGAAATTGTGCCCAACTTCTAGAAAGTGGGAGATGATTGAAAGAACTCATGAGAGTCCTTGAAGAGTGAAGTCCAAAAGAATCCAGAGTCTAGAACCCATCGAAAGGTCCTTTGTGGTCCAAAGTGTCCACCACAAGGCATTGAGTGACAAAATTATAAGATGGAAGAATGTTCATTTTCATCGACACATCTCCTTATTACCACGTCAGCCCCAGTTTCCCAAATTTTATTTTCTTCCTAAAAATAGTATTTTGAGTCACTATTCAAGTTCATTTTTTGTTCTTTTGAAAAATATTCAGGAAATACACCAGAAACCAAGTAATTTATAATTGGGGCATATCATGGTATTTTTCTATTGATAGATGATATGTGCTCATTGGGGATTTCAGGAAAAATGATTTCAGGATGAGAAGAATTAGAAATTCTACTCAAGTGATCAGCCACAAGGTATTCATTTCCTAGTCTTTCATTTATTTCAATGTCAAAATATTAGAGCATTAGGATCCATATTATTAGCCTGGGTTTGGAATCACTTTTATAGAGTAAGAACTTTATAGCATAATGGTCTGTGAAGATGGTGATTTTGGAACCTAAGAGATAGTTTCGGAATTTATCAATGGCAAACAAACTGCTAAGAGTTCTTTTTCAGTGACATAGTAGTGAGATTGAGTTTCATCCAATATTTTTGATGCATAATAGATGACATGGGAACATTTTTTTATTCTTTGACCAATAAAAGCCCCAACAGATCTATCAGAAGCATGACACATCAACTCAAAGTGTAAGGACCAATCTGGGGGTTGGATTTTCAGGGCAGATGTAAGAGAAGTTTTGAGTTCAATGAAGGCTCTATTGCAATCCTCCTCAAAATATAAAGTGACATAATTTTGGAGCAACCGAGTGAGTGGGAGGGAAATTTTACTGAAGTTATGGATGAATCTCCGATAGAAACCGACATAAACAAGAAATGAATGGATGTCTCGAATATATTTGGGTTGAGGAAGTGATTGGATCACATTAATTTTGGTAGGATAGACTTCAATACCATCTTTTTAATCTCCATTCCCTATAACAATCCCATTTTCAAACATGAAGTGACATTTTTCCAAAATTTAACACAATGTTACACTTGACACACTTTTGGAGGACTAGAGAGAGTGAATTTATACAAGATTCAAATGACTCACCATAAATGATGATGTCATCCATGAATAATTCCATTCAGTGTTCAATGAATTGAGAAATGATACTCATTATACACCTCTGTATTGTTGTAGGAGAATTTAAAATTCCAAAAGGCATTTTTCTATATGCATATGTTCCAAAGGGGCATGTGAAAGTAGTCTTTTATTGGTCCTGAGGTGCGATTGGGATTTTGAAGTAGCCAGTGTATCCATCAAGAAATCAATAGTGTGACTTTCTAGATAATATTTTCCTAATTTGATTAAAGAATGGAGGAGGGTAGTGATCTTTTCTTGTTTCAACATTAAATTTATTATAGTCGATGCGCACACGCCATTTGGTTTTCACTCGATTTGTGATTACCTCCCCATGTTCATTTGTGAAAAAAATTATCCCACCCTTCTTAGGTAAACATGAATTGGACTAACCCATTCACTATGAGAAATTGGGTAGGTAATACCAGCTTGAAGAAGACTGGTGATCTCTTCCCTAACTGCCTCAAGGATGAGTGGATTGAGTCTTCTTTGTGGTTGTCTAATTGGTTTGGATGATTCCTCAAGATGGATGTGATGCATGAAAAGAGCATGGTTTATTCCTGGAACGTCATCTAGGGTGAAACCTAGGACCTTTTTGTTTTCCTCTAACACCTGAACATGTTTGGACTCCTCAGTTTCAGTAATTTAAGAAGAGATAATGAGAGGACAGAGTGATCAAGGAAAAGGAATGCATATTTCAGGTGTTCAGGAAGAGGTTTCAGATCATCTCATCTTTTATTTGAGGGTTATAAAACTCAGGAATGGAGGAAGGGACTTTAGTTGCTTCATATTCATTCTCCTTAATACTTTCCAAGGAGGATTAGAAGAGATCAGAGTTGATGTGGGATTCAAGGGAATTTTCAAGTTCCCCTAGATTGATGGAGTCTATGATGAGTGGTCCACATAAAATTCATCATTTATGACTTGTATAATCATGGATCCGATTTCACAAGATCCTTTATCTATATAACATGAATAACATGGTGTATTTGGGTTCGATTGACTCATAGAAGTGTCCTCAGAAGCATGGATTAAGAATGCAGAGTGATCCTTAGAAGGGTATTTCATGGCCTGGAAAATGTTGAACTTGACCAGTTGGTCACCGAATTACATGGATACGATGTCAGAATGGACATCAATCATAGTTCTCATATTCATGAGGAATGGTCTTCCTATAATTATGGGAGACCAAGAAGAGTTCATCTCACCTTCCATGTCAAGGACATAGAAATCTGTATGAGAGATAAGATCATAGACTCGGATAAAGACATCCTTAATTATTCCCTCGGGACTAGATGTGCTTCGATTGGCTAATTGAATGACAAAACCCATTGTAAGTAAGTGACCTATACCAAGGTTGGAAAAGATGCATTTGTGCATGACATTAATTGAGGCTCCTAGTTATATTAGTGCATCATCAATGTTGGAACTTCCAATATGGCATGGGACCATAAAGGTCCCTAGATCATTGAAAATTATGGGAATAGACTGGTGGGTGGAAACTTTTTTGAGGGTACTAGGTTTCCACTTGTGGGAACACAACTCATTGAAAAACTTGGAATTATTAGGAATTTGTTTTATGAAATCTAAGATAGGAACATTGACTTCAACATGTCTAAACAGGTTGAGAATTTCAGGATCAGGTTCAAAGGACTTATTTGGCTTCGAAATGTCTTTAGGAAATGGAATTAGGTTCTTAAGTTGAATTTAAGGAGATGAGGGAATGGTTTTAGGTTAAATTTCATGTTTCTTTTTCTTTTCATTTTCTAGGTCAAAATTCAAAGTAGGGTTAAAGGACTTATCTTGAGGCATAGAAATTTTTTTCTCAATCTAAGTGCAATTGCACCTAGATTAAATGTGGGTTTGGGTAATGGTTGAGCTAGAGGTTGGGAAAATTTAGATGGTTGCTGCTGACTATGGTGCGATGCCAGTTGACCAATTTGGGTTTCAATGTTCATGCATCTATAATGGGTGAAAGAGGCATGATCTTCCACTGCACTTTCCAATGGTTGAATAGACGAAGAGGATGCCCCCGAATTGGGATTACCATGATTTTGGTTCCTGGGAACGCGATTTTATTGGTTTGGAATTGGGAAGGCTCGCTAGGATAATGGAATCCAAGAAGAGGATTGTTCCTTTGTGGTTGATGGAAAAAAGGATCAGGTTTTTCGATGTTACCAACACCTTGACCATATTGGAATTGGTTTGGGTTTTGAGGAGGGAATTGAGGAGTACGAGATATGGGTTTAACATATCTATGTCCTTGGTTATAGGATGAAGAGAAGAGCTTCGAGTGAGGTTGGTTGATGTTTCTAACAAAATGACCTAATAGTTCAGGATTGGTGTTCCATTGAGCATATACTGCATTGATCTCCATTAGATCAGATGAATTGGATTGATCCTATTGATGTTGTGGACATGTGTCAGTTGGATGAGATGGAGAGTTGCAGATTCTATAGTTTTTGATAGGTCCAGGAAACATTTATTGTGGAGAATATGAGGTTGGGGATTTGAAAGCCATATCTAGTTGTCGCACAAGACCTATAAGTTCACTCATCCACTCGGTCATCTTGTTCAGATAAATTGATTGATTATCATGGGCTTTTTTGACTTGAGGATGTGCTCGAGTATGGAATTGTTGTGTGTTTTTAGCCATGTTACTTATGAGATCTCTTGCAGCTGTGGGAGTTTCCTCCATAAGAGCACCACCACTTGCGGTATTAATGAGAGTTCTCTCCACAGCCAATAACCCCTCATAGAAGTACTGGATCTAGAGTTGGTCAGGGATTGAAGGTCTGGGAAGGTTCAACAATCTTTTTGAACCTGTCCTGGTATTCATGGAGTGATTGACTTGGAAATGATGAATATCACTTATTTCCATTTGGATATAAGCAGTACGAGAAGCGAGATATAATTTCTCTAAGAAGAGTCGCTTCATGTCATTCCATGTGGTTATGGAAACAGGAGGTAGGTAGTAATTCCATGACATATCAGTTTCAGCTAGGGAGAATGGTAATTCTCGATGTTTTATTTGTTCTTCAGAAACCCCTTGAGGATTCATGGTAGAGCACACCACTTGGAACTCTTTAAGGTGGAGATGTGGATCCTCACCGGCTTGCCCATGGAAACAAGGGAGAAGATGAATCAAACTAGATTTTACTTAGAAGTCAGCTTCTATGTTTGGATATTGAATACCAAGAGTTGGTAATTCATATCAGGGGTAGCAAGTTCTTTTATTTATTATTCCCTACGATTGGACATATCTAATTCAAATGGTTGGTTGAGGAGTAGGTCTTGAATTATTTGATTTTTTCTTATGTTCCTCCTAAGTTGGTGAAGTGTTCTCTCAATTTTAGGGTCAAAAAAATCCGAGGGAATGTTCGGGAGGCTACAAGACATTCATAGAGATGTCAGAAGGAAAAGGAAGATGGGGTTTTCATTGTGTTTTTAGTTTCTGATTTTTATGAGAAGACGGGTTTTTCTTTTTGTTTTTTAAATAAATTTTTTAAAATTTTTGTTTTTTAAAATAACTAGAAACTAATGACTACTTAAAGCACCATCCTCAAAAATAGCTCCATTTGAAGTGCACGAACGATTGTCGCCTATCGACTAGTCAAGGTTCTGGTGCTCTTCTAATGTGTATAGCAGCACTCGGGTCGAGTCCTTGGCGATGATACTTTGTAATAGTTGTTTGTTTTTAGTTGATTGTATTCTGATTGGGGATTTATTGCAATGATTAAATAAAGTGATTAATTTTTGGTGTTTGATTTTACAATTTGATAAATATTGGGTTGAGATCATTTTTTACGGAGTTAAGCTTGTGATATCTTGGAGCATTACTTTAAATAGTAGTTAATTTAACACCCTCTTCGAAAGATAATATTTATTAGAATTATTAATTGTTAAGGCTTTAATCCAAGACGTAACGTAACTTAGGGTTCTAATCTCAATAATATTTTGTTTATGGTAGTGTATTTATGGTTCCAATAATCCATGTAAACCACTTGTTAAAAGAACAAGTCATTAATCCATGACATGTTAAGTCCAACATACACAATGTTAAATTAACAAATATTCATCGAGCAAATACTCTCTATCACATAACATCCCTAAATTTTGACTAACCCTAATAATATATTTACTCATCAACCGATATTAATATTAATATGGTTTATATATTTATGATGATGAATAAACAAGATAAGAAAAATAAAGGGATTAGAAAAGAGTGGTACGTCGAACACACACACAGGAACAATGATGAGAATTAAAAAAACAGAACTTCGATTGAATGAGGAAGCAAAAGAAGGGAAGTGGATTTAACTTTATTTAAAATATTTTACGAACATTAATATTAAACTACATAACGTGTATGAGAATAAGAGATATTTTAGAAGAAACTTTCATTAAAAAAATTTAAAAAACACAAACTTACAAGATTGCAAACGAAGAACAACACAAAAGTGAAAGGAAACAAAGAGAGGAGGAATGGTATCACAAGTGAAAACAGGAGTATGGAAGGTTCTCCCAAGAATTTTTCAAGTCTTTGGTAGTTCCAATTGATTATACTCTCTTATTAAATGGAAACCCATTTGAAGGAGAGAAGGGGGATGCATTTATAGCTCGAGGAAGTGGACTGTTTTCATTCCCTATTTATTTCTCCACCTGGATCGAAGATTTTGAAATTCAGACAGTAGAATCGCTAGTTATATCCTTCTTAAAAGTGGTAGAAAATATTTCTAGATGACTAATATCAAAATATGGAGGCATTTGGACCTATAGAGACAAAGTTATGGTCGGTTGATTAATCAATTTTAATATGTCCATTTCATTCACGTCGTTTTGAAGTCTAAAATGTGAAAGGGTTTTCGAATAGTAATATTCCTTCAAAATCAACTAATTTTTTCAAAAACATCGGCCATCTATATCTCCTCTTTCACACTGCAAAATATCAGATTTATTTTATTCTTAAATCACGAGATATGTTATTCATACTATACTGATTTTATTTCTCTTCCAGAATGACGTGTTAGACTTCAAAGCATATGTTGGGCCCCTTGTTTTTAGAGTTGGGCCTTAAAATATTTATCCAGGACTCCTAACATTTTCCACCAAGACATTTAGGAGAATTCAGGAATTTTAATTTCTAGATTGATCCCAGTAATTCAATCTTCATGACTGGTCCAGTTTCTTCACAGATTCTGTAGGCCTTATTGTGTGGTCCATATGAGCCTTCAAATTGGAGAATTAGCCCATGATCCCTTCTAATGAAATATTTTATATTTAATTATTAATACTAAAAAACATGAACCACATAATTTTTATTATTAGGGTTAGAGGTATAAATATAATAGTAAACTTACTCAATTTGACTACTTCTAAAAATGCTCTAAAATTATACTTAGTATTAAAATATTAATATTTCACCCACATTATGCACATTTAATATAAAATCAGAAATGTGATTATATAATAAGTCATGAAAATATTAATAACATCAATGTTTCCCATATTTTAACAAGACTTAAACAATATTATCAAATTGACATAAGGATTCTCCAATTATTCATAAAGTTTCTTTATAATGATCTCATTTTTTCATTAAATGTTTAAAATTATTTTTACAAAATTTAATAATTTATCCACAAGTGTGGTTTTAATTATTTATTACTACAAGATCACAATTAATATAAATTATTTTAATGATATAATAACTCCATCACAAGATAGTTTACATAATTAATAATCTGAATTTCATAAATGTATCACTTGATTGGAACTTATCACTATTATTTATCATGAGATATTTAGGTTTATTTTGGGGAGGATTATTTATTTTTTAGCTTTTATGTATTGAATTAGGCCCTCATTAGGTACTTTAAAAAATATTATTTTACCAAAAAAAACATTATAAATAATTTATATGGAATCAATTGTGTTAAACCAAGGTTTATTCATTGTTGCCATTGAGTGACTATGATAACGCCCTAAAAAACTCTTTCTAGTATAAATAAATTACTAATAATCATGTCACATATTTGGGGGTGGTGATGAAAAACATTTCTTGATAATAAGGTTATAAATTCATCCATATCATACAGTATTTTCACATTAGCAGATTGTGTGTTTTATTTTGGATAAAAAATGAAGGGGTGGGCTTCTCAATGAGGAAAATATATAAATAATGAGTGATAATGGGGGATGGAATCCAGAAACACACCTAGTATCAAGAAAATTGGAAGTCATGAAAATCCATGTAGTAACATAAAAGGTGATATTGTTGAGTCTAGGGTTTTTTGGATCCCACTTGGTTTTAGGTGCTGGGAACCTAAGAAGCATCGTATTATTAGTTTCTTATAATCATGATATGGGACCCACATTTTTACATGGATATCTTAATAGATACATAATAATTAAAAATTTGTCTTACTACATTTAATGATTAATTTTTCAATAAAAATAATGTGTGATTTCTAAGGTAGAATATCACGAGGGAAGGAACTCCCCATTGTAGTCAGCATCATGACAACATGTTATAATTAGTTCATTGTCACGTGAAATTTATAGTTAAAAATTCCTTTATATATCATATAATATAACATTATAATATAGTTTCTGATTTAGTTAATAATATCACAATTCCACTCAATTTTTATATCCCTTGACAGCTGGGAACTAACAATATTTTTTTATTTATATTAAGTAATATCATGTGAATAAAACATAATAATTTATTATGGATAATCAAGAACTAAAATATCCCATATAAAAGGGACACATATGGGTTATTTATAATTTTAATTACATGAATATATCATAATGGTGGTTAAATCTTATATTATAATTTAACTCTATTTTTCACTCATATAACTTCTTCATTGGAACCTAAAAAAACATGTAGTACACTCTAAACAAATCATTATACCCCAATTTGTTTGAATTATTATATTTTTTTTATTTTCAATGTTCATGTATTTTTCCCTAAAAATAAAAGATCATTTCATGAGCTACAGAAAATTCCCATGTTTTCAACTTTTTTACATAGTCAATCAAAGAAAATTTATTTTTAACATCACTAACTAGATTGTTCAAATAATTAAATCAATTCCATTATTTTTTTTTATGAAAATATTATGGAAAATTTTCACTATATTGGTTATCAATCCCCTCCATCATACCAAAAAATATTTTAAATTTTTTATTGTAATGTACATGGTATGGTAGAAGATAATATTTAATGAATAGTGAATTCATGGAAAAGGAGTCAAAATCGTAGGGATAGTAAACAACTGACATTATTTATTTTTATATCCATATTGGATTTGTGTTCATCTCATTTTCATCTTATATATATCTTAACTCATTTATCTATCTTTCAATATACATGTAAAACTAATATATATGAATGTAAATAATCTAAACATAAAAAAATCAATAACAATATTATGAACTATCTACATATGATGGGTTTCCAACTAATGAACGCATGAGTTGTATGGGTATTTATCATGTTCTATTTTAGTACTATCCAGATTCAGTTATAGGATACACCTTCATCATCCTCAACCATAAGATAAGAGTTTATCCTATACATCTCATGAAGAAAATATCTTCTTCATAAATACGAGTTTCTATTACTTGGACATTCTCTGAAAATACTCCAACAAACCATTGGGGATCCAATTTTATTGATAGGTTCTATAGATATTTAACATATACACTTATGTAGTTGGATCATTTTATGTTTATTGAGGTTTTTTTAATGGTGGTGGTTTTATCTATGGTCATATCATGTTTCTTAAAACCACATCAACATCCAATGATATTTTATTCTCTTATATTTTATTTGAGACTCCTTTACACATATATGATAAATACTCTAGATGTTCTGTCATGTATCTCTCTTGATACATATCAGTTTCCTTTGTCTATACAAGAATTCAAATTTTAACTTTTATCTATTATATTGGGATTTCTGAATTTATTTATATTTAAATCCACTAATCAATGTTTTGATGTATTATGTATGATATATCTTCATTCATAGATTCCACCTTTTTGGAACCCTCTTAATTTCACTAATATGATCTAATATATTATTTTGGGATAAATTAAATATAGTTGTTGTCTTCTATATGATTTTGGGATTTCCTTATACTAAATATAGTGTATGTACATAATTATAAAATCCTAATATTTTATGGTATGTATCCTCTTAAATACATTCAACAAATTCAATAACATAAATTTTATGAAACAAAAATCATAAATTAACTGTAATATGTTATTAAATATTAACACGACCATTAGAAAGGTAACGAGACCATTATGAGTATCAACATATCCATTAGAATAATAACATCACTGATAATATTATAAATAAAATTTAGGAATCTCTTAAAGGATACTATAATATATTTATATCATTTAATAAGTAAATAAATGATTAAAATGATAAATTAATTGTTAGTAATTTTGTGGAATCTGAATGTGTATTTAACTTATCATAATTAATATAATAATTTAAATGAAAATTTATTTTCATTAAATACATTCATAATTTAATATTTTGTTTCATTATAAATATAATAAAATTTTATCAGACCATATTTAGTATTTGAAATGTGTCGTACTATCAATTATAATAATTAAATCGATATTTTTTTTAAAAGTAAATATTTTATTTAAAAGTAATTTTCTAATATTTAGAAACTTATTTTCAAAACATGGAGTCCATTTTTAGATTGTACTTGTCAAAAAATGATTAGGCTGATTTTTGGTTTTTTTCAAAAAGAGTTGAATTTTTAATTAATAGTGAAATATATTAATTTACGGTATATAAAAATGTATGTTGAATACATGAATATTGGCGTCATTGGTGACGAAATCAAAAATTATATTGAAATAACATGCACTATTTATTGTACTCAGTCCAAAGAATCAATACTATTCATAATCTTGATCCAACATAATAAATAAATGAATAAAATAATCAAAAAACATCCCTCCCCTCTTGAAGCATGACTGATTAAAATATATCTACCGTTCAAATGTATGATACTCTATTAATGTTTATAGGGGCCCTCGGGTAGAATCCATGATGATAGTACAAATTTAAGAGTTGATTGTTTTAATTTGTATTTATAGTGTTGGTGGGGGGTTATAGAGAAAATGTAAATTGATTGATTGATTATTTATGGTTAAAAAATTGATAAATATTGGGGTGAGTTCAATATTGGGAATTTAATATTATTATATCATTTATCATTGAATTATATTTGATTAAATTAATATCCACATCACAAGATGATGTTGATTATAATTCCAAAGTATTGAGCCTTAAATCCAAGCCTTAATGTAACTATGGATTCTAATATCAATCAAAAAAGTTTATTGAAGTGTATTTTTTTTCAATAATCCTTGTAATCCACTGGTTAAACAGAACATGTCATTAATCCACGACATTTTATGATTTACACACATAATGTTAACATAAAGACTATTCATCAAGAAAAATATCTTAGTATCTTAGTATCCCCAAATCGTGATTCACAACAATAGATGATTTACTAATCCATTAATATGGTTAGAAATATTACATTATATGTTTATGGGTACAATTTATTATGAAAAAAATAAATGGACATGAGAAGAGTAGTAAGCCAAACACACACACAAGAATGGTGAAGAAAGTTAGATATAATTATTTGATTTAATGGGAATATAAAATAAGGGAGTGATTTTCAAATTTATATGAAAAATTATAAAGACATTAAAATCACAAAATAGAGGGTGGATGATAAAAAGATACAATTATAATGAAACATGCATTAAAATATAATTATAAATACAATCACTTATGAGATTACAAACACAGATAAATACAAATGTAAATCAGATGAAGCTTGGAGTAATTATATGTAAAGTATAAATATGAGTATAGTAGATCCTCCCAAGACATTGTAAGATCCTTTATGGTGTCAAAATATAATTCTTTTCAATGAAATGTTATCTCCTTACAAGCCAAGTGGAGGGGATGATTCAGAAAACAAGGAGTCCACCTCATTGGGATATAAATACACCCCTCCTCTATTGGTTTTCAAAATGAAAAATAGAATATCCAATTGATTTCTATATTTGGATAAAATTATATAATTGTGTGTATGCTTTAATTCTCAGGCTGAATAGTGGGCCGGAATTCATAAAATAACATGGGCCCCTTTTTGGTGTCATTGGGTCTTGAATTTTTTTTCAATAATAAATTGAATTTTCCACTGAATTTCGGTGGAGAATTAACGATTTTTAACTTTTTTATTGGGCCCATGAATTCATTCTTCATTGATGGTCTAGTTTATTAAGAGATTCATTGGGCCTACTTGTGTGGATCATATAACCGTTCAAATATATTAATTGGTCAATTATTCATTCTAATGGTATGTTTCAAATTATATTATTGAGCCTAAAAAATATGAAACATACCATTTGGATAAATAGGGTGTGTTTTATAATTAAAATAGTAAACAAACTCAATTGAATTAATTCAAATACTGCCGAATATTTTTATGCAGTATTAAAGCATGAGTATCTCAAACCAATTATACACTATAACATAAAAATTACTAAATGGATTAGACAAAATGTTTTTAATAAAATAATAAAATAAACCTCACCACAAATATTCTTGTGAATTTCATCTTGTACAACAAATATAAAAATATAACAAAATTATTCTCATTAACCAAAAAATATTAATTTCTTCCCTAATAAGGGGTGGATTATATAATTTCAATCACCCATATTTACTTCCACTAATAATTTTTATATAAAAAATATTCCAAAAAATTCAATTTTCATTGAAAAATTATAAATTTATAATTAAGGAACTAAAAAATTGCACTAATCAAGATGAAAATTAATTATTTCTATAGGTTCAAACTTTCACAATACAAAAGTGAAAATCAAAGGGATTGAAAGAGAAATCAGCTTCCATTCCCTATTATACTGTTCCCAAGAATAAAGAGGTATTTTTTGGGGTTTTTTGTGGCTATGGGATGGTAGTAATTTAATATCCAACATAGTGGAAAAAAGTGGTAAAACACTAACATGGAGAAAAAATGAAAAATTTGAAATAACACATGGAAGGTTACAGAAACAAATATTTACAATTAAATTATTGTGTGAAGGTAGACCAAAAGATATGGATAAAATTTTAGGGGGATGAAAAGATGAAATATAGAAAAAAAATTCTCCCAATGACATAATCATTAATTTTTTTCTTTTCACTTTTGACGTTTTTGAAACATAAACTTGAAACAGATATCACACTCATCTCCCAAATATTTTTTGATCTCCATGTGACACTAATTTTAATATTTATAAAATGATGACGTGTTGATAAATAGTTATTTTTGACCCACCCAATACAGAACCCATTTTCTTAATTTTTTTATTTTTTTGACCAGTTCTCATAAACACATCGAAAATTCCATAAATGAAAATCTATTCCAAAAACTCACTGAATGATAAACTCACCCCCATAGTTAAATGGATTTTTTCCCTCAATAATATGATAAGATGAAGATAATTAAATAATTGATTCCAAAAATGAAATCTACCCCCCCCCCAAAGACACTTTAATATCAATAATTTATGAATTATAATTCTATATAGATGTTGGGTGGGGAAAGGTAATGGGATCGTAATGTGGATATTAAAGAAAAGTTTTCCATAGGCTTGAAGTGGATTTGAAGAGGAGGATTAATTTAGGGTAATGAGATTAAATTTTTATATATTTATTATCATGTTGTTTATAAAATTCCTCTACCACATTAATACACACCAATTTAGAAAATTCATCTCGAATGTCCACAAACTAAAGACACAAAATTAGGGGTGAAAATGCCCAAAAGTAAAAGATGGTCATAGGTGATATTGGAATGAATGATATTGTTGCTCTTTATAGTTAGGTAAGAATTATTTCCAAATCAAAAATTGAGAATTATATATTATATGGTTTTGACCCAGGATTCGTTTTCCAGTTTTACGATGGAAATGAAGAAAATGAGATGAAAACTAGTATTTTGACTCCCCAAAAATAATGGAAAAAATTTAAAATGTGGTTGATGATTAATTATGAATAGTATTTTTAATTTTTTTATAAATATTATCCAACACAATGGATAGAGAGTAAATAATGTTTTTAGGAAATTTGAAAAAAAAATTACAATGGGGGAGTAAGAAAAAGAAGAGGGGGAGATAGAGAGAGAGAAGATGAGTGAAAGGGAAAGAGGTGAGCTTGGTTTGTATTTGCTGGCTTATTGTCTCTATCTATTGGTTGGTCTACCAAAGTGGTTTGGGATCTGATTAATGTTGATGTAGTTGCTAGGATAGGTATCCACTCATGGTGATTCTTAAACCAATGTTTGTTCACCGTGAAATTCATTTTGGAAGTGGGTTCATGGACATGCACTACACAAAATGTGTAAGAATTAGTAAAAATAAAAGGACATTCCCGATGATAATTAATCTTATTTGGCTGAATCTGAAATTGATAATTGAAGTAAAGTACCATTTCACCATCATGGAATACCATTCACATTATATTTTTTCATGGATTTAATTTTCCTTTTCTTTGTAGATATTTTAATTCTACTATGAATCTAGTCAAAGATCCTCATATTCATTTTTCTACAAAAATATCTCTTCTCTAGAGTTTTCACAATCAAAATTATAATTTTTTATATACCAAAAATAATTATGTAGGATTTAAACTGGTAAATAACATGATTTACCAAAAATTATTTAAAGAGAGATATCCCAATGCTTGTTTTATATAAAGTTTTAAAATCCCAAATCTATTCACCATGTCTATCTAGACTGTCTTTTTGGGTGGCTGTTACAATTCTGTCTAGCGTTGTTTTCACTTATCTATAGAATGTTAAGCCATGTAATTTGTTTGTGGGAGATATTCAGTTAATTTTTTATGTACATCCAAATATTATTTCATATGATATTCCATGGTTTGATTATAAAAATGAGTTCATAAGTAACATATCAAGTCATGTGGTGTTCCAAATCGATGGAAAATATTGGTTTTCATGAACTCACATATAGTATGTGCATCATCATTGTTAGTGGGTTTGGACTCGACCCACCTATAAACATAATCGACCACAAGAAGAATGCATGAGAATCCATTAGAGGGAGGAAATAGTAACATGAAATCTATTCCCTAAACATTGAAAATGTCAAAAAAAATATTAAGGGATTATGGGTAATTTCAGTTATTTTAGAAATTGAGCCATAATTTTGGAAAATTGGACATGATATACCAAACTCACGTGAGTCGTTGAAGAGTATTGGCTAGATGAATATGTAGTATATGACATATTTTGAGGTACATTGTTGTACAAATATTTAATCACTAGGCATAGAGGTACTAAATTCATAGATTGGGTAATTTTCATCTTCATTGACATATATCTTAATTACCTTGTCTATCCCAATATCCGAATGTTTATTATCTTCCAGAAAATAGTTTTTTTAATCACTTTTCAACTTCACTTTTTTCATTGGAATAAATTTCAGTAAAATCCCAAAAAACTAAGTAGTTATCAATTGAGGCATACAATGGTAATTTTCAAGTAACAGATGAGAGGATCTCAGTTGGAAATTTAGGATAAATGATTTGATTATTGAAGATTTATAAACTCTTCTCAGGTGATTAGCCATATGGTTTTCTATTCCAGGTATATTTTTAATCACAATGGAAAACTCTTGGAGCATCAAGATCTATCTTATTAGCCTCAGTTTGTAATATACTATCTAATGTATGAACATTAAATCTTAATGTTGTATTCAAATGATGATTTTGGAACCTATAAGATAGTCCCATATTTTATCCAATTCAAAAACCATAGCTAAAAGATCATTCAATGGTATATGGAAGTGATGTTGAGTTTCATGAAATGTTATTGAGGAAAAATATATGATATGAGGAAACTATTCTCCTCTTTTACCAAGAATAACTACAATTTACCTATTAGAAGTGTCACACATAAATTGAAATAGTAAGGACCAATCTCGTGGATGGATTATCAAGGTATATGTATAAACATATTTGATTTCAATGATGGATCTCTTCAAAGCATCATTAAAATGGAATGTGATATCATATTGGAGTAGTTGTGTGAGTGGGATTTAATCCTACTAATGTTATGGATTTATCACTAATAGAATCCATCATGACTAAGGAGTGAATGGATTTCATGAATAGATATGGGGTAAGTATGTGACTGGATCAATTCAATTTTTGTAGGATTGACTTCAATAACCTCTTGTAAATCTATATACCCAATAAAAATCCCATTAGTAACCATGAAGGGACAGTTTTGATAATTAACCACAAGGTTACAATTAATGTAATTTTGAGGATAGGAGAGGTTCAATTCCAGTAGGATTCAAATGATTTAATATAAATGGTAATTCCTTCCATGAATACCTCCATGAAAATGCTCAATGATTTTTAAAAAGATACTCATCATATGCCTCTGGAATGTTGCAGGAGAATTGCATAGGATAAAAGGCGTTCTACTATTTGAATATGTTCCACATGAGAAAAGTGAAAGTGGATTTTTTTGGTCTTGAGGTGTGATTGGGATTTGGGAGTAGCTAGTGTATCCACTAATAAATAAATAGGGATTCTTTACAGGTAATCATTCTAGAATTTTGTCAAGTTAAGGAATATGGTTGTGATATTTTCATGTTCCAACATTTAATTTCTGATAATTGAGCCATAAACACCATTTTATTTAGACCCAGGTTGTGACCACCTATCCATGTTCATTTATGTCAATAGTTATCCCACCCTCCATATGTACCACTTGAATCAGAATAAACCATTCACTATTAGAAATAAGGTAGATAACACTATCTTGGAGATGCATGGAAATTTATATCATGCCAACCTCAATTATGAGTGGATTTAGTCTTCATTGTACTTGCCTAATTGGTTTAGATGATTCTGCATGATGCATGTCATGTATTATAATGTATAGTCTGATTCTTGGTAAGTAATATAGGTTCCAAATTGATGCCTTTTTGTTTTCTTCTAACACTTGAACATGTTTGGAATCCTCAGTTTTAGTAAGTGTGGAAGATACAATGATATGATAAGGGTGTTCAGGAAAGTGGAATATATATTTCAGTTATTCAAGAAGAGGTTTTAGATGAGTATCTTATTTCATTTGTGGGTAAGACAACACATGAATTGATGAATGGATTTCAATTTCCTTTGATTCATTACTATCCAAGGTGGATCAATCGTGATCAATGTTGATGTGGGAATCTATAGAGTTTACTAGATCATTTAGACTAATGGAGTCGCTGAATAGATGGTCTACATAAACATCCCCATTTATTTCATAGTTAATCATGAGGAAAATATAACAAGCATGCATATCAATAGAACATGATGAACATGTTGAAATGTGGATGGATCCAATATTAGATGTGTCCTCAAAATAATGGATTGTGAATTCAATGTGATCCTCTGATGGGTATCGCACGACATTAAAGTTATTGAACATGACTAGTTAGTAACCAAATTCCGTGGATTGTATTCTTTTATGGACATAAATCTTAGTTATATTTGTTATGAGGGATGACCTTCCTAGAATTTGAGGATATCGAGAAGAGGTCATCTCACCTTCAATGTAATGGATATAAAAATCAACTAGGAAGACAAGACCATTAACTCATACATTGAAATCCTCAATTGTTCCCTCATGACTGGTTGTTCTTCGATTGGCCAACTAGATGGAAACACCGATTGGTTGAAAGGGATATAGACCAAGGTTAGAGAAGATGGATTTTAGAATGACATTTTTGGAGGGTACTAGGTCTATGAGTGCATCATTGAAGTTGGAACTCCTTATTTGTCATGGAATAGTAAATTTCCTTAGATATTTTAACTTCATGGGTATAGACTGCTAGGTTGAAAAACACTCAATGGTCTTATGTTATCACTTTCGGGAGAAAAAAACCTTAAGAAACAAGGAATACCTTGGAATTTTTTTATGGAATCTAGGAAGTGTATGTTAATTGATAAGGCTAAATATTATATATATTTTTCTATCACTTTTAAAATCTTTTTCATTCATTTGCAAGATAATGCACGTGGTAGATGTCTAGTATTGTAGGAAATAAGGCTTCACATGATTACAAAGATGAAAGGCAAAAATGATATAGAATTATATAAGTACATGGAGTTATGGGAACGATCACGTCGTGTACTTGATGATCACAGCCTACATCAAGCTGGATAAATTTATAGTTCACGTCATAAAGCCCTCATTCACGTCGTGAATAAATACAAATGACTATTTGAGAATGCTTTGAGGATTAAATGTGAAAATATAGCTGGACATGGTGTCCACATCATGATCTATCGTTAAACAACCAAACCATGGTAAAAAATCATTAATCCGCAGAAGATCAGTATGCCACGTTGGAGATTTGGGTTGAAGTAACACATATTAATGGTTCAGGATGTGACGATTTTGTACACGTCGTGACCATTTCTTCCTATTTAAGGAGATGCTCAGAAGAACATTAGAATAGTGTTGGATTAGTTGCCTCTCCCATTTTGAATCCATTTAGAATTTCCTTCACTTTTCCCTCTTAAAACACATTAGTTATCAATAATTCATTTTTTTCAATCTAAGGGTGATGTATTTATTCTCTTCAATGCCTTCAATTCCGGGGTCATTTCATTTCTATTTCATTCCATTAAAGTAAGGTTTTATTTTATTCATGCATGTTTATTACATATTTTCACATGATTATTCAATTCATTTCCATTATAATCATTAATATGATTCCCTTTATCCCTTGTATTACATTATTTACAATCCTGAGTGGCTAAATACATCATTGCTAGGGATCATGATTCAATGTATCTACTTGATTAAGTATACCTATAGTTCTAAAAGTGGAAAACCTAATTGGATTAGTAATTAGGGTATAAAACAACGGTCAAACCCCATTTTTTTTATTGTATTTTGACCATCGGACAGTAAAACAAATGTCCCTATCCTAATTGTAGTAAACTAAGTCTATAAAAATTATCATAGGTAACATTCTGTAATAGAAGTTGAATTTCATGATTCTAGGACGGTAACTAGCCTCCTGAGTATGGAATAGTTAGATCATAGGTAGAACTCGATGATTGGACCAAGGATAACTAGTCACTAGTTCATTCTTCATAGACTAAGTAGTTAAGACCTTGCCAATATTGGAATTCAGATCACCTTTATCTAGATACTCGAAGTTGATCCCAACCCCACTTCAACAAAATTATATAAAACAAAAAAAATAGTTAGAAAATTTTCAATCATTAGTAATACTAGTAAGGAATACCTCAATGGATTCAAGAATAAGTTTCCTCTCCCTATAGAATAATGTCTTCATCATGGTATCATCTTTATTATTATACTGGAATGTTCCCTAGAAGATATTAATGTTTCAAACACATATAAATTTCTTATTTAATGCACCTGTGCGGAAACAAATGTCTCCTAAGGCTCACGGTCATCAAATTTTAGCATCATTTCCTGGGGAGGCAATGTTGGTTCTTTGTGTTAAAACTAGGGTCTAGGTCAAGGATTACATTTCCCTCACACTCTTTCCTTCGTTTTTAGATTCTCTATCATCTCTTTTCATTTTCCCATGAATGCACCATGGTCCCCTGGCACGTTCAAGGAATCATGAAGAACATTCTGATTATTCCTTCGATTATGTGATCGAAAGGCTTCTATCATCTATTATTCATTTGCGATGGGCAAGAAATTCCACCATGGAAGACCAAACCCATAAAATACCATCCATAAATTAATTCTAGGAGAAAACCCGATAATGAACCAAAAGAAGACGATCAATGATTATGGATTGACATCAATCAATGATAAAATCCATAGAATTTTTT
Source organism: Viscum album (assembly GCA_963277665.1). NCBI lineage: Eukaryota > Viridiplantae > Streptophyta > Magnoliopsida > Santalales > Viscaceae > Viscum > Viscum album. The sequence goes on along the minus strand of OY728127.1, from coordinate 2,010,212,553 downwards.
GACCCCCTTTAAAATCAAGTACATTGGAAACAAAACATAGACTCATTCATATGATCCATAACATGGGGCAATTCAGTGGTCTTCATAGATAAGATCTGCATGAACGTATTGCCAACTTCCCATAGGGTTGTGATACCTTTCACAACCATATAGTTTCTTATGATGCAATAAGACAATGCATCTTCCCATAATCCTTATGAGAATGATCCGAGGACTTGATAAAGAGTCAAGCCGATTCAATTACGACATGGGATAAAATGGCTAAAATTTTTATGGAAAAGTACATCCCACCCATCTGGACATGGAAGCTCCAAATGGACATTCAAGATTTTTAGCAAATTGATGGAGAGTCATCTTGGGTAGAATGCGACTACTTTAATGAATTATTGAATATGTTTTTACATCCTAGACTTGATAAGTGGATAAAACTCCAAACTATCTACCCCAGACTCTATGTAGTGGCACTTATTGTTGTCTATGCAGCTGTTGATGGAGGTCTCATGTTCAAGACACTCAAAGCTAGAAGTCCCAATCATGATGAAGTATCTCACAATTCCAGTCTGTGGAAAAGCTATCATGGACCACCACATCATAGAATCCAATATATTAGTAGGACCACAATTATAGAATCACAATTGGAGTTCTCACTAAAATGTTTGATGAATTCCAGAAAAAAACTACTCAACCACATTATGCCCTCATAATGGAATTTAAATCTTGAGATACGTGTAGTATCCCACATCTATATCATGATTGAAAAGATAGATATAAAGAACCCAAAAAATATCTTAAATACATATATTACAATCATCAAAACCCACCGTTCCTACAATAATAGTTTTATCAGTAGGGTCTTACTCTGTAGGAACCTCAGAACAATCAGGGTTATTTTCAATCGAGTTGTAGAAAAGAACCAATTTGGAGATCATTGAACACTAGAATATCCTCCTATGAACCCTATACCAAGAACATAAGATCAAAAAACCCTTCCCTCACAGAGAACCACAATTTCAAAAAAATCATCCATGACCTCAGTAATAACCCGTGAAAAGAAATCTAGAAAACCTCAAGGAATTATTTGGGGAAAATTATAATCAACGAATGATGACCCTTGAGATAGATTTGAAAAACTAGAGAGCTTCTCTGAGGAACCGTGAAATAAGAATGGGTCTAATCTTGAATACGATATCTATGATATTACTAGGTACTCTTGTTGAGAAAGTGTTGTTTTCAGCAATACATAATATTGTTATTTAAAGGGGGAGTTTATATTAATACTCTATCTCTTTATGATAATTTTGATGCTCACAAATACCCTTAATTATTTTCTAATGATTTTATTTGTTAAGAATTTTGTAGGAATTTATCATTTTATTTTACTCTTGAAATTACAGGAATTTATTATTAATGTATTCATATTTTAGCATGTTCTGGAAACACTGTTCATGCGCTACTAATTCGGAATCTTCATGAGTGTGTTCTGAAAACACTGTTCATACCCTACATGGATAAACCTAGCGTAAGGATAGAAACCATGTATACTTTTTCAGATAAGGAAAAAGTATGGTTAAACAACCATACATTATCAGCAAAGTATGGAAGAAGAACCCTACGTTAGGAAGGAACCCTACATTTGGGGTATCAGTAAAGTATGGAAGGAGAATCGTACGTAAATATTAAATGTTACATTTGTTTCTCAAAAGTATGGTTCATCAACCTTACTTTTTTAAACGACCATACATTCTTGGTAAAGTATGGATCATGTAAAAGTATTGATATTTCATTGTACGTTTGAAAGTTGAAGAGAAAATTATGGATGACCAACCCTATATTTGAAATGAACCTTACATTTGTTATCAAGTTTACGTTGTCAACCTTACATTGTCAACCTTATATTGTGAACCTTACGTTTGAAGACTATGACATAAACCTTACGTTAAAAGGATGTATACAGTTCAATTAACCTTACGTTTGGCGTTAGAGAATTTAATGTCAATATTTTTATGCAACTGTCAATACACTGATTATTAGGCGGATTTCAAGCCATATTTACACCTAACTTTAATGTACGATTTATATGGATTCAAAACCGTTTCATCAATGATTTGATAATCTATTTAAAATGATATTTTTATGCCGAGTCTTCCGGGAAGTTATGACTGTTCTGTAAATTCAAATGTTTGAATATCACGAGTAAAAAAGGCGAATTTGGTGGATCTAATTTTACAGGAGAAGTTCTTATCGTTCTTTTATTTATATGATGTTTTCAACTGCATCAATGATTATTGATCGTGTGTGAATTTTTTATTATTCTAAAAAGAAATAAAAACAGAGACTACTGAAACAGACCGATCTTCTGATTCAAAAGGAGCATCAATTCTCTGTTTTTAAAATGAGGAAGGAACACAACAGAAGATTCACTTGTTCTACAACAAAGATCTATTGTGAATTTGCTACTGCTGATGTTGTGAATTATATTTCTATATCTAATGCAATGGAATCAACTCAGAACATTTCTTATGTGAAGATTATTATTTCTAAATGTGACGATCTATCTACTATCAATTTCATGATGTTTCAATTGTGAAGACCATCTGGAAAGCATTTTCAAAATACGAAAATAATTTCTTTTTATCCTTGAGTGATCGGCTTCTCGTACTAAGTTGTGTAGGTTGTATAATTGAACTAAAATTCTTTGTTTTTCCTTGGATTGCAAAAGTGTCAACTGCCTGTACTCAGTTGTGAACGGGTCAGTTGAAATGAGGACCAGATAGTGAAAATCACCAAGCTCATGGACTAGAACATTGGTGGAGTGGACTAGGGGCCTTCTATTCCTCGAACCAATATACATCTGGTGTTTTTTCTATTTAAATTTCCACAACATCAAATTATCTGATTAAAGTTAAAAGGAATAACACAATCTCGTAATGCTTTTTGAAAACACACAATTCAACCCACCTCTTGTGTATATTTGGTGTAATCTGATCCAACAATTGGCATCAAAGGTTGAGCTTTCTATCAAATATTTAACAAGATGAAAGTGATTATACACAGAGCAAGATGACCGATACAAGAGAGGGAATGTCTATGGTCAGAGCACCATACTTCAATGGAGAAAACTATGGATGCTGGAAGCCTCGAATGATTATCTATCTAAAAAATCTTGGATAAAGACTCTATTATAAGATTCTAACTCCACATGAAATAACAGAAAAACCTGAAACATGGAGTGCCGCTACTTAAGAAGTATATGATATGAATTAGAAGGAAATGAATGAAATTATATGTGGTGTAGGACCTGATGAGTTTTACAGAGTATGTCAATGCCCAACATCATATGATATGTGGCAAACTATTTTTGTTGCTTACGAAGGAACTAACAATGTCCAGGATATGAGATATGCAACTATTATGTTTATATTTGATACATTACGAATGGTTGAAGGTGAGAGTATTACTCAAATGAATGGAATATTGACAGAGATTTTCAATAACATAACTTCCTTGGGACAACCCATTAAGCAAGCTGATCACGCTTTAAAAGTGTTGAGAGTACTACCTACAAAATGGAATGGAATCTCTGCAGCAATCAGACAGTCGACACTTGTCAAAGATTTAACCATGAGAGAACTGATTGGAACATTAATGATATATAAAGCTGAGATGGAAGTTGAAGCTAATGATTATAAAGTGCTTATCAAAAGATAAGATACTGCCTTGAAAGCATCATCATAGAACAAAAACATAAAGATGAAGAAAAATGAAAAAGAGAAGTCAAGAGTTTTGAGTTATATAATTCTGATGTGGAATTGGCTCACCCTGCCCGAAGCTTCAAATAATTTTATAGAAAAAAAGAGGCTTCAAAAAATCCTTTATGAAATATGATAATGAAGTAAGATTCTATGAATGCAATAAAATGGTGCGTATGAGACCTGACTGTCCTCATCTAAAATAAGACAAGAGAATGAAAATTTTCATAAGAAATGGCTATGACCATAAGGACAAGAAATCCATGGAAGCTACATGGAGTGTATATGAAGACTCTAGTAGTACTTTTCAATTAGACTCAGAGAAGGAGGAAGAAAATATAAAATCCAACATGTGTTTTATGGCAAAAAAAGATGAGGTACAATCTTACTACTCTTCTGATTCTAGTTCTGAATCTAATTACTCTAATGAAAAACATGCAGCCTACTGCAATATGCTTGGAGAAAAATATGACTCTCTATTTAAGAAGCATAAGTCTTTAAATAATGGTCATAAGGTTGTTTCTGATGAAAGAGATACTATGTTGAAACAATATAAGGAGTTAACTGAAATATTTGATTTAATTAATTGTAACAATACAGATTATGAATCAAAGATAAAATCACTGAAAACTAAAGTAGAAACTTATAAAACTGCCACCCTTGTTTTTACTAAAGGAGAAAATACTTTAAATGAAATCCTAGGGAAAAATATCATTAAAAAGAAAGATTTAGAATTGGCAGTAATTGTTAAAAACCCAAGTTGTACAAAAACAATTTTATTCCTAGTACAAAAAGTCTAAAATGTGATTACTGTGGAATAAGGGGACATATTTCTAAAAAATGTTTCTTAAGACAACCCCAAATAAGTGGCATTCAGAAATCTTTTGAATCAAATGATCTATTCGACTCATGTAAAACAAAGAATGTCTGGATTCCGAGATCCTTGCTAGCAAACACTGCTGGACCCAACAAAATATGTGTACCAAAGCAATCTGTGTAAATTTCTTTGCAGGGATCAGGTCACTAGAGAAAAAAGGACATATGGTATATTTACAGCGGCTGATCAAGACATATGAGTGGAAACTCATTGAATTTCTCTACACTCATTCAAAAATATAGTGGACTTGTCACTTTTGGTGACATTGCTAGAGAAAAAATCATTGGTATATTAACAGTTGGAGATCCAGAATTTGTCTCAATTAATAAAGTACATTATGTACAAGGATTGAAACACAATATGATAAGTGTCTCCAAACTTTGCGATGATGGTTATGCTGTTGATTTTTATAATAATTGTTGTTCTTTTTTCAAAAATAAATTATTTAAATTTAGAGCACCAAGAACTAATAATGTGTATACCCTAGATATAAATTCCTTGTGTAAACAACATGTAAATTGCATGACTGCTAAAATAAATAAATCCCGGATCTGGCATATGAGACTTGGAAATTGTAATATATATGTTTTAAATAATTTATCTATGAAACATTTAGTTTCTGATTTTCATAGTCTCAAATTTGAATGTGATAGATTCTGTGATGCATGTCAGCTTGGAAAGCAACACAAATCATCCTTCAAATTTGTTAACAAAATTGCTACATCTAAACCTCTAGATCATATTCATATGGATTTGTTTAGACCTTCTAGAGTAGCAAGATTGGCTGGTAAATTATATGTATATGTTTTAGTTGATGACTATTCTATATTTACATGGGTTTTCTTTTTGAAATTTAATAATGAAGCATTTACATTATTTTAGTGTTTTTGTAAAGCTGTTCAAAATTAAAAAGGATTTAAAATAATTTCATTAAGAAGTGATCATGGTGGAGAATTTTAGAATCATGAATTTAATTCCTTATACTCAAATATGGGTATTAAACACACCTTCTCTGCACCTAGAACACCACAAAAAAATTTAATTGTTGAAAAAAGAAATATAAATATTCAAGAAATGGATAGGAATATGTTAAATGAATACAACCTTACTATCTACTTTTGCGTAGAAGATATAAGCACAGCCTGCTATATAATGAATAGAGTTTTAATTAGACCTCTTTTGAAAAAGACGCCCTATGAACTTTGGAATAAAAGAAAACCTAATGTTATCTAATTTAAAGCTTTTGGATGCAATGTTTACATCTTAAACACCAAGGATAATCATGGTAAGTCTGATCCAAAATTTGATGAAGGAATTTTCGTAGGATATTCAGATACTTCCAAAGCTTATAGAATCAATAATAAGAAGTCAAGGATTGTTGAAGAACCAGTTCATGTGAAAATTGATGAATCTGATACCTTTGAGAAAAGGACAAATCAAATGGATTAATCTGACTCTAATGATAACATGAGGCTTGAGAAGTTGAAAAATGATTTGGAAAATGATATAAATAAAATTCAGTCCAGTTCTGAAGAACATGATACTGAAGAACCTATAAGTGTGTTTCCTAGACATACTATAACCCTAAAGAATGACCCTTTAGAAACTATTATAGGTGACTTAGGTATAATAATAAAAACTAGAAGAAATATAGGAAATCATGTAAAATTATCTTCCTTTCTATCCCAATTAGAACCCAAGACTATAGAATAAGCTTTAGATGATGAAAGCTGGATGATAGCAATGCAAGATGAATTAAACCAGTTTAAATGAAATGAAGTCTGAGAATTAGATGGAAGAACACACAACTATCCAATAATAGTAACCAAATGGTTCTTTAGAAATAAGCAATATGATCAAGGAATGATAACTAGAAATATTGATAGACTTGTAGCTAAACGATATAATCAGGAAGAAGGAATAGATTATGATGAGACCTTTGCACCTGTATCTACACTAGATGCCATTAGAATCCTCTTAGCCTATGATTATCATATGAACATTAAATTATTTCTGATGGATGTTAAGTCTGCCTTTTTAAATGGTTATTTAATGGAGGAAGTTTATGTTGAGCAACCTCCTGGTTTTGAAAACTCTCAAAAACCAGATTCTATTTTTAAACTTACTAAAGCTCTCTATGGCCTTAAACAAGCACCTAGAGCTTGGTATTAAAGATTCAGATCTTTTCTTTTGAAAAATGATCTTACTGTTGGATTGGAAGATCCAACACTGTTTAAGAAAAGTATGAATTCTATTATTTTATTGGGTAAAATTTTTGTTGATGGTGTAATTTTTGGATCAACTCATAAAACCCTTTGTCATGAGTTTTCAAAGATAATGCAAAAATAATTTGAATTGTGTATAATGGGAGAACTAAATTTCTTTTTAGGAAATAAAATTTATCAAAAAGATTTTGGAAATGTTTTGAATCAATAAAAATACTTTACTGATTTGTTGAATAAATCTGGACTTGAAAACATCAAGACATATACAACTCCTATGTGTACTAATATAAAACATGATTTGGATGAAATTGGAAATTCAGTTAACAATAAGTTATATAGAGGTATGATTGGTATTTTATTATATCTTACTGCTAGCAGGCCAAATATAATGTATTCAATATGTCTTTGTGTAAGATTTCAATCAAATCCTAATGAATCTCATCTAACTTCTGTTAAAAAAATTTAATATATTTAAAAGGAAATGTTTTTCAATATCTTCTTATCACACAACTTATGATTTCAATTTGATTTCATATTATGATGCAGACTTTGGGAGTTGTAGATTATATAGGAAAAACACTTCAGAAACATGTAACTTTTTAGGAAAATCTTTAGTGTCATAGTCAAGTAAGAAACAACATTCAGTTGCCCTGTCAACAACTGAGGCATAATATGTTTCTGCTGGTAGTTGTTGTGCATAGGTGTTGTGGATGAAAATCTATCTTATGGACTTTGGACTAAATTTTATTAATACCCATATTTTATGTGATAATACTAGTGCTATAAATATTTCAAAAAATTCTATTAATCATTCTAGAACTATGAATATTGATATTAGACATCATTTTCTAAGAGATCATGTTCTTTAAAAGGATATATCTTTGGAATTTTTATGTACTGAAATTCAATTAGCTGATATTTTTACTAAACCACTTCTCACTGCAAGGGTTGATTTTATTAAGGGGGAGCTAGGTTTATTTTATTTTAAATAAAATATTATTTTACAATGGTAGTTCTTTATTTTAATTCTGCTTAAAATAATTTATCTATATTGTTTTTAAAACAGAATAAGTTTCTTTTCCCCACGTAATCAATTTTATTTATTTTGAAATATATGGAATGATTATAAAAAACATGGTAATCAAGGTTGTCAGAAACCCTTTCGACTTCTAAACCGTTTCATTTCTATCGAAACCATTTTGAACCTGCAAACTTCACCTCTTCTCATGAACCATATTCTTCAAACCGCTGAAACCCTATCCTTCAATCCTTTAGAGATTCGTGTAGTGATGGTAAGGACTAAAAGAGCCAGTGAAGCCGAGACAATAAATTCCAAGAGACAATGCTCTGAAGGAAGAAAAATCTTACAGGAAAGGTAATCGATCCCGACTGGTTATTTCAGACAAATCTACTGTCGAAACAAGCGTTGTAATTTCAGAACCTTGAATAGACGTTCAATAGTGAAAATATGGAATTTCTTTATGAGGTAGAACATAGATACTTCTTTATATATTAACTGTTTAGTCTGGGATATTCTAAGGATAGTATGATGGCTACGATAGAGGATAGGGATTTCTCAATCTCGTCAGTAGAAATTGGTCAGATTATCAACTGCCCTCATGAGGTAGATTTTCATTTCGATTTGTAAAATATTAGAGATTCAGTGCATAAATCAGAGGACATAATGTCATTTATTTTTGGTATTAAGACTGTAAAGGGAATTTTTGTCAAGGATTTAGAGCCTGATCAAAAAAAATTTGTCAAATTTGTGCAAACAGGGATTGCACTAAGGATGTCTGAAATGGAAAAGATATTATATCCCGATATGTATATAATGGATCTCTTTCTCAGTGATGTCAAACTAAATTTTCCTAGGTATATGGTTAGATACCTAAGATATTGTTGTCAGAGTGATGCCCGAATGAACTTTTTTCCTTTTGGTCGATTCATTTCCAAGTTTTTGCTTAAGAAGGACATGGTGAGACTTGTGGATGCCAGAGTACACTGCCATCACAATAATGTGTTTAATGCTGGATCTTTATGGAATATTGGATATTTCTAGAGTACTATCAAAGGAAAAAAATTTCCAGTAGGAGCAGATGATGAATGAGAGAGTGCTCAAGATCATTATGCAATGTCCAAGGAGGGACAAGATGAATTGAGATTCAGCACTGCGTCAAGAAGGATCAGATTTGAAATGGTAGAAATTGATGACGACAGAAGTAATGAGGGACATCAAACATAGAGGAAAATACATGTGACTAAGGAACTTACATCCCCTGATTTAACTATAGGATATTTACTCTCTCACAGCTTTTTTATAGAAAATGTTCTTGAAAAACCACAAGAAAAAAATGTCACTTTTACAGATCCTGATCATGAATGGATTTTAGTAGAAAGATCTGAACAACAGGCTGTAGCTGATGTTGCTGTTGAAATTCAACCTGAAAAGGAGGCAAAGCCTAGTGCGGAAGTTTCCAGACCTAAGGAAACTCAAGATAATACCATTTTAGACATTTCATTAGATGAACAAATTACAGATATTTGTGATGATCATGCTTCTGAAGCTCACACAGAATTTCTTCAAGAGGATTTTTCTATGGAAGATTCTCGAAAGGACTCTGAGGAAAAATCTGTAGACCAACCTACTCAAGACAGGGAGAATGAAAAATTTGATGTTGAATCATTACCTTTAGTACTACTACATCACACAAAACCTGAGAATATGAATCAAGTACATGGTTCTTCTGATTCAAAGAATAGGTAAGCTGATGATTTGTAAATTTTTTTATCCCAGCTGCAATGTGAGAATGATTCTCTGAGAAGCATCTTAGGATCCGAACAGCTAAAATTTAAAAATCTTAAAGAGAGTACTATTTCGAGCCAAGAAGTTGAAATTTTTAAAGAGGATATGCTAAATGATGTTTCCAAATTGATATCTGAAATGGTTATGAAGTCATATTTCTCAGATCTTAAGTTCTTTCTAGAGACACAATTTGCATCAATTGGAAATAGTTCATCTAGTGGATCAGGCACTTCACCTGATTTAATCAGAGGATTTGAAGCTATCACAGCTGCAATGAGAAATATGAATGAAAAGTTGTAATATCTTCAGTGAAACCGTGCTCCATTATCTATTCTCTTAAATAATCAGAAATTCTTAGATGATTTGTTAACATCCAGTGAGCCAGGAATACGTTCTGTCTTAGAAAAATTCAGAGAGAAGCTATCATTGTTTTTGGAGAAAGAAGAAAGGCTTCACGAGTTTTTCAGAGTCAATATCATTGAAGATATTCATATGACTCAAGAGGCTGGAGATATTCTTATTAATCTTGGATGTGGGTTAATTGAAAGGTTAAGAGAATAGTTAGCATAAATCAAGTCTACAGTCCAGCAAAGATAAACCCTACCTGTTCACTGCAAAAACCTTTTTTCCTGTGTTTATCATACTTGTATCTATTTTTTTACTTTTAATGAAAATATATTTCTTTCCTTCTATTTATTTTAATATCTTTATTTTGATATGCCAGAAATCCATATTTAATTATTGATAAACAGTTAATACTAGCATACACCTACAGTTTAGTGCAACATTAAATGTGTTAAAATCCATGATTTATCATTCTTTTTTATATCACAAAAGGGGGAGAAATTTGGATAAACACGACATTTTAGTTCAAAACCTTATTTAAATGATTTCTTCTATATTTAAAATGTTCTGGATTTATACATATTTACAGTTATACTGAAAACCATTTTAAGTTATTAATAGTCATTTATTATGAAGGGAAATTTTCTTTTACTTTTTATTCAGAGGGAGAAATTTGGATAGAACTAGAAACATTTGTTTTATTCTTTACTTTTATTTTTAAAGAAAAATTATTTTATTTTCAAGAAGGGGGAGAAATTTTTATTTATTGAAATGATTTTGTTGAAATTAAATATTGTTTTAACCTCTCAAAATTCTAAAACATTATGTAAATAAATTTTAAAGTTAATTTCATTTAATTATTCTTATTATTTTTTGGGTTTTTTGATCATCAAAAAGGGGGGTATTGTTGAGAATGTGTTGTTTTCAACAATACCTAATATTTTTATTTAAAGGGGGAGTTTATATTAATACTCAATCTCTTTATGATAATTTTGATTCTCACAGATACACATAATTATTTTCTAATGATTTTATTTGTTAAGTATTTTTCAGGAATTTATAATTTTATTTACACTTAAAATTACGGGAATTTATTATTAATATAATCATATTTTAGCGTGTTATGTAAACAATGTTCATGAGCTACTTATTTGGAATCTTCTTGAGCGTGTTCTAGAAACGATGTTCATACCCTACGTGGATGAAAGTAGTGTAAGGATAGAAACCATGTATACTTTTTTGAGACAAGGAAAAATTAGGGTTAAAAAACCATACGTTATCGGCAATGTATGGAAGAAGAACCCTACGTTAGGAAGGAACCCTACGTTTGGGATATCAGAAAATTATGGAAGGAGAACCGTACGTAAATATTAAATGTTACATCTTTTTCTCAAAAGTATGGTTCATCAACCTTACTTTTTGAAAAAAACATATGTTCTTGGAAATGTATGGATCAAGTAAAAGTATATATCTTTTATTGTACGTTTGAAATTTTAAGAGAAAAGTATGGATGACCAACCATACGTTTGGAATGAACCTTACATTTGTTGTCAAGTTTATGTTGTCAACCTTATGTTGTCAACCTTACGGTGTGAACATTAAGTTTGAAGACTATGTCATCAACCTTAAATTCATTGGACACATACTGTTCAACTTAACAATACATTTGGCGTTAGAGAATTTAAAGTAACTATTTTTATGCAATGATCAAAACGATGATTGTTAGGCGGTTTTCAAGCCAGATTTAAAGATGATTTTAAAGTACGATTTTGACGAAATCAAAACTATTTCATCAATGATTTGATAATTTAATTAAAAGGATATTTATTTGGAGATTATTCCAGGAAGTTATGACTGCTCTGTAAATTCAAATTTTTAATATCACGAGTAAGAAAGGAGACTTTTGTGGATCTAATTTTTCAGGAGAAGTTCTTATCATTCATTTATTTATATGATTTTTTTTAAAATGCATCAATGATTATTGATCGTGTGTGATATTTGGATTATTAAAAAACGAAAATAAATCAGAGACTACTGAAACACACTGATTTGCTGATTCAAGCGGAGCATCAAAGTTCTGTTTGTTAAAAGATGAAGGAACACAACAGAAGATTCACTTGTTCTGCAACGAAGATCTGCTGCGAATTTTCTACTACTGAAGTTGTGAATTATATTTCTATATCTACTACAATGGGATCAACACAGAATGTTTCTTATTTGAAGAGTATTATTTCTGAAGGTGATGATTTATCTACTGTCAATTTAATGTTGTTGAAATTTTGAAGAACATCTAGAATGTATTTTCAAAATATGAAAATATATTATTTTTATTCTTGAGTGATCTGATTCTCATACTAAGCTATGTAGGTTTTGTAATTGAACCAGAAGGCTTTTTTTCCTTTTATTGTAAAGGTGAAAACTTCATGTACTCAGTTGTGAACTGGTCTATTGAAATGAGGAACATATAGTGAAAATCACCAAGTGTGTGGAGTGGAGCGTTAGTGGAGTGGACTAGGGGCCTTATGTTCCCCGAACCACTATAAATATTGTGTTTTTCCTATTTAAATTTTTGCTGCATGAATTTATTTGGTTAAAGATAAAAGGAAGAACACAATATGGTAATGATTTTTGAAAAGACACAATTAACCCCCCCCACCCCTCTTGTGTATATTTGTTGTAATCCGATCCAAAAACTCTACCTGGTCACATAGAGACAAACCCAAAAGATGAAGCTAAGGATGTAGTTAAATGGAGGGGAAAGATTCTAGAATACCAACAACTCAATGATGAAAGGCTACAAGAAGAAGAGGTGAGAAATCAACCATTACCTAATGTAAAATATTATGCATTCACTCCCACTACAGATCATGAAGAAGTAACAGCCAAGAAAGATCATATACCTGAGAGATAGAAGGAACCTATGTATGCTTCCTAACCTCTATACCAGACACCTCATCCCTATCCATAAAAAGAGAGGAAAATTAAGCAGGAGGCATAATACTAGAAGTTCGTAGATATGTTCAAGAAATTACATATCAACATCTATTTTGATGAATCTATTTCCAAAATCCCACTTTATGTAATGTTCCTAAAAGACCTATTATAAAAAAATAAAAATAGAACAACATGGATTCGTACCCCTAAATGAAGAATTCTCTCATGTGGATGTAGCAAAGGAATCCACCAAAGATGAGAGACATTTTCATCTTCTCAATCCCTTGTGAGATAGGCAAATGCAAATTTGGTAGAGCACTCTGTAATATTGGAGAAAGCATTAACATTATGACAATGATCACTTTTCAAAATCTTGGACTCAAAGAGATCAAAGAAAAAAGTGTAACACTTCAATTAGTAGATCACTCAGGCATGTACCCCAGAGGAATTCTGGAAGATGTGCTAGTAAAAGTCAAAATGTTCATTTTCCTAAAAGATTTTCTAGTGTTAGACAATGTAAAAGAAGGTGACATGCCTATTATACATGGAATAAAATTCCATGGTTTTGGAAAGACACTAATTTATGTGAGTCAAGGGCATCCCATATTCTGTGTAAGTGATGAAAAAGTCATGTTCAACCTGATTAGTGCTTTGAAAAACTCAGATAACACTATGTACTATCACACCATTTCTCTCACACAGAATGGAGAAGATTACATGGTTATTGAGGAATAAATTAGTGAATTTTTTAACTAAATATAAAGAAACTATGACTTCATGGAAGACAACATTTTTGAACCACTCACCAGAGATGATGTGCCATCATTTACCACATCCATCATTCACCCCCCTTGATTAGACATGAAACCACTGTCCAATACATTAATGTATTCATTTCTCAGGGAATCATCCTCTTTTCCCATTATCATCAACTCGGAACTATCCAAGGATCAAGAGGAAATGATGGTTTATGTCCTCAAACAACACAATTAGTCTATCTCATAGGGATTGGCAGACATTAAATGGATTTATCCCATTGTATGAACTCACTTAATCTTACTCGAAGAGAATGAAAACCCAAAATGACAACCTTAGAGGCGGCTCACACCACCCATGAAATTTTTTGTCAAGATACAAGTTCTAAAAATCATGGTTGCAGGAATAATCTTTCCTATATTAAATATAGAATGGGTGATACCCCCCCCCCAAATAATTCTTAAGAACCGAGGAATCATAGTAACAAGAACACCAGATGATGAAATCAATTCAACACGCACAATCCCGAGAAGGAGAGTTTGCATTGATTACATATGATTGATCGTGGCCATAAGAAAATATCATTTTCCAATACCCAATATGGAAAAATGTTATAAATACAAACAAGGATTGATTTCTACAGTTTCCTAGATAGCAATTCAAGATGCAATAAAATTGTAGTCGATCCTGCTAACTAGCCAAAAAACCCCTTCACCTTCTCTTTTGGTACATTTGCATACAGAAACATGTCTTTCAACATGTGTAAATATACAACAACATTACAAAGGTTAATTAAAAAAATATTTCGTGAAATGGATGAAGAATTTATCAGAATATTTAGGGGTGATTTCTCAGTTTAGAGGATATCCTTTGATGTCTGTCTCAAAAATATAGAACAAGTTCATCAACAATGTAAAGAAAAATTGTTCGTGTTGAATTGGAAAAAATGTCTCCTCAAGGTGTGTAGAGTAATTATACTTTAAAAAAATATCTCAATGTTAGTAATCTATGTTGATCAAAAAAAGGTCAAATTTATCAAATATCTACTTGATACATCCACTATTCAGTGTATCATAAGATTCCTTGGGCATGCTGGATTCTACAGAAACATTGTAAAATATTTTGCTAAAGTCTCACGTCCTCTAAGTCATTTTTTTTCAAAATAGATTCCATTAAAATTAAATCATAACTACCAAAAATAATTCAATAATATGAAAAATATCCTAATAACCTTTTAAATTATCATTGCACAAAATTTGGAAAAATGATTTTGAGCTTATTTGTGCTGCCAGCGACCTTGCTGTAAACGTTGTTCTTGGAAAACAAAAAATTAACATCATCTAGCTAATTTATTATGCAATTAGAACCTTAAATGATGCTTAGATTAATTATATGACCACCGAAAATTATTTCTTAGTTGTCATGTATGCCTATGAAAAATGTAGTTCTTACCTTATTCTATCAAAACTTATTTTTCCTACCGATCATGTAGCCCTTCGATGATAGATTACCTAGAAAAATGTATAACCAAGGTTGATACACTAGATTCATTTTCTACAAGAATTTGATGTAATAATCAAAGATATGAAGTAAATAAAGATTTTCATTTTCTATAACCTCTCCAGACTACCTATTACCATCATCAAAGAAAACAAGGATGACATTGAGTTAGATTATCCTGGTGAGACCTTATTTAATATCAATATCCATCCTGGGTTCTCTGTCATAACCATTTATCTTGAAACATGATTCTTCCCTCAAGATTGATATTATCAGTAGTGGAAAAAGTTGTTTTCAAATTCCAACCACTACAATTGGGATGAACCTCTAGTTTTCAAGAACTGTGCGGATGGCCTTTTAAGACACTATATTCCAGAAGAAGAGGCACAAAATGTAATTGAAATGTGCCACCCATAGCCAACTGGAAGATATCATGGACATGAGCGCACAATGGATAAAATCATTCAAAATGGATTTTTATAGCCCTCATTGAGTCAAGCCTTCATGAGTTTATTCCACCATTGTGACAGATGCCAATGAAAAGAAATATCAGAAATAGAAATGATATTTAACAGAACCCCATTCTAGAAGTTGATGTTTTCAATGTCTGGGGCATCAAATTTATAGGAAAATTCCCCACGACACATGAAATGAAATACATTATGGTCGGAGTGCACTACATATATAAATGGGTCGAGGATGAAGAAATGACTCGTGACCCCACCAACGTAGTAATAAATTTCATTTAATGAAATGTGTTTGCATGATTTTGATTTCAATGACTTTTCATTAGAGATCATGGAAGACATTTCTCTTATAATCCAGTGAGAAAAATTGTTGAATGATATAGGATACACTACAATATTATAACACCCTATAACACAAAAATGAGTGGGAATGTAGAACTGTAAAATAGGGATGTAAAGAAGATCCCAGAAAAAACATAAAATACAAGTAGATATGATTGGATTCAGAATTTAGATGATGCATTATTGGTGTATGTAATGTCTTATAAAACACCCATCATCCCCACCCCATTTTGACTTGTTTATATAAAACTATGTCATCTTATAGTAGAGCTAGAGCACCGATTATTTTTTGGCCATAAAAAACAATCTTTATATTTAGACAAGGATGTAGTGGAGTGGTTATTGAAAATAACATTCTTGTAATAACTAATGAAAGATGCGTACAAGAATTCATGAATTTACAAGTAAAAAAACAAATGAATGGAATTACTGAGGGATTTCAAGGCACACCTTTATCCTAGGGAATAATTTTATTCTATTCAACTCAAGGCTGCTACATTTCCTATAAAAGATGAAATCATGATGGTTTGGTCCTTATGATGTTATCCATGTCTTTACGAATAGGTCAATTGAAATTCAATGAGATGGGGAGCCACTATTCAAAGTGAATGGTCAATGGTTTAATATTTTCCACGAACCATTCCTTAAGGGCTATGTTCTCAACATCACATTCAATTAAGCTCTAATGAAATCAAACTCTTGACTTTAAAGGTAACACATTATTGGAGGTAATCCATAGTTATTTTTTAGCTTTGTTTGATTCCTTTATTTTTCAGTGTTTCATTACAATGCATTGTACAAAATTTCAGTCAATAAATAAAATGGTTACCATAATTTTAAATGTTTTTAGATGCATATTTTACATCTATTAAAAAATTTATAATTCTTAATTAACGTACGTTCTATAGTGCTGGATTTTTCTTCTAAAAATGGTTAATGTGCATAAAACATCAATTTCATGATAGCTCATACACCACAATGAAATTCCACTCCATCTCAAGGATCTCTCGATTCCCCCTTTTTCAATTTTTTCATCACTTCCATGTAAATTCAATTACAAAAATTCACGGCAACACCACACCGACACATCATTTCATAGATAGTGGGGACATTGTATCATTTATGGTATGTGTGTGTGGGGGGGGGAGTTTCTTAAGAATTCACTACTGATTCAGTTTATTTTTCCATATTCTTACTATTCTTGGAGACATTTTTCAAATTGATTTGTATGCTATAAATTTGAAAACCATTCTTCCAATGTAAATATAAAATAATTTTAAACTCAAATGTTAAGAAACAGGTTTCACCCTTTCATAATATTTTATAATGATTGTTGGGTTTATACATTTAATTCAAATTTAAATTATTTGAAATTATGATTAATTGAATTACAACATAAGATTTATGCACATTGTAATTTCTAGTTTTTATTTTATTCTCATTACCCGAGAGGATTATATGTCCTTAATTTCATTTTCTATATTCAACATATTTCATTAGAGATACCTAGGAAATGTAAACATACTAGAATGTTCACCGAGATTTATCAAAATGATGACTAAAAAAGTGTAATATTAAAAAGACTAAGGCAACCTTTGATATAGATTTTACCTGAGACCCACCTGATATTTATCCTTCAGTTAGCCAATAATTTCCAAAAATTAATTGTTAGAAGAAAATCTATTTCAATCCAACATCACTTCTTATAGTACTCCTTATACAATGCATGATGATTATTGTTAAACAAGTCTAGTGGGGGAATTCAGACAACATGAGATGATTTCACATTTAGAGATGTGGGGTGCACCCACCTGACTACTAGGCTGTTATCCATATACCTTTATGTTTAATCACATTAATATTCCATTCATTGAGAAATTTCAATGAAAATAAAATAAAAATTGACATGGGTTTTGTACTAGGAGGGTCAACAAACACAATTTTCTAGACCGATGAATCCCTTAAAGGATCATACGTGGATAGGTAATTGATATAAGATCTATCCTAAGGATATATTTTTGAAAAATAGAAATTCAAAAGAAAAAAAATAAAGGAACAGAATCATGTCATTATCTAGTTACATTCTATACATATGGATCCAACTTGAGTTGATGTATTATGGACCTGACTCACCAGATGTGGGAATTTTGTCACCCCTATCTTGTTGCGTTTACATTGTACATTAGATCTTACCTCCCCTTGAACTAGATTTTCACATTTTTCCTACCTACCTATAGTCTCAAATTCATTATAACCTCATTGCTAAAATTCCTCATGGTTATTTTTATTCATTTCGTTACATAGTGTAGATGATAACATCAGTGAAAGCCTATGGTTATGAACATAAACTCTAGGTACAAGAATAACATATATACATTTTACCCTGAGTGATTAGGGAAAATCATTGTGAGGTAAATTACAACATGCATATATCTTTAGAAACCATTGAAAGAATATGATTACTAGAATAAAATTCCTTTTAAAAATCTAAACTATAGGGCATGAACAATTCACTTGGTATGATTTAAATTGGATCTCGACAAATTTTATTATTACACTTAATTTAATTGAATTAAAATAATGTCCATAAATTTTTTTAAAAATTTATTATCCTCTTAGAAATCTTAGTTGAGATATTTTTCATTAGGGAATGAAATAATTCTTGTATGTGGGGATTTGATAATCCGAAATGTTATATATATTTTGCATTCATTTTTCCATTTTTTTTGATTCATTTGATGGATAATACACATGGTTGATGTCCAATATTTTTGGAAATAGGGATTCATAGGATTATAAAGAATAATGATTGAAAAGATACATAAATGGCCAAGTATACTAGATGATGGCCAAGTCCACACCGTTTACTTGATGATCACAACCTGCATCGAGCACAAGGAATTTCCTGTTCATTTCATGATACCCTCCTACAGTTCGTGAATCATGTCAAACCAGTAGCTGAGATAGCTATGAGGATTCATTTAGAAAACCTAGCTGGCCATGGGGTACATGTTGTGAACCACCGGTATATGACATGACCATTGTCAAACTTCATTAATCCATGGATCATCTGTATGCCATGTTAGAGATCTTGGTCAAAGTAACGAAGATTAAGGGCTCACAATGTTATGATTTAGTACCTGTTGTGACCATTTACAACTATTTATGTAGTAGATCGATAGCACATTGGAATAGTCTTAGACTAGCTCTCCCTCTCTTTTAGACTCCCTTTGAAATTTAATTATTTTTTCCATCCAAAAGGACATTTGTTCTTTGTAATTCCATTATGATTTCAATAAAAAATCTGTGGATTCAATTTCATCATTGCTTTCAATTCCTATGTTTTTTCATTTCTAATTCATTTCATTCAATGTTTTATTTTATTCTTGGGTGTTTATATCATATTGTCACATGTAAATTCAATTTAATTACATTTACATCTTTATTTTGATTTCTCTTATATCAGTTTTTACATTATTTACCATCATGAGTAGCTACATGAATCTTGGGTAGGGATCAAGATTTTATGTATCTACACACTTAATTAGACATCTATTTCTAGACATGGAAAACCTAATTGAATTCGTACTTAGGATATAATCCAACACTCAAACCCCATTTGTACGGCTCTAACATGACTATAAGATAGTTAAACAAACTAACCAATCCTAATTTGAGTAATTTATGACTATGGCCATTAGTATAGGCAAAATGTTATAATAGAATAATAATTTAAGGAATATATGACTTTAACTAGCCTCTTGACCCTGAAATAGTTACATAATTGGTAGAAGTAGAATACTGGACCATGGTTCATTCGCGACTACCTCTTTCTTCAAAGACTAAGTAGTTAGGGCCTTGTTAAGATTATAATTAGGATTACCTTAATCTAGATACTCTAGATTGATCCAAACCCCTCTTTAATCAATTTATGTAAAACCCAACAATAGTTAGAACAATATCTAACATTATTCAATGTAGTAAGGACTTCTTCAAGATATTAATAACCAGATTGCTACTCCTTATAGAACAACATCCTCCTTGTGAGAACGATCTATGACTTATAATATTCCATGCCCTAGTAGATTGTAATGTTTGGGACAAATACAAATTTATAATCTGATGTGTCCATATAGGATCAAAATGAACTGCATAGTTCACTCCCATCATTCACTTCAACACATCTAAATAAGTAGATCATTTTAGGATTGGGATCAAAGGAAGTATATGGCCTAGAAATGGTTTGAGGAAAATGAATTGGGTTTCTTAAAGGAATGAAATGAGGTGGGGGTGTGACATATGTATCCTTTACATGATTCTTTTTATTTTTTTCCCTAGATCAACATTTAATAATGCATTGGAGACTCCTCATTAGGAATGTAGATTTTCATTCTTGATCTAAATGAAATTTCACCTACATGACCCTTGGGTTAGGGAATGGTTGATATGGGAGTAGGAAAGAATTTGGCTGTTTCAGAAGGAATTGGTGGGATGCAAGATGATTCATTTGGGTTCCAATATAGTTAATTATAGAACAAGTGAAGGAGAAATGATCTTCCACATCCCTTTGAAAAGGTTTCATGGAAGGGGAGGCTTGTCCTGTGTTGGGATTACATTGATTTGGGTTCTTTGGGTTGGGAACTTGGAAGGCATATTAGGATAGTGGTATCGAGGAGGAGAAAGAGGAGGATTGATCAATTGACGATAAGGGAAAAAAGATAAGGTTATTGAATTTTATAAACACCTTGACCATATTGGAATTGGTTTGGGTTTTGGGTAGGGAATTTAGGGGGATGAGGAATGTGATTACCTTACCGAAATCATGGTTTAATTGTATAAGAGAAGGGATCAATGGGGTTTTGGTTAAAGATTCCAATTAATTTACCTAATTTTTTAGGGTTGTAATTCTTCTAAAAATATGCTACATTGGGATCTATCGGAATAGAAGAATCAGATTGATCCTCTTGAATTTGTGGACATGTGTTTATTTGAAGATCATATGAGATACATATTCCATAGTTATTGATATGTATGGGGAATATATATTGTCGACAAGATGAGGTTGGGGATTTGGACTCCAAATCTAGTGGACACACAGGACAGGTATGTTCACTAATCCACTAGGAAATATTGTACGGATCTATAGATTTATTCTCATGGGAAAGTTTGAATTGATCATGTGATAGGGTATGGAATTATTCTGTGTTTAAAACAATATTTCTTATGAGATATCATGTAGCTACATGAGCATTGTCCCCAAGATCATTGAAACATTCAACATCAATGTTTGTTCTCTACAAAGTCAATAACCCCTCATAAAAGTATTGGTTCAAAATTTTTGTTAGGGAATTTGTGGTGTGAAAATGCTTCCACATGATTTTGGAACCTCTTCTAGTACTGATGGAGTTATTTATAATGGAATTTATGGACAAAACATATTTTCATTGGTATAGAAGTAGTATAATAAACAAAAAATAATTTTTTTCCTAAAAAGAGATGCTTCATATCAATCCATGTGTTTTTGAAACTAGGATAGAGATAGTAGATCCATGAATTGAAATATTAGCTTGGGAGAAAGGGAATGGTAGAGTATTTACTTCTTATTTAAAAACCACTTGATACTTCTTAGTAGAACACACCACTAGGAAATATTTGCGATGAAGATGATGATCCTCACCAACAATCCCATAGAAATGATGTTGAAAATAAATCAAAACCAATATGAGTTCAAAAGCACCCTAAAAATTTTATATATTGAATACCAAATAGTTTGAAATCCGTATTAGGGATAGTGAGTTATTTTATTGGTTTATCCCCATTATTGGAAATATCATGTTCAATTGGTAGGACAATGAATTTTTTTGGAATTAATTGATTATCAATGATATTCCTCTCATGTTGGCGAGGAGTTCACATGATTTATGTGTCAAAAAAAATTGATGGATTGTTTGGGAGGCTATGATACATTTTGATATGTTTGGAATAGATGAAGAAGGAATATTATTTTTGTATTTTATTATTTTTATGTCATTTATCAGAATATGACTTTTTCTTTAGGTTTTCTTTTTTTGAAATTATTTTTGTTTAATTTCATTACTTGTTTTTGTCTTTTAAAAATAACCAAAAACAATGACTAATTAAGCCACCATCCTCCATAACAGAACTATATTATCATGGATAATTATTGCATATTGACCATTCAGTGGTTTGGATATCTGCTAATTTTTATAGTGACATTCAGGTATAATCCATAGTGAATGTAGAAATTTTAGAGTAGATTGTTCATTATTAATTATTATTTTGAGTAGGGGTTGTTTGCAGATATTATGTAAATTTATTGATTGATTATTTTTAGTTTAACAATTTGATAAATATTAGGGTGATTTCATTACTACGTCTTTATGATTATTATATCCTTGAGAATTTATTTATATGTCACTAAATTAACACTGACTTCAAAAGAGTATTTTGATCAGAATTCCCATCAGTTGAAGCTTTAATCCATGACATAACATAACATAGGATTCTAAACTCAATAAAAAAATTTATGGATGTGTACACATGGTTCCAATAATCCATATAACCCACTCAATATAATTTCATAAATACCTGCTATTTTTGGATGAAATACACAATGATAATTTAAGAAATATTCATCGAGTAAAAGCTACCAAGAAATTAATATTCCCAGATTACGAATCAGTCTAATAGATTTTCCTCTCACCCATTGAGATGAATAGAAATCTATTATAATATGTTAATTTTTATAGGGTAAAAGGATACAAAAATAAATGGATAATAAAATAGTATGGCACTAAATAGAGACACGATCTGTGAAGAGAGTTAAAATAGAAATTTTATTGAATGAGAATGATAAAGAAGGTCATTATTTTAATAATTATTTGATACATTTTAGGAGCATTAATATTTTAAAAAAGATGGTGGATAATTATAATAAATATTTAGATGGAAACATTTTTTTAAAATAGATTTTCAAATACAAACACCTATGATATTACACATGAAGATAAAAACAGAAGTAAATCAAACAAGATGGGAGTAAAGTTATCTCATATAGAAACCTGAGTGTAGATATCCAACCTTGACATTAGATGAGATTTTTTCATTCAAATCTATCTTTTTTTTTCGTTGAAATTCTAAATCCTTGTAAGGAGTTGTGTGGGATGTATTTATAGCCCATGTAGGTGTATTGTTTTCTTTCCAAATCGTCCCCTCCAAATGGATCCCCAATTTCATACAACAGATAACAAAATATAGAAAAATCAACATCTCAAAAGATTTTGATATGTATGTTGACAGTCCACCATCAATATTTTGTAGCAATTAGAATTAAATATCCAATATTATAGTGGTTTGATTAAAAATATTCATATGTCAATTTGAATCTAGGATTATTCATTGGAAAAAATGTGTATGGGGTTTTAATTTGTAAAATGGCCTAAAATAAAAAAAGTCAGCTAACTATATCTTGCCTTTCAAACTGAAAAATACGAAATCTAATTGAGGTTTATCATGAGAGAATTCCACAATTGTATACTGGATTTAATTTTAGTACAAAATGATGATATGGATTTCATAATATAATTTGGACCCCTTAATGGTGGAGTTGGTTCTTGAAATTTTAACAAAGTTGAATGTTATTTTCCCCCAAATTTTGGTGGAGAATAAAATACTTCGGTCTTTTAGATTGTGCATAAGAATTTTGATCTTCAAGGATGGTCAAGGTTCTTAACAGATAATTTTGGAATTCTTTTATGGACCATATGACCATTAAAATTTCCAAATATTAAAAATAATCCATAAAATAATATTTTTGAATTTGAATAAAGAAAGATAAATTAAAAGAACCCTAAAATTTGGATAATTTGGTTGAAATTTCCAAATTAAAATTGTGAACTGAATGGAATGTATTAATTCAAATAATTCTCAAACATTATCTATATTATTAAAACACGAGTATCTCAAACCAATTATAAACTTTTACATGAAAATCACAAAAGGTAGTTGAAAAAAGTGATGAATAAATGAATAACATCACTTCACCTATCAATACCACTACTCACCACCCCTTATCTTCACACAATCTAAGCCATAAATATTTTGAAACATCTTCCCAATTAGATTTCCAGGAATCTTATCCATGTCAATTTCTGTATATTCTTACCAAAATTCCAAATCATAGTGTCTTAATGAGGTTCCCAAGTAGAAGATATTCAAATTGAAAAATCCTTCCTCTTTACCTTTTAATATATTTTGTTTTCTTATCCTCTACTCGCCACCGTTATCCAATGTGGTAGGGTAACTACAGTATCATTTATATATTTATATATGATATCATTTTATTACGATAAGGGGTTATGAATCATAAAATCCATTCTCCAATTATTTTATTTCGAAAATTAAAACATTTCCTATGTAGGGTCGATTCACCACCTTTGTGGTAATTGAGTTTTCATTTCGCATTACCACCAAAAAATCATGTCGTAGAAAAATTATTACAGTCATATAGGATTTTAGTATACATATTATAACTTATAAAATTTTCAAGAACCAATATATTGACATAATATTAAATAAAATTACACAACATTTTGATGGCTGTAAAAACCACAAAAATAAATTAATTCATTTTCATCATCATTTTAGCTAATGAATAATCCTCAAAAAAAATATAACAAAATGATATATAGGAACATTAAAACACTAATTAGTTCATTATAATAAATTATTTCACATCTAGAGAAGTTTTTACAATTTTAATTGAACTCACATATCTATGCTCAAGGGATACTACCATAAAACCATAAAAAGAATGCTCTCAGTACAACAAAATTAAAAATCATAACTTATTGAAATAGCTATATATGAAATTAACTAATTTATAATAAGTAATGTATATATTTAAGAGGTTATTAATTAAGTATTTAATTAATGTAAATTTATTTTCTAGGAAATTGTGTAAATTTGTAAAACTCTTTCAGATGTTATTTAAGGGTTTTCTAATATCACTTTTAATTATATGAGATATATTACTTAGTTAACCCATATTTCGTGTGTGCGGTTTACATGATAAATGACAATACATAATATCATTAATCTCTTTATCCTTAGGGAATTTATTGTTTCATTTTCTGATCATTAATTTTATTGGCTATACGTTTCGACTGATTTCAAATTGGTAAGAAAATTTTGAACACAATTTTAATTATTTGCCTTAAAATAATACATCATTGTTTATGTCATTAATTGATTATAAGTGAAATGAATTTTGATAATATTATATTTTTTATAAATGTTTTATGTTAATTTCAAGATGATACAAATTATTTTTTCATTTGGCTAATGCTCACACGTTATATTAATTATACACTTTTAAATGTTTGTTTCTTAGAATATAAAACGGACTAATTTTTAACTAGTGTGACATGATAGGATTTTCCCAGTTTCATGATGAATTAATTTCTTAAATAATACTTTGCAATTTCTTATTTTTCTTTTCAAATATAATGTTTTCTTTTGTAAGTGATCATTATTTAGATAAATGGTTTAATGTAAAATGTTATTTCGCTAAATAAATTCTCAATATTTTTGTTTCTGTATTTTCATCTATATCAACACAATTTATTAGATCTTATTTTTAATTTTGGTTGATCTATTGTGATACCATAGTATATATTTTATATTATTTTTTATGATCTGTTTTACTATTGATGTGATATATTGATAACATTCATCAAATTACACTAGATGGATTATTATTATGTTTATTGTTTGTCAAATTCAATTAGCATTTAATATTCTAGTTTCAATATGAATGAATGTGGTTATTATGATCCATATTTTTCATATAAGTAATTAATTATACCAAATATGTGATGGGAGGGTACATCTATATTCCCTCGATATATTGGAAGATCCCATTAGAAAAACTAGTTTGGGTATTGGCTGATGACTTACCCAATTATTTATGGTTTCTAGGCTGAAAATATCAGGGTATGTCAATAATGTCCCACATTAAACATTACCTAATTATGATATTAGTTATTAATAATCCATGTTATTATTCAACATGTAGAATCTCCCTAGTAAATTTTCACTCTCATGTGATATTTTTTATGGAATTATTTTATGATTCTTATTCCTACCAAAATATAATAAAGATTATGTTTTAATTGAATGTATTTTTATTCATTCAGCTTGACATTTTGTTAAAGTTTATTTAAGATATATTCCATTATATTTTGAACATTACTGAGCATCCAATAACACCTATTTAATTTTTTAGTTATTCACCATGATATCAAGATATCTATTATGATTGACATGCACGGAAAGTATTAGAGAATATTGTTATTTAAAATTGGAGTTTTTATGTTCTATTCCATTTAATATTGTAAAATTATAATTTTTTTGAATCTTGTTTTCAAAACCTAATACACTATTCAGTAATTTTGGATGTGATCACATATACTTACTATTATTGTAATAAAGTATCCACCAAATCTGAGCTACAAGGGATGGGGTCTTATAGTTGGTATAAATGAAAGTTTAGGATAAGAATTTCGAACAAGATTTAGGAATACCAAGATTAGGTAAATGTAAAACTATAAAAGACAATGAGAATACTCCTAAGGAATAAAATATTATAATTTTGAGGATAGTTATACATAATTTATTTTTCTTGTGATTCACTATTTTTAAAATTTTATCATACAATCTAGTGTATTCCATTGTCATGAAATGATTCTTTGTGGAAGGAATCGAAACCGTATCAACACTCTTATTTAATATTGGGAATTTTCTCCTGTGAAAGATAATTATTTTATAGCTCGAGATACAACTTCTGCTAAAAAAATTACAACTACACTAGTACAACTGACTCATGTTATGAGTAATAACCCTACATGCATTGACAAGAATAATCCAAAATAAAGTGTAATAATTTTAGATATTCACGTGACAAAAAAATATGCCATTCAATAGGACTACCAACCTAATTTTAACTGATAAATATATAAGTTTCATAGAGAATATATTTTTTCATTAGGATGTAATGTAATGGAGAATTTTATGAAGGAATTATATCACCTGTCAGGATATAAAGATCATTGGTTTTCATTAATTAATAACAAAAAGAATGAGTAAGAAATTAAAAATATTGAAGTCAAGGATCATAAGGAAACTTTCCTAGAAAAATATTTCCCTTGAAGATAGTGAGGGGATATGGAGATAAAATTAATTAGTCTATGATAGAAACAATATGAAAATGTTTCTTGGAATAAATCCAACATTATAAGCCTATAAATTGATTACTCATACTATGTACATAATCCAAAGAGAAATATTGAATGTTTTTTTTGATTTTATAAAGATAATTATTTTATTAGTAACTGATATCCAAAATATTATCATCATACAAGGATATATTATCATGTTCCATAAAGATAGAGAATGAATTTCCCGTGGTCCATGTCTTCAAAGAAAAGTAATATAAAAATATGCATTATGAGTACTCTGGAAAAGAAAATAAGGAAAACAGGAATAAGGGAATAATATAATTTCCATCATACAATTATTTGAAAAGAACTATCATGAAACACGCATAATAAGAGTGAGATTTTGTTACATGTGTGTAGGAAAAGGCAACTAACCCCATTATTTATATGGAAGGAAATAATTAAGAAATATGAAATGTTTTAGATGTTTAGAGATTGGTCACCATTTACATTATTATAATAGATTTCATGGAAAAATTACCATGAAAATTTCAAGGGAAATAGACCCTTAGAATATTGTCCCAAAATTTGATTTTGATGTTCCTAAGGATGTCGTTGAAGGTATATTAATCATATCCTCAAATTTACTAAAAAATTTATTTGATTATGGAAAAAGGAATTATTTTATATATTCCATGTTTTCTATAAAAACATATATTTTCAATTCACCATAAAAATGGAGTAATCAATAAAAAATCATATTAAAAACATTATTTCAAAAAATGATTTGTGAGTAATTTTTTATAATGATACATAATAATTATATAATTTAATATTTTATTATCATACCAATTTTTTATTTTTAAATATTGATTGGTATGGAGTAGCCATTAAAATATAATGAAAATATATATTAAATGACATAGAAATTGTGATTCATAACACAGATCTGGAATTTCATAACTTTATTGGTGGACAATATCATCAAATTCATATCTAAATCCATATTGATTAGTAATTATAAATGTTATTTTTTAGAAGAATAGTAGATAAAGCCTACTGATGAAAAATGTGATATTCAAATTGAATTTTCACATGTTATATATTATTACATTTATGTATTTCCAGTAGAATTAACTTGAAATCCTCTAGATCAAAAAGTTGATTTTTATATTCATTATATCTACAATGGAAAAAAATATCATAGAAACCCTATAGAATGAACACGGTGGAGTTAATAGAGTTAAAGAAACAACTATATAATTTTTATGGGATTTATACTCCCTAGGGTTTCATCATTTGGAGATCATTTTTTTGGAAGAATGATGGATATAAGAGGTTGTGAGATGACTATAGAGAGATTAATGCTATTATGATAAAGAAAAAGTATCCTCGGCGTCACATTGATGATTTATTTGACCAAATTAAATGAGATTTATATTTTCCAAAAATTGAAATTCATTATGGATGTGATCAATTTCATATAAAGAATGAAGATATTCGAAATATATATTTTTGAAAAAAATACAGACATTACGAGTTTATATTAAATCCATTTGGACTGACTAAAGCATCCTCTTTTTTTATGTATCTAATGAATAGATTATTCATGGAATATATTGATAATTTAATTTTTGTATTTATTGCTGATATATTAGTGTAATAAAAAATTTATAGGGACTATGATAATCACATTATAAATGTTTTCGATTCTCATAGAAGCAATGAGTTATATGGTATGTTTAGGAAGTGCTAATTCTGGCATCAAACATTTTCTTGTCTTGGCAATATTGTCTCAAATTAGGGAATATCAATTGATCAAACATTGAAATAGGTAGTCCATGAATGGACTAAACCAATAAACATTACTATATTATGTCATTTAATTATCCTAGTATTTTATTATATGCAATTCTTCATAAATATTCCGGATTAGCTAACCCATTAATCAATTTTACTCATAAAGGGGTTGTTCTTTTATCATAAAGGAAAGTGAAGGATGATTTGAATAATTGAATAGGTGATTAGTGAATGTTTTGATATTGACTCTACTATGAAAAAGCAGTGGATTTATTATTTATAACAGTTCATTAATGAAAATATTTGGTAATATACATATAAATAATTATATTTTTATTGCATATATATCATGGAAGTTAAGAAAACATGATCTTGAGTTAACTATAATAGTTTATTCCCTAATGATAGGTTGAAACTATATATATGGTGAAATATATGTGATATATAGATCAAATGAGTTTTAAATATATATTCTCACATAGAGAACTGGACATTTGAAAAAGACGATGGATCAAGCTACACAAAGATTATGATTAGTCAATACACTACCCCCCATAGAAGACAATAATGCAGTATATGTATTAAAAAGGAAGGATAATGGGGTTATAATAAAATATTTATTCAAAAGTTTTCAGTTTTACATAGATGTAGTAAATATATATATGGAAATTATCATGGAAAGTGAACCATCATTACTTGTTCAAATGGTTTCAACACAAACATTATTAGAAAATAATAAATTATCTCTGTTTGAAGATGAGAATTTTAAAAAGAAAATTAATGATGTGAATGATGGGAAATTGGTAGGCCTCATATATAAAGATGGAATTTTGAAATTTTGGATGTGGATTTGTGTTCCATATATACGTATGATTAAATTTATAATTATTCGATGATTCTCACAGATAAAATTTCTATATAGTCCCTAGTAACACTATGATGAATTGTGATTTGAAGAATTATTCTTTTTGGGATAACATGAAATGGGAAAGTTTTGATTATGTATCATGAAGTTTGGTTTAGAAATCAATGTAGGAAAAAATTCATCCTAGATGATTCATGAAACCTGTACCTATTCCTTCATGTAAATTGAATGACATTACTATTGATTTCTTCACTAGATTACAAAATATTGAATGAAATAATGATACAATATGGATAATATTTGAATGCCATACCAAATCTACACATTTTAGTATTATAAGGTATGATTTCCCACTTTAATTCCTTGAAGGACTCTATATTAATAAATTTTCATGATATAATGGTGCACCTTTATCAACATTTTTTCATTGAGACCACACTTTTTACATAAAAACATTGTTATATTCTTGATTAGGATTTGGATGGAGGAAATCATTTGAGTACTGATTATCACCATCCAACTGATGGACATTCTAAAATGAATATTCCAACACTAGAATACATTTTATGATCATTCTCACATGAATTTGAAGTTATGTGGGATTAGTATTTACCTATTGTATTAATTTTCAATAATAATAGTTTCCATTCTCGTATTCAAATGACACAAAAGAAATATTTAATGGAAATGGATTTTTTAATACTCCGTTTTTTAGATAA
This sequence comes from Viscum album, assembly GCA_963277665.1. Classification (NCBI taxonomy): domain Eukaryota; kingdom Viridiplantae; phylum Streptophyta; class Magnoliopsida; order Santalales; family Viscaceae; genus Viscum; species Viscum album. The sequence continues at coordinate 2,010,181,931 of OY728127.1, read as the reverse complement.
ATTTATTGAGAGGAAAATTATATGTATAGAACATATTGATGAGTAAAAGACAAAGATAAAAACTATTCAGGGTCATAATAAAATAGATAAATGTTAGAAAAAGGATTATGAATAAAACCAAGTAATATAGTGGGAGTTTCTAGTGGGATATTATATATTTTTGAAATTATATATATGGAAGTGTGTCATATAGTTTATTAAGAAAGGGAAACTTATCACCTAGTTCATTAGACCATTTAAAATTCTCGAATTAATTGGAGATGTGTCTTACCATTGCGAGTTTCTACCTAGCCATTCTAAAGTAAATGATGTGTTCCACATATCATTGTTATATAAGTACAAGATAGACCCAAAAAATGTTCTAAAATGTGAATAAATAGAATAGAAACATGATTTTTCATAATGTCAAAATATTATAATCATTCATTGCACTAGAAACCATGAATTCAGAAATCAGTCGATGCTCATATTAAAAATTATTTTGAGAAACCCTATAATATAAAAGTAATCTCAAAACCTAAGGATGCTATGTAGATTGTGCATTGTCATATGTTTAGAATAAAATACTGAGGAAAATTACCAGGAATAAATTTTTTGGATGGAAGAATATAACACAACAATATTTTATGGTACATTTATTTTAATTTAAAATTTAATTTACTTTATAGAATATGTTTCTTGAAATACCGAGATTAAATGAAAAATTATATATTTTTATGTATTAACATGACTATTGGAATTTTAATGTGAACAAAAATAATAGTAATCTTTCCATTAGAATAATAACATCACCGATGAAAGTATAAATTAAATTTAGGTACATAAAAAATGAAAATATGATATATTTATTGATCGGAATTTGTAAATAGTTGTTATAGAAATGATTAATTATATATTTGTAATTTTTTAAAACATAAAATATAATTTAAAATATTATAATTAATAAAACCATTTAAATGAATTTTTATTTCCATAAAAATATAATAACAAATTTCTATTTTTTATTATAATTATATTATAATTATATTATTCAATAATTAATTTTTCAATGTGTTGTAAAATTTCATGTGATATTAAATTAATTATTTTAAATGATTATTTTATATATAAATTAAATTTCCCATATTCAGAAACTAATTTTCATAAATATAATCCCACCTTTTAAATCTACATGTAAAAAAATGTATTGTGATTTATAGGGATTTTTAAAAAATAGTTAATGTTTAATTAATAGTGAAATACATTAATTTATAGTATGTAACATTATAAGTTTAATAAATGAATTTTTAAGTCACTATTAATGTATAAACACAATATTTCAAACTTGAATTCACTAGTTACTCTACATAGTCAAAATAATCAACATTATGGATAGTCTAGAACGAAAATAATAAATAAATGAATAACATTATAAAAAACATCGCTATCTTCTCCCACAGACACCACCCCCTCTCCTCAAACCTTAAAATACATGAATATACAATAAATTCATCCCAATTCCCTACCCGCACATCTTCACCATGTAAAATATATACTAGTACTACCAAAATAACAAATCCATGGTTCTTAAGGAGGTTCCCAATGAAATGATATTCAACAGGTAAAATTCTCCTTCTTTCACATTTATTATATTTTATTTTAACATCCTCTCCTCACATACCCAATAAAAAGTGGAATTGTAACTATATTATCATATATATATAGTAATTGTATTGTTATAATTGATTTTCCACCATCCAATCCATTTTCCCATCCTTTTATTGTTCAAATGAAAACGTTGTCCGTGATTTGTTGATTTTATCCCTTTGTGGATGACGAGTTTTCATTTTCCATTAACCCATTCATGGATCATAATAAAATAATTATTAATGATAAATAATATTTAAATTTTATTATTATAACTTATATCATGTTCTATATGAAATATATAAACATAATATTAAAAATAATTGAAAACATTTGTGATGTTCTTAAAAAATGAGAAAATATATTAAGAAATTTTCATCAACATTTTATCTAATGAATCATCTTCATACCAAATAAATACTGATATATGTGAAAATTTAATCATTTTATATTTCTTGGAATAAAATAATTTCACATCTAGAGGTTTTATTCTAATTTTACAAGAATAAACAAATTTATACTCAAGAGAAATGACTATAAAACCATGAAACAAAATCTCCTAAAACAACAATATTAAATATTATAAATCATTGTAATGGATTTAAATAAACATAATAAAATTATAAAAAATAAAATATATGATGAAGAGGTAATTAATTAATTAATTAATCAAATTTTGTTATCTAGTACATTAAGTACATTTAGAGAATTGTTTTGGACATAAGGGAATGTTTCTATTATCTCACTATTAATTATAGACCAATTCCTTATTAAACCCCTATTTCATGTTTGTTATGTATATAATTGCATTTAATATATTATATTTTTAATCTATTTATCTTAATGGTATTTAATGATTCCATTGAGGATCATTAATTTTATGGGGAATACATTTTGACTGATTAAAATCGGGTAAAAGAATTCATAACCAATTTTTTACTCTTTTCGGTTAAACATATAAGAAATTGATTATTTAATTCTATTATCACGGGTTAAAATAATTGTAGTAATATTTTATTTTATTTAGACTTCTTTATGTGGACTTATAGATTATACACATAATCATTTCATTTAGTTAATGCTCATAATGTTTTTTAAAAATAATCTTCTAAAACATTATTTTTAAAAATTTAAAATGGAATGTTTTTATCTTATATGACATGACATATTTTTATCACATTCATGAAAAATTAATTTCCTGGGTAATGGTTTAAAATTTTAAAATATTATTTACAAATAAAAGGTTTTCTTTTCTAATTGAACAACATTATAGATAAATGATTTGAAATTGTGGTGGTATTTATCTCAGGAATTCCATAATGATTTTGTTAGATTATTTTCATCTATGTCAACAAAATTTATTGAATCTTAGTATTAAATGAGTTTGATTAATTATGAGACCATGTACCATATTTTAATGAATATTTTATGATCAATTTTATTATGGATTTACTTTATTAATACCATTCATCATAATAAACTAGATGGGTTATGATTATGGTTATTGTTTTGGAATGTTCTAAAAATTTCATATGATTTTTTAAATATGAATCTATATGTTTATTTGTATTCACCCATTTCATATTTGTAATGTATTGGACAGAGTAAGCTATGGTTTGTTCACACTATATCCCTTTTATACATCATTAGACCTCATGATACCAACTAGTTTTGGTGTTGGCTGTTGTCTTACCAGATTATGTATGTTCTCTTGGTCAATTCCTTGATGGTATGTTTACGATAAATCTCATAATGAATTACCTCATAATTAAATGACTTATTAATAGTCCTTATGATTATTCAACTAGTATAATATCCATTTTTATTTTTGATTCTCATATTATTAGTGATATGTCATTATTTTATTAGTATTATTCATTTCATATTATGCTTAAGATAATGGTTTAATTTAATTTGTTTTTAGTCTGTCACATTACATTTTGTTTATATTTTTTATTGTAGCTTCTAAAATGTTCATACCCATCTTGAGCTTATAAGATCACCAATTTTTTAATTTTTAATTTTTATAGGTTTTCAATATTTATATTATGATTGATAGTTATGGATAATCAAGGAGAATAAGGGTGATTCGAATAGAGTTTCTACGATGTATTCCATTTCAAGTTGTAATGTAATTTTTATGTCTGTATATAGTCTCACAAAGGTACTAAACTATTAATTCCTATGGGATGATATCACATGTAATTAGTATTAATTTCATAAAGTAACCACCAACTATTGGCTTCTAGATATGGGGTACTTGTAATAATGGGTGTCTAGTGCACCCATAAATTTCAAAAAACACCCCATATTGATATCTCTACTCAAATATCATCATTATTTTTATAAAATTTGATATTGATTTATAATTTTTGTAGAGTTCGGGTGATGAACCTAACCCCAACAACCTGAACCTAGCACCTACTTCCATAAAATTGGAATAAGATATAATGAATCACATCCCACAACACCGAAAAATTTATCAATATTTGAAAAATAAATACATAAAAGGGTCTTACATTATTTCATGAATAAAACAATTACAACATAATTTTTTTCTTTTGTGGATAACATTATTATATATAGAAAATCCATATATATCAGTTTTAGTAAACTTCATCGATTCTTTTGGAATGTAAAATAATAAAAATGTGTGGGATCAAATTCTCAGTAAGGATAAAATATAGAGGAATGAATAATGAATTAATGGGATTAAAAACATGTAAAGTTAAATAATTGAACACACATTTTATGTAATCGATTAACAGAGAAGTAAGTGTTCAAAGAATATTGTAAGTTAAATAAATTAAAATACACGAAATATAAATAATTGGGTAAGGAATAATCAATAATGTAAGATATATAAAATTTCACCCATTAAATTTAAATAAATAGATATGAAGTTATCAATATGGATGTTTCATAATATAGAACACATAACATTTAATCAGTAAGTTGAGAATAAAATGTATCCATTTATAATATCCTAATAACTTAATTATGGATAAAGAATCTTTTTAAATATTTAACATCAATTTTTCCAGAATCATAATTTCTTTTCCATAAGGATCTACTCTCAATAAATATTAAAAATGATTTTTAAATACAAATTTAACTATAGTTATAAAACATATTCTTCCAATTTGAATACCAATGCATAGATGTGATATCATTAATGAGACCTCACCCATATCTGCATGTCCAAATCATTCCTCATATATCAACTATTCAATCAAATTCAAAAACAATATACCTTATTAGAAAATATTGATATTTTGTAGTGAATATGGTTTTGAAAATATTTTACCAGATAAAAGATAACATTAGATCTAAAATATAATATATATAAACAATATATGATTTATGAAATAAACATATCCCAGATTAACCATGTTGATATTTTGGGAAAATTTTAGAATAATGTTCGATGAAAATAAAAAATTTCAAGGGGATTTTAGTGAAACAAAAACTAAATCATGCAAGTGGGTGTTGAATGAATTCTAGTTAAAATAATAGTAATCCATCTATTAAAAGAATAAGCATGGTATCAGGCAATGTAAACCCATTTTAATATATGTAAAATATAGGTTTGTTGTCATGGACAGATAGTTATACCACAGAAATATCTTTACGAATATTCCTGAGGGAAACATATTATTCATTTTTATTATGTTTTTGATAATTATATACATTGAAAATCACTTTTAAAAAAATTATTCAAATATTACCTAGTAAACACTAAAAAAGTCTATTAAATAAATTTTATGTCATTGGGTGGTTTTATACATGTTTTAAACATCATTCATTTTTCATAGAAAAAATAAAAAAGTGCCTTTTTTGGAATGAGAGAAGAATAATTCGATGAATAAAAATGTAATAAAATGGGTGAAAATTTCATTAATAAATATTTTAAAATAATTTAAAAAAATTTTAAATAAATTTCAAAAAATCAATGTTTTGTGAGGGAAAATATTTCTGACCAAAGTGTGAAATGATATCGAGTTTTCATAAAAACATTTTATATAATAAATAGTGTAAATATGGTAATACAAATTCAAAAAATATCATGAATAAGTATATAAGAATAAAGTTAATGGGTTTATTGATGAATGATAAATTAATTTCCTTCAATGTGAATTCATGTATAAAAAATCTCAAATAAAAAAGAGATAATGAAGTAAACCCTTACAGTGGTAATAATATTTAATAGATAAATAACCATTAAATGGATTATCTGTATCCAATTTCAACAAAAATAAAAAAATGGAAATGATAAAGTTTATAGAAAAAATGAATGATACACATAATAATATAATATTAACTCTAATGAGGATTTAATATTACATAATGAAAAAGAATTTAGTTATGAAATTATTTACCACTTGGTTTATTTTAATTAAAATCCCTTTTGAAAAAATAATAAAAATTGAAACTCAAAATTCAATGAATAATGTATTGTTTAAGATATTGAATTTAATCGGTAATAATATTCACCATCTAAATTCAGTTCAGTTGATAACATGATATTATACCTCTATGAAATGAAATTGTAATTAAATACATTACCTCATGATTTCCTTTTGGTCATACAGGATATAACCTCATGTATGGTGGTTTTAAAATTGTTATCAATATGTATGAAAATAATAATAATATGAAATATATTATATATGATTATTTTACAACATCTTATTAAATATTATTTAATAATCATTCTTTATTTTCAATGTTTCGGGAAATAACTACTTTATTTTATATGTAATTTTGACTGTTTATTTTTTTGTTTCTCATGAAAAAATGCAGTTTTAATCATATAAAAAATTTAATCCTTGATATAAATATCATATATATTCATAATATATGTATTTAGTGTAATCCAATTTTTTTATAGAAAATGATGTACACCATTCCCGGGGATGGTATGCCTTATTCATGCACGAACATTGTTTCAATTTTATTCACATTGAATGAATGAAAATTAAATGATATATATATAATTTACCGTACCATTATTATATCATTTATACATCATATTTTATTAAAACCATCTCTAAAAAATTCCATCTAAATCATGAAAAAATCAAATCTCTTTACAAGGTAGCAGTACGTTGTAGACACGAGTGATGTTATAAAATTCCCAAAAAATTGAAATCAAGATTATATGTGTCATATAATAATTAATAAATACTAATAAAATCATAAATATCATATATATTTATTAGAAATCCTTTGTTATTCCCAACCTTCATTGGTGGTATAGAAAAAACAAACAACATGGATTCGGGAGGAGATAGACTATCATACACCTGAACAATGATTTCATATACCATTTATTAAACATGTGTAAATTTATAGATAGTAAACTTCACATAAAAATATATTAGTATATGGAATGTATTTAGGTATTAAATAATCATCGTATAACCATAATTTAAGGAGGGGATAAAGAAATAAATGAATAATACTTTTAGAAAAACATTACTTATATATTAGTATCCTCTGTAGGAATACACAAAAACAGTCAACATATTTCATTATGTTTGTAATAATGATTCTTGGATAATGGTGTTTTTATGTGATCTGGGTATGCCATATCTGAAAATACTAGTTTCACGGTGTGAAGTGGAGATGAGAGGGGTTCGCGTCTATTTGTTGAGTGAGTGGAACACTTCAAATTATTTTGAAAGAGTAAATTACACACATGTTTTCCATCAGGTCATTATGGACCAATAATGATCCATTATAGTTCAAAGATGTTATAAGATCTATATATAGTGATCAAATAGGATTTTGACAATTTTCATGTCATTTTTACATCTTATTTTTAGTTTTAAACAATATGTAAACCCATTATCTCTTTAAGCATTATAATTAATTCTAACTGATTTCACAAATAATAATGGTCAAAAAAAATTGGTGACCTAATTATAAATTATAATTTATTCTTATTCCAAATATGGAATCCAATTTTCCAATTTCAATTCATAGAATTGTGAAAAATTATTTTTAAATTAATCCCACATACGGGATGAAAAAGTGATTTTTTAAACTGAAAATATTCAAGAGTTTAAAATGTTATTGTATCAAAACTCAATATTTAAATGATTGAAATCAAATAATTTTGGAATAATATTTTTATAATTATATTACAATGACTTCAAAAAAGAATAAAAATATAATTTATCATTAAAACATTGTTGATAAAAAAGGATGGTTTCAATTAAAATTAGGTATTTATAGATATTCATCAAAAAATGAAACATCTTAATAAACATTTAATGGAAATAAACTATAATTAAATTTTGGTATTCATATATCAAAAATTATTTTTAAAAATATTATTTTACTAATTTTTTTAAAATTAACTAAAATATTATGTTTCGAGTGATACTAATTCATCATTTAGGAAAATATGAATTTTCAGAATAGATTTCATTTTCTTATAAATGATTATTATTATTTATAATAATCATATAAAAAAATTATGAATAAAATATATAATTTAATAATTATTTTAATCATATTCATAGTAAAAATTTTAATCTCTAGGTAATACCAATTATATTAAATAATAATAATAGTGGTGTATCATTGAAGAAACCTATCATTTTGTATAACATATGATATTAAAGAAACACATTTATGCCTGAAATCGAAGATAAAATTAGTGTTGAATGAATTTCAATATATATAATTTATTTAATAAATTAAAAATATTAAATATATGTTATGTTATCATGATTTTTTATTCATTTCTACACATTATGTTGCGTCACACATACTATCGAATAAGATATTCATATTATTAAATTTTTTGTGGTCACCTTATCCCAACCATAAATAATAATTTTCCTTTAAATATAAAAATTTTCTCAGTAATTTAGTGTTTGATTTTTGAAATGTAATTTTTTTTAAAAACCCACACCATTGGGATGTTTGGTAAAATATCCTCTTAATAAGAGGTAATGGGATGTAACAAGGTCATGTGAAAAAACACATATCTAGTTTTTTGTGTATGAGAATATTGTTAGAAATTGAATATATCGATATGAAGGAAAAGAATAAATATTTATCGATATTGGTTGAGGCCATCAATCAAAAAAAAAGTGAATGATCAAGGGAATGTTTAGTGGCTGACTTCAATAATCTAATAGGCTTGTAAAGTTCATTTATTTCATTAGAATTGATGGTAGCATGATACAATTTTATATCAAAGTCATTTTTATAAATACGAGGAATAATTTTGTTATCTTCTGATATAATGAAATATAATTTTTTAATATGTTTATATTTACAAGGAACAATTTCTTTCATTATTAGGTGTTCGATCATGTTCAATTCTTATTAAAAAAATATATATCCAAAAAAATGAATTTTTAATGTCGGAAGCACTCAAATTCACTTTTAATAGATCATGAGATCCATGAGGAGTGAAAAGTCATTATGTCTATATATAAATAATTTCCAAAAGAAATATGGATAATACATTATTTCAGAACGATAAAAAGTAATAACACATATTCCTCATTAATATTTATTCGATGGGTTATTAATCTAAAATATAATGACACAATAACAAGGACATCACATAGGCCAATGGTAAGTGTAAAACCATTATCATCATTCGATCATGGCTTTAAGTCTCATAGACTTTCTGGAAAATATGGGATTTCACCCATCTTCTAGGTTTTCTTTTTTCTAAACTATTTTAATATAACTCTTATAACATTCCAAAAAACAGTATTATAGACATCCTTAAATTGAATGTACTCAGTAAATCACATTTTATCTTTGGTTTTAATAAAAACCCGAAAATTTCAACGTATAATAATATTATTTCAATTTTATTATAATTTAATTAATGATAAAATATACCCTAATTGGTATAAATAACATAAAAAAAATTTCTATAAAATTGAATGGAGTTATCCCACAAAAAATATTGACCAAATGCAATTCATTCCCTAAATTTCTCCAAAATATCAATAATCATGGGAAACGCTCATCAGATAAAACAAAAATATATGTTTGTTTTAATTTAAACTTATGATCAATTTTAAACCCACAACCATTATGGTTTTCATAACTATAATAAAAATAAAGACATATATTATTTTAAAATTTAACACAATACATAGGTGTTTAATTAATATTACAACGAAAATAATATTTTTAAATACTTAAAAAATTTAATTCTAAAATCCCAATACACAAATACATTATCTATTCTATTTCATCATATTTTATAGTTTAACATAATTAATTAAATTCCAATACCTATTCAAATACTTCATAGTGGGTTGTAATTAAAATGTGAATTATCTAAATAATATCCCACATGAGCATCAAACTATGTTTGCAATAAGGATATTTTTCATGTGTAAGGTTACTCTTGAGTCAATCTAGATACACCCTTTTCTGTGTTATTACACCTATGTATATCTATTTCAAAACTATTTACACCTGTAATACCCAAATAGGGATATATTTCATGGAAAGTAAACAAAAAATATCTAATTAACCAATTATTTTTTATTATTCTATTATACTTATCCTCAATCTATACCATATTTTTATGTTCCATAATATATTTTTTTCTTAAATATAGTTCCATGTATTAGAAAAAGCATTTCTTGATACAAAATATAGTGACCTTGTCCATATAAACCCAAAGTCAGTTCTTTCTAACTATACATTTTCAAATAATACATGGTGGCACAACACTAAAGACCAATCAGTTTAGTTGTCTTTGAAATCTAGATACAGATTATTCCCAAATTACATTTAGAATAGAAAAATTACATCATTATTTTTTTAGGATAAAATTATTCCATCTGGATAATCCCTACATATTAGTCAATGTAATTTTTTTTAAATATTGGTGAATTGAAACAAATGAAAGGGTGAACTCAAATACTCAAAAAGAGTTAAATTCAATGGAAACAATAATTAATCAATATTAATAATAAATATAGAAATGTAAACAATTTAACACACCTTTCATGTAATCAATAAACTGATAAGGATTTTTATAAATAAAACTTACATGTAAATAACTAAAAACACATTTCATTTAAATAACTTGATAAAGAGTAATCTATTTGTAAATGTAAATAACTGAGAACAGATGGAATTTAAATAATTGAATAAGTAATATTCAATATGGAAAGTTAAATATCTGAGAACACATTCAATTTAATCAACAAAATGTGACATGAATGAATCCATAGATAATATAATAGAGAAAATATCAGGGATAAGAATAAGATAATTCTAATTAATGTTAATTGTTAATTGTTGGACGTCATATTTTCCCTGGGCTAATAATACATTACCATCATAATATATTATCTATAATGATTATAATTTATGGTTATAATCCCATTTTATATAATTTTATCCAATGTATTTCTCCACTAATACCACTGATAAATCGAGGGGTTATCATTAAGTGAGGCCCACCCATGTATTCTACTCTTTATAATTCATCATATATCAAATAATCAATTTAATTCATAAATAATTATTATTATCATTACATTTTTTTATTGAATAAAGAATATTGGTTTATCAATACTTCCCTAGACAAAAAATGAAATTAAATGTAAACCATTATATTTATGAAACATATTTGGTTTAAGAAATAATAATATCTATGATAAATAATATGTATATTTAGGGAAAATTTAATGTCAAATGATCACTAAAAAGTAATCATTTTAAATGGAGGTTATTAAAAAAAATGAGTTAGGGAAATGTTTGTAAATACTATGCATGGTGAAAATAACTATAATCCATCGAAATAAATAGTAACCTTTGTACTAATACATTTTAAACCCGTTTAATTACATTTAAAATAAATGTTTGTTGTGTTTGATGAATAAAAACACCATACAATGATCCCAAAAAATATTTTTTTAAGAAAATATTTTTTTCAATTTAAAATAAATGTAAAAATAAATATATGTTAAATTGATTTTTATGAAAATTAATTTAAAATATAATTATGAACATTAAATGGAATATTAAATGAAATGATGGACATGTCAAAGTTTAATTATATACATGATATAAAGAACATTCCATTTTTTATTGGAAAATTTTAGAAAACTACCTTGTTCAAAATGGGAAAAATTGATACCAATAAAAAAATTTAAAGAAAAAATGGGTAAAAATTAAATTATTAAATTATTCTAAATAGGATAAAAATTTGAAAAAATTATTTGAAATAAATGGTTTCTAGAGAAAATAGCTTTCTGAAAGAATAGAGAAATAATGTCATCTTTTCATAAAAATATTTATAGACCATTTTATATTACAGAGAGCATTAAAATGGTTCTATTAATTAAAAAATATCATGAATAAAAATTGATGAAGAAAATTAAAGGTATTATTAATGAATGATAATATAATTTACTTTAATAGACATTCAATTATAAATAATCATGATTAATATGAGATTGTGAAATAGAACCTTACAAAGGTAATAACATTGATGTTAAAATTGATCAATGAATTGGTTGTGTGTATGAAATATAAATCTACATAATTAGGTGTAAATAAAATAATATATATTCAAAATTCATTTTTCACATAGTTATAGAATATTATGACAATTATGAGGTAATATATCGTATTGAAATGGAATTGTGTTATGATATTCATTACTAGTTTTTATCATTAACTCAATTACACTTTGATGAAATAATTAAAATTATGACATAAAAATAACATTATGATTGATTTATTAATGATATTACACATACAGGATTATTATATACCCCATATAAAGGTGATTAGATTCATAACACTATAATATTCCTCAATTAAATGAAATTGACTTGAAATCCCTTACCTCACACATTTGTTTTTTTTGTAAATCCATTAACCTAAATTATAGATTTTTAAAAAATGTAATTAATTTTTATAAGAACCATGTTAATATTTATGATATCATATTTGAATTTCTTATAAATTTCAACCATCTGACTATTAATAATCATTCATTATTTTTATAGTTTCTTGTAACAATTGCATTGTTTTTTAGTATATTCTGACTAGTTATTTTTTGTTCTTCAGACATTTATCAGGATATCATCATATTTAGAACATAAAATTTGATTCAAATATAATATATTTTTAGTGTATTATTATTTAGTGTAATACAAAATATTCTGTGATAGGAAATGAATTAAACCATTCATTGAGATAATAGGTTTTATGTACACATGAACATTCCTTACATTTTCTAGTCATATTGAAATATTGAAAATGAAATGATATATATAGATATATATATGTTATAATTATCGTACAATTTCTGTTTTATCATTATAAAATATTCATATTAAACACATCTTTAATTCATTCCATTTAAATATTGAATGAATCACATCGCTTTATGATGCTATAGTTCACCATACACATGAGAGACATTATCATATTCGTAAGAAAAGTATGCCATTAAGGTATGTGTGATATAATAAATTAGAATAATAATAAATACAAAAATATCATTCAAAAAAATAATATCTAAATGTACTAAATTATACCAAACCATCAAGAGTATTAATTGAAAAATAAGCATTGGTTCACGAGGTCATAGTCCGCCATACACACGAACAATGATTTTGTAACCCATTTGACTGAAGGGTATGATGTTATCAGTAACACCCTTGAAATAAAAATATATAGGTATATGAAATATAATATTTTATTTATATTTAAATTTTATAATATTAATATATGTAAGAGGGTTAGGAAATAAAATAAAAACACTTTTAAAAAATCATTACCTATTCTTCAGGTATCCTCATTAAGTTTTCACTAAAACCATCAAAGGATTTATTTATACAAAAAATAAATAATCTAGGATAATGGGAGGTATGTTTGGAATTCATATTAATAGGTATTATTTAATCAAAATTATTTTTAAGTATTTAAGATGAATGGATAGGGGGTTCTCTATTATAAGTAGGGTGAGTGGCATACTTGTAATTGTTTTGAGGGAGTGAATTCTAGCCACATTTTATTAGTTCAATAAGACCAAAAAATTCTATTTTATTTTTATTAAATCGTATATGGTCTATATATGGCCATCCCATGGGGTTTGGACATGTTTTGGGTCATTTTTACACCTTATTTTCTATGTTTTACCACTATGTAAACTCTTTTTCTCCTTAATCACTATAATTAATTTTTCCTAATTCCAGTAATCATTTTGGTAAAAAATTATTTTGATAGATTAATATATTATGAATTATTATAAATAAAAATATTGAAACCTGTTTTCCAAATTCAATTAATTGAATTGGAAAATTTCAATTTAATATTTATACAATATAAGAGACAAGAATGAATGTTTTTAAAAATAAAAATGATCAAATTTTTAAAATGTTTATATATAAAAATTATATTTTAAAATGATCAAAATGACCAAAAATAGATTAATATATGTATAATTTAACTATTTTGACCTTAAAACTAATTTACTATATTTTTTAACATTATAATTATTTAGACTAATATGCATATTTCAATTGAAATTCAGTATTTTTCCATATTCATCAAAAAATAATAATTCATAGAAAACTACAAAAAAAATCACGCTATGTTAAATTTTTTATTCCTATTTAAAAATTATTTTTTATATTGACATTTATATTTTATAAATTTTTAATAATGTAAATATTTAATTACGTGGGAAATTCTTGATTAAACTATCTTGGAAAAAAATAATATTTTGGAGAAGTAATCTTGTTATTTAAAATGATTATTATTATTACATATAAAAAATAGGTAAAAAAATCCGTTTAAAATAAATATTTTATCTATTTATTTATTCCTATTCAAACCCATCATTCCAACATCAAAGTAATAACTATTATATTAAATAATATTATTAACAATATATTAGTGTTCATTAAAACATGACCTTGCATGTAACACATGATATGGATGAATTGTTTTTGCGTGTATCATGAGATAAACATAGAATTTTTTGAATTTAGTTATATATAATGAATTTAATGTAGTTAAATTTTTAAATATCTCATATAGCCTTTGGATTTTATATTATTTTCTAGTCGTGGTGTTACATAATATAAACGTTATCAAATGTGGTGTTCAGATTTTAAAATAGAATGGTGTTAATGTTAGATAAAACTTGATATAAGTGATTAAAACCATTCAAATGGATATTAATCGATATAAAAATATAATATTTTTTTAGTATTTGTGTTTTTTAATTTCTATTTTGTTTGAAAATTTATTCAAATTTATATGTTTTTCTCTAAAAAAATAAGAAGACTAACATATATATGGAAAAAATTACTATTTTGTTTGTATAGAATGTTTTCATTCACCATGAAACATTTCACCTAGTAAAAATTTACCAAATAAAAACAATCACACCATATCACTTCCTCTAGAATACCAATCAAAATATTAGAATATTTATTCATTAATTATAATGAATGTCACATCTTAAATAGGAATGCTATTACATGAACCTAAATAATATCAAGTAATAATATGAATTTTTTCATAATACTCTATTAATTATTATCCTCTCAATCAATAACACAATAATACTTCATACTCATAGAATAAATATGCAATTACCTTATCTTTTTTGGAGTTAGTTCTTAAAACCATACAGTTTGTAGCTTCAATTACTATATTATTAATTGTGTTCAATAATTACTAAATTCATCTCATATGATGTTAAGGTCATAAGGTCATATGGCCACCTATCACATTAAATGGATTTTATAATTCACCATTATGTTTACCATAAAAAAACTGCCATGAAGGCACTCTTAAATATATTATTTATAGCTGAACTATTTCATTTTTTGAGTTGTAAATAAAATATTTAGTAATATGAGGAGTCTAATAAGGAATTTACTCACATTAGCAGGGTATATTCCATTAATAATCTTTAATGAAAGAAATTAAGATAATATGGGCCACTATAATGAAATCAATATTTATTTGGGTCATTGGATTTTCCTCTTAGTAGATGTTTGAAACGGTCCATAGACATTAACGGTTTTGTTATATAATATGATGAGTCATGTACTATGATGTACAATCTTAATCTATGATGAAATATAATTACATGATGTAAGGTATGTTGGGAGAATCGCAAGTTATATATATTAATTAATAATTAAATAAACGATTTTCGATTTAGTTCATTATTGAAATTTAAAATCTCATGCCCTATGATGTCTATGGAATTTCGTTATCATATCCAAGACCATTTATAAATTTTTCACATTTTCATTCATGAAAATTCAAATTATGAGACATTATGTACACATATTGTTGAATCCCATATGAAACCTACCCGATTAGAGGTATCATGATAAATTGATTATATGAAAATGATTAAATATAATTGTGTTTATTTTCATTACATTATTTAAAATCATTATTTATGTATTATATTGCATTTTTACATACAATATGTTACTAATTAATGTATACAAAATTAATGCCATTGAGATGTGAGATTAGTGGGTCACATGGTATGTGTATTTGGAACCTCTTATAAAATATATTTTTATTTAAATATTTAATTAATAATATTTCCATTTTTGGTTTAATAATTAATCATATAATTTTTTATATATTATCATCAAATAGTTAATTGAGAAAATATTATTTGAGATAAATATTTAAAAAAATTAATTCACTATATAATTATTAATTTCATGAATAAATAATATCTAATTATTCTTGTTTATATTAATGGTAACATAAATTTATTTGTTATAGATTTAATAAATATAAATATAAATTTACTTATCATCAAATAATGGAGTTATATTCATTTATTTTAGTAAAAAATCATTAATCAAGGTGCAATTTTTATTTATGAGAAATGAAATTCAAATAATAATGGTCTGGCATGAAATGATATATTGAAATTTATTTCAATAAATATTATTTTATTTAATCCCTAAAATAATTTGTTTCAAATTTTTAGTTCTTTTAGAGTATATAGAAAATATAATATATTTATTTATTCATGGGGTTCACTAGTTATTAAAATAATTATATGTACCTTTGTAAAATTATTTATTCTCTAACCCTGGGTATAATAATATATAGTTATTTTATTCTATACTTACAGGCATGTTATTCTCTTTGTTATGCATAATGAAATTATATAGATTCCTCTCATTCCATAGAGATCTCCTCCCAAATAATTATCTCGATAAGGGGGGATATCCTCTGCTAGAATTATCCCATG
Organism: Viscum album; assembly: GCA_963277665.1. Classification (NCBI taxonomy): domain Eukaryota; kingdom Viridiplantae; phylum Streptophyta; class Magnoliopsida; order Santalales; family Viscaceae; genus Viscum; species Viscum album. The sequence goes on along the minus strand of OY728127.1, from coordinate 2,010,165,043 downwards.
TCTATATAGAACATGGGAAATTCCTTCCCACAAAAAATTATTATATTATGATGAATAATGAACAAAGTAACTATTAGAATTTTCTACCGTAGCACTTGAGGATTTCTATATCGAAGTTAGGTGGTTTGCAGTGCATGTGCAGATCAATAATAATTGAATAACTGATATCAAAAATGAAAATATATCCTGAAATATGAAATATATTTTTCATATTTTGTTATGGAAAATATAATTGATTATCATATATAACTGATAATAGTTGATAAGATTATTCCTTGAAAAGTATTTAGAATCCATTATCTAAAATACTAGGAACACTAAAAAACTAACCAATTGTGTTTTAAATAAGGAAAATATTAATAATAATGGTAAAACAAAAAATATTCTAAGTTAGTAAATTTTAATAGCATTAAATTATCGAAATGATCTGGAGGGAAATACCTATAATCCTGGAGACACCTATTCGAAATGATATAAATGAGAAAAAAATTAAGGACTATACATGGAATATGATGTTGGATCCTTTAGGAAATTATGTTTGAGTATATGTTAACCAATTTTTCAATGATCAATAAATATAGGGTGAATGTTTTTTCTTAATCTTACATTACCATATTTATATCATTGAGATAAGCAGAATGATATGGAGTCTTTTTTATTCCAAAATTATTCCATTATACCTTTCTATTAATATAACTAAAAATAATAGCGTACTAAATAATTATATACCAACTAAATTGACTAGTGGATCTCTTATAGGTTATGATAATATGTTAATACATTAATGTACCAAGTTAAGGTGTTATAATATTAATCATTTAGTAATCTTGGATTATAATTAAATTGATGAAAAGGAAAAAATGTTACATTTGAGTTTATAATTATATATATAATTAAGATATTGTTATCCCTATGTTAAATAATTATTAACTATACCAAATTCATTTCAATGTGGGTGTATATATATTTTAAAATAGAGGGATAAAGAAATCATTAAGAATTATATTAGATGTAGATTCACAAGTGGGTATAAGAATAGTTATCACCATAGTTTTAGTAGGAGGAATTATTCTGGAGACCCATAATGCATAAGAAAATTCAAAAATGTAGTTGTGGTTTTATATATATAATGGTTTGGGTGATATGAATTATTAAGAAAGAATAATAAATTCCATAGGAATAATTATAAGGAAACAATTTAATGACGTATTTATTCATTTTAAATTATATTTGGGATCAATGTTCCAAAATTTAGTTCATTATTTTGGATGTTTCCTATAGATTATGTAAATATTCTAGTAAGTATTAAAAATAATCCATACATAGAAGTTCATGTTCAGACCAATAAAGAATAGATTATTAGTGAATGTTTTATATTATCTAGACATTATCAATTGCAACACAATATCAAAAATCATTAGGTTATATTATGTAAAAAAATTATTTCTCATAACCATTTAATGAAATATTTATTTGGAATTGAATTTCTAGACCATGATTATTAAGGAAAAAATATGGGATATATTTAAATAAAATGATTAAAACGGTTTGCGAACAAAATAAATTCTATTATACCAATTATGTTTCAATTATCTATTTATTTATTGAAACAAGAATAATAATCTTAGAGAATTACATTGAATGGAAGGTCTTCATAGGTACCTATAATGGATTACTAATTTCTATATATTGTATGAGATAGAAATGTTTGATTTTTTAAATATAAACATGTGATTAGACATATGGATAATTATTAAAAATTTATATTCCCATTATGAATTTATAAAAAACAATGTTTTATGAAAATGTTATTTATCATAAATAAAATGAACTGTGAATCCTACAAATTAAAAACATATGAAATTTTATTGAAAAATAAAATTACGAGGAAGCATACACCCAATTTTTTCCAATGCCATAGGGTCTTGTTATGACATTTAGGAAACATATTCTTAGATGTAAATTGGATATCAATCACACATTCCACGATATGTAATCATGATTGATATTTCTTATACATAAATAATAAATTGAAAATATTAAATAAGACCTAGAGAACATTATGGTGTAGATTTTATTACTCTATGATAGTGATTGATGGATAAAAATAGATGAGTTTCTTAAAATAAAATACATAGAAATACGATTTTTATATGGTATATAAGTGAAGTCTTGTTTAGAACAAATTGAAATTGGATTATATAATGTATAAGGATAAATATTAATTCAATTATTTGAATACATATCAATATTACACTGATTATGTTGCAACAACTAATGTATCTAAATATGCGAGTTTAGAACCATTTTGAACTAGATTTTTATGTTGTAAAATGATAGTAAAATTAAATCATATATTTATAGAGAGTTGATAATTATATTATTGATAATTTCAACGATGGAATCAGATAAATTATATTTTTATTTATATCATTTGTGGAGGGTTTCACTTTGGTAAATTAGGATATAATAATAAGTAAAACCACATGTTTCATAGAGGGATCAAAAAACATTTCCATTTCTCAATAGAAGTCGATTTTTCATATGATTATAACTATTTGAGTTATTACATTAGGGATCTATTTGATGTGGGATTCTGTTGGAGATGGGGGCCTCAAATAAATGAAAATGTATTTTTTATTAATAAAAATTTTCTTGGGGTAGAATATTAATTAATATCTTGTCACATTATAATCAATCTTTATGGGAAATCATTGTGATAACTTCAAAAAGGAACATGTCCCACTATGTGGTCATATCAATTCATAATGAAGATAAACACCAAGAAGATCTATGAAAGGATTCTAAAATATATATCCTATATCAGGATAATATCATTTTAGCAGATGAAAATTATAAAGGATATTAATTTTATAGAATGAAAGTACTTTGAGAAAAATTCTCATGGTATAAAGACATGGTAATTAGCAGTGTATGAGATTACGATAAGATCACCTTCCAGTAAGAAATCTCCATTTATATGTACCATTGCATGTTCCTATATGTGGATATCTATATTAATCCTAAACATTAATATTATTATTAATTTATACTATGTGTCACATACATTAATGTATTGAGAAAAAGTATGATGATATGTTTTTGAGGGAGGTATGATACATTTGTAATATCACGAGTTATAAATATTGATGAATAATTCATGATAGGATTATTCCATTACATTATTTAAGGGGTGTTAATATCTAAATACCAAAAATTGGAATTGAACAAACTGGTCAAATTCATATCCAATGATGCTTTATTGGAAAGTTCAGGTTCATAAATTAATATAAGGAGACATCGAACACATGTTTATGAAAATTGTACATAACATTATTGATTATATATATCATAATAAATAGATTATATAATACGTTTTCATTCCATATTTGATTATTGTTTTATAGAATTTAACTTTATTAACTATTGTTTTTATTTAATGTTCCTAGATGTTAACCATGGTCTTTATGTGTGACATCCTAATCCCACAATGCAAGGGTAATTTATAGTCATATACTAAGTATATTAAATCTCTAAGTAAAATTCTATTTTAATTTAGCATATTGATTAAATGTTATTCTCATACTTGGTTTAATAATAATTCATAATTTTTATCAGATATATTTAGTCACTAGTTTTTGGAGATAATATTATGTGAGTTTCTATGGGTAATTGTTAGTAACCAAAATATATAATATTTATTTTCCCTAATTTATTTGATAGTAAAAAAATAACATATATATTATTTAATATTTACTAAATAAAATAATTATTTATTTATCCAAAAAAATGTATTTATATCACTTTATAAAAATAAATAGTCATTATTAAATTTAGGGTAAATATTATAGAGGATTTATGGATCTATATTAAGGATCATGTGTGAAAAAAATATAATATTTTATTTTTTTAGAAATATGAATTTTTTTAAATTAAATAAAAATTATATATTATCGTGTTTATCACATGTTAATAAAATAATTTTGATTTTAATAATACTAATACTAATTAGATATTTGGTAAGTCACTGATATTTAGAATGTTATATACCATTGAAAATAATTTATTCACTAAGGATATTCTAATAAATACCTAGTTATGTTATTCTCAAAACCTATCCATTCCAATCTAATCGTTGTGATCAAAACAAATATCGAGAGTCCTCTCAATACCTAAAATTAATTATAACATTTTTTCCTATCACTGAGTGACTTCCAATTTAACATTCATAGGATCATCAAGCATGTGTTTATCAATTATATGGTGATCTTACCCTTGAATCCTCTCTCCTCAATGATAGTATAGTAATAAATTTTCATTTAATTCATCAGTGACGAATTAATTATAACACGAGGTAATTCTAATTATATAATTATATAATTTATAGTTATATTTGATGATCCAAATTCTTTGTCAAATGTGTTCATGTTAATTAAATGTTGAATTACTTTTATTGTTCATTATGTTCTTCATCAAGTATATCGCATTTTTTTCTATAATTATGAAAAAATCTAGATACATATTGAGGAATGTAACATCTAATTCCCCTGGATGATTAATTCCCAAGGCATATAAATTTTCAAAGGTGAAGTCATGGAAGAAATAATTCTTCATTCTTAGTATAAAAATACTGTATCATTAATAAAAAATTTAATATATGAATATATTATATGTGAAGACTAATAGATACATACCCAGTAGGTGAAAATTCCAAATGAACAACAATATCATGACCACAGAAACAATTTAAATGTAATGTGTATCATAGTTACACTATAGATGGTGAAACTAAATAGATCCATATGTATTGAATTATAATCCCTATATGAAAACTCAATGTTCAACAATCTTATATGTGTTATAATAAATATCATAGTATATTCGTTACTCCTATATGAATATAAATGTTTTCTCCCTGAACCAATCATTCATAAACATGAATTCCAACTAAATTTTTTGAAGATATTATAAATTACAAATAATTAGTTTTAATACCGGATAATAGGTTATAAATCTCACAAATATTTGACACAAACCATAAATAATAAAATTATATTCCACAAAAAGTACAAACCACTATGATATTTAGCTACCCATAGAAAACCCATTCAATAATCTTCACATGGTTTCATCTAATACCACTCTCAAATATATTTTTTAACCAAAATATAGCTTATAAAAAATTGTATTGATAATTTTTATTAATATCACACCTCGCACAACAACTATAGGGAATATATCATCTGCATGAAATTATAATCCATTGAAATTTTTTACATTATGATATCATTGAATACGAAAATTAAATAATAAATAAGATTATTTTGGATCATTTGAGTAATTAGTCTTCCAAAATAGATCTAGTATTTTATAATCCATATGAAAACCTAATATACCAAAAGTTTAAGTATTATCATCATAATATTTCATTAATTATTTTATAATTTTGAAAAATATAGCGCTAATTTCCAAGATCTTATGTTTCATTGAGAACTATCTTAAATCCATTAAATTGTTAAAAAATCATCAATCATTATAAGTGGGTAACAATATTTCACTACTATCTATTCCAATTAACTAAATTCAGTAGAGAGTTTCATTTCACCATTAATATTTTAGATTAAAAATAATATCAACCCAATAAGGGAGAACTATGTTGGATAAAACAACTCATTAATATATTATTGATTGAAATCATCTAATAATAGATATCATTTTTTCAATTTCTATCTGTGGATAATAGATTTAATATATACAGCTATGTAAATATTTTCTAAAAATTAACTCATAATATGTGAGTAGAATCATCAAAACCATTAAATAACACCACTTATCAAATATAAAATAGGGAATCTCTACCATTCGTACATTTTTAAACTTAACATCGTCATCACTGATTTTTTTGAAATCTATTAAGACTCAACCATTTTATATATCAACAATTTTTATTTCACATTAATGAAAAAATAAAATGTTATAATATGTTTGATGAATACAATTCATTTTTTATTACAATAGGTCTATGAGAATTTTGAGATAAGAAAATAAATTCATTGAATGGATTCCTTAGTGTTATTTGATAAAAATATTAGTTTATATGTCTTGTTATCTTATCCAACATATATCTTACAATAATGAAAAATATGAAATAATATGAAATATATTTTTAATGGAATTGATAAATCCTTGAATATTTGTAAAATACACATTTTTCCCAAATAATTGGATATGGTATAGACTAAAAAATATACCATACATATATCTAATAGTTTTTAAATATGACTAATTTTGATGTAATCAAACCCTAGAGAACATCAGGGACCCAATGTCAAAAATCTCCATGACATGTATCAATCGTTAACCCCCCACCCACTAACCCTATCATAGAACTAGTATATACCCTATATTAAAATTTGAGGAGGTTTATGTGACTCTATACCTTCAAAATATTATTAACCATGACAAGAACCATCATTAAAAGTCATCCTAACAGGAACCCAATCCTAATGTTGATTCAAGTTGAATTACTCATTCACTTTCTACTATGTTTACCCAGATTGAAGGATTGTTTGATTAGCTAAAACTTTCATGGGGGTATTTGAATCAGTATAGATAGAAAATAAAAAATAATTATATTTTCAATAATAAATTGATTACCAAATATTTTAAAATATCCACATTATTTTCCCATACGACCACAAAAAATAAAATCAAACCTTCAATTCTACAAATTTTTTTGGAAACGATTATCTTATATTTATGATAAAATATTATAAAGTAGTCATTTAATTACTGTTGATGTTAATAACATTTGTTTTGATCTTAAAAAATATTTCATTAGACCTATTAGGAATAATATAATAATGGTGACCAATATCCCAATAATATTTTCTCCCTCCAACACCTCAACATAATTTCTATTTTTTAGTGTCCCAGACTATATATTAATTATTTATTAAAACTACACATTAATTTGGTATAGCATTAGATCCTAAAATAATTTCATTTTTATAAAATAACGGATTCATCCAATAGATTCCATACTATATTCATGAACCCTACTTCTCATATAATATTAGAAACTCAAATTTAATTTAAAATCTCAAGGTAAATGAAATAAATTATACCATGAAATATTTTAATAAACGTTCTGATAAATTCATGTAGTCATCCAGATAACCTCAACAACTCACTAACAACATGGTATTATCTAATCCTATTATGTTTCCCAAAGTGATTACCAGAGATAAACTTGCATTTAAAATAGATTATATCACAATATGTAAAGAATTATTCAATTTACCTACCATTAGATCAAATATTTCATCCTAATATTAATATAATATCTAGTACTATAAATAATAAATGTGAATTTCAATATGATTATTAGTCACTTGGAACACCAACATCAAATAAATTTTTTAAAATCATTACTACAATATCTAATCCAAAAATGAATGATTATGCCATTATATAATATATATAGGAATAAATTTGATACCTAAAACAGATGATAAAATATATTAGTATAAATGAAAAATGATCATATAATTTTAATCCTTGACTGTTATAACATAAATTTTCTATCCCTGAAGAAATTTAATCCAAATCTACAATAAAAATATTGTTTTATGAACTTCCAAAACGTCATGATGGTTGATTTAATATTTACAATATACTCTATTGAATTTATACACTACAGTGAGTCTAAATTATTAAAAATTCAAGATATCTATTCAAAAGTGCATTAAATCCCAATATCCATATTTAGGTTCCCAACAGAATTATTATTATGTATTTATTGATACGTATCCATCCCTAGAAAAACTCAATCCTCACAAGAGATTCTCTATCTCTAACAGAGATAAAAATAAATAGTTTTATGATACAGGATTTTATAGAACATCCCTCGTACCTCCCAAGTATGATGGAAGATTATGAGTTACTCTTGATCACATACATCAATATTACATGAAGTGGTGACTTGTAAAAATAAAATAAATTTCACTAATAAATGGAATTATACACTATTGAATAAACTAGATGATTGAAAAATAATCGAAAATCATTAAATAATGATCATTAATAATATTTCAAGACACTCATGTATTATAATAATGTATATTTATGAAATATCAAAAAGAATAAATGAATCTGCATAAGTAAAGATGAATTGAAAACCTAAAAATATAGAAAAACATTCGCTAATATAACATAATGGAATTTAAATATATATTACAATTTATAGATTTAATATATTTTATTGAACTGATCCAAAAAACGTATTTAAGAAAAACAAAATAATGAAAACATAATAATTTAATTTATAGTTGTGAAATATACATTATAATTAGGTAATTCCAAAAAGAACGGAACAATAAAAACATTATTGTGAAATAAAAATAATTAAAATTGGGGAAATTATACTATTCAACATAAATAATAGAGTCAATGTAATCTTATCGATGAATGGTTCAGCTCCTAAATACTGAAATTATTATATTAAAAATTCAAAAAAAAATTACAATTCCTTGATTATACGAGAAATTCATATCAATTCTGAGTAAAAATTAAATTATTTATTTAAAAAAACTTTTAAGGAAAGGGGAAAACCCATGAATGTACAAAAAAACATCAAGGAAAATATAAAATATCCAAACCATTGAATGCTAATTTAAGCCTATCATATATTTTCATCTAAAATAATATCTAATGGAGCCAATTAACCTATGTTAGTGAATCTTCCATGATGAGGTATTCGAACCAGTAATCTATATTGTCCCATGTTTTCATTTACACCATAATTTTTGTCTTCCTATAATTGATTACTCTTACGAATATATGAACTTTCTTATGGATTCACTCATTCATATGTAGGATCTAAATAATTATGTGGATTCTCAATATACAATAGGGGGGTGAATTGTATAATTTAAAAATTCCCTTGGAACCTTTAAAGTTAATTATTCCGAAAGTAGGTTCCGGAAATATGGATCTGAAAATTGAATCTTAACTAATGATTACAATATGAGATTCTACCTTAAAGCATATAGAATCTAAATGAAATAGAGTACAAGTAATGAAGTATAATAAAGTAATTTCCTTACAATACAAAATGCAGTAGAAAAAAACAAGTAGTAAAACTACAAGTAACAAGATATAAGTCTTTTAACCCAAAGAGTAGGGTATCCAACAACCTTGGATAAAGGTCCCTTTGATTTATACTTTCAAGGAAGTCTGTCTTACCCACACCAGGGTAAGCCCTTGATACGAAGATCGGAGTCTCTGTCTTGATATCCCCGTAATCCCTCAACTTCAAGGTAGTTGCACCTCTGTCTTCCTCACCAAGGAAGCCCTAAAACGTCAAGGTAGTCGGAAACCTCTGCCTTCCTATCACCGGAAGTCCTCGAATGTAATCACCAAAATTCGGAGTCGCACGAAGCTTTGAGAGTTAATAAGAGCCTCTCTCTCTAGAAATCACTTCAACAGCATGTCAACAAAAATCAAACAAGTTGTTAAAAAGTTTTGAGCTCTTTCAAATGAGCTCCTATTTATAGGCAAGGTCGGGCTCCTTTCCAACAGTCATATTTTTCTTAAAAATCGGAGGGACCTGTACACGTGTAAATTAACCAACGGTTAGTTTATAACAGAATAGAAAACCTCGTTTTAAGTCTAACTAAAAAATTCGGAGTGAAGGTTCGGAGTGTAAACAAAATATCAAAGTGTAGAGAAATTATGAAAGTGTAAGAAAAATGAAAGTTCAGAGTCTAACTGAAAATAATTTTCGGAGTCTAAATAAATTTGGAGTGTATAAAGAAAAGATAATCAGATTCTGTTTAATAGGTGAATTCGGAATGTGAATTCGGAATGAGAATTCGTCATCAGAATTCGTAATGAGAATTCGATGTTGAACATCATGTGAATTCGTATCTATAATTCGGAGTAGAAATTTATCAGAGTTCATATCCGGAACTCGGAATGAAACTTCATTAAAGTTCTCATCTGGAATTCGGAGTGAAACTTCATTATAGTTCTCGTCCAGAATTTAAGGCCTAAAAATGAATTCTTCATATCAGGGTTTTAAACAATTCCATGAATATGGAAATGAATCTGAATCATATAATTAAGAAAAATATGGATGAAAATATGATAAGGATAATTTTTCTTATAAAAGAAATTTTCCTTATAAAAACTATTTTTCTTATAAAAGAGATTTTCCTTATAAAAGCAATTTTTCATATAAAATCAATTTTCCATATAAAATTAATTTTTCTATTGAAAGCGATTTACCTTATAAAATCAATTTTTCTTATAAAAGATATTTTTCCTTAAGGATAAGGTGTTTGTTAATTTTAAAAAAAGAAGGAATGGAAAAGTCATAAGGAAAATCTTATTGACTCAACAATATCCCCCTTTTTGGAAAGCAAAAACATCCTTATGAAAAAAAATTTCTAAGAAGAAAGAAATCATTAAGGCTTATCTCCCTTTCTTATGGATGTAGATGAATACAAATAACTCCTCCTTAGGCTTTGAAACTCAAAGGATCGTATTCTAGATTTCCGGAATGATATTTTATTAAGACTAAGAATGTCTTCATTAATGAAAAACTCCCCCTTAGGTGAACTCTATTAGAGTTTTTCTTTCATTCTCACCCTTTTTTAATATTCATATTCCCTTTAATTAGAGTTATTTTACTTCTCCCACTTTGTGATTTTCAAAAATAATTCAAGGGAATGGAAAATATAACAATGTACCTGAAAAATTAGTAGCAACGAAAAGAAACGAGCAAGAACAATTTTCATTATGTCTAATAAATTTCAACAACAAAAGAGTTAAGATACAACAAATGATCAGATCTGTCTATTTTGGATATTTCTCCTTTTCCATGAGACCCTTACGAATAGTCTTTATCTTCTTTAAGTATTTATGATCTTCTTCAGCTTGCTTCTCTAACACAACAATTCTTGCATTTTGAGATTGAATCTTTTCTTCCTGGGCTTGAAGCTTTCCTTCCCGAGCTTTAATCTTTTCTTACTGAGCCTTCAAGATTTGTTCTTGGTTTAAGAACTTTTCTTCAAACACAATCCGATGATCACTTTCATAATTCATGTTTTGAGAAAAAGAATTCAACTTCCCATTCAGATCTCTGACATCTTGAATCTGTAAATTCGTTTCATCTGTCATTTTTTCTTCAAAGGAAGAAGTCAGCTCATTTATCTTACTGTCTTCTGTCTCAAAATCATCCTTAACATTATCTTGGAATTATTCAAAGATCCTCATATCTTCTACAGTCCTCCTTGACCAACTAGTCACCCTCTTGCAAGATCTTTTGTGGGCTTCATAGCCGACAAAGAAAGTTTTGAACTGAGCCTCTATCTCAACACACGTGTCCATGACCATGGATACGAAGTCTTTTTTCTGATTCAAAGCATGTTGGAGCATCTGACATCTTGAATAAATGCTTGAGAAAGTCGTAATAGAACCTACCAACTTTTTTAAAGACTAAACAACAAAGTCATGACCCAACGAAGATGACTCTGAATCTGATACTTTTCTTGGGGAATTTTATTTTTCAACATTGTCAAGCTTTCTCTTTGAAGAACTACCAACTTCCCTTGTCTTTACAACCACTGAGCTCGGGGTATCAGCAATGATTTTCCTTCCCTTGTCTCTTTTCGGAATGTAGTCCGGTTCCGGAGTTCTTTTTTCACTATCAGTCACTTGAACACTATTGTGTTCATCATCAGCAACTTTCTGAGCTACATCCTCTACGTTCTCCATTTGAGAAACATCATGTAGAAGTTGTTCTTCCTCTGCATGATAAGATACTTCTTCTTATCCTTGCTTCTCATCGTTTCCTGGAGTGAATAATTTCTAAGTTTTGGCTTCTGATGTTCCGAGCGACAAATGTTCTGAAGGTGTGCCCTGGTAGTCATCTACTTTCTTCAAAACATCTCTGGTCTCACCACTTCCTTCAGCAGCAGCTTCTTCCTCTTCCACTTGCTCAATTTGCTCAACTTCCTCAACAGGCTTATCAACTTCCTCTTCCGGAGCGACAAAGTTTCTACCTAGAGTCTCAGGAAGAGAGTCCAAGGAAAATGATCTCGGAATTGGAATGTTTCTGGAAGCCATTTCAGTAAACTGTAACAAGGTCTGAACAACCTCAGCTTCAGACATCTTCTTCTTGAGCTTCGTTTCTTTCGCTTGTTTTTCTATCTCATCCATTGTTATTTTTTTCAAGGCTTTAGCCTCCGCAGGATCCAAGCCAAACTGAGGCTCCCCTTGCATTCTCTTTTCTTTGGTTTCCCTCCATTTAGAAACTACCTCATTAGGGTAAGCTTTCTTCTTCTTCGGTTTAGGAGGTGCGGAATGAACTTCCTTAGATTTGGGATTCTCTACTTCTTCTTCAACTTATTTCATCTTTCTCTTCTTCACAGGCTTAGAGGATTCTGGTTTAGCAACCTTTGGAACCGCTTCTTCTTAAGCATGTATATCAATAAACTAACCAGTCTTCCTGTTAAAGACTGCATCCATCCTTTTGAGAGTACCATCACTCACCAACATAATCATGCAAACTATTGGCTTAGACTTGCAAGCCTCCTTGAAAGACTCAAGGCACCAAACTATCAAATTTGAGATGATTCATGGATACATTAAGATCTGAGCTCTCATATTCCCTTTCTTAACATTCTCAAGGGTAATAAAAATGTGTTTTATCATATTAAACTTCCTCAGATTTATCAAAAAATCTAGGATATAAATCTCACTCTTCTTCAGACTATCTTTGTCACCCTTTCTCGTTACGATAAGGCCTTGTACCCATAATTCTAGAATCCAAAAATTTGTACATAGACTAGAAATCTTTGGAGCCTTGTCATCTCCCAGTCCGAGAGTTTCTAATTCCTTTTCCTTGTTGAAGCTTCCCTTTGAATCTAGCAACACAGGAGATATGAATTCAGCTTCACCTTCATTGTTAATCCCTACCAAGCTGGCTTCCTTGGCATACGAAAGCTTATACGTCATACCATATGACTTAAAAGAAAACTTCTCCCTTCCATCTTCCTTAAGGAAGGTGACTGTCTCATAAAACTCCATAAGAAAATCTGAATAAACATCAACTTGATTCCCAGTTTTCGACACAGCAACATCTTCCCATCCATTAAGCTTAATATTCATGGAAATAAAAGAGTCATACATGTTGAAGAAATCAGGATGAAACGACCTTTCTCTATATACTAACCACTTCTAAATAGGATTAGAGGAATACATGTCTTGAGAAGATACTTCCATAGACATTCGGATCTGAAGACCTCTAAGATGTTCGGAATAGAAAAATCTGAAGTTCGGAATGACTTTAAAACGGAGAATCAAAGCTTCGAGACACTGGAGCTTGAAAACGAATGTGGGACAACCATTTGGGGTCCCCTTTATATAGGCAACGAGAAAACAGTTCAGCTTCCTCAGTTGATCGAACGGTTGTGACAAGATGAGATGAGATCTGACGGCTTAAAACAAATTCTCAAGAAAACTTGAATCCGATCTTTTGAGGTTTTTATTAAAGAAATGATTTAAGAAAACTATAATCCGAAATCAAAATATAAGAAAATACCAGCATGTAAATTATGACTACGAAAACATTGAGTAAGGAAATCATACCTTTCGGATTGGCTTTGGAGGATTATTCGTAATGGGTAATATTTGAAGAAAAAACTAACTATGAAAAAAAACGCAAAACTCACTACGAAAAAAAAACTCAGTATGGAAAACTCATTACGAAAAAATTTGATTATGAAAAACTTATTGTGAAAGACTCGGTACAAAAATATCGTTATGAAAATAGCAGTATGAAATTGCCTATTCCAGAAGTGTTCAATACGAAAATTTCTATTCTAGAAGTCTTCTATACGAACATATCCATTCTGGAAATTTTAGTTCCGAAAATTCCCATTCCGGAAATTTAGTTCCGAAAAATTTTAAAACAAACTTTGAAAAACATAGTTACTCTAAATAAAATGTACTCCCCCTATGAAAAGGAGTTTATTACTGTAAGGAGACATTTTCAACAGAATGTTAATTAAAAAAAATTACCTTACGGTTATCATTCCTAACTTCTGTTTAATGTATTCAAATCTATCAGAAGGAAAATATTTTGTGAAAATATTAGCAATTGATCTTGTGTTCCGATAAAATGAAGAATAATATCTCTTTTTTGTGTGTGATCCCTTATAATGTGATGCCTAATATCTATGTGTTTTGCATGAGAGTGATGTGTAGGGTTCTTACTTAGGGTAATGTAACTTGTGTTATCACACAAAATTTGAGTTTTAGTAAAACCCAAGACATTGTTTGTGGGTGTGTGTTGCATCCACAACACTTGAGCACAACAACTTCCAGCTGCTACAGAATGTTGCTTCTTGCAAGACCAAGAAACTAACGAATCTCCTAAGAAATGACAAGTTCCGGATGTACTCTTTCTATCCATTCTACATCCACCAAAGTCAGCATCAGAAAAGGTTTTTAGAACAAAATCATTTCCAGAAGTATAAAATAATCCTAGATCTATGGTTCCCTTAAGGTAGAAAAAAATTCTTTTTTACTTCCTTTAAGTGAGATTCCTTAGGATTGGATTGATATCTTGAAAATAAGAATACTGAGAACATGATGTCTGGTCGACTAGCTGTTAAGTAAAGTAGACTTCCTATCATACCTCTAAAAGATGTTTGATCTACTGGTTTCCTAGCTTCATCAAGATCTAAAGAGTTTGTGGTACCAATGGGAGTACTTACTCTCTTAGTGTTGTAATAACCATAATTTTTGTGAAGATATTTAATATACTTATGTTGAGATATATAGGTTCCTTCTAGTTTTTGAGAAATTTGAAAACCAAGGAATAAAGTTAACTCACCCATCATACTAATTTCAAACACAGATTTCATTAAACTTTTAAAAGAGTCGGTTAAAGACTGCTGAGTTGAACCAAATATAATGTCATCAACATAAATTTGAACAATCAAAACATTTTTCTTATCATTCTTTATAAAAAGGGTTGGATCTGCATTTCCCTTAACATAGTTATTTTGAAGCAAAAATTGAGTAAGTCTATCATACCATGCTCGTGGATCTTGTTTAAGACCATACAAAGCTTTGGTAAGTCTAAAAACATGATCAGGATGTTTTGTATCTTCAAATCTAGGAGGTTGTTCAACAAAAACTTCCTCGTGAACATAACCATTAAGAAAAGAACATTACACGTCCATTTAAAAAAGGATAAAATTAAAGAATGCTGCAAAGGCGAGTAGAATACAGATAGATTCAAGTCTAGCTACTGGAGCATAGGTTTCTTCATAGTATATTCCATCTTGCTGATTATAGCCTTTAGCAACGAGTATAGCATTATTTCTTACTATGACTCCATTTTCATCACATTTATTTCTGAAAACCCATTTTACTCCAATAAGAGAAGGTTCCATAGGTCTTTCAACCAAGGTCCAGACTTTATTCCTTTCAAATTCATTTAGTTCATCTTGCATGGCTTTGATCCAATCATCATCACCTAAAGCTTCATCAGTGCTTTTTGGTTCTAATTGGGAAAGAAATGCTAGATGTTATACTTCATTTCTTAAGGAACTTATGGTTCTCACTGGTTGATTTACATCACCAATTATACTATCACTGGGATGATTCTTAAGAAACACCTGATTTGGGTTTTGAAAATCATGTTCATCAACATAAGGTAGAATGTCTTCTCGGGTAAATATTTCAAAAGTATCTTTTTGAACATTTTCCTTATCATAAGGTTCTTCTATCAAAGTTTGATATTCAGTTTTTGAAAACACATCCGAGGATGTAGGCTGGGATGGTTTAAAAATTAAATGAACAGACTCATCAAATTTTACATGCACTATTTCTTCAACAGTACAAGTATTTTTATTAAAAACTCTATAAGTCATAGAAGTTGTGGAATAACCTAAGAAATTTCCTTCATCATATTTTGGGGAGAATTTATGTAGGTTATCATTAGTATTCAGAATTAATACCTTGCCACCAAAAACCTTGAAGTAGGATAGTCTTGGTTTTCTACCATTCCATAACTCATAAGGTGTTTTATTAAGAAAAGGTCTAATCAAAACTCGATTTATTGTATAACAAGCAGTACTTACGGCTTCAGCCCAGAAATGTCTAGAAATAGAATATTCACTCAACATGGTTCTAGTTATCTCTTGAAGAATTCTATTTCTTCTTTCAACTACACCATTTTTTTGAGGAGTTCTAGGTGCTGAAAAATTGTGAGTAATACCTTTTCTACTACAAAAAGTATCAAAATCAGAATTTTGTAATTCTCCTCTATGATCAATATGAATAGTTTTCAAAGGAATGTTTTTCTCATTTTTAACTTCATCTCTAAAACTTTTAAAATAAGAAAGGGCTTCATATTTCTTTTCTAGAAAATAGACCCAAGTAAATCTAGTGTAATCATAAACTAGAACAAACACATAGTATTAGCCTCCAATACTTCCAGTTTGTGGTGGACCAAAAAGATCCATGTGCACTAACTGTAATGCATCAGTTGTTGAGACTTCACCGATTGATTTAAATCTAGATTTATGTTTCTTTCCATATTGACAAGGATCACAAACTTTAGAGGAATCAAATCTAACCTCCGGTAGATCCTTAACTAGTTTTTTCTTAGAGAGTAAACCTATGTTTATAAGGTTACAATGACCTAATATTCTATTCCATAAATAGGAATGATCTTCCATTGCACATAGGCAAGGTAAATCTTAGCTCCTGAGGTCTTCTAAATTTAAGGTGTAAACATTCTCTTGCCTATTGGCTGAGAGAATAAATTCGACCTTGGAATTGTGAACTAAGAATTTATCATTCCTAAAATTCACAAGGTAACCATCATCACATAACTGACTTATGATAATGAGGTTTTGCTTAAGACCTTTAACAAAAAGAATGTTTGAAATCAAGTTTTTCCCTAGAAAAACAATATTACTAATACCAACAATCTCTCCCTTAACATTATCTCTGAATGTTACCTTTCCACCTTTAATTTTGATAATCTTTTCAAAATACCTTTTGTTACCAGTCATGTGTCGGGAACATCCACTATCCATGTACCATGTGTTATTGCGGTTACTCTATTTATTTTCAAGAAATTAAGAAGAAAAATTAGACTTTCGGAATCCAAACTTGTTTGGATCCAGGATTTCCAGATAACAAAATTTTAGGTACCCACATCTTCTTAGAAAAATAAGCTTTGTGAAATCCTAGAGATTGGGTTTTGTTTAATTAAAAATACTTTTCCTATTCAACACCACAGTGACACTTGGTACAAAATGGGGCACTTTGAGGAATAAAATAATTGTTATTAAAAGTAGGTTTTCCATGGGTATAACCAAATCCGGATTTATTTCGTAAAGGTCATATTTGGGAATACATTTTATCAAAATTTTCCTTACCATGGGTAAAGTTTGATAATCACTTCTTTAAGGAAAAAATTTTGGACTTGAGTTTTATAACCAAGTTTTTATCCTCAAAATCATTAGTTTTAGAACTAGATCTAGGTTCGAATACATTTTTCTTAGAAATTACTTTTTTTAATTCTTTAGAAAGTTCATTCTTCTCTGAACTTACTTCCTCAAGATTTTTTGAAATACTTTCAAAATAAGCATTTTTCTTATCAAGATCTTTAGAAAGATCTGATATCTCATTTGTAAGAATAGAATTCCTAGAGCTTTCCTTATCATGATTCTTATTGAGTTTAGAATTCTCAATCTCAATAAGATCAGAAAACCTAGAAACATCTTCATAAGTAGGTAAAGCATTATCTTCATCAGAAGAGGATTCTTCATCAGAAGAGTAATAATACTTACTATCATTAGAATTTAAAGAAACATTGGTCAATGATTCAGCATTTCGTACCTTAGCTATAAAACAATGATTGTCAATAATAAGTCTAGCTATAAGACCAAGATTCTTATGTCCCGAAGATTCATAATCAGAAGATTCATCTGAAGAGTCACCACCACTGGCACTCCATGTGTCATTAGCTTTCAGAACATTCTTAGCTTTGGATTTATAATACATCTCTATGATCCTATCTGAATTCCTTTCATTCCTTTCTTTCTTTTTGAGCAAAGGGAAATCTGGTCTAATATGTCCAACTCTCTTGCATTCATAACATGTGACGTCTCCATATTTCTTATCTTTTATTTCCTTTTTCTTATTCTTGGATTTGAAATTTCTTTGCCCTTCTATCTTGTTCATCCTTCGAGCAAGATTTGCTAACTCATTTTGAGAGACTTCACTCTCACTAGATTCTGATTGGAAAATGACTTTCTTAGACTTGGATCTCATTACTCTCTTGGGATTATTAGCTTTCATTTGATTTGATGTTGTTGTAAAAGCAACAGAACCATTTCCATTCTTCTTTTTGAAGTTTTCAGCATCTCTCTTCATTATTGTTTCATGTTGCAGAAGAGTTCCAAATAAATCATCAAGGGAAATTTGAGTGACCTTCCTGTTCTCATCTATTGAAGTTCTTTTGGATTCCCACTCATTAGGAATAATGTCAATTATCTTGTCCACAAGTTCTTCATCATCTAATACTTTTTCTCCAATAGACTGTAAACTGATGACGATAGTCATAAATCTCTGTTGAACTTTACAAATTGGTTCACCATAAGGAAAATTGAAGCCACGGTTTTCAGTTCTAAGCATAGCTCTCCTGGTTTCAATCACTTTATAAGTTCCAAGGTGTGTAACCTCTAACTTCTTCCAGATACAATTAGCTGCTTCACAAGAAGAAATTTGGCTATATATATTTCTAGTCATTGAACATAGTAAAGTATTTCGTACCTTATAATTGAGTTGATACTCTTTATTTTCCTGGTGAGTAAAATTTCTAACTTCCTTGTCAGGAATTTTATAATCACTAGTAAGCATAACAAAGTTGTCCACTCTAGTATTGATAACAAAAGTCTTCATTCTATCTCTCTAGTACTCATAATCATTACCATCAAATATTGGTGGTCTTGTAGGATTTAGATTATCAATGGAACAAACATTAATTCCTGCCATACATAAAATACCCTTTGTCACACAAACTTGTTAGTAGAAAAGATTCTTAATAACAAAGTTCAGAATGAAAACGTTCAGAATGAAAAAGTTCAGAATGAAAAAGTGAGCAAGAAAAACTTATACTTGAGTACAAGTATTTTAGAGACCTCCTATGATACCAATTGTAGGATCAAAATAATTATGTATATGCTCAATATACATGAGAGGGGTGAATTTTATACTTTAAAAATTCCTTTGGAATCTTTAATGTTAATTATTCCGAAAGTAGGTTCCGGAAATATGGATCCGGAAAGTAAATCTTAACTAAAGATTACAATATGATATTCTACCTTAATTCATATAGAATCTAAATGAAACATATTATAAGTAAGAAAGTATAAGAAAGTACTTTCCATACAATACAAAATGAAGCCGAAACAAACATGTAGTAAAACTACAAGTAACAAGATATAAGTCTTTTAACCCAAAGAGAAGGGTATCCAACAACCTTGGATAAATGTCCCTTGATTTATACTTCCAAGAAAGTATGTATTACCCACACCAGGGTAAGCTTTCCATAAGAAGATCAGAGTCTCTGTCTTGATATCCCAGCAAGCCCTCAACTTCAAGGTAGTTGGAACCTCTGTCTTCCTCAGCAAGGAAGCCCTCGAACTCCAAGGTAGTCGGAAACCTCTGTCTACGTATCCCCGGAAGACCTCGAATGTAATCACCAACATTCGGAGTCGCATGAAGCTTTGAGAGTAAATAAGAGCCTCTCTCTCTAGAAATCACTTCAACATCATGTCAAAAAAATCAAACAAGTTGTCAAAAAGTTTTGAGCTCTTTCAAATGAGCTACAATTTATAGGCAAGGTCGGCCTCCTTTCCAATGGTCATATTTTCCTTAAAAATCGGAGGGACCTGTACACGTGTAACTTAACCAACAGTTAGTTTATAATAGAATAGATGACATCGTTTTAAATCTAACTAAAAAATTCTGAGTGAAGGTTCGGAGTGTAAACAAAATATCAAAGAGTAGACAAATTATAAAAGTGTAAGAAAAATGAAAGTTCAGAGTATACCTGAAAATAATTATTGGAGTCTAAATAAATTCAGAGTGTATAAAGGAAAGATAATAATATTCTGTTTAATAGGTGAATTCGGAATGAGAATTCAGAATGAGATTTCAGAATGAGAATTCATCATCAGAATTTTTAATGAGAATTCGATGTTGAACATCATGAGAATTTGTATCTAGAATTCGGAGTAGAACTTTATTAGAGTTCATATCCGGAACTCGGAATGAAACTTCATTACAGTTATCATCTGGAATTTGGAGTGAAACATCATTACAGTTCTCATCCAGAATTTGGAGCCTAAAACAGAATGCTTCATATCAAGGTTTTAAATAATTCCAAGAATATGGAAATGAATCTGAATCTTATACTTAAGAAAAATATGGATGAAAATATGATATGGATAGTTTTTCTTATAAAATAAATTTTCATTATAAAATCAATTTTTCTTATAAAAGATATTTTCCTTATAAAAGCAATTTTTCTTATAAAAGCGATTTTCCTTATAAAAGCAATTTTTCGTATAAAAGTGACATTCCTAATAAAAGTAATTTTTCTTATAAAAGCGATTTATCCTTAAGGATAATGTGTTTGTGATTTTCAAAACAAGAAGGAATGGAAAAGTCATAAGGAATACCTTATTGACTCAACATCATTCACTTATTAGTTTTCAAATGTAACAGTCTCTCATACATATTATCAGCATCCTCTAGCGAGGTAAGATTTAGGTGAATTACATACAATATTTATTCCATTGATTCAATGAAATATCCCTATAATTCCACATATTCTATAGACTTAGGCCTAGAGTATAGGTTTTCCACCACCAATAATTCTTACCTTTAATTAAACGACACAAAAATTTTAATTCAAGCTCATGATATATAGAATCACTAGAAATATTCAAACTGATTCCAATTACCATGGGACTATATTGAATGTCCATGAACTTGGACATTTTGGTAGATCATGTCTCTATTCATTTTGTTATGTAGGAGTAGTACTTTTTCACTTTTTTGTCATTTAATATTGATATACCTCCCTTAATCCTTATTTTTACTCTATCACACCCCTATCATCAGACTGTGTAACCTTTTATAGTGAATTTAATTTAAATCATCTCCTAAAACATGACGAGAATACTCATCACTGGGTTCTACCCTTATATATCCATTATCATCATTAAAATTCTCTTCGGGAGATTATTCATGTTTCTGATCTTATGCTTCACTATAAAATCCAAAGAATAGATTTCCAATTATAATAGATGGTAAATACATTCTATTTCTATGCCTGATTAGAACCCATCCCCCTACGTCTGACAACACCGAAACCTTTCAGCATGTTGGTCGACCCTACCATTCAACATGATACACCACTGGATGACTAGGTCTTACTGCCTCTCGCTCATGGTCCACTCTCATGTAATTCTTTTTTCCCCTAAATTCACTATTCCACATAGGTTGCAGCCTTAAAATTCATTTATATTCTCATTAGAAAAAACATCATAAAAATGTATATATTTATTGTCATAAAATATTTAATCCCCCTCCACAATAAATATAATCTTAAATAATACTACCAAATATCACCTCAATATATCGATTCTCATGGATAAACCACCACAATAAAAATTTAATATCATGATAGTTAGAGCTATAGTTTCATTAAATGGATATGTTCTAGGACAATAACACCATTATAACCACACCTAATATATATAGAGGTGGATGTTGGAATGCTTATCTATTCATCCATTTTTTCATAACGTCTATATATTTATTTCTTTTATGTAAATATCCTATATGTAATTGATTGTATTTAGAAATCATATTCCTATGCTAAAATTATATATGTGATATAATATGAAATAATATATAAATCCCATTAATATAGAAAAATATGTAAAATACATCACCATAGAAACAAAAAATCCACCATCCTCATCATCATCATCATAAAATTAGTATCATTATAATAAGTATTGAAAACCATGTTAACATGGTATTATAAATGTTTTTTAGTTCAAATATTCAAGAAAACATCCCAATAATAAACTTTGATATGTTAATGTATTAGGTGACTGAAGCTACACATTCGTTGATATTACATTATTTCTATAATTAATAAATTACATTAAATAAGAATATCATCATCAATAGAATATATAGTATTAGTGTGATTGTATATTTCATAAATAACTGTATTATTTTTATACCCGTGTGAATATTTAGACATAATTTCAAAATTCTAGATTCTTTCCTAGATTATGGATAATTTAAATTCATCTTCAAGAACTAATAACCAAAAAAATTGGAAAGGGGTGAGATTAAAATCTTAATAATAGAATAATAAACAAATATTTTTTTTCCTATAGTAAGATCAAATGTATATGGGAAAAATATGATAGAGATTAATTTCATATTTTATGAAATTGTAATAATAAAAAATAATATTTCATAATTGAAAAATATGTTATCCCATATAACTAAAAATTTAACCCGGTGTAATGACTAGTAGTAAATTGACATAAATAATGATCTAGGGACATGACATAGTCACATATCAAAATAGAGTAGAATTTGTATAATTATATAAACTCATAATTAAGGATCAAACATCATATTCTATTTCTCAAAGAGGATTATTCATCACAAAAAATTTCTCATGGAGGATTTGGAACCATATCTGATTTACCAAAATAGATCAACAATCCCTATATGATTTTCATTTTTATTAAGAATTACTACTCATTTTTCCATTATCACATGATATATAAAGATTTCGACAATGAATTTGAGGACTACATTGTGGCCAACCTTAACAAAATTATTAAAAACACACACATACACTATAATAAGGAATATAACATTCACATCATAAAATGTATACATAAGACTGGGTTTTATAAAATATTATAATGAGAATCATTTTCATTTTTATTGTAAAAAGTAATCATGAAAATAAAAATGATTTCATTCAATAATTTATAAAGATCCCCTCGAAACAAAACATGTGTCATATCCATTATAAATGTATTCATAATAATAAATGATTCATAATTCCATCAATAATCATAACATTATAGACCCATGGAATATAAATAGGTATCAAATTAAAACATATAAATTTTTATCTAAATATCATTCTAACAATAAAATAAATCATATGTTATATACATAGTTTAAATAAATTTATTATAGTTATGAAAATAGGATTACAAAAACAATTTATATATTGTATGTAGGTAAAAAACATCAATCAAAGAAAAAAAAGTTATTCATTGATGAAAATAATTTGGGGAAAAATATTTTTATATTCTCCATAAATTATGACTCAAGATGAAGGGAGTGATGGTTTATTTATATAAAATAGAAGATAATTAAATAATAAATATTAACAAAGAATATGTATGGTTGCATTTGAAATCATCTATGATCAAATATATTAATACTCAAATGATAAGGATGAAGCTAATAAAATACTTCTAAGTAGTTTGGAATGAGAACAATGGGAATAATAAAAAACATTCATTTTTGAAATAAATTTATAATTGATACTTTTCAAAACTAGGAGAATAAAATTTTCATTTAGAAACCATGAAATTTTATATAAATTGTTTTCAATAAATCATCAAATGTAGTAGAATGATTTTCTCCCATGTAAAAATTTAAAATTAATCATATTCAACATATTCATTCGATTTAAATGTTAGGGGTAACATTCAAATGTTATTTCAAAAAGGTAGAGTTAAAAATTTGTAAAAAAACTATACATTAAAAAAGAAACATAAATAACTGAACCACTGAAAATATATAATGATAGTAAAAGGAAATATGGGGTGGAATATAAAGCATTTGGATTTTAAAGGATTAAAAATAATATCAATTATCTTTTTTTAAATTCATATAAAAAATGTAATTTATATTTTCCTTTTGAAAAGGGTAAATATAATTATATACTTTTTTTAAAATAATTCATATCATCTTTATAAATATTTCGGACAACATTGAAGATAAAAAACATATAGACATGAAGAAAAAATCAAATTAAGAGATAGTGGTCCTGTCAATATAATGATATAATTTTAGGTGAGAGAATAATGAAGTATGATAATTTGAATCAAAATATATATTCTCCCCATAAATATAAATGATTACATAATTTTTTCTAATACCTTTTTCGGGGCTCCCTGCCTCGCATGTCGAGGTCCTCAATAGTGCATTGATACCATGCATTCCCTCATTCCAACAGTGGGCTGCATTCATCGCCTTCATCAGTGATTTATGCACCTTGATAAAAATTTTATGATGGGATGTCAATTTCTCCTTCCATATATTCTTCCATGGGAATGATCTTGTTGTACATGTCACTATCCTTGATTAATTTTTGTTCGTGAAACTCATTCCTGGTGCCATCTCTTTGTGGATATCAGTTAATTACTCTGCTTTTGTATTTACAATTCTAAATGTATTGATAGCGACATAACGGTCATTCAAGAGAGTAGTCACATTTGGAATCACTGGAATGTATAGACACTGAGAACATTGTTCACATGTATTATTTCATATATGAGGGAATCTGATGGAGGCATCTTTAGGCGCATAACATGATGTATCCCATTCCGACCAAGAGATATCTGATGCCGAATGAATATCTTCCTAAAATTTCAACCCATGTATCACATTATTAACATGGTGTGGCACCATGAGATGGTTCAGGTGTTTAACATCATGCATAGATGGAATGAGGATGGTTAGAACACCCCTAGTAGCAGATCAATTTGGTGTGTCCCTAGGAGGGATCCCCTAAAAGGTTTACCAATGGATTGATGGGAATTCGATAGGGAGGAAGATCCGAGAGGTTTTTCCCATAAATGGAATATGTCACACTTTAGGGTGATCATAACACCCTTGGAGGTGGATCATGGAGGAACACCCAATATGGTTGGGGGCACCAGGTTTTACCGTTGTTTTGTATTGAACCACATTAAGGAAACCTAAAACCATGTTTACGAGATAGAGATCAGAACCGACATAGTTGGATAAATGGTATGGATCTTATGGATAGAATTTTCCCTTTTCAAGGGGATTGATCAAGTTTAGATAGTGTTTCTATTATGAATAGGATCTTCCTAAGTGTTTCTAAGAGTAGTGATGATGTGAATAGGGAATATGCGTAGGAGCAGCCCGGTTGGGTGGTGCGATCTCACTGGCATGTTCTGGCTAGTGTACAATCAGAATGTATTTAGATGAAGTGTAGAGTGTAATTGATGGACTGGATGGATTTCAGGGTTTGGACCTCAAGGAGGCTTCCTACATAACCTAGTTATTCGGGAATAATAACCCACATAGTTCGAAATGGGGATTTGGGGCTAATGTATGGAATCCTTCTATTTGGGGGGGACATGATTAGGTATTAGTCTAGGAGGGATTCCCAAGGATCTTGTATGGTGTGTGACTTATAAATGGAAGAAAAATAAAGAAGATGAAGACTATATCATACTCAAGAATGAATTCCATTGGGAGGAGGTGGATGGGTATCATGGTTTCTTCTAGCATCTAAGACCACATGAGTCATAATCTATGTGAAAAACAATAGGATGTAATAACCCTATTTAAATTCTACTGAAATATGAATCAACATTTAATTGAGTAAGGATTATGAGTGGGGGGCTTCCCATGGAAGATCTCATTCCATGTGAGGAGGATCTCATTCCATGTAAGTAGGATCTAGTTCTACGTGGGGAGGATCTTATTCAGTGTGAGTGGGGATTATGCATGGATGATGCACACGGTTTATTTCATTTTGTGTCACTAATAATGGGTGTATCCAATGATATGTGTACGGGGACTACATAAGGAAGATAACCATGAGAGTTGTCATGTCCCCTATGTTGGGAGAAGGTGGCCTCCCATGATGATCCTACATACAGAATCTAGTGTGAATTTACTATGGTAATACTATAGTTTAATTTTATGTGCTGAGGATGATGGTGCTAAGAATATTTATTTCATGTGTCTTGGATGTGGGGGAATCACTTCTTACCACTTTTGTATAAATCACCAGAACACATAATACCAGGGGAGTGGCATGGCTTCTGTAATTATAGGTTTGAATGGTAAGGAGGAGTGGTTACTTATTAGTACCATGATATAATCCCTATGAAAAGAAGTTATTGGTATTATCATGCCTATTCTAAGAATAAAATTGTATTTAAACCCATGCACTAGATTAAAAGGGGATGCCTTTCGAGGGACTAAGAATTTTTTGTGAACAGTCATGAAGGTTTTCATTGAAGAGGAGAATGCAAGGAATGGTATTAGCATGAAAGTGGGACTCATACATGGTTTTTTGTAACAAAAACAAGCCATGGATCATCAAATAAGGGTTGTGTGAAACAGTGGAGGCGTACGTGATAGGTTTACTCTTGGTAATATCATTGGATTATAGCATGAAAGACCATATTTATGTTCCAGAGGATGCCTTGTGTGAACTTGACATTGGATGAAATAAGTTTGGTTAAAATTTCACATCTATAGATCCACTCAAGATAGTATCCATAAGAAACCTATCGCCCAAGATCTATACCTTGAGGGTTCCATACTCTCATGTTGTCATAGAAGATTAGTCATAAATGTAGAAGATAGGTGGTTAGACTTCCAAAGGATATCCAGGAAAAAGGGGGTGTCCATTATCTTATTTCTTGAATTCTTAGTGGATACATATACTAATTAAATCATGGAAATAGTCTTTCATATAGCTTCATATGTAGTGGCATACAACAAACACGCATTGTCCATTTTGATGTCTCTTTTGGAATGAAATAGTTTTCTATGTGGATAAATGTATTGTGAGGGGTGTAAACTCCTTCATTGCACCTACCGTCACCTTTTGGGTGTCCTACATGGAAGGGGTATGCGATACATCACACTGGTCGTAGAACAACATTGCATGCAGACCTTGAATCTTATGCACACTTTCCTTTGATTTTTGAATTTTTTTTGTTGATTCATATGGTGGACTAGGTTTACCAAAAAATGGCCATTTATGGATTCATGGGAAATTTAGTTTCATCAAATTCCCCCCATCGGAATCTGAATTGAAATTGGACCAAAAGGTCGGTTTTTTAGGGAAACACTGAACAGAAGGGTTTATTCCAATAGGTGAACAAAAAAATGATTCATGGGAACTTAAGATCACATTAGCATGAACATATGACCGGGACTATGTCTATAAATACGAATAGGAGTGGAAAATGTAAGACTACTAGACTTTCAATGCTATATGACATTGTTGATCTCATGTGAGAAATTTCTAACCACCAATGTGGAAAAGAAAACGATCACATCTTCTTCGGCATAGCATGGCGTTCTATCTTGATTAGTACATTGTATAAAATCTTTCTTTTTTAGCATATACTTCCCAATCTTTCTTGAAAAATCACCTATATCATATTGACCTTGAAATTATGTGTGTTTTGAAAATTTGTATTTTAGACATATTAAAATTGGAAAAATCAGGATGTGGTTTATGTTTAAGCTACAACTACCACTCAAAGAGAAAATATTATGGGAAACCCTTTTATTCTTCCAAGAATGATATTTAGGTTGGAAAATCAGATTCATCATGAGATGATATAAAAGTCACAGAGGCATTATCCTATGAGAAATTATCTCTCTTTTTGTAACATATTGTTGCTGGACGATGTGATCATTTCTGTTTATGGGGTTGACTCAATGTGGTCATGGTTCACATGTGAAGAGGATCTTCCGCATTGGAACATCACTCACTATGGACACATTGTTAAGGATCATAGGAACTTTTTCATCTACACAATAAATAAGAGGACATGGATGGTCATAGGGGGTAATCCAATGGAGGAATAGTTCCACAACCTCTACACCTCTACATTACAAAGAAGAATGAGGAAAAAATCTTGTCAAAGGATAAAGACGGGTATTTCTGATCAAGTGGTAATTTCACCGGTGAATGTGCATCGGCATACTATGTGTGTCTCATGTGCTAGGAATACTAGACATCATTTCACAACATTTGTGTATTTGAAGTAGTGTAGACATCATAGATCCACTTTTATCACCAATAAGATCTAGTTCTAGAGCTCATTATATACTAGTCCCCGGATAGAAACACGTTACATCTCATTCACAAGGAAGTCATCATTCGTTTATTAGGAATCCATTACATTGTAGTCAATCCACTAGAGGGGATCTAGTACAATGAATTCTTTCCAACTCAAAATACATGGTAAGACAAAGATCATACTCATATATTGGCACAACACATTCTGGATGCAATGAAGGATAAGCTAAAAATTTCACCCAATTCATATAAGTAGATCATGTTCCTTAAATGTTTAGACTTATTTGTCAAGAAGGGTCTAAATGTGAGGATGAAGGGTAGGGTAAAATAGTGTCTAATTTCATTCTAAAGGTGGAAGGTAGGATTATATTGGTTTACCCTAGACGAATGATAGTTCCAAAATCTAGGGTGAAAAATAGTGGGAAGATGGGACCCACTAGTTTGTTGTAAGACTTTCCTGGCCACTTTCCTGGGTTGTAGGATACTTCTATTGAAGGATAGAAGGATTGAAATACTTTCTGGAATGTTGGTGATGGAAAAAATCCTAATATTTGGTAATAGGTTCAACATAGGTGTACCCATGTTGGACACACCATAAATCATATTGGGTCATTTTTCAAGGGGAAACAATCCTTGAATGATCTGTGAGCCATTCTAGTTCTTGTATGGATGGATTGAAGAGCACCATAGGGACTATAAATTCTAGAATTCCATATTTCCTCTCAATTCCAGTCTACTTCCATCTCTGTTGAACCTGCATAGGTTGTGGCCGATGACAATCAATGAGGATGGGGTTATGATTCAGATTGGTAACCATGAAAACATTAGTTTCCAACCCTTTCTAACTCGGGTTCTTTTGATGGTGGGAAAACTTCTAGGTTCATCGGAACAAAAGGAGAATCTTCAAATCTTTAGTTGTAGAGTGCTCGTGGATCAGATAGATGATAGGTGTTATATGATCCATAAATTCCATCCCATTTTTCTAGGATGTTTTGATACCATCAATGGGTGGTGAATAGAGTTTAAATGGTTTTCGATGAAGAGTGGAAGAACTATATCCTTTTCCAACTGTGGTGCAAGTTGGTGATTGTAGGCTCTGTCAAACCATCATGCTACCACAAACCAACATTGGTATTTCAATAAGAATATAATATTATATAAATTATGAATAAATATATTCAAAGGAAAACCTATAGAATCATATCGGTGTAATTGACCAAACATCTGAGGAGAAATAGTATAGTGGAAATAAATTTGTGGCCCTTGAGAGGCCAATCAGTTGTCGGGGGGGACTCAAACTCGAACCATAATGCTGGGGACAAAAAAAGGTGTTACTCCACACCTACCTCATAAATGAGATTATTCTTAGATGAAACCCTGATTAATTTAAAAGGGGGACACTGGGATGATGTTGATATATTTTATTTGATAGGTTCATGAATCTATCATTCATTCCATAGGATTCAATTTCAGTACATTGAATATTCCACTGATGAAAGTGGGCCTATGAAATAAGTAGAAGTAGGATGGTATTGAACATACAGATGTTGGTCACATTCAGTTTGTAGAGAGAGTGTACTTCCATCAGAGACAGGCATACCTAACATCCATAAATTTTTACAAATGCCATCAATGATATTATGAAGCATCCCCACCCTAGTAAATGTGTTTCTTGTTCAAGATTCAAATCAGGAGGAGATTTCACCCAAGGAATAATATGACAATGAATAAGAGGATGATGATTCTACTTCTTGGGAGTCCTTGGGGATAGATTCACATCAAGAGAGTCCATTAGAAAATGGTGGGATCGTGGGATTCCATGAAGACATCCCAGAGTATGTTGTCGTAATCCAAAACATTCTCATATCTTCCATTGATCCCTCCATTTCACTACTCAAAACAACTAATTAATACTTTTCTTGTGCAGGATCGTCTTGATAGTGAGTAAGAGGTCAACAACATAGTGATAGAAGAATTACCAATGGGTGAAAAGGAAAATTCTCTTAGGAATGAAACCAGGGAAGGGGTAGGTGGTGACTCGACCAAGGATGAAATTATAGTGTAAAGACCCAGAATTTCCATGATTTTTTTCTTAAATACATGGGAATTTTACAAGTCTGCAGTTTCTGACGGCGCTTGATTCCGCGGCCCGGTGTGCCCGGATTCAATTTGAAATTTTTTTTTGGGTACGTTCAGTAAACATACTTACAAGATTTTATAACTTTTGAACAAGTGCTTGGAATTGAAATATGAGGCAACTATTGAACTCGCAGTGTCAGTGATTTCTTTGTGAGACGTTCACCGCAGTTGTGTTATAACGAGAATGGAAGTTGGTTGTGGGGGTTTTTTGATTAAATTATATAAAAATAAGGTGTTCTTATTTTTATTTCTTGGTGGTTAAAAACTCCAAGTGGAGGTTGGTGGTGGGGGCCACCTCACCCAAACCTCCCATGGGAGGATAGGTTGGTGGGGCCCACCAGAGCATAACCTCCCTTGGGAGGATGTTAGTAGGTGGGGCCCACCCGAGATCTTTAACTTATATAACCCCCTTTAACCCCTTAGAACCCCCAATTAAGTGGGGTAGCCTCTTCACATTTCCACCATTATGTATTTGAGCCTCACCACCCTCATTAATTTGAGGGGTTGTCTCATTTAATTGATCACAACATTTTGAATTCATTACGCCAACATTATAGTAAGATTTGATTTTATTATTGTGGGGGATTGTATAGTATTTTATTGGGAGAATTAAGGAGAAGAGGAGCTTTTGGAGAACTTCATCCTCTCAATAAAGAATGCGACGAATGCCATTTAGACTTCATCACCTCCAAACACATTCGGACGCACAAGATTAAAAATTGGGAGAGCGTGATGAACATGGTGAACGACGAATCGATTCCCGCCGTTTTCATGTGAATTCATCTATGAACGAAAAACGAGGTAGGGAGATTTGTGTTATTTTATATATGATTATAATGCTTGTTCTTCATCAATCAATGTTATGGTATGAGAATCGCCAATTTCTATCACCGTAACGAGGACGGTTCGGGCCGCACGAACACGATCTGACGCTCCCCTTGTTTGTTATTGTTCGATGATGATGGCATGGCAATAAGGCGGCAGCAATGAAGATGGTGAACAAAGGATGTGATACCAGCGGCCTCCGCGAATTGTGCGGCACCCGCAACACCCGGTGCGCTACCCGCGCCCGTGCACACTGCCCCGATGTGCTACCCACCCCTCGCGCGCTACCCCGGCGTGCTCCCCGGAGCCCCCGGTAGCCTACCCGACCCCTGTCAGCGGCCTATCCGGCAACCCCGCCCCATGCGGGTGACTTGCCTGACACCTCGGCGTGCTCCCCGGCACCCCTGGCGGCCCACCCGGCCCATGCTGGTGGCCTGCTAGGCAACCCCACGCCCTACCGGCAGCCTGCCCGGCCCCTACCGGCTGCCTGCTCAGCACCCCGACGCCCTACCCGGTGCCCTCCCTGCCCCTACCGTGGTCTACCCGGCGCCCCGGCGTGCTGCCCGTGCCCAAGTGCGCTGCGCGTTGCCCGACACCCTAGCGCCCTGCCTGGTGCACCCGCATCCTAAACAGTTTCCCGCCGGCCTGCCCACGCCCCGCATGTCCTACTTCTGGCCTCCTGGAGGTCGACCTCAAGAATCGTTCCACTAGCGTCATTGGCCAAACCGGCCTTGGACTTAGGGCCGAGCGGCCTACGTGGCGGCATCCTGGCTGAACCGCCCTCGTAGTCCGCCGGGTCGGGTCGAGTGGACAGGGCCTAACATTATGGGCTGACCTATCCAACGGGCTGGTTCTGACCCATCAGGTCTGTCTGAGTTGACCCAGACCAGGTCAGCTCTGACTGGGTTAGGCCGACTTGAACCAACTGGGTCGGACAGAACCTGGGCCCACTACCGACCCTTTGCTTACATCGGCCATATATTTGGCATCAGACGTCCATTTGACGAACCGTCAGTGGTGTTGGTAAAATCTATGAGAGACAGTCCCTTCGAAAATACCCCACTGGAGTTTGGTGTATAGTTGAGATATGGTCAGGTTGGATCATACACGAAACCAACCGGGCCCTCGGGACTAAAAGACTATTAACTCAAAGATTAGGCCTCAGATTGATGTGCCTCCTATTGAGTTGATACCCCTATGATGTGGCAGACCTTTGAGATACATCGTCATGGTACTTCATGATAGTTGGAGTAATTACCAGAAGCTCGTGGAGAGGATCCTTCTGGTGACGAGCAGTCAGAGTGCGGAGACCTAGTAGCGGACAGACCTGGCGACTACTTAATCGATTTGTCTTGTAGTTATTCGACTAGCCCAGTGGGGAGGGATTGGTACTCAGAAGAAGACCCACAGCGGAGGAGCACCTGGTATTTGGCGGTAGACCTGTGGTACTCGATAGAATGATTACCTCTGCAGGCTATTTGGGGGAGCACCTAGTATTTGGTGGTAGACCTGCTGTACTCGATAGGAGGAGTACCTCAGCAGTCCAAGGAGAGTGAGAAGTGCCTTAGTGTCGCAACGTGCCCACTCTTCTCAATAGAGGAATATTTCTCCAGTAGTCATGGATTCTATAATGAAAATCCTAGTTTGAGCTGAGCGAATGGATTTTCTGTTTTCTAATGAATGAGATGGGTTACTAGATAACTTAGGTATATGTGTGGGCATATACCTAAGTATGGGTTATCCATTGAATCCTTTACTTTTTGGTTTATCTGTGCTAGATATTGTGAGACCTTGAGGGTCTTGGGGGTACTTACTATGTATCGTTATACTCACCCCTTCACGGGATATAACTACACCTCATTGTGTAGGATGCAGGTGATAGACAACGCTGACTGAGGCCGAGAGTGCCTGAACTAGATGGTACCCATAGGTGGACCTTTCGATGAGTTAGTACACACTAGATACTGATAGACTTGGAGTGCTGAGGTGCCCATTTGTACCTACCCTTGAGGTAGGAACCTCGGAGGACAATCCATGAGCTTCTCTTTATTTTTCATCCCTTTTCCCTTTTTCAGTTGTACTTGATTTCAATTTTACTTGTACTATACTCTTGGGCTTGTATTTCCGGCCCCTTTTCCTTACTAGAAACTCTTCTGTATTCTGTATTACATAGTTCTTTACTTCCAATTGTGTACTCTCATTGTGTGTGTATACTTTTTATAAAGGAAATTCCTTCCCATCTTAGGGATTTATGCCTTTGGTGCTAGTCGCCAGCCCCTGTCCTATGGAAGGCGGGCTTGGGGTAGTCACGACACGGTTCCTGGGGACGGGTCATGAAAAATTGGTATGATAGGTGTCGGTTCTACTGCATATCTTAGGACTATGATATTTCTTGTCTGTGAAGCATAAGTGTTATGGGTACTGAGTGTGGTTTTTAGTTCAGGGATTCCAGTGTTTGTGCCGCAGCCGACATATCTGTACACTAGGACCCTAACTACTGATTTCTGACATAGTGAACCAAAAAACTGATTGCATGTGTGTTTAAAAAGTTTTACTTTATGTCATCTGAACCAGGTCAGCTCAACAGGTATAATCGTTTGACCTTGTCGCATCTGTTTCTCTCAGGACGCCTCCCCACAGATGACCAGTTAGAGCCCCGAGAGTTGTACGCACTGACAGACCGCCGAGCGATGATACCTCAGTATAGGGACCTATTCCAGTTAAGGCAGAAGTTAAGGCACCACTGGTACCACTCTCTGTTGGTCCATTGATTCCACCAACCCTAGCTGCAGACGATACACGCCACATGAGCGTGCTACAAGAGTTCCAGCGTCAGAGGCCACCTCGGTTCTGAGGAGAGACAGAACCACATGTGGCTGAGGATGGGATAGAGGCTGTAGTGAGAGTCTTCACGCTATTAGGGACACCAGTAGACTACATGGTGATCCTTGCTACCAGCCTCCTTTTGGAATCAATATGAAGATGGTGGATCCTAATTCTCCACATCTAGGATGAGGCAGCACTACTCTGGATAGACTTCGAGAGCCTGTTCCAAGCGGAGATTGTTCAAGAGACCCTACAAGCGGTGCGGATACAAGAGCTACTTCATCTGCAATAGGGAAGCATGATAGTAGTGCAGTACTCACCGAGGTTGACTGACCTCTTGTGATACTCCATATATATGGTATGAGACCCATTCTTCAGGGCCCAGACCTTAGAGAAGGGACTCAGGTGAGAGATCAGAGCCTCGATGATCTCCCTCAGCATCCAGATGCAGGCATGGGTGTTAGAGAGAGCCCTCTTGGTAGAGGGTTTCATACTAGATCAGTCTCCAGGAGCGAGACCCACCACTAGCTGGCACGTAGCAGAGTCTTCTTTAGCTTGTACTAGACAGATGACATAGAGGACAAAGTGGACAAGACCTACAGGTGGACGACTGGATGACTCAGGATCAGTTTTGTGGGGTACCCAGAGTGGAGACAGAGCCAGTCAATCCAGGAGTGGGCAGTGTTACTTATGCGGCGAGCATAGTCACATGGCTTGTGACTGTCTGATCCGATGTTCTGACGATCAGCAGACAGTTGAGGGTCCTCCCATGGAAAGGCAGAGGTTTGATCGAGGTGTTCTACAAGGTGCAGGAGGATGTTACAGAGGAGTCAGTCGAGTAGCTGGTGGTGGTCGACATTACAAGGTGTTGTCTCCACCACCACCAAGAGGTCCACCCCGACCGCAGGGAGCGGGTGGATAGGGGTGGGCTCAGCTTCAGTCTGCTGAGGCATATGACCATGGTGCTCTAGAGATGATTCTAGGTATGATCTATGTCTATACCACCTTATATTATGTTCTTATATAAACGTGTTCTATTAATTATTTCATTTCCACTGCCCTCGTTTAGAGATCGTAGATTCCGATGGAGCCATTGGCTCGATCCTTACAGCTAGAGACTCCTACTAGAATAGACTCGATTATTATGCACTGGTTCCAGGAATGTGAGATTACTCAAGGAGGCGACAACTTCGGTTGGGATCTCCTCGTAGCAGCGTCGAAGCCTTACAACGTCATCTAGGGTGTGGACTAGTTATCTACAGTCCATGCTCAGATCGACTGTATTGGGAGGAATTTGTGGTGTGTCCGCATGGACGGGACCAGGTTCACCTTCACCGGCGAGAAGGGAGTCTTTTACACACATGATGGACTTACTCGGAGGAGGGTGCAGTCGATAACTCACCAGTTGGCTTGACATACCCTCAGAGCTGTTGATGTGGAGAGTCTGACTTATCCTGTAGTGGTGGACTAGTACACGGATGTTTTCCCTGACGATGTTCCAGGACCACCTCCTCACAGAGAGGTGGACTTCTACATAGACCTATACCCTAAGAAAACATTGATATCTACTCTAGAATATCAGATGTCTCTCCCTGAACTTCACGAGCTAAGGGTACATCTTGAGGACATGCAATAGAAGGGATTCATCTGGCGCATTGTTTCTCCCTAGGTAGCCCCGATTCTGTTCGCCATGAAGGTCGACGGTAGCTTTAGACTCTATGTATTATAGAGTCGCCTGAACCAGGTGATTGGGAAGAACAAGTACCCACTTGCGTGGATTAAAGACCTCTTTTATCAGCTAACAGGAGCACGATTGTTCTCGAAGATATACCTCAGATTA
This sequence comes from Viscum album, assembly GCA_963277665.1. Taxonomy (NCBI): domain Eukaryota; kingdom Viridiplantae; phylum Streptophyta; class Magnoliopsida; order Santalales; family Viscaceae; genus Viscum; species Viscum album. Next base: position 2,010,129,167 of record OY728127.1, on the reverse strand, counting down.
GTCTATCACCAGCTCAGAGTTCGAGATGAGGATGTGAGGAAGACGACCTTCAGATGTTGGTACAACCACTAAGAGTTCGTGGTTATTCCATTCGGTGTAACCAACGCTCCATTAGTGTTCATGAGTCTCATGAATAGGATCTTCTAGCATTACATCGATCAATTTTTCATGGTCTTCGTCGACGACATTCTTATCTACTAAACTAAAAAGGAGGATCATGCCTACCATTTGTAGGTAGTACTTGACACACACCGAGAGCACCAGCATTATGGTATGCTCTTGAAGTGCCAGTTTTGGATTCGAGTGGTTCACATCTTGGGACACGTCAACTCGGATGCTGGAGTTGTAGTGGATCCAGCAAAGATTGAGGTTGTGCTTCCTTGGGAGCAACCCAGGAGTGTGACAGAGGTACGATGTTTCCTGGGATTGGCTGGATACTATCAGAGATTCATTCCATACTTCTCCAGAGTTACACCACCACTATTAGCATTGATGAAGAAGGGGTAACCCTTCATTTGGTCGAAGATATGCCATTAGTGTTTTCAAAAGCTAAGGCAGATGCTGACTAGTGCCCCCATCTTGAGGCTTCCAAAGAAAGGTGTAGGGTACGCAGTCTACTATGATGCATCAGGGACTGGGCTCGGGTGTATCCTGATGCAGGAGTGAGCTGTGATCATATATGGTTATCAGAAGTTGAGACAGAATGAGAAGAACTATGATACCCATGACTTGGAGTTAGCAGCAGTGGTCTTCTCCTTGATGATGTGGCAGCACTATCTGATGGGCGAACATTTTACTGTGTACTCTGATCACAAGAGTATCAGGTATATCATCTCTCATAAGGACTTGAACCCGAGACAGCGGTGTTGGCTTGAGTTCCTCTAGTACTATGACTTCAAGATAGTTTATACACCTGGGAAAGGGAATGTTGTTGCGGATGCTCTCAGTAAGAGATCAGGAATTTAGCTTCTATGAGAGGTGATAGAGCAGCTAGCTACCTTACTGATATCCTTTGTGGATAGGGATGGAGTAGCCTATCTTCAGTATCTTACAGTCACTCCTCCACTTCTTCAGTGAGTCTGGGAGGCACATCCTGGAGACTCTGACTGTGAGACACGACGTGCTCATATATCCACAGGGCAGGCACCTGATGGATTTTCTGAAGGAGGGGAGAAAATCATACACTTCATAGGACATACCCTAGTACTAGTTTCACGTCGGGAGGATGTTTTGACGGAGTTCAACACTTCCCCCTCTAGTGGTACATCCAGGAGTGGAGAAGATGTATCAGGACCTTCGACGATAGCATTGGTGGCCCGGTATGATGAAGTCAGTAGCTGAGTTTGTCTCACGGTGCCTCACTTGTCAGCAAGTGAAGGCAGAGCACCAGGTACAAGCAGGCTTTGTTCATCCTTTAGAGGTCCCATAGTGGAAGTGGTGTGGTATATCTATGGACATCATGCCACGTCATCCACATACATCCATAAGTCACAACTTGATATTGGTGATCGTTGATTGACTCACAAAGTCATCCCACTTCCTACCGATCAGAGATAAGGGATCATTTGAGAGCTTGGGACGCCTTTATGTGCACGAGATAATGCGTTTACATGGAATAACTTCCTAGATTGTCTCCAACTGAGACACGTGGTTTACTTCCTGGCTATGGAAGGGGTATCATGAGGCTTTCTGGATGTAGCTACGTATGAGCACCACCATCCATCTGCAGACAGATGGTCAGAGCGAGAGGACCATTTAGACCCTCGAGAAAATGCTCCTTACATCTGTTCTCAACTTCGGTCGTAGCTGGGAGGATCACTTTTCTTTGGTGGAGTTTTCCTACAATAACAGTTGTCAACCCATCATCAGTATTTCACCTTCTGAGGCCTTGTATGGTCGACCTTCCAGATCCCCAATATGCTGTACAGACCAAAGAGAGTCAGCACTAGTGGGACTAGAGATGGTACTGGCTACCACAGAAAAGGTGCAGATCATCCAGAAGCAGACGAAGACAACACATTCCAAACATGAGTCATATGATGACATGAGACAACGACCTCTATAATTCGAGTATGGAGACCACGTCTTTTTACGAGACTCATCTCTACAAGTTTTGAAGAGAATTGGCTGAGGTGACAAGTTATCTCTGCAGTTCATCGTACCTTTCTAGGTCCTCATCGGAGTAGGTGAGGTGGCTTAATACTTCACTCTTCCACCTCAGTTGCACCGGTTGTACGGCATCTTCCACTTATCTCAGCTGAGGAGATACATGCATGAACCATCCCACAACATCGATCACAGGGAGCTGGACATCGATGATGGGGAGTCATTCATGGAGGTTCCAGTGGAGATTGAGGATCGACAGGAGAGGGTCCAACGTGGATGGTCGATACCTCTTGTGCGTGTTCATTGGTAGTATTGGAACCTCCAGGAGAGCACATGGGAGTGGGAGGCTCAGATGTGTGCTCAGTACCCCCATTTGTTCCCTTATATCGAGTTGTAGCTTATGGGGACGTAAAGAACTGAGGTTGGGAGAATGTAAAGACCTGGATTTTCCGTGAATTTTTTTTTTCATAAATACTAGGCAATTTTACGAGTCCACAGTTTCTGACGGCGCTTGATTGAAAGGCCTAGTGTACCTGGAATCAATTCCTGATGTTTCTTTCAGGTAAGTTTAGTAAACCTATGTACATGATTTTATAACTTTGGAACAAGTGCTTGGAATTAAAATCTGAGGGCACCGTTGAACTCGCCGCGTCGATTATTTCCTAGTGAGACCCTCACCGCAGTTGCGTTCTAACGAGAATGGATGTTGGTTTTGGGGTTTTTAATTAAATTAAATAAAAATAAGGTGTGCTAATTTTTATTTATTGGTGGTTAAAACCTTCACGGGGAGGTTGGATGTGGGGCCACCACACCCGAACCTCCCATGGGAGGTATTGGTGGTGGGGCCCACCTGAGCATAACCACTCATGGGAGGATGTTATTAGGTGGGGTCCACCGGAGCTCTTTAACTCCTCTAACCCCCTTTAACCCCTTGGAACCCCCAATTATGTGGGGGAGCCTCTTCAACTTCCCCCCATTAATTATTGGAGCCTCACCACCATCATTAATTTGACAGTTTTACTAATTTCATTAATCAAAACATTTTGAATTCATTATGCAAACATTATAAAAAGATGTGATTTAATTATTATGGGGGTTGGCATAATCATTTGTTGGGAGAATTAAGGATAAGAGGAGATTTTGGATAACTTCATCCTCTCATCGAAGAACACGAAGAACACCATTTTGTCTTTGTCACCTCCAAACACTTTCTGACGCTGAAGCATTAGAATTGGGGGAGCCTGCTGAATGCGACGAACGACGAATCGATGCCTGCCTTTTTCCCGTGGCTTCAACTATGAATGAAAAACGAGGTAGGGAGATTTTTGTTATTTTATAAATGAGTATAAACCTCGTTCTTATTTAATCAATGTTATGTTATGAGAATCTCCAATTTTTATCACTGTAATAAGGAGGGTTCAGGCCGCACGAACACGGTCTGACCCTCCCCTTGTTTGTTTTTGTTCAATGATGAAGACATGGAAAAGAGGAGATGACAAAGATGATGGCTAACAAAGGACGTGTTACCTGCAGACACCATGAACCGCACCGCCCCTACGGTGCCTGATGCGCTACCCACACCCTTGCACGATGCACCGGCGCGCTACCCGCGCCTGGGAGTGCTGCCCTGGCGTGCTTCCCGTGCAATCAAAGCGCTACCCGGATTTTCCGGCACCCTGCTGGAACCCCGGCGTGCTACCTGGATCCCCCGGCGGCCTGCCCGATGCCCCCATGCCCTGCCTGTGGCCTACCTGGCACCCCAGCGCGCGACCCGACGCCCCGGGTGGCCTGCCCGACCCCTGCCAGCGGCCTGCCGACACCCCCGCGCCCTGCATAGTGGCATGCTCGGCCCCTTCTGATAGCCTTCTCGACACCTCGGCGGCCTTCCCCGGTGCCTCTGTGGCCCTAGGTCATGGTGTGCCCGACGCCTCAGTACGTTGCCCCCGCCAACCGCATTGCGCGACGTGTTGCCCAACCCCCAGCCCGGTTCTCCCGCTGCTTGCCCGGTGTCCCGGCGGCCTGCTGGTGCCCTGTGCAGCCTCCTGCATGCCTCCTAGTGGCCAACTTCTGAAGCCGCACCCCTCAAGGCATTGGTCGAACCGGTCCCGCCCTTCTGGTTGAGCCGCCTACGTGGTGGAATCCGGGCCGAACCACTCTCATAGTCCTCTTGGTCGGGCCCAGCGGACCAGGCATAACATAGTGGGATAACCCTCCAAACAGGCTGGGTCAGACCCTTCAGTTCTATCTGAGTTGACTTAGAACTAGTCGAATCAGACTGGGTTGGGCCGCGTCAGACCGACTGGGTCGTACTCGACCCGAACCACTGCCGACCCTTTGCTAACTTTGCCATATCTTTTGCACCGAACATCCATTTTACTAACCCTTAGTTGGGTTGGTAATATCTTTGAGAGATTGTCCTTTTGAGAATACCCCACTAGAGTTTGGGGTATAATTGAGATACGGTCAGGTTGGTTCATACCCGAAACCAACCTGGCCGCTGGGACTAAAAGGCTAATAACTCATAGACCGGGTGTCTGATTGACGCGCCGCCTATTGTGTTGATACCCATATGACGTGGTGGAACATTGAGATACTTCCTCATGGAAATTATCAATAGTTGGTGTATTTCCCCGTAGCTTGTGGAGCGGGTCTTTCCAGTGAGGAGCAGACATAATGCGGAGACCTAGTAGCTGACAGACCTGACGACTGCTTGACCAATTTGACTCGGAGTGATTCGACTAGCCTAGTGGGGAGCGCCTGGTACATGGTGATGGAACCATGGTGGAGGAGAGCCTTGTATTTGGAGGCAGACCCGCGGTACATGACAGGAGGAGTACCTCTGCAGGCTATTTAGTGGAGCGCCTGGTATATGGAAACAAACCCACAGCGGAGGAGAGCCTGTAATTTGGCGGCATACGGATGGTAATCGACTTGGGGAGTACCTCAGCAGTCCAAGGTTAGTGAGAAGTGACTTAGTGTCATGACAGGACCACTATTCTCGACAAAGGTGGAGTTATCCAGCAGTCGTGGTTTCAATAATGAAAATCTTTGTTTGAACTGAGTCAATGACTTTTGTGTTTTCTTGTGAATGAGATGGGTTAGTAGATAACATAGGTATATGTATTGGAATATACCTAAGTATGGGTTATCCATTGAATCCATTACTGTGTGGTTTATCCCTATTGGATATTGTGGGACCATGAGGGTCTCGATATCCATTCTGAGTATCATTTTACACAACCCTGCACGGGCTATACCAGCAACTCATTGTGTTTGATGCAAATGACAGACATCGATGACGGAGGCCGAGAGGGCCAGCACTGTATAGTACCCAGCGGTGGACCTTTCGATGAGTCTATACACACAGGATTCTGACAGACGTGGAGTGCTATGGTGTCCATCTGTACCTACACATCAGTTAGGAACCTTTAAGGATGATCCAGAATCTGCTATTTATTTTTCAAATGTTTTCCCCTTTTTCAGTTGTACTTGCTTTCAGTTTTACATGTAATTTAATATTGGGATTTTATTTCCGGCCACTTTTACATTCCAGCAACACTTCTGTATCCTGTATTGCTTAGTTATTTGCTTCTAGTTGTGTACTCTAATTTTGTGTGTTTACTTTTTATAAAGGCAATGCCTTCCCAGGTTTTGGATTTACGCATTTGGTGCATGTCGCCAGCCCCTGGCCTATGGAAGGATTGCTTGGGGTAGTCACGGCATGGGTCTCGAGGACGTTTCGTGACAAACAAGGTGACATATTTGGGTTCCCCAACCATCCCTATCATCGACAAGAGACATCGACCCAGAATACTCAAGGTGACATCCACTGCTAGATAGGAAATGCAACTATCTAATATTGTCATTGAAATATTTTATCATCAAGTTAATACAATTCTTGGAATTAGGAAATAAATTATATATTTGAGAAAATATTTTATCAATATTTTTTCTTATCCCTTACTAATTATTCCCTAATGACAATAGTGAACCAGTGTCGATTAATGAAATACGCAATGTTGAATGGTCCCCTATAGTGGAATTCAACAATGTGAATTATGAGATGTACCTGGAGTTACTAATATCAGACATGTCCTTGACTTTTAAAAGTTTTACCAATCATTTTATGATAAGGCTAACTGAGGTGCCCTCATTCCAAGAAGTGCTCAGAATATTTCAAGAGCATGGGGTAATGGGGCTAAGGAATCTGGGGGAAATCATTTTATGGTCCCACCTATTCTTGAGGTATTGGTCATTTGAGTAGATCTGAACATAGCCCCAGTTGAGTAGGAGTGTACAATTGAATGTGACGTCACTGTTGGGGAAGCACTCGAGGAATGTGGTGAAGAAGCTGATGAGTAATAATCAAGTGAGGATGGTAATCCCAATGACTTGAATCTTAATCGATTAAAGAGGATATAGGATAAAGACCCTACTATGAAGCAACTTTATGCATTTTTTGAGTATGATCCCACAATTCCTTAATATTTGTATGACTATGATCATGATGTGGTCGAATATAATCACATCATCTGATAAATGGCATGGAATTAAATCCAAAACTGCATCAACCAAGCATTAAATCTAAAAATATTGTTCCATATGGGGTCCCTCTATCATTGGCTATGAAACCTGTGCACCGGAGGGGCAGATGATCAAGATATTCACACAATATTCACTAATTACTTTGATAAAAGTTTAGGTGAGGGTAGCGAACATATGGACATATTCTAGTTCCAGAAGAAATCTAAAAACATGCTCAAGATTCGTGAATTCATCGAGGAGAATTATCTTATTTTGGAGAAAGAGAGAGAGAATTCTTCCTTCTTCAATACACAATATATTTCCATCTGCAAACATAAGACTCAAATGTCAAAGGCCAAAATCCAAATGAAGTGGGAAACTAAACATTTTATTGATCTTCAGGTTGTCTGGGGATAATAATTGGCAACATATGATGAGATTTATCGAGTAGATAATTATTAGAAAGAATATATCTGGAATAAGCATCAAATCATTGAGGCCACAAGCCTGAGGATTGTCGAATTAGAGTTCTTTATCACTGTAGAAGAGACATTGGGGATATTTTTCCAAGACTCATGAAATCCCCTATTATGTGGACTTACCACCTAGAGTGTTTGGGAAATGAGTGGCCATGGCTGGAAAACAGGGTTATGAAAACAACCCACATACTTTTCCAACATGAGAAAAATCATGAACTTGATAACATAGGAGTAATATATTCTATTAAATTAATGGTTAAAGAGAAGTTTGATACATGATTTCCATCATTTGGAACCCGACGAGGAAGTCATAGTGATACATGATAACTACTGATCGTGTTGGAAGCACCACCTCTATATCATTATCCTAGATTGGTGTCACTCAAACGAGAGTCAACTATTAACCATTTTCGAAACACGAAGCATACCTCAAAATTTCATCCAAATTATTTAGTAACATTGGGATAGGATGATAGGTGAGATAAATATAGCATGGTAATAGGTCGTTAGGGGGTCCCTCCTGACATGATAGGTGATCAAGATCTAACTGAGGGGTATGTGAAGTGTGGAAATGGAGTGATGGAATATCGGAATGAATTGTAACACTATTGATATTTCACCACCATGACATAGAGAACATTTTTATAATCACACAGTTTTGAAAAATAATGAATCCCAACCTCCAGGTTAGAACTAAATTGGATGATGAGAGATATTTAAAATACATACAATATAATAGATAACCAACATCGGGGAAGAGGACCTCTGATGCGAGGGACTGGTACATTACTCTTTTTTTATATCATGTAAATAGGGAATGATAGACACCTATTTTTACTTCATCAGATGAGGAAAAATAATTTATATATTTTAACATCATGATATCAATATTCATATCATGGTTTAATATTCTATAACTATGATATTGTGCACATTTTCGGTCATACTTCCTAGACCCCAGCTAATATTACTATGTCATGATGTACTGGCTGTATGCTCTAAGTATAAGTTCATATAGTAAAAACTATAAAGAATCGTATGCTAATATACCACACTAGTACACACCCTTCCATAAATCCTATGACCACATTATCCATGATCATTGTGGGAAACAAGGAACAATATTGGGGGTGTCCTGACATGTGGAAGTGCACAGTGATGATAAAAGGGTTTGGGAATTTCACCATGAAACTAGGAAATCGAATAGTGGTAAGTCGATGCATTATGGATTTGGAAAAAGGGCCGACTAATGAGTAGGTATATGTTTTTGACCATATTCTAAATCATAGGAATCTCCACCATAGTAGCTAAAGTGGGGTGATAAAATGATAAACCAACAATTAACTATGTTTGAATCACAGAATTCAATTCCTTTATTGAAAAATACATTAGGTTCTTGGCCAAGGATTGGAGGGCAGAAACAATTGCATGATACCATCACAGCTAGGGGTCCTTACAGTTTTATGAGATGAGGGATAATGAAACTGATACAATGTTAGAGTTTGGAAGGGGAGGTACCAAAAAATGGGATCCCAATCAAATATTTTCAAATGGTTTAGGTTCATATTGCATAGACCATGAAAGATAGTTTAGAGTCATGCCACTTAGACTATATTCTCTTAGTTTAAGGTGAAAGAGTTTAGATCAATGTGGAGTGTCTAATGTGGATGTGTACAGAGTGATGTCATGAAACATTGATGTTAATTAGGACAAGGGGTCCAACACAACACAATACATTCCTAATTTGGCTCATATATAGTTTATTATAACAATACATGGACTATGAATTATTCAAATTGGAAAAAAATATTTATGAACTTATTGATGAGATGAAAAACAATGTGTATGGAAGACACTATCTAATACCTAAATATGGGAACCAATCCACACGTAGTACTAAAAACACAACATGTTTAGAGACCAAAACTAGTGGGGGAAATCCCCTCTAGATAATAAACTAAAGAATTCCAAAACCATCATGGGGAACCATGAACTATTTCAAATTATGTTTATAGTTTAAATTTATCTATTGAGGACATTAACTCATATTTTTAGATCATAGATCATGAACTAAAATACGAGAGCATCTCAACTGGGTTTATATAAAGATGTGTTTTATAAAAATGATGTGTATGAGTACTAAGGAGTCCAAATAGCTTACAAAACACCTCAATGGAAATCTTTAACAACCCAGTCTTAAATACATGGAAACTAAATTTTTTTTAATACATAAAACATTACAAGAACATATTCCCAAATATAATATTAGTTTATTGGCTTTGGAAACATGATAACATAAACTACACTATATGAGTGAGATACATTATATCCCAATCAGTTCTTCAAGAATAAAACCACTCATAGATATATCATACATTAATTGTATCATTATATCCTGACGGTGGAAATAATGAAAAAGGTTATCTAAGATGATCAATAAGGGTAAATCAGAGAGGTATGTAATCATAAACATGAGTATAAGTGTATGAGAACACGATCCTAACATTATTATATCATACCATGCATATCAAACATCATAAACATGTATTGTGGCATAATGAATAATATCTCATAAGACATGAATTTTAAAGAAAACATGATTATAATCCATTAAATCATAACTTAAGAACAAGATTTGAATTTTTGAAATATATATTAACATGTAATATCATTTCCTATAAGTCAATTCAAATTTCTATAACTTCTTAGGGAACATCATTAGTGCTACACCTACTGGGAATGAAACATAAAAATCACCAATCATAGTCCTTTCAATGTAATGGGTCAAGTTTCCCGGTATTACCATAGTGGATTGGGTTTTACCATATTCCAATTAGGGATATAGATTCCATATCTTCCATATTCATTTTAATTTCACCTCTATAATGGGACACACCACCAACCTAAGTCGAAATCCTTTCCTTTTAAAGGATTGGGTTTCCCTATCTTCCCATAGTGGATAAGTCCCATCGACATGATTCCCATAATTATCTCAGGAGATATAAATCATTACCCAATTCTTTCAAGGGAGATATAGGTCCCACCCATCATATTATAAAATTATATATGTGTGTGTCGCATGACAATAAAACATGCATCATATCAGGAACCATAAAATGGATGTGTTTCATAAGAAACATATCCTAACCCATGAAGTAAAATGGGTATCATAAAGAATACAATATATCATTACCTATAGAAATGACATAGGATTTATAATTATTTAATCAATGTATAACCCCTAAAAATATAATGGTTTCAAAATCATATAACTTGTGGATGAGAAATAGATTTCATATACCTCATTCCATAAAATCTTAATCAATTCAGAGAAACAATATAAATGGAACTTGTGTATCACTTCCCCATAAAATTATGAGTAACATTAACGGATTTTTTCATAGTTTGAAAAATATTTTTAAGATATATATTTAAATTATATCTTGAGTAAAATATTCATTCATCATAGAAAAAAGATTTTGGAAATATAAATTATTTGTAAAATAATTTTCTTTTAAAATCAACATCTAAATATTTAAATGAATTTATAAAAAAAATCTTTGAAAATATATAAAATAAAATTAAAATAAATTGATATCATTTTTCAAAGAAAACATATAATAGATTTTGGAAAACATTTTGAAAATCTTTCACATTGAAAATTCAAATAGTAAAATAAATATGGGTTGAAAATATTTTGAAAACAGTTTCTTTTAAAATAATTTTAGTGCTTGTAAATAAAGAATGAAATTAATTTGAAAATACTCTGAAAACATATAAATGAATCTTCTCAATCATTCATGTCATATTATTTGAAAACAAAATTATAACAACATATAAATGAATCATTGAAAATCATTTTAAAAAATCATTAAAATATATTGTAAACATTTTTATTTAAAAACCATTTGAGAATAAATTAATTTCATTAATATTAGGAAAAATATTTTTTTAAGAAACCCATATAAACATTTGATGGATACATCAAGGTAATGATGGTCTGGATGGTGGGTATGTCTCTTTATTTCGAACATTCCTCTTCTACCATATATTTTTTTAAAAGAGTCTTTATTAGAAAATGACTACAACACTCCTTTTAAACATTTTTAAAAAAAATCTAATACATTATTATAACTATAATTTATATATAATATGATAATATTAAAACTTTTTTGACAACATTTATTAGAAAACGTTGTTTTTCAAGAACACATATTTCCAACATAAAGGAGAAGTAATGTTATATTTTCAGAAAATCAATTTCTTAATTATCATAATTACCCAAGAGTAGAAAAATGGTAAAATTACATGTATAAAAGATTAAAATACTTATTCTAGGAAAATTAATGTTATTTATTGGGATATAAATCCTAATATTTCATCAATTGAAGTATAATTATAATCAATCTCAGTAAATGATGAGAATGAAGATATAAACCATTACCACATTGGTAACATTAAATCATAAAACAACAGAAATAATAAAATTACATGTACAATAAAAAATAATTACTATGTTTATATTCATTATATATAATTTAAAAATTCACTATATACAACTCATATAGTCATATAATAGAATGACATGGAATGCATATCAATGATGAAAAATTGAGGAAAAATTAAGTTACCAATTTCGTAACTTTTGAAACCAAAATTAAAAGAATGAAAGATCATAAAATGTATATATAAATACTAAAAAATTCATTTTTAATAATATTATAATACATCTATTAGAATAATACACACCACACAAACGAATTTAGTGGCGAATAAGGCATGTTTCTCGTTGAAGTAACAAGTGAGATGAAACCCCCATACATTAAGTCTTGAATATAATTATATATCTTAAAACATCATATATATTAAATATAAGTTAATTATAAAATATATAAAGAACCATATTATTATATATAATACCATATATTATCCACTTATGACATTATATTACCCCTATATTAAGAATTCAGAGTTAATGTAATGTTTTGGGTAAGTATTGCTTAGTTTATCGTACATATTTTGACATGATATTTTTTATCATAAAACATAGATCTTGATTTAATTGTTTAATGAATGTAAATAATTATATATTAAAAATATATATATTATACGGATATTTATATAAATCTATAAAATTGATAAATATTAAATGAAGTACACTCTTCATGAAGACGGTGAGTTGTATGTACGCATGAGCACTGCATATGTTTCAATGTCGTATTGAATAAAATAATGTTAATGAAATATATGTATATAAATATATAATATCATTCCATTAGAATTATTATTTCATATATATCATAAAATTTTAAAAATTCCTTTCTTAACACATTCCATGTATTATGTGAACGAATAACACTACTTTGAGGGGAGGGTAATCCACACTTACACAAATGAAGTTGTCAAATTTACACAAAATTGAAAACATAAAAGTATGATTTATATAATAACTACATAAGTATAAATATATAATAAATATTAAATATTAAAATATAGTGTGCATCATTATTCCTAACCATGAGATGTGTTAAATGTTAAATAGACAACATCATTTCGTGAGGCGATAGTTTGTTGTACACAAAAACATTATGTTCATTACCCATTATATGAATATGTGGGTAAGTGTAGGTATAAACCAAAGAATAAAAAAAATATTAGTATATTAATGATACTAGAGTTATTATATGTGTATGGATTTAAAATAAATTAGTGGGTGGAGAAATAAAATAAGGGAAATGAGCTTGAGGAAGGATGTAACCCCTCCTTTAGGTAAATATTTTGGTGTTCACCAAAGGGATTCCTTGGATGGATTAATTACCAATGTTAGTATTATAGGAGGAGGAGAGGGATTTTAGGATATTAATTGGGTAGATCATGGATTAAATTATGTTACTAGAGAGGTGTGAAAAAGGTGGGGAGTTGGTGTCCTTTTATAAAGGAGAGAGGGGGCCCACTTTGTTTTTTTGAAAACATCATTGGTGTACCCATGTTTTTGCATAAAAGTGTCATTCAAATCCAAAAAAATATCATAATGGATGTTTTAGGCCAAAATATGGAAAGTAAATCGGATTTAGTTAAGTGGCAAGGTTATTTTGGCCCTTAAGTTAAGGTTTATTCCCTTGTTGAGCCCAATTTTAACATAATCACTATTATGAATTTTAAATACATTAGATAATATTTCGGTTAAAAATTATAATTATCTAAATATACTATAAATATTATATGGATTATAACTATTTATGTCCATTTTTCCAAATTTAGTTCACATTAGAGGGAAAATTAATTTTAATTCTAAACCCGTAGATGATGCAAGAATGCATGGGTTTAATGTGAGAATGTTCAAATGTTCATTAAAATTTTATAAATAAATTAAATAATAAATTGATTGAAATGAACAAACCTTAGTTAATAAATGTATAATTTATCTACTTCAAAATTAAAACAAACTTAAAACAGAACATAAATATATAAATAAATTATTCAAAAAATCTATTTGGTATTAAAATTCAGTATCTTTTACTATTAAAAAAATGATGTTTAGTAGATAAGTTCCCAACATTTACCCTAAGATAATTTGTACATTATGTATTCATAAATGAATTTTATTTTAAAACATTTAATATATAATATTGCCAAAATTTTATTTTCTTATCATTCAAGAAAAGACATAAAAAGTTTTCATTTGAGAAAATAGTATTTTCAAACAAATAAATACATTAAAAATATAATGTTTTTTATTTTAAATCTGTTTTATTTAAAAAAACAATTAAAATTAATATTTAAAAGTTATTTTTTATATTAATATTAATATGTTTATTGTAAATGTTATAACTATTTCTTTTACATAATTATATCAATAAATTGAAATTTCATTTAAACTCGATGTTGATTGAAATGCAAGACAAGTGGGTGTTACATATAGTGCAAGATAATCTTAGTCATGTGTGTAGTAAAAACAAGAAAAAATTTGGGAAGTTATATATAAAAAATATAACTACTATAAAATGAAATGAAAAATATTAAAAAGATTAAATTAATTCGGAAATCTATTTCTCAATATCTCAAGGCATTACATTCTACCACCCTAAATAGGTTTTTCACACTTGAAAGCCATCTGGGTTACCCGAATATTAATATTTTAAAGTTCCATTCATATAAACCAAAATCATAAACAAGAATTATAATAAATCCTTTAAAATGGTAAGTCTAAAAACACGATAGTTACCAAAAGTAACTCATAAATAGGCTTCCAAATTGGGGGACATTGGTGGTATGTGAAAATATAGACTTAAAGGAAAAGTATAAAAATTTATAGGTAGTAATTGTGATCATCAATCGCAATAAACTGATATATGGAAATTTGAGGGCCTCATACTCATAAATATGTGATGATATAAAAGGTCATAGATGCAACCAATAATAAGGTATTTTTTTATCATTTTACTAATTTTGAGTGATTCATTTATTGACCAATCACATAAGTAAATATAATTACTTGATGAAAATTTATAAACACAATTTCATTCATTAATTGTGATTTGATGAGTTTCTAATTCAGCCATTACATTATGAAATGGATATCCAGAAACTAACTTAGAAGAAAAAAAGCACTAAAATACACTTTTAATGGATCATAAGGACCATAAAAATGAAAGGATGAACTATTTGACTATAATTATTCTAAAAAATTATTATGGTCAATAAAATAATTTGTAAACCTTCAAATTAAAACTACATGTTCACCTTCAATATTAATTCATATATGTGTTTAATTATAAATAATAATTACATATTATCCAAGATGTTACATTGGAAAGTGGTAGGTGTAAAACTATTATCATCCTCCTTTAATGGGTTTATAGCTCATGGCATTCCAGAATTAGATGGGTTGTCACCCAAGATACAGGTTTTTCCTTTCTAAAACCACATTTTTTATAACTTCAATAATAAATAAAATGGATATCCTTGAAATTTTTATCATCACTAAATATCCTTTTAACTGTGGTTTACAATACATACCAAATTTTTAAATACCTCATCTGATTTTAACTTCAATTTTTTATAAATGGTTAACTTTATAACCCTTATAAATGATGAAAATAGAAAACATTTTAAACAATGTCATGAAATTATATTAACATTAATTCCAATATAACACAATTTATATATTTGTTGGGACATTCAAAACATGTTAATACCCTCATCGTATATTCTCTTGAAACATAGTAATAACATGAATTACCATATATTCAAATCGAAAACACGCAAGCCTTTTTATTAAAAATATTAATTCATATTATCCTTAAATATATGATGTTTTAAACTTAATCCTTGAAAACATAGACTAATTATTTTAAAAAATAATTATGAATTATAAGGTAATAATCACCATCCAATTTACTTATTCATATCCATCTTATCATTATCCAATCATAAATATCTCAACCTCATGAATAAATTAATGGTTACCTTCCCTTAATCAAAATATAACCATTCTATGAAATTAACCTTATACCTCACCCATACCATAGTACATATCCTAAATAATAATTAATTAAAAACTTATTCTGAAAGTACTTATATATTTCATTATTAATAAACATAATCATTTAATTTCAAAACATAAAAAATTCAAATATAAAAAATTATTATTAAACTATTATTTTGGATTCATAATCATATCCCCTAAAACCCATTTCCTAGAATATGAATTCAGAATCATGTCTTAAGGTTACTAAACATCAATCCAATCATGATTCATATGTTTGATGTAAATAATTATGGAATAACATCCCATACATTTCACATGATACTTGTGGTTTCTTTACCTTCAGTAGTATAACTAATATCCATGGACCGTCATGATTCTATTCATTAGATTTACACATACAAAATCAATTTTAATAATTCTCATATATTCCTCATCTGAAAAAATAAATGCTTTCCCAATCCATTCTATTTCCTTCAATTGATAAATACCAAATTCCATAGGGTGAGAAACACTTATCAAAGCAGAAAGCCACATAATCTTGAAAAATTTCTTATATAATATCTAATTATTTACTATCACTTATTTAATTTTTCACACATTATTTTTATCCTAGGTCTTTCGTAGTAATATTCTATTTAAATCCTTCATGATTGTTCGTCATGAGTTTGTGAATTCATAATGAATATTCCCTATGAGTATCAAACTAGGGGCACAATATGTCCCATTATCATATACATTGTTACACTAGAGTCAGGAATAATTCACCTTGACAATTTGTAACATATAGGTACATTTGTTCTAGAATCACAACCTCTTGTAGTATCTATATAGGGATTTATTTCTACGAAACCATTCACTGTGTCCTTTTTAATAATTCCAAGGCATTTTCTTATACATAAAATCATATTTATTCTTATTCTTAATGACATCCCTAGGCATATATTTCGACATATGCCTAGGGATATCACCTATGTATTCTCATCATAGATTCCAATGGATGAATAATCCTCCACTATGATACAGTTTATAAAAACCTAGTTTTAACATAAATAGACAATGCAACACTTTTACGGAATACTAAAAACATTACAGAAATAGATGCCTAAATACCTTATTATTTTAGTTACTTTGGAAATGTGGAATCATAAATGTTGATACATGAGTGACCTACATTATCTCCTACTAGGTTCTCAAATACATGAACCCCTCTTAGACATATAAAACATGAAATATATCATTATAAATAGGGGATTAATATAATAAATGGGATGAGATTAAATGATTAGTAAGGGTAAAAAAGAGTGATATGTATTCATAAACCTGATAATAAGGATATGATAACATGATAATAACATTAAAATATCAAACCATTCATATCAATGATCATAAACATAAATCATGGGATAAATATTTGGGGTTCATAAGAAATGAATCATAAGGGAAAAAATATCATACTCTATTAAATAATAACATAGGAATAACAAATGTAATTGTGTCATACACATAAAAAAGTAACATAATTCCCAATAAGTCAGCACACATTTTTAGGACTTATCGAGGCACATCATGGGGACTAAAAGTACTAGGCAAGACATGCCACCAACCCCAATCTAAATACTTTCATTGTAAGGTATCATGTTTCCACATATTCCTATATTGGATCGAGTTTCCCCATCTTCCCATTGTGTATTGGTTATCCCCATCTTACATCATCACAGTGACTAATCCTACTGGGTGGGACACACCACCATATATAGTCACAATATTTTATTTAGAAGTGATCTTGATTCTGTATATTCCTATAGTGGAAAAAACTCTTTTACTTAATACCTGTCATAATTTCATGAGATATAAATATTTCCCCATTTAATTATATGGCGATATAGGTCCCACACGTCACATAACAAAACCATTAATATATGTTCCACAAGATAATAAATCACACATCATATCAGGACTAATAAAAGATTTGGGTTTCATAATAATCATTTCATAACCCATGAAATGAAGTGTGTATCATTAAGATTTTATCATAGAATTTCCTATAAAAAAGTTAAAGGTTTATTAATCATTTTAGTAAAGAATAACCCTTTATAATAAGCGGGTTTCAGAAGCATATAACTCATGTAAGGGAACCATATGTCTTTAACATCATGCCATTAAAACACAATCCTTTAATAGAAATAATATTAATTGAAAATTTTGAATATTTCCCCATAAATACAAGAGTTACATAAACGAATGTTATCCTAGATGGAAAATAATAATGAGACTTTTTTAAAAAAATTAATGAAATACTCATTCTTATTTGAAAAATGATTTTTAAAACAAAAGACCTATTTAAAATTATTTACTTTGAAAATATATTTAAAAACATATAACAGGATCTAGAAAACAATTTTCCTTGGATACATATGAAATAAAAAATAAATACATTCTGAAAATATATTTCCATTAAAACTTATAAAATATACTTCAAAACATTTTTGAATACCTTTTTCCACAAAAACACTTTGAAAAATTAAAATTAAAGATAAAAAAAAGTTCTTCAAACCATTTACTTGAATATAGTTTGAAAAAATATAAATAAATTAAAAAAAAGTTTTGAAAACATTTTCTTCACAAATAACTTCAAAAATAATAAAAAAATCATTGAAATCAATGAAATCATTCAAATAATTTTTTGTGAAAACATCCACATAAAAACATATAAATGATGCTTTTATAAATATTTATAACACATTTTGAACAAAGAACGTATTT
Source organism: Viscum album (assembly GCA_963277665.1). Taxonomy (NCBI): domain Eukaryota; kingdom Viridiplantae; phylum Streptophyta; class Magnoliopsida; order Santalales; family Viscaceae; genus Viscum; species Viscum album. The sequence continues at coordinate 2,010,110,804 of OY728127.1, read as the reverse complement.
TGAAGTAAAAAATTAAAACCCATATTAAAATGAGGAAAATCATACAATATTTGATAAAAAAATTCTTTCAAAAAATTAACTTGTCAACATAAAAAAGAATCATCACAGAAATGACCGTCATGATGGTGGGTGAGTTCATAAAAGTCGAACATTCCTCTAGTACCTGAAATGTTTACAAATGTTTCTTGACCATAAAAAGTCGTGTAGGTTAATTCTAAAATCATTATATAAAACTTTAATATATGGATAATGAATTTCTTTAAACATCATATTATAATATAAATATTTTTAAACCTTTAATTTGAAAACAAAAAATTTAAAGAATGCATATTTTTTACAGAAAGGAGACATAATGTCAATTTTTCATGAGAACATTATCATAAATATCTTAAGTACCAATAGTGGAAAGATTGTATTATTATGTAGATATAGAATGAATATAGTTATTTTACTAAAATTTCTTATAGATATTGAGATATTTATCATATTATTTCATTAATTGAAGCATAATCATAAATAATCAAAATAAATGATGAGATTGAGCTATAAACCATTGTATCTTCGGTAACATTAAATAATAAGCAAATGGAAAGAATAAAACTACAAGAATAATAAAATATCATTAATATAATTATATTCATGGTATATCATGTGAAATATAGTAAATACACCTCATAGAAATGTATAGGAGCATAACATGAAATGTGTCTCAAAGAATTCAAATTAGGATAAATTTAGGTTTCAAATTTGGTAAAATTTGAATCATAAATTCCAAGAAATAAAATTCAAAAAATTGATATTTTAAGACCCATAAATATAATTATATTACTCATACAATATATCCATGTTATTTATACATAACATATAAATGAAATTCGTGATGAATAATGCATGTATGACATTGAAATAAAAGGTGTGATGAAATTTCCATAGCATAAGTCTTGACTTTATTGGAACACGTTCAAACCCACCTTATATTAAATATATGATTAATATAAATCTAAATTAGAACCATATTGTTATAAAAATACCATATATGTTCCACTTATAACATTATATTCCACGTTTATTTACAATTCCTTGTTAAATTACTATTTGGGGTAATAACAACTTTGGTTAACGTATCTATTTTAAGTTTTTATTCTTCTTCCTATTATATATATCATGACATACATATTTAAATAATTTAAAACAAGAAATATATATATATATATCATATATACTATGTAAATAATTATTTATAGTATCCTATAAAATGTAATAACATTAAATGAAATACATCATTAATGGGGAAGGTAAGTCGTACATTTGAATGAACACTGCTTCTATTTTATTATAATATTAAAATAATGAAAATAAATAAAATATATGTATATAAATATATAATATAAATTATATATATTTATTATGTCATGAATATCATATAACTTTACTAAAATTATCTTTAACATATTCCATGTAAATTTTGAATGAATCACATTACTTTAACAAGGTAGTAGTCCACACTTCCTCAAATATTGTTATCATATTTACTCAATATGAAATGAATGAAGGTATGATATATATAATTAAAAATTAAGTATAAATAAATCATAATTATAATATATAAAAATATATTTTCCATCATAATGATCAACCTTGATAGGTGATAATGGTAAAATAGACAACATCATTTCATGAGGTGGTAGTTCTCCACACAAAAGACCAATAAGTTATATAACCATTATATAGAAGTGTCTATAAGTGTAATTAAAAATCCAATAATAACAATATATTAGTATATTGAGGATAATTGTGTTATTATATGATAATTAAATAAGAATAATTGAGTTTGTGGAGAAATAAGATAAAGGAAATGATCTTGAGGGTGGATGTTTCCTCTTCTTTTTGTAAACCCTTTTGGTTTATATAAAAGGGATTCCTTTGTTGGATTCATTACAAAATGGATTCATGAAGGAGGAAATATAGGGATGGATGGGAGTTAATTGGGAATATATTTTCCACGCTTAAGTGTATAGAAAGGTGTGAAGAAGGGGGAGAGGTGGTGGCCCTATACAAAGAAGGGATGTGACACACTTGCAATTTTTGAAAACAAATTACGTGTACCAACTTTTATAACAAAAAAATAATCAAAACCCTACCAAACTAAAGAATGTATAGTTTATGAACGAATTATTCCATCCAATGGGATTTGGAAAAGTTACTAGGTTATTTTTTCCCTTATGATTATGTTTTAGTCCCTCGTTAAGGGTACGATTTTCTCAAACTATTTAAATAATTTTATTCAATTTCAATAATATCTTTCATAAAAAATTATGCTGATCATCATAGACTATAAATATTATTCTAATTACATCAATATATGTCTATGTATTGAAATTAAGTTCACATAAGTTGAAAATTATGTTTTATGCTAATCTTGACATTGTGGTGAGAAAGCAGGATTTTAAAAAAAGAATACTCAATAGTCCATTAAGATTTTATATTTAAATTCAATATAAAAATTATTTGAATGAAATAAATTGGATTAAAATATATATAATTGATATTTTTTTCTATTAAAACTAACATGAAATATAGTTTAACTATATAAATAAACTTGAAAATAACTATTTGGAATTAAGATTCAGTATTTTTTAATAATCACCCAAAAATGATGTTTCTCATAAAAATTCCTATTATTGACATTAATATTAATAGAAATAATAATTTAAAAAATTATATTTATTATTTAAAATTATTTCCCAATGTCTGTCTGAAATAAATTTTATTATCATTCATAGAAGGACATAAAAAGTAGTTCATTTGAGAAAATAGAATTTTAAACTATATAAAGATAATACCAATATTACATGTTTTATTAACGATATATTTCATTTACATAAAAACAATATAAATAATATTTAAAAATACGTTTATTATTCAAATAACTATGTTTACCAACTAAATTATAATTGTCTATTTTATATAATTAGAACAATAAAATGATGTTTTTTAAAAACTCGTAGTTGTGTGTAACACAAGAAAATATGGTGTTGTGTGTAGAAAAAGATAATATAATAATTTTTGTAGTGAAATGAAGACAAATATAGAGATTTAATATATATAAAAATTATATTCAGTGTTGTGTAAAAATAAAAAATAAAAAATTAATTAATTTTAAAAACAATATTTCAAAACATATATCGTTGTTACAAAATATGATATAGAGTTTAATGTCATAATTCATGGAATTAACATGTATATTTTAAGGTCATGTTACACGTACCATCATATATTTGGTTAGTGTCATAGATTTTGGACCAGGGGAGGGGTAACCCCTATAAAAGGATATGAATAATGTGGTCTCATAACAACATCGATGCCAATGAGGTCTAATGAAACCACCACCATATATGCATTTCTAAGGATGCATGCATACAAATTAGATTCATGATGCTCATTCTAATAGGTAGAACATTAGATGAAGGTTATATATATATTTAAATATTGGTTTGAGGATAGAATGTTTTTGCATCTCTACATATCACAAAAGAATGTGAATCACCCCATACGTTGTTATTGAAGGAAATCCCCCTTCGTATGTCTTATCCATAAACAAAGAGGGGGAGTTTCTATCATTTTTTTATATTGATTTCTGGTTTCTATACTAGTATGTAAAAATCCTAGCATCACAACATAACCCATAATTATGGGAATCATGTCATATGTAATTTTGAAAAATGTCAAAGTATACGACTAAAGCCCAGGGTGATTCCCCCTTGAGTGAAAAGAAGATGGCGCTATGCATTTTATCATAGTACATACACATTGATGGGTTTTAAATTTTTAACATCATTAAACAAGTATAGAAATTCTATGCATTTTATTGCCAAAAAGATAAGATGATAGAAGCATAGTTTAACTTGGAGTTGTGGAGACGATGGGCAGAATGCATTTTAGGGGGATGTATATGGTATGGATGATATACCCTAGTAGGAATGGGTACTAAGGGACCCATTTCCACACCACACCATTCCCCAGAAGGTCTAGACTTTGATTACTGTCTTGAGGCTTAAATTTGGACTCTTATTTTAAGATCATGCATCTTGGACTTGGTTCCCAGTTTAAGGTCATGTTCTTGGGATGAGTGTTTCTTTTAGGGTCATAACAAAAGGACCATAAATGATACCCAAATTAACTTCATGAATATAATACGTTGATTATATTCAATTTATTGTTTAACATCTTTGACTATATGGGATACTAGTAGTTATAGTTCATAAGTCATGGACCTACTATAAATTGTTTATGATCATGTTTCTTGGACAATGGGATCAACGTTTATGGTCAGAGAGTTTGGACGACCATTGAATGAAGAATCTAATGTGGGTATATGTAGTGAGTATTCGTAAAAAACTGATATAAATGAGGCTAGGAGAGGCCCATCACCACATAACACATTCTCGAGAGGAAATTTTACACAGTTTAGATTTGATTTGCTTAGATTGTGGCCACACTGTTTAAAGCCATATAGATCAGACTATAGAAGAATAATTTAATATCAAGTTTTAGGGATCATAATTAATTCTTATGTGGTGTTTTTCCTAAGAAAAATGGGATTTTATAGATGGGTGATTCTCTCTCCATCTATAGTGATCAGATAGTATGAACATTTGGGGTAGACCTTGTAAATGATGTATGGTCATACCTACATGGGATCCCACATTGGTGGAATTGCTTGGGTGTCATTAAAATATTTAGATCTAGTACCGTATCACCCTAGAGGAAGGAGTGGAGTTGATATTTTCTGTTGAACTCTCTGGATATCTTTTCCATACGCCTCTCATGATTATTAACGACATGGATAATAATATTTCTAAGAGATTCCAGCTAATCCAAATAGAGTAATGTAATTTTTAATGGCATATTTTAATAATATAGATATGTTCTATGTGATGGAAACTATATATAAATGGGTTGGACTACCTTTTTTCAACACACTAGGGAGTATGGAGTTACCTGGGTGGGATTATGAGTATTAATTTGATAATATAAGAGAGAATTGGGGAGATTGTCTGGACAAGTATTCTTATTCAATCTCACCATCTTATACAAGATGTTGGAGGTGATTTTATTGAATGCCCGACTATATTCATTTTCATAAGAATTGTAGTGGGATGTATGGTTGGACTAGATGTTATATTTATCATCAAATACAATCATCTCGGTTTCCTAGAAATAAGGGATGTTTTCTGTGATGAAATTGTGAGGGACTCCAAATTTTTGATTGATATTGGAGCTCATGAATTCAAAAACCAATAGGACCATGAATTCCTAAAGAAGATCCTCTTATTAAAACATTGAAAATAAATCTGATGTAGTAAGAATGAATTTTCATTGGAGAGCTGTCACTAGTGGAAATTGTTCTACAATATCGAGTCCCCATATTACGAAGGATAAATAATACATATTTGTATGAAGGGACTCTTATGGTCGATGAAAAAATTTGGAATGTCTCTAACATGTGTGACACATTTTAGATAAAATGATACAATCCTAGATCATGGTGATCCAAAAATATTCAAACCATAAAATCTAGTGAGAGATCATCAACATAGCCTGATGTGAGCTACATAAAACAGTAAGAACATCCCCCTTATCTTTGGTAATTTCAACTCCTTGGATACAATAGTGGATAATTCCATCAAAATAATGGCTGTAGAATGTATACTCGAGGTTAGGTCCACTCTATACTCTGAAATGTGACATGTGCCAATGGATTCTATCACATTTGGCTCAATCTAGTGGGAGAGTTCCACTCTTGAGATAATCAACAAAAGGGTTATCCAATATGAGGTTTCTTCAGCTTTAGGGGATCTGGAGGACTGGATGTTCAATAACTAGTGGTCTAGTGGTTTACCTTCATGTTTTCATCATTGTTTGAAATGACTGGGGTGGTGACCGATTGTTGTATCACATGACTGATCAAATCATCCCGGTCAGACTCTGTTATAGAGGCCTCATGATAGGTCAAAGCATCGGCTCAACCATTATATGACCAGGGAACATGAGTCACCTTCGGCTGAGAAGGGAACTAGACCATCATCTGGCTTGTGTTCCTGAGAAAATTCCCAATCTCAGCATTTCTGAAATTATAGTCACTTTTTAATTTCTTTATAACTAACTCAATGTATCCTTTCACATGAATGTGGGGAACATCAATGTCAAGGGTCATCTTGAGACTAGTATTGAGAGCCTGATACTACGCCTCATTTTTTGTGCATCCATCTATTAATAGGAATGAGTAGGGAAGCACATCCTACGTTAGTTTGATGAAGAATATCCCCAATCCCACTCTATTATGAAATGAATCATTGAGCCTTCTATGATTTGGGATCTAGGATTCCCCATCAATGTGTATCCTCAAGCATAGATTGGCATGGTACACTACAATGATGATCTTATCTAGGAAATAAACATCCATAAGAACTTATTCGGGAGATGGATGGGTGGCCATAATGTTTTCTAGCTCTTTACCCATGATGGCCTTCTATAGAATGAACCTGATGTTGAATCTCTCAAGTATCAATACCCCTTATGACAAATGTTCTGTCGGTATCATTCGATTTGGGATTCATATTAGAGGATGCACCTACGAAAATATCTATATCATGTGATGCTATAGATAATGTGGAAACTTATACACTATTAAAACTAGTGTGAGGTAGATCTTCTCTATAGGATAATATGTGGACTACATATCGAGTAACATGTCATTCAGATCGTATAAACTATTCTATGTCCTTTTATTTTTCATTGATGTGAGAAAGGCACTGAGGGATCTTTTTGAGGTGGTTATGTAAAGTGTAAAAGTCTTCCCAAATATAGGTGGAATTAGAATCAGAGGAAGTAGACGATACTTATTGATATCTTCAAATGAATCCTGGAACTATTCATCCCTTTGGTTGAAAATAACATTCTTTATGAACCATAAAAAGTCATTACACATTCAAGCTAGATTTTTCACAAACTGGAATATATAGGCTCTATGGAATTGAAGACCACTATGACCTCGAATATTTCTTAGAGGAGGTGTGATATTGGTATCCTTGAGCATCTCTAGTCTAATATCAATGTGTTTGTATCTAGTGATATTGCTGAGAAACATGTCATTGGTGACACTAAATACCCATATCGAGGGGTTTATACTCAACTATAGAGAGTGAATGAAACCGAAAACATTATCATGATCACTGATATGGTCCTGTCGCGGGTGGTATTTTACCACCAATTCATCAAAGAAGCATAAAACTAGAATCAAATGTATCCATTTGAATATTAGGTTTATTGATCTCAAATATGTTTCCCTGCATTATTTATACCCAAAATAATTACCTGATAATAGAATGTATATTACAAAGCTATGAAGATTGTAGAATCACCATCTAGGGGGGCCATCTGGATCTGGTTGTACCCAAATATCGCATCTATAATCGAGAGATATTGAAACCCATATGTGGCGTCAATAAATAGCTATTTCATATGATGGGGGAACTCATCCTTCAGATAATGGTGATTGAAATTCCTAATGTCGATAAAAACATTGATATGATCATTCTTCTTCTATTCATGAATGATGTTCGTTAGCCACATGGGGTACTGAACATCCTTGAAGAAGCTACCATTTATATTCCTATCATCTTTTACCTCAACTAGTTTCCCATGAGAATGGTAAAAAAATTAGAGGCTTCTTAAATCCATGATGACGGGTTAGGAGGCCTGGATAGTGGACATCGAGATGAGGGTCTTGTCTAGAAATCTTGTTATAAATATATGATAATATATCATGATGTTGCATCGGGAAATCTGCGTACTACTAATATTTACTAGGATTCATGGTTGTACTACTCAATGTCATCCACAGATCTAACTCAATACCATTGTTCAGCTAAACAAACTCATTCACTGTGGTAGAGACACCCTATTCAAAAGTGATAGGTGAACCTTCTAAATCGTCTTCATTGTCTATGCCAAGGGGATAAATTATAGGATATGGTTTTTACAAACTATTTGATTCGATGTGAACACCAGTACATGATTGGTCGAAGGGGGAATCATCACTAAGAGATAGCTACTCTATTGAAACAATGGTGACAAAAACATTCATGCCACATCCATTATGCCTTCGACTGTAGGGTACATTCCTACTGTTAATGTAATGGTGATGGGATATCCTATTATTTTTCAACCCATAACAGAGAAATAAGCAGATATGGGGAACAATTATAGACATTGGGTGAGCATCTCAAAACATTATAGGGTTAAGAGTTCTGGTATCACATGATCCCAGCTTGTGTATGAGTACAAGTTAATATTGTAACCTTCATTCGATTTAGGGATATTATGACCTTTTATCCAAGAAATGATATAAAAATTTCACAATTCATGCATCATACCCTCCAATTGGAAAATTGATTCTTTGAATGTCTCAACCAAATCTATCCATGTGCTAGCTACGATGGTGTTGTGTTTTAGTTCATGGGTGTAGACCTACATATCCTACAACTAATAATAGAGAGCATCCATATACTGGGAATCAAGGTAGTTTAAGGGGACATAACACCTAGAAGCACATATACATGACAAATGAAGGAGTACTCAAGGAATTGGTCATATGAGTAAGTACCTTCTTCATGTAGATGGATCCAGGGATTACCCATTAATGCGTTTAATGTGGTGTCTTGTGAGACAACCATGAATTTATTTTTTTCAACCAAACCACTAAAATGGGTCTTTAAATGGATCCTTCCATATGGTTTCTACTCATTCATGTCATTACCATTAATCTTCATGTCAAATGGACACATATTTTCATAATTTATTCCCAGTATGTGGAGGGTTTTTTTGGATGTGATTGATCTTCGAGGTTTTATCCACTAAGAAATTATAGAATTTCATGCCATTGAATTTTACGGTGATAAACAGTTGGAATTTGATCACATTCATGAGGGATCATTCATCATGTTCAAATAATGATATTATGTGTTGGAATAGTTCTCACTAACATCCTTAGCATATAAGGACTCTGAGGCCTCCACCACTTTTTCAAACTGGATGGGGGATTTTTAACGCTTCTTCAAGGGTATCTTGCGCCACTTCTAATACATAGAGGGACTCAAGGATTAAGAAATTTTCAGGAATGTTGGAGAGGTTATTTAGTACATCATACTTATGTTCTAGACAAAAATTTCTTCTCAAAAGTGGTTTCTCTATTGAAGGTGGCACATTGGGTACTGTTTGCTGAACCACTGAATTACTAAATCTATTAATGTCCTCCTACTCACTTGGAAACTCACCTAGAACCACAACTAACTAACTATCAGTTGGATGACGTATGGATATAGCTAGAATCTACCAATTAGGATGCGTTTCTGGCTATTCTACCAAGTGAATTAACATGGTAAATGATTGTGTTCACTCTGACAGAATAGGCTGGGTGGACTGTTCCTTCTGAGCACTTCTCAAAATTTACTGATGGTTATTGGAAGTAAACATGGTCTAAATTGACTCACTAGACTTTTCATTTTAATAACATTCATTCATTTGTCTTCTTATCTTATGATGTTAGTCGTGATCATTTAGAGAGGATTTATAGATATACCTCACCATCTGGTACCATGTAATTATTCACTAGTTCAACGGTACTGACATAGTCATACACCTATCCATCATTAAATGAATATTCTAATGTTGTATGGAAATTGGGTCAATTACCATTTATTGGGGTATGATGTCATTGAGGGTAAAAGATGAAATTGGAATGGGAGGGGGACTTTTAATTCCCATTCTCCAAAGTAACTACTCTTCTATGATGTGGAAGCCTGTGATATGAAAACTTAAACGTCTACCAGTGGAGATGAAACAACTTCAAAAGGTTTGGTTTGGAATAAGATGGAATAAAGGAAGAAATGGGCCTAGTCAACTAGCTTTTGAGCCAACCTGTTTGTCATATTTCTTATCCTCATGAATGGAAACCTAATAACATTCCCTAGAAATCATTATTCCATTGTTAGGACAAATAGGGATGAGTTCCACCCGTATTGGTATGTGGCCCAACCTGATCTCATCATTATGCATATGGTCCTATAACCAATCCCTTGAAACATAAATATTTTTAATGGTATGTACAAGGATGTGATGGTAAGGGAAGTGGTCAGGGCAATAAGTGAGCTTGTCCACATGGGGTTTCATAGACTATGGAAGCATTAGAACCCCATATTCCATGGAACTGATGAATTTACAGGGGACTTATTCCTATTTCAATAATTATGTCTCATTTATCTTATTAGATAAGGGATCTATTAGACATTCACATTTAAAAAAGAGATGGATCCTATAGGGTTTCAGAGCCACATCTCACCTCAATAGCAGCTCATGACCAGGAGGTGCCTAAAAATTCTACAGCTGGAGTGGTTGATATTGTTGATGTTGCTTCACGTAATGAGTCCACACATGGTGAGAATCTTTTGGAAACAACTCTAGTTGATTTTGGACACCCACAAAGAAAATAGTGGTAGTTATTTCATTATAAGCTCTTTATTATAGATCTAGAAGAGGCATTGGAGATGCTTTCTAGGTGTACTCCAATGATTCCTCTATGCACGGACACATACCAAATAATTAAATCTTCTATGTATGATGTGATTGATAATGGTAGGGACCGAATTAGTAATTAACTTCCCCATTCACATCATCAGTAACTTATCATTGTGTGGGGGCATATCGAGTGAGATTGTTATACCCTTCCATCTGGAAAAAAATTATGACATGATGATCAGGTGATTTATTTCCCTTTAGGAGGTCATTAATACTTTTCATGCACGCGGTGGAGAAAAATTGCTAATGAAATAGATTTTTGATATATTCCCAAACAATGATGGATGGTATGGTTAATTGGTTATACTAGACAAATGAAGACCCTTCCAATGATTGAATGAAACATCATAGCATTCATGATTCCTACTACTCTTAGGTTCCCAAAATGGGTCATTGCCTTGAGATGAAGTGGTATAGATGGATCAGTGTGTATGGAATGTTATTTAATTATTTTAAGGTATTATTGTTTAAATATTTTGTTTCTCCTAATTTTCCCACCCATGCCGGATATGGCTTTCTATCATGTTGGATTTCCACATGTCACATATCAAGGTCCTTGATGAAATACATGAGAGATGATATTAAGTTATCTTGGATGGTATTCCAATCCAAATGTTTATTACTTACCTTAAATGAATTAATATAATCATAATCCAGATAAGCATGATCAAAAAATCATGGAGCCGCTTGTAGAGGGTTTTATCACAATCCTAAGGATGGTTCTTACACTGATCGGGTGGCTTGAGCAACACATTATATGAATTTTTTCCTATTTTTGGATGAAGATTATTTCCAATATCAAATGGGAGAATCTATGTAAGGAAAACTTGTACCTTCCCCTTTAACCCTAGTGGATGAAGGAATCGATACTATCAACGATCATTTTAATCAATGCATCGTTCGGTGAGGATAACATAGATGATATTCTTTTATTCAGAACTCAACTAACATAAGGCAGTGATTATAGGATCATACTTTGTCTTTTGTGTGACATTAAGTAGATCCATGTTAATCATCTATCCATTTTCTGTGTTCAGAATTCAATCGGTGGTAAAAGATGCAGAGTGCCCGCTGAGGCTAAATTCTTTCATTTACAGGCAAGTGAGAAAACTTGTTTGAGGTTCTAACTGATAATTTTCTACCCCAGTGTGTGGTTTATCTTCATCAGATCATTTATTGGTATCCTCATCCTTATGAACCATTATATAATCCATATTAACTATAATATCACCCATGGAATATCCTCAAGATCATCAAGAGAGTCTGGTTGATGTATGACAGGACTTATGTAGAGATTAGTGTACTATCACCATCTACATATATGCACATGTGGAGATTCCTATTAAATTATTATTATAAGAATAAGGAATCTACCGATGCATCTGTTTTGAAGGGTATGGTTGTATCTAGGAGGCACACAATTCTAATACACTCATTGTGATGCCAAATCAACCATGTGACATTACAGATCGATGAAAACAATTAGAACTTGTATCCTTGGATAGAACAGTTGATGGTCTTGAATATGAAAAATTGTCACCCTTATGGTCTGGAAGAATCATGTGACCTGGTCCTCGATGAGGTACTATGGTACAATGAATTCATAAGTCACATTAGGCCATAAAATCACTTATAGTTGGTCAGTGGCTATAGTGTCCCAAATGAATTCTTTTTCAGAAGTGATACATGGATCTTGGTTGGGAAAATATTTATTGGTTTTTCTCCATGGAAATAATGGTAGAACAAATGTGGATCATTGTGATGGTGAACTAGCCAGTAGAGGAGTTGCTTCATGAGCTGACTAATCACTACACGTTGGGTCATCTATCTGGGGTGGTGTCCACTACATGATCACATTCCTATATTAATGGGTTCATACCACTTCCTCATGTTCAAGAGTATAAATAGTCATCATCATGTTTAATGTATGACTGGTGTCTCTCATATTCTAGAATAACTCTTCATGATCATAGGTATTGTAGAGAATGACACTGGTGATGTCATGGATGACTACACCGTGAGACCCAAAAATGGAGCCAAATTGTCATCCACCTTCATCTACCTATGATGGGATTTAATAATTTTCTGGGATACCATTTTCATTGATAGACAATTAAACCTATCAGGATCCTACCCCAAACTCTGATATAGATGACTGGGTAAATGCTATATCATTGAATCACATTCTTTGTCAATGTCTTTGAAGATAATGGGAATTTTGTTGACTCGAAACTTCCTATTGATCATCCCTCAGTGGAAACCATTTTCTCTTCTAAAATGAGATTATACATCTAGGTAGTAAAGATCATTAAAATTGGTGGGATATTTGTACAGGTGAGTGATGGCATGTGAACGAACTCCTCCTTGACCACTATTGAATTGGGTAGGACATCCAGTATGATGGGTTTCTATTTAAGGATGGTCTTTGAATTGATAAAACTAGTCATTGGGAGGACCTCTGTGTTGGGATCCAAAAGTGTTGGGAGGACCATTGTTGTTACTAGTGAAAACATGAGTAGGTCCTCCATGTTTACCATTGAAGGAGTGTGTGTTACCTCCACTATGGTCTGCTATGGAATGATGAGGAACTGTGTGGTGGTCGCTGCTATTGTGGGGAGGTCCACCACTTGATATGGGAATGGAAGGAGGTGGTCCTTACTGATGATGCTCCATTACATGGGTAGAACCTTCGCATCAGGAACCATAATTATGGGGAGGACCTCCACAATAGATTTCGATGATGTTGGGAGGGACATCGATTTGACCGACATTTTGAATATGGTTAGGAAATACTTGTTGATTTTAAGAGCATGTAGGACCTCTTCATTGGTAAGAGATAGTTCATGGAAGGCTTACATACTGAATCTCATCACTACAGATCTGTCTAAAATAGATGCTGGTGACACTAGGGGTTGAAAGAGTAAACCCAGCCTTTTTTGGAGAATTTAAAACATTGATCCTAACCAGGAATTGATGGAACCCAATTATATAGTTTTAAGTGTGTTACAGAATTATTTAATGGGGGCATCAGAAACAATAGTTATGTAACAAGATAACCTATGTCAGGATTCGTTATAAGATCATGCCATACATTTGTGTTGGGATATCTAGACATGGTCCAGCGATGTAGGGGTGTATTCCACATATTACTTGACCTGTAAGATCCGTTCATGATAGAATAGAAGAGCCACAGTGGGGGAACCCTTTCCGGAGGCCTCAGGTAGTAGTCATTGTCTAGGTGGCTTTGGTGTCCCCGGCCTTCTTGGAATATGGGAGCGAGTCAAATAATCACTCCAAAGAGAGGGTTTTCAAGTGGCTCTTGATCGGAGGTGGTAGAAGTGGATCCATATTCAGTCCTTGGGGGTGGTACTGTCGGTAGGCGACAAAAGCCTCCGGGATTGGGTGAGCCCTATCCCTCATTGGAATGACTCTCTCCTACTATTACTTTTGTATGAGGGTTTCCAACACCCTCATTTGATTTATTTAAACGGGTGATATAGGGAATGGGTGCCCAGTAGCTTGTGTAATAGTTGAAATCCTGGAGGAGTTGGTGTCATCCAAGATTATCACATTGACATTTCTCTTTCCCCTATAGTAGTGGGTGTCATGTTATGGGTTTCCTACTGATTTGGTAAAAAAATAGAAAGATTCAATTTTGAGTATGGGGACCATGAAATAAATGAATAATTCCCCAGTCTCATCCAATCTTCCATAGTTGTAGAGAAATAAATATGATGATGATTTGGTGGACCTAAATGAATAAAATTTAACTGCCCCAATATCTAGTGAGTTCTACGCAAGGAAAACTATTTTCATAGTGGGTCCTAATGATGGATAGTTGGATATACTGACATGTTAATATATTGATGTCTCGTATGAAACATGTCCCAGTGGATTATGGATAAAATATTCATGTCATTTTCTTCATTTCAATTTTGGATTCTTTCAATAAGGTACCATGCCTCATGTTTTGATGTGTGTTGTAATCCACTGTTACCCTTCATTACTTCATTCCAAAGGAGGGTGGAATTGATCACCTTCATCTACAATGTCACCACCATGATTGAAATATGATGATGTGATGAAATTATCTCCTTCCATGTATTCATCCTTTGAAATTGTCACCGAGTATGTTTCTCCCACATAGATTGATTTGTTTCCATGAAACTCATTCCCGATTCCATCTATTTTTTGGATGCTCGATAATTACACTTCTCCATTCTAGACATTCTGATGGGTCTTGATATGGAAACAACCATTGACCTGGATACTATTCATGTTGGGAATCAATGGAATACCAATAAGGATGGAATAATGGTCACTTGTATTCTTCCTCATAGGAGGGAATCCCACATAGACATATTTAGGTGTGGAACCAAAGGAATCTCTTGACCATCTGGAGGTATCTGACATGAAAATATTATCTTACAAGGATTTCACCATAGGAATCCCATGTTTAAATTGAGGTGTAATCATGATGTTGTTCCTGAGTTTAATGTATTATAGAGAAATAAGGAAGCATATCATAACAACACAAGAAGGATGATAAATGAGGCTCTCCCATAGGAGGGAGCAACAAGAAGGTTTACATGTGGATGGATCAGAACACCCTATAGAGTTTGATATGGGTGGTGTTCACATAAATGGATGATTTAAAAATGTGAAGGACAACTATAACATCCTTTTAGGTGGATAATGGTGGAAGACCCCATTGGAGGATCACACTCGGGTATGTCGTTGATCAAGATTTAACCTCATAGAGGAATCATACGTACCCAATTTAGGAGACAAATATCAAACCCCACATAATTTGATTGATGGTATGGTGACCACTCATAGAATCTACCATTATCTAGAGGATTTCTCATTATTGGATAGTGTGGAGAATATGCATTGGATTTTCCTAGGTTTTATTTTGAGAATGGATTATGTGAATGGGGGTAATTCATAGGATCTGATTAGTAGGGTGGCATGATCTCACCGGGATATGGAGACCCATGTAAAATCATTATAGATGTTGATTGATTTTTGAGTGGAATGTATGGAATGGAAGGAGTGATGGGTTTGGTCCTCAAGGTGGCTTTCTATAATTCCTAGATTGTTTGGAATAAAATCCCATGTAGTTATAAATTGGAAATTGGGTCCTACACATTGTAGCTTCCATTTTAGGGGGACATGAATGGGCCTTAATATAGGAGGGATTCCCATGGATCATATATGGTGTGGGGAATACAGATGGAATATCCCCCAATTAGATAGATAATTGGTCTCACAAAGGAAAGTAATCATATACGAGTATCTGGAAGGGTTCACGGATATTTTTTAGTTTCAAAGACCACACGAGTCGTACTCAGTGTGAAAATTTTGAGATAAACTATATACCTCATGGTCATGTCCTGAAATATGCATCAAAGAGTGATGGTATGTGTCTTACACATGGGGGTATGCCTGATGAGGATCTCATTCCATGTGTGGAGGATCTCATTCCATGTGAGGAAGATCCCATTCTATATGAGGATGATCTTATTTCATGTGAGTAGGTCTCAAGAAAGGATGTTGTCAGAGGAGGATCTATTTTTTTTACTCATACACTAAGCATTCTATAAATTGTGAGTTGGGATTTCATGTGGAAGATTCCCATGAGAGTCTTCTTATCCCCTAGGGAGACTCGATGTGACAACCCTTGATGATCCTACATTGGGAATCTCATGTCCATTCTCTAGCGTAATACTATGGTATAACATCTGGTCCTAAGGACATTGTTTCTAGGATGTTTTACATAATTGCACTCATATATAGAGGATGCACTCCATATACCTTGGGACTACATAATTGGTGTACATACAACCTTTTTAGAGGCATGGAATTGTAAATTCCATGTTTCATTACAATGGAAGAGTGTTCAGTCATGAGGTCCATGTTTGTGACCATATTATATGAAGAATGGTGTATTACAGTTTCTATATCGGGAAGAAATAGCTACGGAAAATCATTCCCTATAGGCATAGGGAACATCTTCAGAGGGACCAAGAAATTATTTTGTGAAATATTTGAGGGTTTTGTAGAAGTGGTGAGAGGAAGTCATATCAACCATGGGTGAGATCATAAGGGTCAATTTTATGTCACATTGGGCGTCTAAGAGTTCTCTCCAGGGATTCAGGTATTACGTGCAGTGTTAACTTATTGTTTGAACCGTTATTATCCATTTTAGTGGTCTATTCATAAGGGGTACATGATACCTAGAATTGGTTGGTCAAAATTCTTGTGAATTTATTTCAATCTTTTTCATGCACCAAATATATTGTGTTCTCTTCCATTGGAATTAATAGAAATTCCTATTAAGTCAGATGGAGGCCTCAGATTACCCAAACAAGTTTGATTGTTGCTTTACTTGCAATTTGGCACAAAAATTAATATAAAATGTTATATCAAAAAATAAAAATAATATTAAAGGAGTATGTTAAAAATAAACCCTATAACTAAAATTAAGAGATTTGAATAACCAATGTACCGTTTAAAAGTACATAGATCATAATGTATGAATCATTTAAAATGGAGTGTATAAGGTATAAATGTAAATCAGTATAAGTCAATGATATAATAACACATAATAAAATCATATGCAATATTTCATCAAACATATGTGAAAATATTTTATGAAAAAAAAAGTACTACTCAATGAAAAATAATTTATTTAACTAAAAACCTTTTTTATGACCCTTACCAATGTGGTTTGTGCCGCGACTAGGCCAATACCACATCTAATAGGACAAGGGTTGGTGACTAGCTCTATTTAGGAATAACACTCACATAGGAGTCCATATCCTAAGGTATCTATACACATGAAAAAATATCAAATCCCATAAAATGATGAAAAGTAATGTAACTAATAAAACCTTCAAGAATACCTATAAATCCTACTATCAGAGTAGGATAGTAAATAATTAAATAAAAAAGGATTAAATACAATCCCTCGTGAATAATTCTAAAATAGATGTGCAACCATAATGTATATAAGGGAACTACTGTTGCGGTAACTTCTAGAATACACCTTTTCTATTCTGGATCACTAAGATCCTCCTAGTCTTGCTCCTTATAAGAATCTTTCAAAAGGATTGTCATCTACGTAAGATATAACACATGTGGGAAATTCACGTATAGGGGTGATTATAAAAATACCTTTTAGGACAGCTAGAAATAATTATGAATATAACTACAAGTATAAAATTCCACACTATATAGGTATATGTGTACAACACATATAACATGAACATAAATATTTACTCAATTAATATACAAAATCTCAATTTAAACTATCAACCATAATTCAAGTATAGGGATGTTTCTTAAAGGTTAAACATAGAACTCATCTCGTAGAACATTCATCATGATTCAGATATCACGAATAGAATCCAACCATGATATGTTGCTCATCAGGTCTGACCATAGGAACTATTCACTTGATGTTTGAAGAGAAAGATTCATAGATGAGGATCAATACCAAGACTATGAAGTATACAAATAAAACAATTTGTAATAACAATCTATGTAGAGGATCATCTCCTACATATCTATTTTCACAACAATACCAATAACACCACCTAGGGAAAGATGATTATAGAGTATATCATTCTGGGTCTTATTGAAGGATTCAAACAACTCAATAAATGAATTCACACAATATGGATCAATATACTATGTGTAAAAAGGAATCTATATTATCCCTTATGTAATGAATCAAAGAAAAACTCCTCAAAAACATTTCCAATATGAAGTAAATAAGAGATCCAATCCATTTTTGAAGGAGTGCATAGTGTGTTCTAGGAGTACATGGTGACTCCCTTTGACATTGGGTCATTCCCATGAATAATGTCTTATTCCCGTGTTAATTTTTGTGTCAAAGGACATAGTGAGTCTTAACTCTTGTATGGATAAAAGTTTCATTGTGTGGATAAATATATTTGTGTATGGATAGACCTGCCAGTTTCTATGATTTTATACATCTATGGGTAGATTCCCATGTTCTAGGAAAGGGTAACATTCCATGTGACATGGTTCACACAAAAAATTATAAATAAAATCTCATGGAAATCCTATCATTATACCAGGGGCCCCACATGGTGTGTAGATATCTATACACTTCTTGTACTATGGGATTTTCTAAAATCACAAATATGGATATCATATAATCTTCTACTGTTGTGGCCTTCAATCTAACCATGATTCTTTCTATAAAATTTGGATCTACTTCGATCATGACTCACCATCATCAGCCATGCAAATCTAGTTTTTAAAACCATTCAGTAATCACACGGTCATACCATTAGTTTCCTCTCCAACAAAATTAAATGAACAAGAATCATCTAACTGACCTATAACAGTAATCAACATATCTATATCATTATAATAACATCTATACAAGCATGGATATGTGGTAATAAACCGTTGATGCAAGAAATGGGTTCACATCGGTTTATTTATCAGTACTTTTCAAACCACATGCCCATTGATTTTTCCACAATGAACAGTGAAATGGGGAAGTTATGCATAATAAAACATACTAGAAACAGTCCTATGACAATATTCATGTTTGTATTGATTCATTGATGTTAGAATTAAAAATGAATAGACATTAAAATAATCACATTGAAATACCCTATCCTCATGAAAATTCCAACCCATACACGAAATACTCATGATCTTTGAATTAATTCATTGGTTGATTTATACACATTAATCATATGAATAATGAAATGGGGATCAAAAACATTAACATTGTAGCACTATTGGGATCTATTACTATAAAATAATGGTCACATGTCTCCATCATTGGTGAGATCTATTTTCTCTACTAAACAACAAACGATGATCTATGATCTGGTGGTTGTTTGTGGGAGAAAGATCCTCCAACTCTCTATATGATTGTTTTTTAGATTTGTAGGGTTTCAATTTAATATTTTATATCTCCTTATAATTATTTATTTACAGACAAGTTATTAGGTTTCTATATTAAATAATTAAATAAATTTATTCAATTAATTATTTTAAACCACTTGTTACCCCCCACTCATCTCAAATTCCTAAATCATTCTAAGGTTATATTGTCACGTCTTCTCTAATCCTAAATCTGAAAATAATTTCCATATTATTAAAAAAATACATGTAAAATTCAGAGTTGTTTAATTCTCCCCAAATATGGGATTTACATCATGGTAATCCAAAAAAAAGGAATATATAAATGTTAAGGGTACTGTGCACACATATGAATATCCCACACCTTGATTCTCTCCTTAAGATTCTCATGCTCCCATCAGACACACGCTAATAGAGTCAATCATTCCTGAAGGATCCCCTCCAGTTGATTATCTACATCCACCAAGTACCCATTAAACTTATATCAACCCTAGGTGTATAAATTACTGCATTTGATAATATGTGATGGATTTTTCATGTTCCACTTTCGCTACAATACATGGAAAACATCATTTACATAGTCTAATAGTGATGGAATAACAGTGTGTTAGTCCACCGCAACAACTCTACACAATATATGGGAAGTGTCTAATTAATTACATAGATAGATTACTGCCCCATCCAAATCATTATACTCCACATCGAGGTCATGCTGGTAAAAAAGTTTTGTCTCCCTCCTCATGCTCTAAAGGACTTAGTCATCTATAAGATTTTGACTTTTTAGGGATCTGTGCAGTGTTTATCCAGTTTGTAAGGATCTAAAACTATATGTTGGATATCACCAACTCTAGGACCAAAAGTTCCAACTCTCCTAGGTGATTCCATCATATTGGTGATATACAGGGTCTCCCATACAAGACCTCTAAAAGTGAAATATTATTGGTGGAATGGTATCTTTTTGAATGAAAACTCCTCCAATGGTAGTTTCATCTCATTAATATGTCCAAAGTTTAACCTAAAAGATCATATAATGTCCTCTAACATTGTAATAGTCTTTTCAATGTGGTCTTCAGTCTATGGGTGAATAGGTATAATCATATGTGTCTGAGCCCCATAATCCCCCTACAATCCCATTCATAACTGATATTGGGGCCTAGAATCATCGTATTACAAGATCATCGGGGGAACTGCCTGGAGTTGGACTATCTTCTGCACATACAGGCATCACATTCTCTCTACTGAACTCTTCTCTAATATATCTTTGAAGTTTGTTTATTTGGTGAGTGATTCAATGATCACTAAGATTCCATAGTTTCACCTGGAAATAAGTGGTATCCCTATCATGATTTCCATGGAAATTCCATACCACATCCACATCAACACCTCCAGGGGTTGATATAATCCTGCTAAAACCTAGTTATTACCCTTTATTATTTACAATTATGGTATGAAGAGACAAAATCTACAATTCCCTTCTTCATCCTAGGACACCAACATAGATGTTGGACATCTTAGATCATCTTTTATTCAATATTATTTTCAAAAAAGGATATGTTTGAAAGTATCTCATAACACACACTCAAAACTTTTTTGGTACCATCATACATCCTTTCAAAATAACGACACACTACCCATCATCAAAAAATCTATCAGGAACCTCTCCAATGGTTAAAAAAGTGTATAGGGTCTCACAGTCAGAATCCATAAGATTTTACTCCCTGGATAACTATAAAATCATTGTGCTGATAACCATTAAATGGATCTAACCTTTTCTATACATATCCTCAAAGTACATCTATAATGAGATGAACAAATTTCATTCCTTTCACAACAACTGAAATCAAGATCTCCTTCTTATATTATCTCATACCATGTTCCACTTTTCAACAGTATAGACTATATTCATTTAATTATCTGATTGAAACTTTATTAATTTCTATTGTCCCACCTTGTGATCCTTCTATGATAAAATATACAATAGACTCTTTTGGCCAGAATAGATGATAGTCCACTCACCCATCAGGTAGTTTTGCCACTTCATTATTGAAAAAACATACATTGCTAACTAAAGATCACATGTTTCATAGTTCCTATCATTTAGTATCAACTGACCTAAACCATAGGGAGGATAATCCTACCCTATTCATTAAAACGCAACCAATCCCTATTGTTGATGCACCGTAGAACACTATGTAATCGAAACTCTCATCTAGAATCTCATGATGGGAGTTGTCATCAACCTCTTCCTCCACTCTTAGTTTGGGTGGCTCTGAATTTAACATAGTCTAGACCATCCCCATTTCCCCTGCAATATAATATTCTGAGATAACATTTCCTAGAATGAGGTCCTCCCGAATCTAGAAATTTCACATCCATATCTTCCAAAAAAGTTGGTGTCTCATAGTACAACTAGAACTATCCTAATGTGTCTCGAATTATACTCCTTAGATGTTTAGTACACTAGGATGTAGTCAACGAAGACATCCATGAACTAGCCTAAGAAGGGTTGATAGATATGGATTTGGAGTAATTGATTCCAATGGAAATCACCAACAACTCATAGTGAATAGAATGACATCTGAATGTCATAATAGGTATACCCTCAACCAATACTCACAACTTTTGATATCCTGATCTGACAACAATCTTCAAGAAGCATCAAGGCCATATACTCTAATCATAGAGACCTTCGATACTCTGAAGGGGATACTTCTTCTTTATGATCACTTTTTTTAGGTTATGGTAATCCACCCATAACCATTATATCATGTCTATGGTATCCATTAGGTGAAACATTGGGTTATCAAATCTTGTCCATGACATGTCCTCCAAAAACACCCTCAATTCGTGGAGCCCTACATGATCCATCCAATATGCTAACCCAGATATCATGGCCTTCATGAGATGAAGATCAATACAAAAGTATTTCTCTCATAGAGGAAGAAAACCTAGAATGTTTTTATTAAATATTTCCTAATACTTCACTACCACTACACATAATTGAAAACTCATAGAAAACACTACAATGAGGATAATTATATCTAAAGGATTAGTAATAAATTTCACCCTCCTAGGCATAATTAAATTTTCACTAATTGGGTTTTCATTTAACCCACAATAGAAATTATAGTTCCTTCAATAGGGACACACCACAATCATCACCTGAAACAATCTATTTGGGAATGAACGGTATTGAATCAGTTCATCCCCAAGATAATGATGTAATGAATAATAAATAAAATTATTATATCCCAAAATAACTCCCACCAATAATAATCTGGTCACAGTATCACCAAAAGTCTGTGATCGATAATTTATCTACAATAGTAGTCTCCAAGTGCCTCTGATGTGACAATGGCTCAACTAGAATATCTAACCCCTGAAGAAGATTTGTGGAAAAATTGAATGAATATTACCTATGTCTATAAGTATTTTCGATAATGTAATAAAAGAGACGTATTGTGACTCGTATACATCCTTAATGCCTCTGGGTAATAATCCATGACTGCCTATAGCTTCCCCTCACATAGTCCTCCATCTCCCTTAGAATGTCAAGAACCACCTGGCGGTGGTGGTGGTAAAAAGTAAAAATAACTAACCCCTCCTTTTTCCCTCATAAATCCTATACAATTCTTCATTCATATGAACTAGTATGATCCAACCTCTTCATCTTCCTAGGTTGCCCATCCACTGTCTCTTTATCAACCTTATAGAGGGTTAGAAAATTCTATGTAATATGTCCCCTTTTGTCAGAAAACTATCCCCACCTCTCCTCTGGATAACTAGGAATATTATTTGAGCCATGAATTGTTTAACCATTATTCTAGGATTTAATTCTAAAATTAATCAAATTATCAGGTTTGTGAGACTAAATTAGACTCCATAATACAAAATTCTATGTTTCTATGTGTCCATATCTGTCACCCACGTGCTTTTTCTTCTCATCATCGAAACCCTTGACCACCAAATAAGGCTCTAGAACCAGATTTTAGATAGGAATACATAAATCTATAAATAATTATTGGATGTATCTATGATGTCCTCGCTCGAAGGACTATGCTCAGAACAACTATTCATGAAGCATATCCATCAAGTACCCAGAGAGGATGGTAAAACACGATGAATATTAAACCACTATCATACTACTCTATTGAATAAGTAAAATACAATAAAAGGGAAAATCCAGAAAAGTATTTAGATAGAACCCCTTGATGATAAGACTAATGAACTATGACCATGATAGAATGTCCTTATCATATGACCGGGTCACGAAACACCACCATCATTTTCTAGATCCATGGAGAAGGCCTGCTGCCCGAACCACCATCTAATACACCAGTCTGCCGACATGATTGGAAACATGAGTCAATGCCTCAATCCTTTCCTCAAAATATTTTTAGTCAAGATCACATCAGAACAGAAGGGGATTCCATTGCAACAACTCATGATTCAAGCCAATATTTCACACCTCATCTATTAGTACTACAGATTCCATATTCTACTCAATAGGTGGTGGTATATTTTTTTACTAATAGGAGGTAACACCTTCATATTAAGCCTCTGTATATTTGCCTCTTAAATAAGGAGTTAATCCTTCTGATCATGATGATAAATCATAGCTTAAATATGATTTATAGGAATCATGAAAGAAATCCTTTTTACCATGGTCAATGATTATATATAGATAGTTGACTCATGAATGTCATGAAAGAAAACCCATTCATATATGATGCATGTGACAATGTTTCCCCCTATAGTCAGTTTCTTCATGTATTGAGACTAATGTCATCTTATTTAAGTCTTATTATATGGATACATGGTTTGAGACGATCGTCGACGGAACACTCTGAAGATGTACTATCTCCTAGAGGTAGAGGCGTCCCAATCCCTCTACCACATTTTCCATTTTAAGAGTTTAGACTACATTGAAGTCATAGATACAGAGGAACTCTATCCATATTCGTCAATATGTTTTCCTTCATGTTATGATAAGTTTAAAGCGGGTTAATCAAGCAATATCTCCACTTAATTTTATTTCCAATTAGTAGTTTATGAATTCGATTATATGCTGTGAGATATATAAAAAATATACAAATGTATAATGATCATAAAAAAATCACGAGATATTTAATAAGATGCATGTGTAGATAATATCCAATAAAGAAAAATATTCAGGTCCTTGTATTTTGAATATTTTATGAGATGTGTAATTTAAAAAATAAAATTAATGAATTATTTTAGTTATGTTTATCTATAGGAAAAAATTTATTTTGTCGTAGATAAGAGTTTAATTATTTATTAGAGATTATTATTGTTTCCCTTTGTGTTAGGGTTAGACACAATTTTTGAATACTGTTGGGATGAGTATATATATATGATGATATCTTCAAATATATAGAATGTATAGATTAGATGGGTTTCCCAAATAATAAATCTTTATCTTGATACTTCAAGAGGGTAAATTCTTAAGTCCAAAGCTAACGATGTGAAATATCTATAGAAATGGAAAATTGGTTATCAAATCCATCATCAATTTGGGAATGATAAAATATAAAAATGTACAAATGGTTTTAGTGTCACAATGGATATTCTCTGATTTAAAAAATTTAATTGATGAACCTCTCTAATTTATATAATTCCTTGTTATTTTTATAAAATATGTTGAAAACATTATGGTAATCCAATCTAACGTATCATAGGACAAATAATTATATGTATTGGTTAAACTAATTGGGATATAGTGCACGAATTTTACGCATAAGGTAATGATGTTACAAGGTTGAATTTTGTTTATAGTTATGATAATATAATCACAATATTATCAATTTTTCAATCATTTCAGCTCATGTAGTTTTATAAATGGGTGGAACTAGATTTAACTCTATGTTAGAGGGGAAACATGAATATTACCTAAAAGAACAACCCATACAAATGGGATCTAATGATGGAAACATTATGATTATGATAAACTAGTAATAATGAAATATGATTAAAAATGTGACACTTTTTGATTTTCAAACAATAATACATGAAGGATTTAGTAGAATTAATGATCATAGGATGAATGTGAGGAATAATATAATGTTAAATTTCAAATATAAACAGGATTTGGAAAAAAATAGCTATGAAATTTCCTTAATGGTATAGTCGGATGATTTAACTATGGTAAAGGAGGGAATCAAGCATCAAACTGTAATAGAAATGTTAAGAGTTTAATAAATATTATTGATTGAAATTGAGTTCTTATTAATGTAAACCTAATAATTAAATTTATTATGTTTGGGTATCATAGGAATTATCTACGAAAATACTATAATAGAATCATATAAAATGATGAAATGGATAAAAAAAACCTATAAGTCCAAGATAAAAGTGGAACTCCTTTGTATAAAATACACTGAAAGTGGATCCAGGTATTTGAGGTACATATATATTATACTCAAGATTAGTAGAAATGATGTTGTAATTTGATTCTATATACTCTAATATTTTTATAATATTTTTTATGAACATGAAATCACTACGTAGATGATTTTATTAATGGATAAATAATATATTTTGATGAATATTGTATACCTTGTTGATGTATTAAGAGTTATTCCTTGTGGAAACAATATCATACATACTTTATATATATTTAACAAAATTATAATAATTGTTTGGTATCATCAATCTAAAGGTAAATTCATCTGGATTAAGGAAAGATCAATTTATATTACCTTTTAATATTATATCAATGAATGGATAATAAGAAATAAATAATAGAAAAAATTATATAATTTTGGTATTAAAACCATTTAATTTTGTGATCCAATATTGTTTTATAATAGCACAATATTAAGGATTAAACAATTATGGGGAAATATATATTATACCCAATATTGTATGGTTAATATCTCACTAGATATTTTATCTTGAGCCATATCTATAATAATGATATCCTTAGATAACTTTTCTACTAATTAAATTTTAAAATTATAAGGGAGAAATTTATTTATGGGGGATAATATAATGACCTGATATTAATCAATATATTTATCTAAAAAAATAATTGATATATTTCACCATTGGTAATGTTGATCTTATTAAAAAACATCACACATTTAGTTTAATGTATAAGTATTAAATAAAAAAATAAAAATTGAGCCATTGAATTTATGGGCATGGATAGGAGTTAAAAAATTATGAAATACATGTATAATAAAAATAAATTATTCTTTTAATTTAAATGATATTCTATTATTATAGGTAAAAAAACTAGTGAAATTTTCTTGGGCTAAAAAATATATTCTTAATATATTAC
This sequence comes from Viscum album, assembly GCA_963277665.1. NCBI lineage: Eukaryota > Viridiplantae > Streptophyta > Magnoliopsida > Santalales > Viscaceae > Viscum > Viscum album. Next base: position 2,010,083,950 of record OY728127.1, on the reverse strand, counting down.
AGTTTAATATAATGAAACTAAATATAATATGATTAAATGTTAATATAATATATTATTAATATAAATAATTAGTTATAAATAACTTAAGTTGTATATGATATTAAATAAAAGTAATGTATATTAAAAAAATTAAATAGTTATTTTCCAATATGATCGTTTTTTATCCATATGCTGGACATTTATTGAATATTAATTTGAAATATTTCATAAATATAATTATTATAAATGAACACCATATTTTGATTAATCTTAATTATATAATTCTATGATGATTTTTTTTTATTTTTCTAAAATAATTTATTTTTAGTTGAATTGTGTACAATTCCATTTTTAAAATTACCAAACATGTAATACATTATTAGTATTTAATAATTAATTTGAACAAAATGAAACCTTTTTATAATATAAAATTTGTATATATATAATTAATTTTTAATTTTTAATTTTTTTAAATTTAAAAACCCATATGAAACCTTTAGGAAAAAAGTTATATGCTACGATTTTTTGTTTTTAATACATTATTAATTGGGTTATAAAAAATAATTTTTTAAATTCATTAAAGATATGTAATTAAAATTGAATCATAATTTTAGACCATTAGAAAAAATAATTATTTAATATTGTTCAATATAATTTTTTAAATAAGGGAAAAATACATAGTTAAAAAAATGTTGTCGTAGTGATAAATAAAATAGTAAAAGTGAAAAACTGTATATTTAAATGGCCTAATAATTTTAAAGATTTAATATTTGAATGGTGTAGTTGTCTTTCACACGCATATTGTTTCCAATACATTCTTAATATATTTTTTGGACACTTTCCATGATAATGGCTTCTTATTCTTGAAATGTTTTTTGTATTTACAGAAATGACACAACATTTTACATATAAAATAGAATCTTCTCTACTCACTCCCCCACAAATAAAAACCCCTTATGATTGGAATAAACACTACCTAATACAATAATCCATAATCCTATAATCATTAAGTATTTTATTTCTTCTCATAAGTCCATCCAACAATGGTTTTATCCAATTTCCAAGGGGTATAATCAAATAATAGAGGATTAAGTTTCTTACCTCTCTTTCTCATTTGTATTTAATTATGTGATTTAATTCTTTCTAAAATTTCATTTCACAATATTAAAATTATTAAAATAGTATCATTATTATTATATTATTTTACTAAAATTACTGTATAATGATTGACCGTCATGCCCTTTATCATTATGGAAAAAGAGAACGTGAATTTTGTGTTGTTTGAACTTCCACCTCCATAGATATTTTTTTGTTTTCCATCACATCCATATATGGTTATATATAATAGTGAATATAATATATAATAATTATATTCATGATATATTTTATATTCTAAAATGATAAAATAGTTTTTAAAAAATTCATTTTATAAGGAATATAAAATCATCTACAGTGAAAAAGTGAGGACTACCGTCTCCATGAGATGATGGATTTATATTTATCGTTACCTAATCTGCTTACATGGATGGAATTGAGAACTTTTTTGAAGGAAATTTTTATTTCTATGATATAATTATAGTTTTGGTACTAAAAATTAGATAACATATTATTGATATTGTCAAAAAACATTTATTGTAAATTCAATCATTTATAACTTGTACAGTAACATGAAAACCATTCATTCAAATTTTTTAATATTTTCATATCTATTAAATAATCATATTAGTACTTTATAATTATGATATATGACATAAATATGCAGAAAATTACATCATTATTATATTATTTTAATCACATTACAACTACATAACCCACAAATCATTGGTAATCATGTGATGTTCATGTCTGGGTTGGTTTGATCACAAAATTGTTCAATAATATAAAATTATAAAAAGGGTGAGAATGAAACATTAAAAAATATTATATAATGTGATATAATTATAGAATAATTATTATTTTTAGTGCATAAAAATACACATCAATATTTGATTTATTAATTTATAAAACACCCATTTGTATGTTGAAAATGCACGAAAAATACTCATTGTCAATTCCATCTCAAAGGATAAAGAATAATGTACTCATGAAAGGAAATTTAAAAATTATAAAAATATATAATATATCCATTATAGTTACATTATTAAACAATTAGTGATTAATTTCAGTTGAATAATTAATATTGGCACCCCTATTATTAAAAAACCACAAACAATAATAAACTATTAAAATTGGATGTGTAAAATTTGGTAAAAATTACAAATTTACATGTACATAATGATCAGCAATATAAATTATAAAACGTTTTTGCCTGAAAATGGTTATGAAATATTAAATTATGTTTTTTAGATTTTTTAAAACGAGGTGAGTTCATATTAGGCTAATATTGAATAAAGGTAGGGGTTTCTTTTCTCAATGGTGAATCTATAAGACTTGTGTAAGCTATAAGTTGTATTAATTTTTCTGTAGAGTATTTAATTTCCATTTTAAATATTGTATCATAATCTTTCAAGATTTCATGACATCCAATGCTCTATTTCATTTTATACTTATCATAGAGTTTTGATACAATAGTTAAAACGATTATAATGGGATTTTATGACTCATAACTTTTCGTTGGGTCATAATCTATATTCATGAATTAATTTCATTAAGGATTGATATATTATAACATATGATATTGTAATTTGGTATTTAAAGCTTATTTATAGTCAAAAAAATTTATTTATATCAAATTATTCTCCCATAATAAATATACAATTTCTAAAAAAATTTACTTTGTCATGAAAAATTCTGTTTATTAATATTTTATTTTTTATCAATAATATTATTTTACTTCCCACTAATATTCTCCTCCGTTTTGGGAAATGATAAATGAATTATGTTCTCATATTCTAGAAAATATATTTAACTCATTTAAAATGATAAAATGACTTCTCTTATTGAGATATGGTATTTCAGGAAATGATAGTGGAAAACATATAAAAGTGTATCCAATCCTTCAAAATGTAAAATGTTTTTCTGCTACATTTATATTTATTAAAAATCATTTCTTTTAAATATTCAATCAATTAGAAATTTTATTATAATTTTTTTTATAACAATACTCTCTCTATTCTAAATAAAATCATTATTTTTTACACATCATCATTCATAATAAAGTTTTAACGGTTTTGTGAAAATATTTTTATATTATATTATATATTTTATCCAAGGATTATCTATAAAAAAGAAATATTTTACTAATAATATTTATTTTATGATAAATTTTAATTTTTAAAATTATATTTTTATTATTCAATGATATATAATGTTAATTATATGTAATGAATTTGAATAGTTTAAAACATATTGTTTTCCAATCGGTTATTTAGGATATATTGATGACTTATACAATATAGAAGACATATGTAAATATGGTGATGAGTGGGGGTATGATATTTTTATCAATTGAATTGATTTATATTTTAATCTCATTTATATTTTTATACATAGACGTAATTAGTTTTTTTTACATAATATTTCGAATGATAGGTTTCATTACATTTTTATTTATAAACATAATGTGTTTATTGAAGTTGCATATAATGTATTTGATGACATTGGTTTTCATATGATTTTTGTTATGGTGATTTTCCAAATTTTTCTTAAATTTATAAGATATGTTAAGGATGGAATTATTTTCCAAAAAATTATATGATTTCTAAAATTTTCATTATTTTAAATGAATTATACTCTTTTATATCATGCTTACATGTTATATGACTATTGTGATGTGTTTTTGAAAAAGGTCATATATTTTATGATTCCATAAGGATTATATATGATCATATATTACTATATCATGTTTATGATAATCATCCATGTTATTTTGATCATTTGTAATTATATTTATTCCTTTTTCATTTTTTTATTATGTGTTGATAAGTGATTCATGTACTAACCCTCTAAGATTACAATATTCTTCTATTTCCAATAAGGATGTTACAAAGATTTTTATATCATGTGAGATATTTTTATAATTGTATCAATGAAAATTATTTTGATTTCATTTTTCCATTTTTGAAATACTGTATGTTTATATAGCTAATCTCCCTGAAAAACAACCTTATGGTTATTCTGTTGTGTGACCTTTCTGAGATATATTTAATTTAAATAATGATAATATTTCATTATTTATGGTATTATTAGCTATGAGTTTATTTATTTTTTTCAATGTATTTAGGTTATTGGTTTTATATGTGAAATTATAATACATATTTCGATGTCTTGGAGCTATATCGAATCAAAATGAATTATTTTTTGTTTCCTTTACGAATGTTTTCCTCCATTAACATTCACATAAACAGATAGAACGCCGTTAAAATTTTTATTATGGAGAATATATCACACCTTTATAAATATTAAAATTAGTCAATGAATATTAACCAGTATGGGTCATGGTTTTTAGGGTGATTTTTTTGGGTGAGTGATTTTTTTGGGGAACAATGAAATAAAAAGGTATTCTAATAGTTTTATTACATTAAAATGTTTATTTTTTAAATTTATTGAGGCACATGTGTAATCATGGAATTATATGTGACATCCCAATCATTTTCTAGTGGTTTGGGATGAAACAAATAGCCACTGAACAAACCCAGATGTGCCTCCATCTCGTTCGGGGCCTGGTTCATAGACCTACTGGCCTGCTGGGTCCCCTGAATATCATTTGGCCCTATAACTACTATTTAGTAGTGTATGGAAGTGTAAGGAGAAATTTCATTGAGGGTATTTCTGTCCAAAAGACTCTACCAACATTACAATGGGGTTTTATGGTAATTATTACAATTCATTCCCCAGTAGTTTTTAGAATGAGAAACAATACTCCCCCTTTCCTCTTCAGTGATTGAATCAGGTCGGATCTTCAACTGCCCGAATTTACATTTACGTAGGTATAGATTATGGATATTTTTTTTGTTTTATATGGTGATATTCAACCTATATTATCCACTTCTCATCACCTCCTTCATCTGATATAATATTCATATTTTCTAGTATAGGTTTCGTGGATGATATTTGTAATTCATCATGGAATCCTCGATATATGATAGATATTTCATGAAACATCGATAGAAGATGTCCCAAAAAGATCTTAGTTTGTTGTCTAGAAATACAAATTTGAAAGAAAAATACACCACCTCTGATATAAATTTTTAACAACCAGTCTCGGGGGATACTAAATCTGGTTCTCTAAGTTAGACCTCCACAAGACCTCAGGCACATATCCACATATGCCAGAGGCCCCCAACTAGAATATTGGGACAATGGATGTAAAATGACGAGACAATATAAAATTATAGTGTAAATATAGTACAAATATTATCAAAATATATAACAACCAATAGAAATTTTAAGCGGTATAACATAATGAAATTGCCAATAATATTCCAAGTGTAACATTATACCATAATGAAATGTGTATCCTTCATGTCATATATTCATTTAAATATCACCTCCAATAAAAATTCAATAAAAAGATTATAAACACAGTTCATGGATCAAAATAGTGATTAAATATCCTTCTCAAACCCATCAATCTAAGAAAAACCCAAAAATTAAGTCTTTCTCTTAAACATGAACCTAAAACAAGTATAATCTTCTTTGTAATCCATGTCCCATGGTGGCATGACTAGGGTGTCAGTAAAACTTATAATTCAACCAAAACAAATTTATATTGAATGTAAATGTCAAAACAATATTTTATGTAGATGCATTAGAAATGATATAAAAATAATTAGAAACAATGATTATCTTTTAGAAATTTATTAACTAACCACCTGGGGTATATTGTTCCACCATGTCATCTGAACCAACCAAACATGCTTCCTCCATAATAGAAGTCCTTCCCCCATTAATAGATGGGTAAACCACATTAATCCATATGGTAAATACATAATAAATTAATTATATACCAAATTACTATTGATGTTTTCCCATCTTTCAATACTATGCTACAAACTAGTGGGCCTAGGGCATCCGTCTGAAAAAACCCTTAGATCCAGAGCCTCTATCCAATATCCAAATAAAATAATGGATGAGTTGTCTGAGAGGATATGTATATCCAAACCATGTTATGTTGTGAATGAATCTATAATTTAAATCTAATCATTCATAATATCTTTTAAGGTTGTCCAATAATGGGTAGTTTATTATGAACTAATTACAAAGGTGCAAAACAGTTATGCTTTTCATCATAATAAACATTAAAGTATTTTCAAAATCATTTAACAATGTTAACATTTCCCTTTAACCATTTCTTATTTACCATCATTATCATATCATTAAAAAATATATGAACACACACATAAAATAAAAAGGAGGCTCAAATTAAACCCCACAATTTTCTCCTGCAATAAAAAAATACTCTTTTAATATCATCATGAAACCACCCTTAAAAACATGGGTCTTCAAATTTTATAACCCAGACAATCCCCCAAGGAAATATTTTACATTTATAACCATTTAATTGATCCATTTTCATGTTTTTAGAAAAAAGTATAACCACACCCGAAATTATAAGTCAGCATTTCTAATTAAATGAGAAACCGAATTTTAAAATTACTTTGACGTAAACACCTAATTTTTTAAAAAAATTAACCAATTTAAAAACATAATTATATTTCATTGAAAACCATAATCAAATAAAAATAAAAATTCCATAATTTAAATGATTTTGGATTCTATATAGGAATTTGACAATATCTATTATATAAATATTCCAATCAACCGTCTTGCAATGTCTAGTTAATAAGTAATAAATCCTTAAAATTAACTCTTATAATGTAACTAAATCAACATTTAATTGTTAATTTAATCAATTTAAATAACTTATCATTACGTACAGGTAGCCCTAGGCCTAGCCTTAATTCATCAATATACCAAACATTTTCTGTGAAGGATCTCATACTTCAATTTATGGCCAAAATTTCATTCAATCTATAAATACATAAAAAATACTACAAATTCGATGAAATACATATACATATACAACTTCATGACTATGGGATGCATCTTCTAGACCACCTCCCTTTTTCATGTTCAAAACCACTCAAACAAACATGTCCCTGGATTTGAACTAATAAACCATCATCACCTTGAAAATGAAAACCCTAGAAATGAGTGACATTATATTTTGAAGAAATTGGTCATCCAAAACATACTCTACTAGAAAAATGGAACGAAAATGATTCAATGTATTATCCAAGGCTTTGATTCAAATCAATAGCCACTCTAAATTCATATAAATTGAGGCAAAAACATCCATGGAGGATGAGGGAGCCATTGGTTCACAAACTAAGGTTATTGGGGTCGAATGGTAGATAAAATATGGTTGTAATGAAATAAAATTGAATGTTAAAAATGTTATAATGCACACTTTTAATTATTTTCATTATTAGGACTAATGGTTTTACTATGTACTATCTATGAAACATCCACTAACTGTAGTCATATGGTTTATAAGGGATCATGCACAATCTATTGAACTGTGAAGAGGTGATTAATATGGGTTCTTCTAAGACCACACAGTTTCTCCATCCCCCCTTGAATGGTTTACAAACCATTCAACATTCACCTACATTTTACATGAAACTAGTGCATGGTTAGTACTAACCTTGTACCAACATTGTTCCATTCATAGTCTATCCTTTTTTTCCCCATTTTCACATCATAAACAACTTGGACACCACATGACTTCTCATACTCTCAGTAAACTGTTCACTAAAAAAATTAAGGGATTTAAAGTAAAATTTAAATGATATACATGTCACATTGATGTCATGATATTAAAATAGAACCTATATTTCACAGCCACTACTAGTTCCCATGTCGATAACACAAACCTGTCTTTCTTCCAAAACATACAGACCATGTGTGTTTTCTTTCTCTATAGAACCTCACATCTATGATCAAATATATTCACCAACTACACCATGTATGAAAATTAACTCTCTAAAATTAACAGCTCTAGATTAACTACGTGTGAGGGGTTTCGTATTTACATTCTAAATATGGATACATACACCACGTTATTTTCATGAGACATGTTAGTAGGGAGTTCTCATTGATAGGAAACAACTCTGACATGATCAATATATAAAATGGGTCGATGTATCTTAAACTATGGTATTCATCCCTCCAAAATATCATTAGATTCTCTAATGGTGATATAAGAAGGAACAATTTATTAGTAAACTCAAAATCCATATGTTTTCATTTTCCATATGCATAGTTATTTAGTTGAATTTGTTCGATTTTCATAGGATATTAAATGGTTTTATCCTTTTTTGCATAACTTGTATAAGACCAGGTCTCGTCTAGTTATTTTATCCATATTCATATCAATATGTTGGTTTCCATCACCTCTACCATTACAAAGCAGTAAAATAAATTATATAAATTTTAGAATGGATAATTTTTTTATTTGAGTACTCTATAAGGGGAAGGAGTTTTTGATGACCCTTCCCAATGGGGCCCAAGCTGCATCTTCCTTGCCCAACCTCTAATAGGCCAGTGGATGGAAACTAACACTGAGTAGGTATATCACAAGCATGGGGGGAATTAGCCTATGAATTTGTACACATGAACACATATTAAATCCTATAAAATGTTGAAATTTAAAAACAACTAAACAAACATGAATTCATACAACTATGTTCCACAAATAGAGTATGCCAGGGAGTGAAAGGAAGTAAATATTGAAAAATAAAAGGAAACCAACAAGTGTCTGAAAACAAGACCAACCTAAATTTAATGATAATGACTCATATCATTATATTACAAGAATGCACCTCAAGCTGTCAGGCCTCAGTATACACCGTATGGTCCTCATCCATCTCGGGGGGCTATGTCAAAACAAAGATTGTTTATATAAGAAATGTAACTTGGGGAAACACCTGTATAGGGGTTCTCATAACAATACCTTGTAGGACATCTCGAATCAACAAAGAATACAACATAATTTTAAAAGTAATATCTTCAAATGTATATTTCATTAATTCATATAACAATAATATCAACAAATACCCAAAACAGACACACAATCTAATAGTAAGTCACTACTATAATAACAACCTAGGATTCAAGATTGATGATTTTGCATATCACTCATCAAGGAGAACACAACCCACTGTATGATAGCACTGATGACGTCTCTCTATGATTTAATTCTCATCATCTCTCTTCATAGAAGTATATTCTAGAAGTCTAAGGAGATTCAATACACATAGGAGGATCACACATAAGTCCATGGGGTATACCAAAAACCCAATTAAGATTTCCCCTCAATGTAAAGAATTGGACCGTCTGTTGTGTTAGTCATGATGATTCCAAGAACTCCAACTAGGGAATGAAGATGAATAAGAATTCCCCACATTGGACCTCATGAAAGGATCCCATCAACTCTATCCAAGAAGCCATGGTGAAGGGATTAATATTCATTGAGTGGGTGGTGATTCGATACTAACCATCAGGGATATATTTGGGTAACTTACCATAATGAAATATTCCCATGATATAGAGGAAAAATGCTCCATGACAATATTAATGGAGTTCAGGGCATGTATTAGGGGTACAAATTTAAATGCTACAACCCTAGACCATTCTCATCTGAATATCCAGTTTCCTTGTCTTTGTAATATTACATGGATTGTGGATGACCATTTACTTCAGCCTATGTATTTTTTCATGGTTATGCCCATGTACAACTATCCATGCCATGTTCGTGTGGGAGTACATGGTGTGCTCTATCCCATGTATTATATCTCTAGACTATTTAACATCTTAGGTAAATTCCAACCTAACCAAAGGTTACCACTTTGTATTTGAAATATTCCCTTGTCTTGTGATACTTATATCTTTCCCAAAACCAATGCCTCTGATAGGAGGGCCCCACAGACAGTGTAATCTTCGATTTCTTGCAGTGTTGATTAAATTTTTACATAATTAATGGTTTCTTATTGTGCATTCCATCGAGCTTCCCCTACCTCGAAATATATATTCAATATTTAAAAAAAATATAGATCTATTTTTCTAAGCCATTCAGTGGTTATTCATTAGAATTCTACATTGTAATATGTTAAAAAAATGGATTCTATTAATTTCATCACAATTCACATTCCCCGCTCGAATCATGGTGTTCCATTCTCATCTGATCTTCTCACTACTACCACCTTCTCACCCCTTTCAAATCATGTCGAGACTATATCTACAATATTGAATCATTTCTCTATGAAATGGGTGTGAAACAATTGATTTAATAGGTAGATGTTGAACCATATTCCCATAAAGAACACCCACGATGAATTAATAAAAAAGGGACAAATTCACAACCAAAAAATGTGGAAGATACAATAACCAATGTTCTTCTTGAACTTAATTTTTCACTATCAGAATGAATGTGTTGAATCAAATAATCACAATGAAATTCTCTTAATAAATCCCTACAATAATCTCATGTTGCAATACGAAAGAATTTTTGATCTATCTATAGGTTGATTGAACTATGTTCTCCATGTAATCTGAAAATTGTTTGTTAATCCAATAAAATAAACATCCTACCTATATATGGATCAATCCATGGAGATGAGTGATCTAGGGCAATTGTTATTGGAGAGATATCTGATTCTCAGTGCACATCGATCGCTGATCCATTTTCTGGTTGAGGTTCACCTGAGAGAAATCCTCCAATACTCTGTCTAAGGATTATCTAATGGATCTAGGGTTGTCAGACTAACCCTTGAATTCCATCATAGAAGTCTATGAAAACAAATTTCTGTCATTACAACAAGGAATTAAAAATAAAATAATTATTTTAATTATTTTATTCATTTAATTCCTATGACGATGATTCCAAGAACGCCTCATGCCAATAATGTTTATGTAGTTGAAAGGGAAAATAATTGTTCTGGACTCAATGGATACATAAATATTATTATCTAAGCCCTCATTTATATGTTATTACACTATTTCTATAAAAATATTATGTGAATTCAATTTAAAATATTTAATATATTTAAAACATTTATTCCAAGGACACTAGCCAATGGAATTTCACACCGTCTCAGAAAATGATCTCGAAAATAATCCACACAATTTCTGAAAATAATACATGGAAAATTAGTATCATAAAATTCCCCCCACCATGGGGCATTATTTCCCAAAAAAGCCTAAAACATTTCTATACAAGGATATGTGGGTACTAAAAATGTATCTAATCCTACCTCTACCAAGTACTCTCCCAAAGATTAATGTGCTTCCAATAGAAAAAAAGTATGGTAATATCTCCCCATCAAAGGATCCAATGTTTCCATTCCTCAATATCTACAAGGTACTCATCTAATGTAGCTCAATCCTTGATTCCTAGATTACCCTTTTTGATAATGTGTGATGATTCATGCATGTACCTCAAGAAATGTGCCACATGGATGACATTGTGTACATGGTCTCATTTTTGAAAAAACATATAAGTAGTTCAGTACTTCTCCAACTCTATACAGTATCAGGAAGGGACCAAAAAACTCAAATATAGCATGTCTCCCCGAAAAAATATTTATAGTCTACATCGACATGAAACCCATTTGAAAGCATAACCTTCATCCGAAAAATCCAAAGGCCTTTATCATCAATCATCATAAGACTTATGTGGGATCTATTCAGTCTGTATACACTCAGGGATGATATATGTCTTCTTGGATGTTTCTCATAGCAACATTGGGTCCATAATTGATGACTCTCCAAGGTTAGTCAAGCAATGTGATGACCTGTAGGGTATCCCTTAAAAAGCATCAAATGGTTCCGTACCAATGGTGGAATATAATTTTTTATAGTATCCAAACTGCACTAATGGTACTAGATCCTCCTAAATATACGAAAATTATAACATGAAATATCATAATAGGTCCTATAGAACCTAAACGGTCTCCTCATTCTGGTCATCTATTTGGTCGTTAAACGGTGTGCACAAGTGTAACTATGTCCTAAATTACTCCTGTAATCCCTTAAATTTTTGATAAGTGAATCATGAATCAAGGTCAGAAATGAACATCTAGGGAACTATATGTAGTATCTTCTTCTTTTACACATAAATACATCAGAATCCCTCTACAGAACACTGCTCTTGAATAGCTATGAAGTGGATGACATGGTGAGTTGGTCTACGAGAATCCATATAGAACGAGGTCCCCTGAATATACAAGGTAATACCATCATGAATTCCATGATATCCCATCCAACTTTATTTCAATAATCTCAAGATGTTTAGCTAAACCCACAAAAACTTAGTACCCAACCTTAACTAGATAACAAGTAAGGTATTAAGAGAGAACTCTGGAACTCCCTTCATTATTCCAAGACACAAAAACTTATATCGGAGGTCCTGATAAATATTTTACACACATGGATGTACCTCTAAAGGATATGTATGAAAATATATCATGAACTCATCCCTGAATGTTCTTGGTACAATAATTTACCCTCTTGAATGAAAAAAAAGCTCCCAACCATTGACGAATACATTAGAAGCATGTCTAGATGATATCTGAGTTTTTAGGGTCTCACAATCAAAATCCACAAGTTGTAACTCTGAGAACCGATATAAAATAGGAGGTGTAGCAACCATTAAATGTTGTTAATATTATATATCTTTATCCAAAAATGATAACATTAATGAGGGAAACTACGCTGACACCTCGTTCAGTAAATGTGAAGAAATATTATTCTGACAACATCTTCTACCACATTCCCCTTCCTAAGTGAATAGTAAATCTCAAAGTCATAATCCTAGAAGAAATATAGACATTTCCCTTATTTTATGTAATTATCATTTAGAAAGAAGCTATAATTTATACTCTTATGATCAAAATATATGATAAACCACTCGCCAATCAGGTAGTGTAACCATATCTTTAGAGTGAAGACTATTGCTACTAACTGAAGATCGTGTGTCTTGAAGTTCTACTCATGTGCTCTTAACAGATGTTAACCATATGAAGTCCCCACCTAATTATACATTATAAAAAAACAATGCATATTTCACGATGAATAGTGTAATACCACATACTCGATGCCCACCTCTAGTAATATCAATATTGGAGTTTTCATCAATATATGAATCAGCTCTAGAAACGAATGTTGGATCCTCTCTATGCACACAAAAATGGATTCCCATTTCTAGGTGATGATTTCATGGGCACTGATATCCTAGGGAATGTACGTATGAATCACTGATAATAGTGTGTGAATCCATGGAAGCTTCACACATCCATCACACTCTTGGGTGGCACCCAAGCTAAGGCCGCCTCAATAGTGGATGGGTCCACATCCACACCATCTGCTAAGATAAATTGTCATAGAAAGTGGATCTAATATATCTAGAATTGACGCTTTGAGATATTTCAAAAATTTGGTGCTCTCAAAGTATGTGTAGAACCATCCTTCAATCACATGATTGTTCCTCCTCAATGTTCGAGTACATAAGGTTATCATTGAGGAATACTACTGTGAACCAGTCTACGAAGGACTGAATGATATAGTTCATGAGTCTTATGAACAATTCTGGGGTGTTCACCGTGCGAAATGTCATCAAAAAGTAATCATAATGACTGTATTGACATCTAAATTCCATCTCAGTATTTCCTCATATCATACTCACAACTAATGTAATCATAACATGAGTTCAAATTTTGAGATCCATCAATCCCCTCACAACTAATCAAAGAGGTCATTGATCAAATATAGGGGATACATGTTCTTCATGGTCACATGGTTCAAGCACTGGTAGTTGGCACATAATCTCAGGCTCCTTTTGTCTTTATTGGAGAACAAAACTATGGATTACCATGGTGAAACAATGGGTCTGAAAAACCCCATCCATTAAATGTCCTCTAACTGTACCACAAGATCATGAAGCTCTATAGACCGATCTGATATACTAGAGTAGAAAGCGGTGTCTCCCATTTGTGTTGATCAATACATATGTCTCTCTCTTGAAAATGAGATAATCCTGAAACATCCTCCAGGAATATGTCTTCATTCACCTCCACTACTACAGGGAACTGAAAAATCATTACATCCACTACACCAAGTGTCATGTTTTATATCTGAATAGTAAATATATGCACCCTCATTTACATAAGTCAACACTACACTACATTATACTCCTATTCACAGACAATGTAAAACCAATTTCTTTACCTAAAGACACATTTGTATTATCCCCCTAACACATTCAATATGGTCATGAACTAAATATAATTGTTGAATACATTATATGGAATGGTAAGTCCTATCCCTTCTAAAAAACATATCCATATGGAAACGCTAAACTCTAAGATTTAGTTCATGCTATAGTCACAATTGTGTGATCACTGAGTCATCACTAGTAGTAGTCTCCAGGTTCATGGATTGAACCCAGTGATCAACTTGAATATCTAAATAAAAACCTAGAAATGATGAAATAAAAGAATGAATAGCAGCTTTTCTACCAATATAGTAGCTATCATAGAAAAGATATGTATAGTACCTAAAATAAATCTTCAATCATTTGAGTTCTAAGCCTCGACCACCTGTAGTTTTCCCTACTCCTATAATACTATTCCCTAAGCCTAGCATGGAACATCTGGAGGTGGTGGTGGTAATAAGTAAAATTTTCTAAAACCTCCAATTCACTTCCCTCTCCACTTCCACATATTCTGGATAAATAATGTTTATACTCATAACACTTCCTCTTCCTTGGTGCCCTATCAACAATCTCCTGGCCAGTTGTATGAAAGGCCAAACTATGATGGGAATTATTTCCAATGCCATCAGATGGGTAGTGCCACAACTCATTGGGATGACTAGACACATACTGGGAGATATGAAAGTCAAACCCTATATGACGGGACCTCCTCCAAAATCATCTCACATGTCATGGTTCCTATGATTAATATCAACACCCTGGTGTGGAGGTCTCTACTACTACATGACCACTACTAGAAACCACTGGCTATGTCTACTCATAATAGAAACTATAAACCACCAATAATCACTCTAGAACCCCACCATATGTATGAATCCATAGATGATAACACTTTCCTAGATGTCTCTTTGTAGTCCCCACTCGATGGTTTAATACTAAATTAACTAATCACAAACCAGATCCATCAAGTACCTATAGGGGATGGTATACTTTAATGAATACCCATATAATGTAACACTTCCCATCAAGAGCGGTAGTAGTTTTTGGATTCATACAGCTCTCACTGTAGTTGGAGATATCTCCTCTCAAAAGAGGTTCTAAAACTCTGAGCATTCCAGAGTTTCCATGTCATAAAACATGGTCACCAAACCCCTACAACTTCTTGCTAACCAATGATAATGACTAGGCAACTGGACCATCATCTGATCTATCGGTGTCCGGACCAGATAAAGAACTCAAATCACCATTTAAATCTAGTCAGCAATTTCTTGTGGGTTGTTCTGACCTTGGATATTGATTGGTATTTTTCAATGAAAATCATGAAGTGTGATCTTCCTGTGCACCTCATCTATTGGTACAATGAGTACCATCAGTTTCCCAATTGGCGGTGGTATAGATGGGGCACCACATATAGAAAACATCTCTAGAAATTTTCCCTATATTGTATCCTCAACTCTAAGGGAATCACCGACATGATCATGATTCTGAATCCTAACTAGCGTACATAGAAGGGGGATTTATAAAGTAATCATGATGTACCATAGTCAATTACTATATCTAGAGAGATGACTCAAGGACATGGAAACCACAACCCATTCATATTTGATTCATGCCAAATTTTTCTACTATATACAATGATCACATGTACAGAGTCAAAATTTATGTGCTCAGAGTCATGGTGTATAGATATGTCGACCCTCACACCAGCATTGGAGTCCCCTATATGAAATCTGAAATTGAATCACATAACAGTGTTTCCCCAATCCAATATCAATAACTTGAAACCAAAGGTTGAAATGACTCCATTGATTACACTCTATCACAACTACTCCCAAAGGGGTTTGAGCCACAACTCCCCAAGCCAGCCTATAATAGGAAAAGGGTTTTCAACTAGCATGGAGTAGGTATATTACTAACTTGATAGGACTTAGCCAATGTACTTATACAAATTCACACATCTCCAAGATCATAAAATGAAAGAATTTAAAAATAACTAAAAAAATAAATTCATACATCTAAATACCAAAACCATGGAATGAAAGGAAGTAAAATAAAGTAATTTAGGACAAATTCAATCCCACCATAAATACTCTGAAAACAAGTCCTTCCTAAAAGTAAATACAACGACTACTATCAAGATACATCGAGAACACACCATAATCAGTATGGTCGCACTAACCACCATCTGTTCCTAGTTAATATATGACTCTATAAAAGGATCAATCATATACAAAATACATGACATTTTCATGAAGATAATGTGCATGGGTGAGTATAAGAGTAACTAGAATGATATTTTGAAACCACAAATCAAAAAAAAAGTTAATAGTAAGCTCTATAATGGTACATGTGTACAATACATATAACATTAATGTAATATATAATCAAAAAAGACACACAATAAATTGGTTTGTAATAACTATAATTTCAATCTTGGATTGAATCTACATGATTCTACATAACACTAGATGAGGAGAACACAGTCCATGAGTTTGATATCAATAATGACATATGTGTGATATGTAATTTTCATTGGGATACTTTAAATTATTATACACTAAAAGTATTAAGAGATAATATATACATATGAGGATCACACCCATTTTCATGGGGTACATTAACAACTAAATCTAGATCAACTCACTATGAAAAGGATCAATAGCTATGTTGTGTTGGTAATGATGATACCAAGAACACCACTGAGGAAATGAATATTACTGAAGGATATCACTCTTATCCTCATATAAGGATTCCAAAAACTCTATACATGAATTCATAATGAAGGTATAAATTCATATATAAAAGAGGTGATTCAATAAAAACCCTCAAGGAATGGATGTAGGTAAGGCACAATAAATAAACATGTCCAAGATATAGAAGACATGGGTTAGAAGTGAAAATTTATGTTGTACCTGGTGTGTATTTTGGGTGCACACCATGCCCCTCATTCCCTAGGTTCTTCCCATGTAAATAACTTGTGTCTATGACCATGTTACAATAAATGGAATGTGGTTGATAGTGTACTTATTCTTGATTACCACTTCATAGTTATGCAATGTATACCTGCAAATTCCATGTTCAACATGGATTACATAACATGTTGTATCCTTTTTACTCCATCCATTGTTTGTGTAACCTCTGAGGAACAAGAAATGTGATGTTTATATCACTGTGGAATCCCAATCCACTACATGGAGGTACCGACAAACTATGTAATCCTATATTACACTATATGTTGATGTTCTTTTTCTAGAAAACATGTTTCATCAACTATTTTCACATTAGATATTTTTAACTTAAAATATAGCCTCAAACTCATAGAAAATTTTTATTTTATTATGCTCTAGCCTTGAAGTGTCTTTTATCTAGAATTTGGACTTTAAATCCTTTCAAAAAATAGATTTCATTGATCCATTAAATTTTCACTTTTCCCACCCAAATCAGGGCCTTCCAATATAATCTGATACACACCTACTTCCATTGTCTCACCACAATCACATCCCACATAGCCTATATCAAAAATGTTGAATCATTGGTACCATAAACGGGTGTCCACCCATCTATTAATTTAGTGTATGTTGAATAACAATCCAACAAAGAACATCGGTGATGAATGAAGAAAAATAGAGGAAATGCACAAACAAAAAAATTAAGAATAAACCTCGTCAATTTTTCTTGTTTTTCACAATCAATATCAATTACAGTGACATCGAATCATCCAATAATAAAAAATTATATCACTTAATAAATCCCCACAAAATATCATTTTTTCAATACACACAATCTACAGAAAAATATGTTGGTTGATTGACCCATGTTCATTGTAGAAACCGATTACATGGAATAAATCCAATCAAATAACTTTTCTACGTCGATATGTATTGATCAAAGATAAATAATTTTCATCTCCCATTGTTGTTAGAGATATCTCTAAATATTTTTTCACACTGATTTTTTTTCATGATCTGGTTGTTGTTCTACTATAAGAGATCCTCCAACACCCTCTCGAAGGATTCTCCAATGGATCAAGATTTATTGGGATAACCCTAGAATTACATCATAATTGTATACATAATGACATGCCAGTTACAATGTAAAAATATTAAAAATAAAAAAATTTATTTAATCTATTTTTCATTAAATGTTTGTCATGAATATTCAAAAAACACCATGCACCGAAAATGGTTATGTGAAACCTAGTATAAAACACTTGTTATGAACTCAATATTTCCATTAAATTTATGATATAATCCCCCTTTTAGAATTAATTACACTTTTTCAGGAAAACAACACATGTGTTTAGTTTTATATTTTTATATATATTTCAAACATTTATTTCGGGCACACTGGTCCTCAATGACTAATGTCATCTCATTGAATGGATTTAAAAAAATTCTTACAATATCAAAAAATAAGAAATGGAAAGTCATATTCACTATAGGGTTTATCCATGTATCCATGAAAATCGATTGAACATGATCTAATCATATAATATAGTGTTAGAAAGTAGATTTCAGGCATGAAACCAATGAAATGGTGGAATGTAGCCATGATGTTCAATTTTGTTTATAATTCTTGATGACGACCTATCTAAAACATCAAAGTAAAATAATAGGATTTCTATTAGTTAAAATTGATTGTTGAACATCATGAAATATAAAAACTTAAATTATGTATATCTTAGTGATTTTATCAAATGAAAAATCCATCTTGATAATAATGAAATGTGGAAAAGTATTATGGTGATCGACTAGAAAAAATTTGTTGTCATTAACATCACATGTTATGGGAATTCTGATGATGAAATCCATGTATATGTTATAACATTTACATACTATTATGTGAAATTGTTTAATAATACCCTTATACTATTGTCATTCATTAATGGATTTCTTGAAATACATGCATTGAGATCAAAACACCACAATCTCTCTCTACTTCTAATCCCACTATATAATTTTCATTAAATATCTATATGTTTTAGTGATTCCAGGAAGAATAGATAATGATGAGATATTTATATCATCCATAATTTCTATCATTAGTTGTTGTTTTTATGGGACATATATCTGGGAAACAATACTTATAACTCCATCATCTACAATGTAGTACCCCAAAATATTCACATACTTCTTCTATAATGTCTGAACATATTTTTGAGCCTCTTTACCCTCTAAAGAATGGATAGATGAGAAGTTATTTGATCATCTTAGGATGAATATCATTTTATTATTCCCATAACCATATTTTTAATGACCAGGAATATTGGATCCCTATCTACCCTATTCATGGATAGAGTTTGAAGATAATTTCCAATAAGGGAATATACCACATTTACCATCATACCAGGTTGATAATGTGTTGAACGATCATAATCCTTGATTATCTCCAAACACCATAACGATGTAGAGATATTTTGACCAAATAGTTAATGAGAATATCAATAACACCAATTATATATCACGAGTTACATATTTCTTCACATGGATCATTAGTTGGTGGGGGGTATAGTCAATCAGATATTTATTTGGCATGAGTATACAACCCATTCTCTATTTATATGCATAATATTATATCATATATCATTCCTCAATAGATGGTAATTTGATATCAGGAGTAGTTATAAGACACTTCTAAATATCATTAAAACATGCATCAAATTCTTCATTTCTAGGAATCAAATGACATTTTTAGTGTTATAATGGTTAAGATGCATGAAAATCATGATTCGTTTCTCCAAAATTAATGGTAATTTACAAATATTGTCATATATGTGGGTCTACGAAACCATTCAATCAACCCAATTTTTTAGGAATCCATATATATCTGTTTTGATGTGATTATATTAGCCATTAATGTTACTTGGTTCAACAAGAACATTGATTTAATATACAATTCATGAATCGTTTCATACCATAAGGTCATTAGTATAGTATTAAAATACAACACAAGTTATTATCTTATTTTTTAGTAGATAAGTATATAATCAATATCGGCTACCCAGAATTTCAGGAGGTGACCTAGAAAGAATATGTTAATCAAATTCATGTATATTTTTAAAGAATTATTGATTCCAAATGGAATCATTATGAAATTGTAGTGCCCATAACTTGTAAAATTGAGTCTTATGGATATCCTCCCATGTCTCCTTAACATAATAGTATCCTAAAAAATAACAAAATTATATAAAAATATGGATCCATGAAGAAGATTAAAAAAGAAATAAATTCATGAAATATGAAACATTTTTTTATTATGTTCTCAGTTGTTTCACAGAAATTGCTACAATGGTGCATTGACAC
Source organism: Viscum album (assembly GCA_963277665.1). NCBI lineage: Eukaryota > Viridiplantae > Streptophyta > Magnoliopsida > Santalales > Viscaceae > Viscum > Viscum album. Next base: position 2,010,063,457 of record OY728127.1, on the reverse strand, counting down.
ATCTATCTTATAGATAATGTGTACTAGTGCAACCCATGTTTAATAGATGGGTGTATATAATCTTTATTTAGATTATCATATATTTGTTTCTTTAGTGCCTAAAGTTAAATAATATCCATTCTATATGGTGTCCTCAATATTGGAAAATTTACATGTATAATTATTATTTGAAATTCAACATCTCGGCTAAGAGGAAAACATGAAAAAATCTTATGTGAATACATTATCATATCCCCTAATGTAATTTTCATCTAGGAATACCATTCTTATAATCTCAATAATTTTTTATAGATATACTTTATCACAATAGAATAATATCCATGAATGGGATTTTAGTACTACAAAAGGATAATCATCATCCAATCACTTGAATAGAAATGGAGGATGATTCACGATATAGAGGGTGATTTCATTCATGTTCTAATTGATGTTGTCTCTATGTAAGGAAAACATATCCATTCACAAAATTGAAATAAATTCATCTAAAATAAATATAAAAATGATTTATTATATGTTCATACAAAATATAATTATAGGGTAGGAGTTATATACATTATTGAAAATAATTTTTCCATTTTTTGTTATCTCCGACAGTTATACATTCATTATTTGCGATGGTGTTTGAATATTTTTAATAATCAAGCAAGACATGTATGAGTGCATAGAAAAAGAAAAAATAGTACTTTCACTATTATTGATTTTATAACAGAGTACATATCACAACTTATTTGTCATGATCCACATCCACATTTGTGATGGCATAATCCCTTCTATGATCCCTAGGACTTGGGGTGGGGGGGTCAGGTTATTACTTTTCATCCACAACCCTTGGAATAATGTATTGAATCACATCGTATTAATGATCATTGTTGTTGAAACATTGGACCATGGTTTACTGTTTTACCACACAATTAGTACCATCCATTATATTGTAATGTTTATCCAATAAGAAATTGCTAGCTAGGTGTCATTACTACCGATGTAGAAGGTATTTTGTCAACCCATTCAAAAATTTATAGTGTGCTTCTTCCAATACATTTGAAAGGTGTGACACTAAAATTTAATACCATCATTATATTTCTCCATTGAAATTAAAATTTTACCTCTACATTTTTCTACATATCCCCATGATACACTTGAGAATTATAAATCTCTATTTTCAGCATTGGGGGAACATGGTGCAATTTCTTCGTGACTATGAGACACCAAAATAGAAACAGATTTTTATAGACATGCCTTAAGACCACCAAAGAAGATGTCAAAATTACCTTTTCGGGTAATGAAAACTTATAAGTGTATCTGAAATCTCTTTGGGTGTTTTCCTTAATTTCCCAGATATATTTTTTATCCTTTTAATTCTTCAAATAGAAGTATATCTCTATTTTTATTATGATGGAAAACATTTATTGATTTGTCTTCCATAATCCCTTCTAATAAATCTCCTTGTCCTCCTCCTAGAGATTTATATTCTTGAACAACATCCAGGATTTATAAAAATCCCATTCTAAATGATAAAAATTGATTGAACCCTTCACCATCCAATATAATTGAATGGATATGAAGATCGTTTCATTGATATTGATCCATTATTATGTAATTAATTAATCATAAGATCCATTGAATGTTAGATACATTTATTGTATATCTTTATTAGTTTTAATATACTATTTTATATGTGGATTAAAGATTTCCACATTAATTAGTTTTTTAATCCAAATGAGATTAAATTAAGAAATTATTGTTACAAAGTTCCCAATTCCTACCACCATCGGTATTGGAATCTTGTTTTTATAGTTATGAAATTTACCCTCACATTTGGTTTTTCAATCGGTTCCACATATTTAATGAAATTGATATGAAAAATTGAATATTAAGGATGACAATTTTAAAACTAGTAAACCCATAAATGTGAAACATTGAATATTAACATGAGGACTCATAAATGATATATATTCCTTAACCAAATAATATTTATAATTCAATATATGTTCTCCTTGATCAATTTCCTATTATAAAAACTATTGAAAATTTTTATTCACTTAATAATGATTCATAATTATATTTTCATTTTAAAAAATCATATCTTCTCGGAGTGTCAAAATACGTGTCAATCAAGGCCCATTTTTATGGATTAGGTGATGATTGTTTCTTCATCAGATCTTCAGTTTCAGGGTTATTAACAACATGTACATCTTTGATAGAGACCCATCTACTTGAATTATCCACATAAGTAACTATTTGCTTTAATGCACTTAATCAATAACCTTCCATATTTAGGGATATTTTATTTTGATTATACATATAACTATGTATTTAACTTTATTTTTAAAAACCGAATTTTAAAAGTAATTATACCTTCCATTGATGTAAATTATGATTACTGTTATCATTAATAGAATTTATTTCATTAGTTATTACATAAAAGAACACTTTTTATAACAAAAATGATCAAGAGGCCTGGTGTATTTGTGAAATTTGGTGCATAACATAACAGTATAAAATATGTATACATCAATAATATTTAAAACATAGTCAACATGATTCTTAAATTAATCTTCAATAAAAACTACAATGGATAACAAGAGGAAAAATATAAGATAAGGGTGACCTATACAACCCGACATGGGAAAAAATTAATCATAACATACGAAGGTATTCCATGACAGTATATATGAATTTAAATAGAATATAAATGCATTGAAAATAATAATCATAAATATTGTTTCATGATTCAAAATGATAGCATAATCACAACATCGGGATTTGGCAATAACATTAAACAAGACATCACAAACAGAAGTCAAGAATAACCTCTAAGACATCAAAATACAGTTAAAAGGTTATATAACGGATTAGGGTTATTACATGATCCCATATATTACATCCCATTAGAATAAAAAAATTACCTAATACATTGGAGTGCTATATAATTATGGGCACACCTATCCCTATCATAATAATCACATGAAAAAGTATTCCACATATTTCATTAAATATAGTATCATATCTCATAACATTTAATACCATGATTAATAATTTTATAATATATAACGAGAATTTATTAATCATAAAGATATTAGTATATACAAGATAATAGAATTTAGTTGAAATGTTTATGGAATTCACAATAAAAACTTTTCACATGGAATAAAGACATGATATTTTCAACAGCATCACAGATGTACATAATGAATCCTTGGAAGGAATAATGAGAGTAAAAGGTATCAAAAATCACATTTAAATAATAATTCATATAATATTTATATGTAAGAACCTAATCCTACAAAAAAAATTCATTAAAAGTCATTAGATAAAAAGGGTACTTTAATTAAATTTTGACAAAGGAAAATCTATGGATAATTTTGGCAATAAAACAAGGGTAAAAAATGAATCATGAGAGAGATTAATGATTGTTCAATGTATCTATAATAAAATAATAATAATAATGTAACTAATATGGATGTGTAAAATTATATACCATAAATTAGAATCAATTTACAAAATTTATGATATAAAGACGGTGCTTAAATAAAGTCATGCGAGATAAGATCCCTCACCTTAATAAGGTGTTTCAAAAGTCATGGAAGGAAAATAATTTGAGATTGAGGGAACCATATGTGGGATATTAAGTTGAAAAGGAATATTACTATCATGATTAAATGTTTTTGAGTGATATTTAATGAGAACTTTGGGGGGTTTATAATGGAAAAGAGAGGGGAGTTTGTTATTTTTATGAAAACCTAGGTTTTGTACTCTATACAATATTGTAATTAGACTAGAAACATTCCCTTTTTTCCAATTTTTCAACTTAAATGGAGTCTATTTAAATATTTCATATGTCAAAAATGTAATTAAAATAAAATAATACCCTTGGTGATGTGAAAGTGAGTAATGTTTACAAGGAATTTATTTTATAAACTTAAAATATAATATAGGTTTTAGAGGATTCATAAACGACTTATAAAATTAAAAAATTAATAAAAACCCATTAAATTTATTATTTAAATTATATTTTGTATATTAAAACTTTTATATAATGTCTTAAATATCTTTTGGTCCATTATTATATTGAAACACATATCGTATATTTATACATTATTTAGTTTTTACACGGAAATTCAATTTTCAGTGAGAATTTTGAAAAATTAACCATTGGATAATTCAAATGATATAATATAAAAAATAATATATATTATATAAAATAAATTCTATAAATATTTTAAATTAAAATTCTAAATTACGATCCTCATTAATTGAAAAATACTGTTTTTCTGACAATAACATTTTTCCGACCATTAAAAAAATTATCTTTAACTTATTCAAATTATTTTTTTCATTTATATTTATAATATATAATTTAATTATAATTATTTATGCAAATATTATTTATTTAAAAAATTCACATATTCATTAAAGGAAATGTCTTCATAGAAATTTAATTTTTCAAAAAATTATAATCTCAGTTCTGTCATATTAATATCTATTTTATATCTAACCCATTACATATTCATTTAAAATGTGAAGTAAATAAAGAATAAAAATAATTAATATTTTATTTAAATGAAATATAATTCAAATTGATACTATTTGGGTTAAGATAAATATCTCATTTTAGACAAGAAATATCCCTAATGGTAAGGTCTACAATGGTGAGATTATTATGAGGCGGTTCAGCGAAAATGAGTTTGGCCATGATATTGATGATCATGAAATTCTCCCTTAAAAGGGTTCGCTCATTCTTTAGTCGTTATATGATGTATTTTGATGGATCCAGTTAAAATCAATGAGTTTATATATCCACTGTATTCTCATATTAATGGGATTTATAGGGTATGATCCCACTCATCGAGTCAATGTCTTCTTTTTATCTCATCAATAGGTAATTATCGTATGCCTTAATATATATCATTTCAATGAGTACATATGAAGGGTCATAATTATTAAATATATTTTAAATTTTATAGGATATAAAAAATAAATCCATGTGTTTTCTATAGTAACATTACATAATATGGAATTTGTCTCAATATAAAATATAATTTCATCTACAAATTTTTAGGTTGTTTTAGTAGATCAGTGATGAGTGGATAATCACCATGTTTTCCTTTGGTTATTATTGGCGCCAGAAAATACAGCCCGAAAGAAAGGAATGAAAAAGAAGGTCGGTGCGCTGCCTCGCAAAGCTCCGCTGCGAAGCACCCACCTGAAGCGCCCCGACCATTGTGGCCTCGCGATGATCCTGAGGCGGTAATGCTCTGTGAATGCATTTGACGTTCGCGAGCCGCCACGAAGCTCCTAAGGCGGTAATGCTCCGTGAACGCATTTGACGTTCCCGAGCCGCCGTGAAGCTCCTAAGGCGGTAATGCTCACGAATGCATTTGACGTTCGCGAGCGCTCCGCGAAGCACCGAAGGTGGCGTGCGAGTTCTGCTTCATGGCGCCCCTTCCCTATAAATACTGGACTCCCCCTAAGTCCCGAAAACGGAAAATCCGAACATTCGGCTTCTCCTCTCCCGAATCACGAAGCACCCTTTGCCCCGGGAATCATGGGCTCTGCGAGGTATTTCTACATCGCGGGATGCCTCTGTTTTGTCTCATTTTGAGCCCCTCTTCTGAGAGGGATGCCCTTCGCGAAGCTCAAGGTCATTCGCGAAGGAAGGGGATTCCCAAGGGAACCCAGGAAGCTGCGGAGCGTTTATGCTTTGCGAAACACCCAACCCATGCTACTGATCCCGATGCTAAGGCAGGATCACTACACATCGGGATGCACACTGCTTCGCAGGACCCTGCTTCGCGAGGCACCCCTTCTTCGCGAGGCATTGCTCCGCGAACATTGTTCCCCTTCGCAAAGCACCTTCCACTCTCACATATGCCCCATGATAAGGCCAAGGCATTCCACTTCGCGAAGCACACTCCTCTGCTTAGCGATTCCTCTTCCCATGCGACCCTCCAGGTTTGCACGATGTGATTTCAAAGTCCTATGGACAATACCACCCGTAGAGTTGCTTCGCCTAATGCTTCTTCTCATAGGCACGCTAACGTCTATTGCTTCTTCGCATAGCCACGCTAATGTGGACCCCTTTATGGTTCATTCCACGACCCCCCTTAACCATGGCCTTACTGGTACCTTCCCTTCCCCAAGGACCAGAGGGTGCCGGTTATGTAAGTCCTAGGGGGTGGAGTGAACCCGCTTCGTCCGAGCTGCAGGACGTTAAACTGCCAAGAACCACGTCCTTAACACATGACGTTAAACTGTGATCTGAACTCGTCTCCCTCACGAAGGGTCCCCCCAGGTCGAACATTCTTTACACCACTCGTCTCCACGGGAATGGAACTCTTCCGCACATGGAATGAGATCCTCCTTGTCAGAGTGGTGTATGTTCGTAGGGGAAGGGCTGCCTCAGAGCGTAAGCCCCTAACCTTTCGTACGGATGATTTCACCCGTGCGTCTCCATACTTCCCACACTGCCAAGGTCAGTGGAGGTCGTGATAGGGAATGAGGCACCTCCCATCATTGGACATAGGTCCCTCTTTCCCGCGCTTCGTCGCACTTTGGGCCTCCATCCTGGAGTAAGTCCCAGCACCATGGGCAACCTAACGCGTAAGCCCCTCTTCGCTTCTCACGGACGCATCCTTCGCGACGTGATCGTCAGGTCCTTGCAACCTCTTGTTTCTCACACCGAGCATGACTCACGTGGGCTTAGAGTGAGCACCGACCCTGACCACCCATCACCAGCAAACTACGAGGACTTTGATCCATGTCAAGGCATGGTACGTAGGAACCCTCCATGAGGTTCAAGCCCACCCGTCATTTCATGTCGGGTCTCACCCCGTCCAGAAAGACGTTAAACTGCATTCTGGTCCAGTGGTAAGCCGTTGCGACCCATCCCAGCGAACTACGAGGACTTTGATCCATGTCAAGGCATGATACTTAGGAAGCCTCCATGAGGTTCAAGCCCACCCGTCATTTCATGTCAGGTCTCACCCCGTCCACCAAGACGTTAAACTGCATTCTGGTCCAGTGGTAAGCCGTTGCGACCCATCCCAGCGAACTATGAGGACTTTGATCCATGTCAAGGCATGGTACGTAGGAAGCCTCCATGAGTTTCAAGCCCACCCATCATTTCACGTCGGGTCTCACCCCGGTCCAGCATGACGTTAAACTGCAATCTGGTCCAGTGGTAAGCCGCTGCGACCCATTCCCACCTGAACTACGAGGTCTTTCATCCATGTCAAGGCATGGTATGTAGGAAGCCTCCATGAGGCTCAAGCCACATTACTCGGTCGTTCATTCACGTCGAGTTTCGCCCTCGTCCAGCATGACGTTAAACTGTATACCCCCCTTTGTCCCGTATGACATTAAACTGCACACCCATTCCCACCTGAACTACGAGGTCTTTGATCCATGTCAAGGCATGGTACGTAGGAAGCCTTCCAGAGGTTCAAACTCACCACTCATCGGACCAAGGTCCACTTTCACGTCGGTCCACCAAAAAAGCCCCATATGAACTACGAGGTCTTTGATCCATGTCAAGGCATGGTACGTAGGAAGCCTCCACGAGGTTCAAGCCCACCCATCATCCAATTCACATCGAGTACTACCTATGTCCAGCACGACGTTAAACTGCAACTCCCGTCCGACGGCAAGCCGTTGTGACCACCCCGAACTACGAGGTCTTTGATCCATGTCAAGGCATGGTACGTTGGAATCCTCCCATAGGTTCAAGCCCATCTCTCATCGGAACAAGGTCCCTCATTTACGTCGGTTCACCGACACCCACCGCCCATTGTTTATTCATGTCAGGGTTCACTATCGTCCCGCATGACGTTAAACTATATTTCAACAATTCTTTGAACTACGAGGACTTTGATCCATGTCAAGGCATGGTACGTAGGAAACCTTCCCAAGGTTCAAGCCCACCACTAGTGGACCCACGTGTCTACTTTCACATCGGTTTATCGACATCATCCCGAACTATGCGGACATTGATTCCCTACCACAAGGATACATAGGAAGCCTCGTCAAGGCTCAAGACCAACTTCACCGTCACCCCTGTGATGGTCCCATTCCACTCCCTCCACTCCATTCATCAACCTATCACCCGTCCCGATTCTCGCCCGGACCGCCTTGTCCCGGTGAGACCATGTCGGTACACTTTTCCTCGTAGCCATCCACGGGCTGGCCCCAGTATCGTCATCCCTTCAAGGAGGATCCCTCAATCCAATCTATCCTAGATAATGCTCTGGTTGGGTTGATTCATCTCCGCTAGATGTTAAACTCGCGGCATACCTTGTGTTGAGCACGGGAAGCTGAGGAAAACCTCAGATATGTGTCTATGACATATAATTCCCCGCGCTCGATGTGGGATGCCTCGGGCCTCCACGCCCTCGAGAAGCCTTGTTACCAAGGATAACAGACAGACATGCCAGGTACCCCAGCATCCAGACACGCTACTGATGCATCAACGTGACTACTCCCCTGACTGAAGGTTGCTGCCCTGATGGGACCCTTTGGAATGTCCCGACAGAAGCAGTGCAACTAACCGGCGTCCATAGAAACATGGGACTGGGAAGAGTTTCACGAACTACGTATTAAATCTATGAGGGAGACCCGAACTAGGTGACGAGTTCTGAGGAGGAATCCGCAGGAGGAAGAACCGACATCCCATCATCCCGTTTTGATCAAGGAGCAGATGTCCCTGAATAAGGAGCGAATGACGCCCACCTTTGGAAAGCGGGAATGCGGGGAAATAGAAGCGCCGCACGTCCTCCCCCCCAGATACGGAGCGGAACGCGCACGCGCGCCCCGGCGGAAAGCGTCGGAAACAGAAATGGTGAACCCGACGTGAAATGCTTCTCCTCAATATGGAGATTAGTAGTGTTCGAGACACCAGTAGATTGACGTGTCACTGGATCCAGATATCTGGTGCCTGGTCCCGCCAAGCAAATAGCGGGCCTATCGTGAAACTCACCGGAAGTCGGGGTAGTAGAACGTGGGGCACTCCGCTCTGTAGCATGTTGGCGTGGATCCTTCTTACAGACGTGGAGAATGGAAGGATGATGGGGCAGTGGCTATCAATCCTTTTCCTCTCAGTACTGATGAGTCGATCCCTTCGTTTCTCAGGAACCAGGTTGATGTTACAGAGACGAGGTCACCATCTGCTCCTCGCCCACGCAATGGCAGGTGAAACACCGCCACGACCACCCCACGTAGTGCCACTACCACGACGACGGCCGCTACATCGCGGAATACGGGGAACCCACGTCTCCTTTCCCCTTCAGAGGTCATCCAACGAAGGGTGATCAATAACCTCGTGCGCAGGTATGAGGAAGAAGGGGTCATACCAACCCGGGATATGGCCCGCTTGGACCTAGAGGCCTCCAGGCCCGGCCGTCAACGCCGCCCTGACAGGTCGCGCAGGGAGCCCCTGCTCCCCACCCCAACATTCAACCGTTTTGGGAGCTTGTCTCTGGAACGCCTTGACGACTCCTCGCCTTACGCTGGAGAGGCGGGCGTCGTCCGGATCAGCCCGCTCAGGGCCCTGACCCGAGGGCCCCAGGCGAGGGCTCCCGCCCGGCCGCGTCAGCGCCGCCGTCCGGCCCCATAGGAAGAGCAGGCCGGCTACGTCCCTGCACCACCTGCACCTGTTCGCCTGACCCGACGTCAGCGTCGGGCCCGGGCTGAGGACGCTCGCCCGGGCGCGTCGACGTCGACAGCTACAGTGGCCTGAGCCACCGTCGACGTGCATCGTGAAGCCCCTGCATACACCGAGCAGGGGCACTCCTTCAACCAACCAGGATTGAGACCCCAACCGCCCCACGGGCAGGCTGGGCTGACTCTCCGGGTTGCAGGCCCAAGTGGTGATCGCTGCGAGCTAACCCGGGGTAATGTCACCCCGTACGGAGGTCCTCCCCGTACCATTACTCCACAGAGCGTGGGCCTTCCCCGCTCTGAGGTTCGTCATGGAGGAATGCCTCGTGCTACCCCCATCCCGCAGGAAGACCTGCCCCGCGGCAGTGACGCTCAGCGCAGAAACATTTCCCCGCCCACTATACAGGGTATGGAGTACATCCTCCTGCCCCCGGCCGCCATCCTGAAGGCACTGTCCATCCGGTCCCTCTCCAACGTGGGGGACCTCCCTACGTCCTCTCTGCAACCGGCAAAGGTCCTCCTCGCCCCAGCAACTCAAGGAGTGAAGGTCAGCCTCGCTCAACTCACATCTATCATGGAGGTCCTCCCCATTCTCCTTCCGATTCCAACAGAGGCCCCGCCCACATGGGTACTGTTCACGGAGGTTCTCCCCATGTACCCTTCGACATTTGCCCCGGTGCCCCTCGCACCCCGGCTATCTCGAGTGGGGGCCCTCTCCGCCACGACGCCAGCGCCGCCCCGAGGCTTCCTAATGGGATCAACCCTATCCCGAAGAGACGCCCCGGGGAGAAGAGCGGGTCGTCGCCGCCACATGAAGAATCCTTGGAATGCCCAGGTGTAGATCAAACCTGCCCGCTTCTTCGACTCGGAAGCGGAATGCGATTCAGCGATGGAACCTTCTCCCCGCTCCTCCGTATCAAGGACTGGGGCCGGAACCAGATGCGTTAGCCTCATTCTCCCAGAATTTGAGGTCCACAAGATTCCCGTCTCTCTCCGCAGGTACATCCAGGAGGAAGAAATCCTGGGAATTCCACAAGTCTTGACCGCGCAATCACCGCCTTTGTCACCATAAGATCCCTCTACCTCTACCAGAGATCACGGAGAGTTATTTTGGGGGCCAACGACGGTAGAGCGACGACACGACCTGTCGCAGGTAGCCATGACCCCTGTTCCGGAAGCTGTGGTTATCAACTCGTCGTATCGTGAAATCGTGGCCAGGTTACCTCACTCCTCGGAGGATGGCCCAGAATTCGGCGTCCAGTCAGCTCGTTTGCCGTATTCTCCACCGCCGAGCTTACTATCCCAGAGGTCCGCCTCGGTACCGCTACTGGTCCCTCAGCCGCCCCCGGTTGACGAGTGGGGAAACACAGGGCCAGACCCTGAGTCCGAGCCCAGGAGCTTCTAGAGTATTCTTGCAGCGGATTACTTCCCGGAGAAGTTCTGGCAGACGACGACCCTGAATTTCCACATACCAGAGTATCTTACCCCTGAAGAAGTGTGGTTCTTTTGTCGAACCCTATGGGCGACACACTTCTGCCTCCGTTACGAATGTGTGTTGTATCCTAGAAGTCAAGTGCACTTCGAAGAAATCGACGAGCAGTGCCGCCTGATCGATGTGGTCGTACTTCTTGTGGACCAGCACCCTGAGTCTCCATGCCACTAGAGCGCCCTTCAACGAAAATGCGTTTAGAGTCTTAAAGAACTCTTCAGAATTGTCAGGGAAGCCACCCCCCATGTGCAAGTCCGTGGTTGGGGACACTATGCTGCTCTCCTCTATGACCCTATCTGACGGTAGCCCGATTCGCTATGTGACATCGAGGACATGCCCTCAAGAGGGGTTGCAGTCCACATGGCCGACGTTGTGGATAAGGAAGATGAGATTGAATTCCTTGATGGATACTTACCACCAGAGGGCATACTGCCCCTGCTCGACCCATCAGGGAGAGTTACCCGTCAGCAGAGGAACCTGGTAGGCCTCCCCGTACCCACCGAATCAGTGGTACTCGGTCGAATCACCGGCAAGGGTAAGGAGCATGTCAGAGATGTCAAGCACTCCGACCCGTCTGCCTCTTCACAGAAGACGAAAGAGGATCCAGAGAAGGCCACGTTACGCCAGCAGCTTGCTGAGCAGAAGAGGCTAGTTGACGAACTCTTGGCTGAGCGCGCCATAGAGCGGCGACCCGACTATGGTAATCCCAGGCCGGGGCAGCAGGGGCAGGAACAATTCCCCCCTGGTGAGATGCCCCCTTGCATCCCTGATCATGCTACTGTCGTAGACAGGGTAGAAGCCGGAATGTATGGAAAGATGGCGCGATACGTCTCGCCAAATCCCCCCGAGCGACGGGGCAATCTGAAAAATCCAATCCGGGTTCCCCCAGTCGCCCCGCAGGTCGTCCAGCCAGTTGACCCACGAGCGGCCGAAGCCGTCTACCGTGTTGAAGAACCAGGAAATGAACTTGTGGTTAGGGATCCCCATCAAGACAGGTACCCCCACCCGGAGGATCTTATCGCGGCACTCACAGCCTTCCTTGAAGCGTTGGAAACGCGGCAGGTGGCGGTCCCACCGGATGGAAAGCCTTATCACGCGTGGGTGGACAATATGCCCGCACATCCGGGTTTTGGGAACCCCACTAATTCACCCTTCAACTGGACAGGGGACCCACCCCAGCACTTGGCTCATTTCTCTTCCAGGTGTGGCCCCATGCTGGGGACCCCGGCTCAGCAAGAAGCCGCCAAACTCTGATGTTTCGTACAGACATTGGAAGGTTCGGCATTCGTCTGGTACAGCCAGATCCCTATCGGGTCGGTAACCGGTTGGGAGGATCTTCTCCGGCAGTTCTTATACCAGTTCATCTCCACCACATGAAAGACCAGCATTGCAGACCTCTTCAAGTGCAAATAGAGGCCTGATGAGCGGGTTTCATATTTCATCGCCCGGTGGAAGTGACTTACGTATTCCCTCGATATGTCACTGACTCAGGAGCAATTGCTGATGATGTGTGTGGGGAATGTCAAGACAGAGATGGTACCCTCCCTAATTACCCAGAACTACCCTGGAGGGTACAGAGACTTCACAGATAAGGCCCAGCGACTTGAGGAAGCCCTGCAACAGGCTAGTCAGGCACGTTTGTTGCCCCTATGATCCCGTCCAGGAGAACCGCCAGAGCTGACCCCGCCGCGGTGGCTCAAATAGAAGCCCCGAGGCAGCTGGAGTTGCTGCCGGCGGCACCACCCCCGCAACCCCGCAGAGGTCCTCCACCTCAAGCACAGGCTCCAGCCCAGCAGCGACCACCTCAGAACCGACAGGTTCTCCCGCACAATGCGCCATCGCCACCTAGGTGAGACAATCAGGCATCGCCTCCTCAGCAGGCCCCTCCGTCCCCTCGTCAGGGCCAGGCCCCCAGGGCCCCCTATCCGGAAAGAAGGTACCAGACCTATTATTTCAACGAAAGTCTGGTCCCTGGCTACTTCCGAAGTGCTCTAGAGCAAGGGATTGTGCGTTTGCCTGAGTGCAGAAGGCCGACAGAGGCGCATCTCACCGATCACCCCAACTACTACCCTTATCATCAGATCCTGGGGAAAACCCTCAAGCAATGCTATGTGTTTAAGGAATGGCTTCAAGCCAGGTCAACAACAACATAGTTAAGTTGGGCCCAACACCAGCGCAAGTGGCTGGTGTCTTTGCAGGATCAGAAATCGGTAGCGACAGCGTAGGTGAGTGGCAGCAGGTCCCTAGCCGCGGATCCCAGAAATGCGATGATTGGATGGCTCGAAAAACTATCCTCCATTCCCATGGTATCATCCGGGCGTGCCTGAAGCAGTCGGAACCTTCAGAAGAAGTAGTCGGTGCCTCCGCATCATCTTCACAGTCGGCCCCTTCCCAAAAGGGCAAGCAGCGGCGACGCAAGAAGAAGCAACACGCACCGCCGGTACCATCTTCATCCCGCACCCTCGGCGACATTATGCCCCGTGAAATGGGGATTCCTCCCCGAATCCACCCAGTGGTGGATGAATCCTCAAGTGATAGCCAAGGGTACGCTTCGGTTAACACCGTGGAGCTGGTAAAGCCCTATATGACCCCCGATGAGGGGGAATGCCTAGCAGACCTCCCAAACGTTTCCAGCCGACGTCAATGTCAGCGGAATCGCATCCGCACTGGTCATCGAGGTACGTCAGTAGGCATTTTTGGCCAAGCCGTGCACGCTACCGAGACCAGGCAGCAGGCTCAGCGCAGATCTCAGCACGCGCAAACCCATCCAACACTCTCGGCTCTACCTCCACTGCCGTTCGTGCTACTGGATCGGGGGGAGCTACCTCGTTCGTATCACGGTCAGTCTTGCCCGGCTACATGCCAGCCTCTGCTGTCCGATCATAGTCTGGAAACTACTCTTCAGGCTTCTACTAGTGGGCAGCAAGATTTACCCAGTACTAGTCAATTGCCGGTTCAGCCAGCCGGGCCCGCTGTGCCTTCAAATTCCGAACGACCTCATGTAAGCAGAGACTTGCATTTGGCATGAAAGTACGATTTTCTGAAGCACCTGGCCGGCATCCCGGCGAGGCTCTTCATCCTTGAGTCCCTTCGCCTATCATCTGAAATGCGCGAAGCACTTTCCGAGGCCCTAAGGAGCCCCCTCCAGTTCGATACGGAGGTAGCAGCTGCAGAAGCCTTCCATACCGACACAATTGAAAACGCCGAATGTCAGGCGGTTATCTCGGTCTCCAGTGAAGATGAGGACCCTCCTATACAGGGGCATATTCGCCCGCTGTATATCACTGGCCACTTCAACGGTGTGGAAGTCCGCCGCTGACTCATTGACACAGGTTCCAGAATCAATCTAATTCCGACCCGGACGTTGAGAAAGCTAGGTCTGTCTGAAGGTGATTTAACCCCCTCTGACCTCAGGATCTTGGGGTAAGACAGGACAGTGCAAACCCCAGTCGGCAAGATCTGCCTGAAGACTCAGTTCGGTGGCTTAATTTCCAGCACCGAGTTCATGGTTGTTTCTCAGGACACCGCCTACAACGCATTGATGGGTAGGCCATCGCTCCATCTGCATGCAGCGGTCCCTTCGTCGTATCACCAGTGCCTCAAGTACTCACTCAACGGTCGAGTAGGCGTGCTCCAAGGAAGGCACGTGATGAAAAAAGACGTCGGCCCCCTATTTATAGGCGGTGACCTCAGAGCATCGCGACACGCCTCACCCGCGCGGAGCATCATGGCGCGTCCGGATCTGTGGCCCCGGTCAGCACCGAGGGCCCCCTTCGCGAAGCCGCTTCGCGAACCACCGACAATTTTGGAGATTTTCCCTCAGACTTCGACCCTTCGCCCTCCGCGCCTCCATGTCTAAGGGGGTGCATTTGTTGGCGCCAGAAAATACGGCCCGAAATAGAGGACCGAAAAAGAAGGCCGGCGCGTTGCCTCGCGAAGCTCCGCCGCGAAGCACCCACGCAAAGCGCCCCGACCATCGTGGCCTCGCGAAGCTCCTGAGGCTGTAATGATCCGCGAACGCATTTGACGTTCGCGAGCCGCCGCGAAGCTCCTGAGGCGGTAATGCTCCGCGAACGCATTTGAAATTCACGAGCCGCCGCGAAGCTCTTGAGGTAATGCTCACGAACGCATTTGACGTTCGTGAGCCGCCGCGAAGCTCCAGAGGCGGTAATACTCCGCGGATGACGTTGACGTTCGCAAGCGCGCCGCGAAGCACCGAAGGCGGCACGCAAGTTCTTCTTTGCGGTGCCCCTTCCCTATAAATATTGGACTCCCACTAAGTCTTTAAAACGGAAAATCCGACCTTTCGGCTTCTCCTCTCCCGAATCGCGAAGCACCCTTTTCCCCGAGAATCATGAGCTCCGCGAGGTATTTCTACTTCACGAGACGCCTCTGTTTTGCTTCGTTTTGAGCCCCTCTTCTGAGAGAGATGCCCTTCGCGAAGATCAAGGTCATTCGCGAAGGAAGGGGATTCCCAAGGGAACCCGGGCAGCCGCGGAGCGTTTATGCTTCGCAAAACACCCAACCCATGCTAGTGATCCCGATGTTAAGGCAGGATCACTACACATCGCGAAGCACACTGCTTCGCAGGACCCTGCTTCGCGAGGCACCCCTTCTTCGCGAGGCAGTGCTCCGTGAACACTGTTCCACTTCGCGAAGCACCTTCCACTCACACCTATGCCCCATGCTAAGGCCAAGGCATTCCACTTCGCGAAGCACACTCCTCTGCTTAGCGATTCCTCTTCCCGTGCGACCCTCCAGGTTTGCACGATGTGATTTCAAAGTCCCATGGACAATTCCACCCGTAGCATTGCTTCGCCTAATGCTTCTTCGCATAGGCATGCTAACGGATATTTCTTCTTCTCATAGCCACGCTAACTTGGACCCCTTGATGGTTCGTTCCATGACCCCCCTTAACCATGGCCTTACTGGTACCTACCCTTCCCCAAGGACCAGAGGGTGCCAGTTATGTAAGTCCTAGGGGGGTGGAGTGAACCCGCATTGTCCGAGCTGCAGGACGTTAAACTGCCAAGAACCACGTCCTCAACACAAGACGTTAAACTGTGATCCGACCTCGTCTCCCTCACGAAGGGTCCCCCCAGGTCAAAAATTCTTTACACCACTCGTCTCCATGGGAATGGAACTCTTCCGCACATGGATTGAGATCCTCCTTGTCGGAGTGGCGTATGTTCGTAGGGGAAGGGCTGCCTCAGAGCGTAAGCCCCTAACCTTTCTTACGGATGATTGCACCCGTGCATCTCCGTACTTCCCCCACTACCAAGGTCAGTGGAGGGCGTGATAGGGAACGAGGCACCTCCCATCATTGGACCAAGGTCCCTCTTTCTCGTGCTTCGTCCCACTTTGGTCCTCCATCCTGGAGTAAGTCCCAGCACCATGGGCCGCCTAACGGGTAAGACCCTCTTCGCTTCTCACGGATGCATCCTTCGCGACGTGATCGTCAGGTCCTTGCAACCACTTGTTTCTCACACCGAGCATGACTCACGTGGGCTTAGAGTGAGCACCGACCCTGACCACCCTTCACCAGCGAACTATGAGGACTTTGATCCATGTCAAGGCATGGTACGTAGGAAGCCTCCATGAGGTTCAAGCTCACCCGTCATTTCACGTCGGGTCTCACCCCGTCCAGTAAGACGTTAAACAGCATTCTGGTCCAGTGGTAAGCCGTTGTGACCCATCCCAGCGAACTACAAGGACTTTGATCCATGTCAAGGCATGATACGTAGGAAGCCTCCATGAGGTTCAAGCCCACCCATCATTTCATGTCGGGTCTCACCCCGTCCAATAAGACGTTAAACTGCATTCTGGTCCAGTGGTAAGCCGTTGCGACCCATCCCAGCGAACTATGAGGACATTGATAAATGTCAAGGCATGGTACATAGGAATCCTCCATGAGGTTCAAGCCCACCCGTCATTTCACGTCGGGTCTCACCCCGGTCCAGCATGACGTTAAACTGCAATCCGGTCCAGTGGTAAGCCGCTGCGACCCATTCCCACCTGAACTACGAGGTCTTTGATCCATGTCAAGGCATGGTACGTAGGAAGCCTCCATGAGGCTCAATCCACATTGCTCGGTCATTCATTCACGTCGAGTTTCGCCCTCGTCCAGCATGACGTTAAACTATATACCACCCTTGTCCCGTATGACATTAAACTGCACACCCATTCCAACCTGAACTACGAGGTATTTGATCCATGTCAAGGCATGGTATGTAGGAAGCCTTCTAGAGGTTCATGCCCACCACTCATCGGACCAAGGTCCACTTTCACGTCAGTCCACCGACAAAGCCCCATATGAACTACGAGGTCTTTGATCCATGTCAAGGAGTGGTACGTAGGAAGCATCCACGAGGTTCATGCCCACACATCATCCAATTCACGTCGAGTACTACCTACGTCCAGCACGACGTTAAAATGCAACTCCCGTCCGACGGCAAGCCGTTGTGACAACCCAGAACTACGAGGTCTTTGATCCATGTCAAGGAATGGTACGTAGGAATCCTCCCAGAGGTTCAAGCCCATCTCCCATCGGACCAAGGTCCCTCATTTACGTCGGTTCACCGACACCCACCGCCCGTTGTTTATTCATGTCAGGGTTCACTGTCGTCCTGCATGACGTTAAACTGTATTTCTACAATTCTTTGAACTACGAGGACTTTGATCCATGTCAAGGCATGGTACGTAGGAATCCTTCCCAAGGTTCAAGCCCACCACTAGTGGAACCACGTGTCTACTTTCACATCGGTTTATCGACATCATCCCGAACTATGTGGACTTTGATTCCCTGCCACGGGGATACATAGGAAGCCTCGTCAAGGCTCAAGCCCAACTTCACCGTCGCCCCTGCGATGGTCCCATTCCACTCCCTCCACTCCATTCATCGACCTATCACTCGTCCCGATTCTCGCCTGGACCGCCTTATCCCAGTGAGACCATGTCGTTACACTTTTCCTCACAGCCATCCACGGGCTGGCCCCGGTATTGACATCCCTTCAAGGAGTATCCCTCAATCCAATCTATCCTAGATAATTCTCTGGTTGGGTTGATTCATCTCCGCTAGACGTTAAACTCGCGGCATACCCTGTGTTGAGCATAGAAAGCTGAGGAAAACCTCAGATATGTGTCTATTTCATATAATTCCCCACGCTCGATGTGGGATGTCTTGGGCGTCCACGCCCTCGAGAAGCCTTGTTACCAAGGATAACAGACAGACATGCCAGGTACCCTAGCATCTAGACATGCTACTGATGCCTCAACGTGACTACTCCCCTGACTGAAGGTTGCTGCCCTGATGGGACCCTTTGGAATGTCCCGACAGAAGCAGTGTAATTAACCGGCGTCCATGAAAACATGGCACTGGGAAGAGTTTCACGAACTACGTATTAAATCTATGAGGGAGACCCGGACTAGGTGACGAGTTCTGAGGAGGAATCCGCAGGAGGAAGAACCGACATCCCATCATCCTGTTTCGATCAAGGAGAAGACGTCCCTGAATAAAGAGAGAATGTCGCCCGCCTTTGGAAAGCGGGAATGCGGGGCAACAGAAGTGCCGCGCCTCCTCCCCCGTAGATACGGAACGGAACGCGCGCGCGCGCCCCGGAGGAAAGCGTTGGAAACAGTTATTTTTTAGGATCCATTTTATTAATTACACTTAGAGTCGGGCATATATATTAGAGGATTTCTGGATTTAAAAATCAAGATCAGAAGTGTTTATATGGATCTATAGATCATGGCTAGTTTTTTTAGAATGGTCATCCAAAAGAGTAATGACTACAGAAATAAGATGTGAATGGATTTTTATGCCAGAACATCCATCAAGATCATAATTATGGACTTTAAAAGGAAATTATTCGGTTCACATAATATTTTTAAGGAAACATATGATGTGTTTTAATTTATTAGATCGACTATAGAAATCCACCAGATTCAGTTGGAAATTAGAAATGATATTTTTTTTCTAGTGTTAGTTCAATGACTTCATTTATATATATGAGTTTTTCAGTTTGAAATTGAATCGGGTCAGCTATTGAATCACTGAGGGTGTGTTTACAAACGAATAAAACATTGGGGAAACCATGGGATGGAATAGGTAGTTATGAGTTTAGTTATATGGTGTGAGTTCCATGAACCAGATTATGTATCAATAGTGATGTTTTCATGTCTAAAAATGGACCGGTTTTTTCATGAACCATTTTTATAGTTTCTAATTGTTGAAGGATATTACTACACTTATGGTGTGTTAGGTTATTAGTTCACATAGACTCAATATAAATAATTATTTGATGTTCAAATTATAATAAAAATGAGTGATAATCACTGGAAATCTAGGGTGGTTCAGGATTCATGGTAGGAGAATCACATAGGAATTTCTCAAATGAGATTTGTAATGGTGGGGAGGATATAAGAACTCACACTATTAAAGTTCATGTTTTTCTTTGGGGATTTTAATTTTTATCTAGTCAATGATTTTTATGATAGATTATATGTCGTATTATATTTTTATTTTTTGGTCATACATGATAGTAGATATTGGACTTGAAATAAGGCTTTAGTGATGAAATTGTGGTGCATGAGAGAATTTTAGGATTTTTATGTGTTCGGGGCTGGAGGATATATCCACCAACCAAACAATGGTCGGGACCATGGACCAGATGGCCTTAAAAGTATATCAGCTCAAAGATTTTGTCTAGAATTGATTAGAGCTACTACCTAGAGGATCCATCTATCATATATGGTGTGAAAGTTATAAAATTACAATATTAAACTTGTATTTTTAGAGGAGGTGGCATATTTTCTATATCCTTTTGAATCTCATGTTCCATGTGGTATCTAATCTCCATCCTCTCTATTACCCTATCATGATTATAGTTTTGTATGGTGGTTTATAGAGACATTAATCCTCAAATTACCTTCATTCATATCCTCCATCATTCCTAATATTCATCATCATCTGTAGTTTGGGGATAATTTATGATTCCATATGATAATGGTGGATCCATCCCTATATGACGTGGCTATCATAAATCCTCACTAGAGGACGTACCAAGACTATGTGTCCATGTAATCACCTATCCTATTTATGGAGGTATTTTTATATGTTTTTCAAGGGACATGGTTTAAATTAAAATCTATTTCATTTGGTATTGGTTCGTATTTTTAGGATTTATTCATAGAACGTTTTTAGAAGTATGTCATGGGACTATCATGTTATCCTTGCCATATTTTTCTTATAAAAGGATGAACTTGTGGATTATATTTTCATTAGTAATTATTAAATATAAATTATTAATTTATTTATAATTATTATAATTAAATAAATTGAGTTCCTTTTTTAGTTAAGGTTACTGGGGGTTTAGATGTTGGTCGTTTGACATAGACGAAAATGGTGATCCAAGTAGGTTTTACTAGAACATGTGATCTAAATGGTAATGTATTCATATGAGGTCAGTGGTCCCTTTTATGATATTTATGGTTTATGATTTCAATAATATTCATGTTTCATATAGTTTCACTAACTTTGGAAGGTGGACCTAAAAAATCGGTTATTTTATGAGTTAAATTTATTGGGAATGTTTTTTAAAAATTGTTATAGTTAACCGGTTAGTAATTTTTAATTTAAATAAACCTATTTGAATTGTAAAAGATTCTAGAGCCTCTATGAAACCTTTTAAATAGGATTGGTTCCCAACTATTGATAATTGGGGATTTAAAATATTTATTAATTCCCTAAAACCCTCATACCACTATGAGGGGTGTGATATAATAACAATTGCATTGGGACTTATATTAGGAGACATGGTGGAATTTGGATCATGGTGAATAATAAATATGATTTGGTGGCCTATCATTTATACATGTTAAACCTCAGACAATCTATGATCTTTTTTTGGATAAGCTCACTTGGGTGTGTGAACAAACATTCCATGATCGAAGTAGTCAAGATTGTACATGAGACATCTCTTTTTCAATACTTATAGGGTCATCTATATTATTTCTATGAGGCTTTAGGATGGTACAAACAAGGATGTGTGATGTTCTACCCCTATTTACTGGTTTGATAATAGTGTGAGTATATATTCGGGGAACCCCATGTTGGGTGCCCCTGCTACATGTTGATATAAATGACCCTATGTGGGGGTCATTTCTTGTTGCATGACCTAGGGGACCTACATAAGGATTCATAATGTCTAGAAAAACATAATAAAGAATGATTATTGGATATAATGAGTGATAAAGGCCATCGTTGGAATGTTGTGGTGGCCATGATGTCAAGCCTTATTTATTTAATTTCAATGACTAAGGATTTTTTGGTGTATGATATATATGGAAAAATTCATTTTTTATAGTCTTTTATTTTATTTAAAAAACATGCTTTGTGTGGAATAGAAAATAATGAATGGGGTGGTTATAAAAAATCCATAAAGGGCCCCTGAAAATTCCCTATGAGGATGTCATGAAAACTATATACGAGTATGTTCTGAAAATTCAATAGTTGAATGTAGAAAAATCCATATTATTACATCATGAAAACTCTCTATGGGAAGGTTTTTATAAAAAATAAAACACCCCTTGTAGGGTGGGTTTGAAACTATTTACGGAGTTTCTAGGGATATAAATACATGATTGTATGATCTAGATTGAGGAGAGAGTTCCTACCAGAAGATATAATATGGGGACATATGAATTCTTACATGGGTATTTTTTAGGCTTCCACACTACATGAGACCAACTACCAAGAAACATTTTTACAATAGAATGTATAATTCCCTAGGTTTTCATTATAGGATGGATCATTCCATGGGATGTTATCTTTATACCAAAGATGATCAAGCCCGGATTCATTATATTAATACTTTTCTTAATGACCCCATAGATCATTATGGTGATTGGAACAACCATCATGGTGTACTCATAGTTACTATAGCACTATACAAATCAGTAAGGGTAAATCATGGTTTTGAAATTGAGGATATATGCTGGTTTATTTGTTTACATATTTATTTCTAGTTTTTTTTTATTCACAGCATGTGACATGCACATAACACTACATTTTCCTTAATGTTCATAACTGCATTGGTCATTTTCTATTGTGTTTTTTGTAACACCCTTCTCAGGACATAGTTTTACTAGGCTACGTGAGTATAATCCCACTAATTTGAAGGTACATGTTGGGTATGGGGACCTATATTACTTCATCAAGATAGAGGATCATAACAGGGATATGATATTGGGATGTGGAAAAACCTTATAAAATAGTAGGTCATCACATGTATTTTATTTATTTATTTATTATAGATATGTGATCCACCTAGTGCATGATTTGTTTTATCTTTTAAAATCACTCAAGTATTTTGTGATGTGTTTCAACTGTAGTTGAATGATATCATCTATTAATTATGTTTAAAATATTTTATAATATTAATGGAATGTATTTTTTTATATTATTTCTTCTATAATATAGGGGACATAGTCTCTACATTTTACAAACCCCTCCTGTTAGTTGGAAGGCTCTAACATACAAAGAAAATTTCTTATGGTTGTGTATCACCACTAGCATTGTCACTATTCATTGTTAAAGAAGCTAAGTCTTTAGAAGAAGTAAACATTTACACTTCCTTTTTTCTTTTAAGATGTGGAAAATATACTTAGAACATCTCAAAAAAAATAACCATGTTAGTTGAAAATATAAAAATTATACAACTTAATCTATCAATCAAACATGTTTTAATCATCTATAGTAGTCTACCTAAATGAACAACAGAATCGATGATACATTTTTCCTTAATCATGAATTAATGAATTGGTTCTAAATTTATTTATATTTTTTTCATAATTTATATTTTATTATTATTGTGTATATTTTAGATTTCATAGGTAAGGAAACACCATTTTACCTTAAGGAGTAGTAGATATCCATTATTAAATTTTATTACTGTCTATATCATCATACCACCCATCCATTAATTATTTTTCACAAACATATGTCATACTCCATTTATTATTCAAAAAATATATTCTAGATTAGCTTGTTAAATATTATTTTTAACCTCTAATGGACATGAAATCAATAAAAATATTTTCTTAGATTCTATATGAAGGTATATAGAGATTATGTAATGTTGATTTATAACATGGAAATTCATGTTTTCTAAGGGATACTAGAGAAAAAAAAATATCGCTTGGTATGATTTAATGATTTGTGAAGATGGGTCTTATAAATTAAATTCCTAAATAATATAAATAAAAT
Organism: Viscum album; assembly: GCA_963277665.1. Taxonomy (NCBI): domain Eukaryota; kingdom Viridiplantae; phylum Streptophyta; class Magnoliopsida; order Santalales; family Viscaceae; genus Viscum; species Viscum album. The sequence continues at coordinate 2,010,040,052 of OY728127.1, read as the reverse complement.
GGACATTAATTATAATTTTTTTATAGTAGAAGTATTAAAAAATTATAGTAATTAAAACAGTAATTGGACCTATCAAGAAATAAATTGATCTTAATTAATATAAAATTAGGTTCATAAGACTCTATAGTTAGTGATTTATTACATAATATAGTATATAAATTGAAGAGATTGAATATACAATAGTATTTTCATGAAACTACCATACATTGTATTTGAATATTATTTCAATTAATCAATAATCTATTATGATTAAATTGGGAAAATCAGTTTGGTATCATTAATATAGATTGAAAAGTATCATGTGAATTTAAATTAATTTTTGTCGAATTTAAAAGACATAAAAAAGAAAAATAATAATAGAAGAAATTTGAATGATATAGATGAAATATTTGAAATATAAAAAAATTATATTAATATCTTATACAACTAAGGTTCCCTCAACCATACATAAAAGATATAGTTTCTTGAATAAATTCATACATATTATTCAAGGAATCATTATTTATGTGAAATTAAAAAAATTATATAATTGTCAGGGATAAGTATTACATAATGGATTTTAGTGTTAAAAGTATTGGATGAGTGTGATTTAATTTATTGGTTGTAGGGGGAATGTTTCCATAGTCTCCACTCAGATAATCCACATTAATATTAAGTGGGTAATATTCTCCATCATCATAATTTTCATATTACCAAATGGATTTAAATTATTGAAAAAAATTAAATTTCCATCTAGAATTATGTTTACCTTGAATCAGCTAGAATATTGGTGATTAAAAAATCATTTCATCAATATATGTAATTTTCAATGAATGGTCATTTGATGAGGTACTGTAGTCTTTTTTTTATAAATTCATTAAATTTTAATGTGTTATATATATATTTATTCCAACGAATGTAGCTATAACTTTCCTTATTTAATATATTATTCAATTTAAAATTCATCTCCCAGAGTAAAACCCAAGGATTGTCCTATAAATCCATAAGTATCTGACATATCTCTAAATAAACTAGAATTTATTGAGTCTTTCCAATATATTTTAGGTAGGATTTATGGTATGTCCATGAGGTATCTTCTATCCTTTTTCCAAAAAAATATTATTCGATGGGTTTTTTATGTTTGACTAAAATGAATTTGGAATCCTTATTTGAAACATCCGAGAATTTATTTATTTTTGGATAATATTATTTTGTTGTCATATGATGGAATCCATACTTCGTCATCAAATTATTCATGATCCTCGAACAAAATGGTCACTTATCATTGTCATATCTCCTGGATCAACAAAACTACATGATATATTTTTTCTAAAAAAGAGTATATATTTATAATATCATCATTTATTGTGGTCATGGATTCCTACCATTTCCAATCATATTAAATACTAGAAATATGTAAGAGTTACCAAATTTAATGGGAATTGGTCCAATGAAATATATTCCAAATACATAAAAATATCAATAAATATTATTAGCTTCTCCAGAATTTTGTGCCAGTATGAAATATTTCTATGTAATATACATTTGTAATATTTTTTTTCAAACATATGGTCCATATTTGAATAATGTAGATAAATAAATTCCTAATTATAAAACATTAATAGTATACATTTTTATATAAAAAGTTTCCACATTTTAAGGTATGATTAAATCGTGAAACCTATTTGTATTTCAAAACATTGTAATAATATTATTATCATGTGATTATTATATAGTTTCCTTATATAAGGATATACCCAATGAAAAATCTATATTAACTTCTATGTCTTTGAATTTGTTATCAATTTTTGGCAATATGGGACATAATAAATTCCAAAATAATTAAAAATGTCAGTATACCAAGGAGAATCACCCCCAAAAAATAAATATTCTATTTTAATATGATTCCTTTCAATGGTTCACAGTTTTTTATTTTAAATTCTATTTTTAGGTAATCTTCTTTTGTTATCAGCAACTTGGTTCATGTATCATTTGTTATATTTGATCTCTACGATGAGATATTAAAGAAATAATTTTCAAATAAAAAAATAGGTTGGATGAAAATATATTCATCATGTACCTATGGTATGAATGATCAGAAAAATATATATCATATTATGCAGGACGTGGGATCTAAAATTATCTAATTAAGAGGAAATTTATTCGAATTATTTTTATCGTGTTGTGTAATTAATATAGGTAACATGTATTATTCATCATTCTTATTCAATGTCTTGTTAATTTCCTTTTATATTTTGGGAAACAACATTTCCCAAAACAAGGATTAATTTTATATAATGGTTTCAAAATGTTAATCAAAATTTGGTGGTAGCATCCCTTGTGGGGTGATTAGTCACATCATTGAATAAGAAATTATTCCATGCCCCAATCATTAAAAATAAAATTTTATTTATTAAAAAGTGACATGAAATGTAGATGATAAATATTTCTAAATTCATTGATGAACCTTTTATAAAAATCATGCATTACCTTGAAATGATCTATCAATTTTTACGTATGTTGGTCAAGGAATTTAATATAATAATTTAGAATTAGATTTATCCTCCAATATGTATTTTTAGAGCTGACACTCCCAATTACTATTTCACTTTCAACTATTAAATAAAAAATTTCAAAATTATTAATATGTTCTTTTATGTGTACATTATAAAAAATAAATCTACTTTTACAATACATAATCAAACATTACACAAAATTAGTTATGGAAGCTGAAATTATGACGATGATATTCCAATTTTAATCATAAAATACAAATAACATGAACCTATAAAATTTATCTAGAGAAATAAAAAATACATATGACATCCCACAAGAGTTAAACGTTCTAAATTGACATGTAATGGTTTTCTATTATTAGTCCTCTAGTGAAATGGGTACTTGATAATATCTTAAAGACGCTTTTACAAAATAATTCTGGGTTTTCCCTGAATATCACTCCATTATTTTTTTAATGAATAATATATATAAATTATTATTCCTATTGAATTGATTTATATTCCAATATTGTATAAATAATCAAAATTAATTTTGAATTATCCTATGGATTTTATTTACATGTTCATTCATCACAATAGTCAATAAAATTTTTTCAGAACAATTTCTGTTAGATAACCCCATTGTAAATGTAAAATATATGAAATGATTTATTCATTCAAAATATTATCTATTTCACTCTTAAAAATCAATATTTCTCTGATTTATCCTCATATCATGCTCTATAATAGGTATATAATTTATTCCATGTAAAATCTTATGTATATAGTTTATGAACTAATTCCCAAGATATCACAAAAAATCCAACCAATTGATTGGGATTTCTCTATAAAAAATTAAATAAATTTATTCCAATTCTTAATGGATAGATAATTAGTAATTATAAAATTTATATTTTCTTATTCTATGAGGTACACATATTTCAAATCAATAGTTATAATTTTAAATTTTAGATTTATCAGGTTATCTAAAAATAAAATTAGATTTGTGTTCCTCAGCTCCACCACAAACATGTCATACACATATAATGACATAAAAACATCTTATAATTATGAAAATTCATACAAAAAAATAATAAATATCAAAATTAATGAATTCTACTTATCAAAAAATATATTTCCTTGTATTTGTATTCATTTTTCAAGACATTTTCAACCATTAAATGTTTCCATATATCTGCAAATTCACCTAACAAAACATGATAATCACATAGTCTTGTGTCTATAATGTAGGATAATGTATGAAGTGAATGATCCAATTATTGGGGGGTCATGAAGTTAAAAATGGGGTAGTGGATATTGTTTTCCCCCAAATACATGGTTAGTGTTTCACTAGGTATATTTATAATGTTTTTGGATACCATCAAGAAATATCTCCCCATGATTATTGGTGATCCATCTAGTGATTTTTCATACTCTATTGTCATTAAAAGAATATTGTACTAGGTAGAAAATATATTGAAATATGCAGGTAAATCCTCCAAAACTCCAACTATAAATCATTTGATCTATTTTCCCTTTATATGACCAATATAATTGGATTTAATTATATAATATAAAAATATAGTGTGAAGAAGAACATTTAAATAAGAACTAAAATCACAAAAGGAATCTAAAAGTTATAATGAATAACAATGGAAGTAATAAAAAATATCCCTAGATCATGACATTTTTTTAAATACTTTTTGATTAATTTAGATAAACATATTCCCATTCATACCCGTTCATTTTTATAAACTCTCTCTTTCTTTGTTAAATGATCATTTAGATACATTGAATGTGTATATTTTAATTTTAGTGCTTCTAAAATAGAAATAATTATTTCATATTTATGGAATGTCTCTAGAATTTATTTTTCAATTCTATCTCTTAAATATGTTTTAATTGGATTATAGTTGAGAATAATGAGTTTAAATATTATTTCATATCCCTATTATAATTTTTAATAGGGTATCTTGTATCATTCACCTTATTATAACCTTATATTTATTTTTTATTCTCTTTTTCTCATGGATATTTATCATAATTTTAACAAAACTATTTATCTATGTATTCCTATATTTTAAGAATAATTTCTATAAGAATAGGTGCGGAAGGATGTAGAATATATTTTCCACTTATTCTGGTCTTCATACAAAAAAATTACCTTGTTATAACATACTCAATTGGACAATTGATTAATATAGATTTTTTTAAAATACTTCCACAATGATTTGAATTTTATTTATCGTCTACCATAATTTTTTCTTTAGCTCTTGCATTGGTACATCATTCAGTTTCTATATATGGGATGACATATTGGATGGGTTTAATCAACGTTCTTGTTTTTTTAAATGATGGGGTTTTATGCATGCATCATTGTTGTATGTTTTTTTATATGTTTTATTATATAATGATTTGTTTAGATGGAATTTATAATGGTGTTGATGTTGTTTTCGGTATTTAAATATCAATGTTTTTGGAGTGATTTTTATGTTTTGATAATACATAATGGACTTGGGAGTTATCTATCAATCCCTTTATATGTTGTTGGTATTTCCATAGATGAATTAATACCATGAAAATTCCATATCATATATGTTATAATAATGGTTAGTAAAAATAATCTACGATAAATAAGAACCATATACCTTGGTGACGTTTTATTGATCTACATTTTTGTGTATATGTATTTTCATCCAAATAATAGTATTATTTTAATTTTTGTACTAATATAATAATGACGAGTCAGGAATTATTTCCTAGTCAATAAATCTAGTTCCCATACCACTTTTTCCAATCTATTGTTAGTTTTTAGTGATATTCCATATAATAACATCATATTATATATGGGATATATCTATGATAGAACCATTAGATGATGGTTCTATCAATTTATGTTATTTTTTTAATAAGACATTTTAAAATAACACTATTTAGTGATTCCCCTGTATGTGATGATTGGTGAAACTAATATATATGTTCATAACTATATCCCAATAGACATATATATTTTATTCGGAATCATATCAATGGGAATACTTGTTTTTTAGTATGTATATTATTTTGACAAAAAATGAATATTCTAGGAAGAAAAGTTCATTGAAATTTATAAATTTCATGAACTTCTCTAGGTTATATGTTGTATAACTACTATATGTAGGATCATTGATGTTAAAATAAGAATTTACACAACCAGACATTTCCTTCTACCAATCCTTTTTTTCCTGAGAGTTTGATTAACAATTTGATGTCATTGATGAATTTTTTAGGACAATAATATCTAATAAATTCAATTTGATATATAATTAACTCAGTGAATTTTTTATCTTAGAATCACATTAAAAGTGATTCATAAATAATTTATTAATTTAATTAGTGAATCAAGGATGATATATTTCTCTCAATGTATGATTTTGATTATCTTTCTTAATGAAAGGATCGGCATGACCACTATAATTTTGACATAAGCCTCTTAATGTAACATCATCAAATCTCTCTTAAATTTTTAATATCGAAATTTCAGTTAGAAAATATCTCTATATATCATGATATAATTGGTAAATAATGGTGTTAATGGTCCGTGATTTGAAATATATAAAAAATATATTTTGGTACAATGCCCCCAGAAGTATTGAAATGTTTTGATGTTGGACATGTCTTGTTTTTCAGAAAATGTAATTAGTTACAATGATTAAATATTATAATAGTTGTAACTCTTAGGGTTTTCCCAAGAAATGGACACACAAATGTTTTCGTCATTTTTTTAAAAATCTATTGTTTTTGAGTTATATTGGGTTTGAAAGAAAATGTAATGAAATTAAATCGTAAATTTTGAAAAAAAAATATTATTATTAAGGTGATTTGGTCAAGGTTTGATATAAAATTATAATGACATCAAAATTCATAAATTATTGATTCAATATCTTATTGACTAAAAAATAAGAACCAAAATAGTTTCACATATCACCCTTGGGTGAATGATTTTAGTGATAAATTACTTAAAAAACCTTTTGACATTTAATCTCATTATAATATGTGATTGTGATGAAAAAATAACTCCAATTTATATTAGGAAATACTCAATTTCATCATCTATCTCCCAATAAATCGAATAGTAACTATATCGACATGACCATGTGCCATATACTACCAATCAAATTACTAATCATCTATAACTAATACACTATATATATATATATCCTAGAACTAGTTTTATGGATATTAAAAGATACTTTAAAATATAACAAAAATAGAACAGAATTAAATCAAGCAAACATGTTTTTAAAAATTATAACTACTACAATGTATTGAATCCTATTAATAAGAAAATATATTTTTTATGCATTAGTTTTCAATGACTCAGTAATTAAGAAAGGATATAAATACTTACATAGATCACTCCAAATATAACCATCCACTCAAAGGGTAATATAGATTATTTGTGATGAAAAATAAATTATATAACCAGATAAAATAGAATATAAAATGAATAGAAAAATATTTAGTAGTAGTCTATGATCTGAAAAACTAAATATGAACCCCCATACCTATTTCACTATATGTTATTCATGTATGTTTTAAATTTGTATCTTTTTAAACCATGTTTAAAAATACAATATCCTCCCTGATTTAATTCTTATTAATGTACATTTTAACCCCTACCTCCAATATACACAAAATATTATCATCCTAAAAATCTGTAGAATTATTTTTTATTCATAATTGAATTGTTTTTCATATAATGATATATATAATGTCCTATGATTTTTTTTAAATACAAATATAGAACAAGGAACCGTCGAATTTTATAATAATATATTACATTTTAATATTATTTTGATCATCCTTCTATCAATATTTTGTAATATAAAATGCCTTATATGTGGTAAAATATCTATGAAATAGTATAAATTTTCTTATCCTTGTAAAATATCTTACATTTAGATGAATATTTCATCTCACGACCAATTATTTTCCACAAATTATAATTCTTGAACGACCAATTTTAATTTGATACCCAGATAAATGTTTTGTTTTGAATGAATTTTTGGACAATTCATTGACATAATACGTATAAGAATACCATAGGGTTGTTGAAATATATTGTTTGGAAGATAATTCACTTTGATCATATCATAACCCTCATTCATGTAGTGTAATCCACTTACACATAGAATAACTCTCCTATGTGCTGCATAATTAATCAATGTTTTGGAAAAAATCCTATCCATCTCCAAATTTTTTATCTTTGGATCTAAAAAATTCCTATAAATGTATCATATGATATTTTCCATGAACATTATTTTTTTAATCCAACATAGTTCTTCGATAATAAGTGTTAAACATTATGAAAAAAATTATTATTCTTCTTAACTTATTTAGAAGGACTTATCATCATATAAAACACTAAATATAGTGTAATTCAATAACATGAATAATTTCAATAGTATGATTATGAATAAATAGTTTTAACATGTTCTCAAATTTATATAAGGGAAATTAGTACAAATTTTTTCCATTTCAAAAAATATTTACATAGTCATGTGATTTTACTCATTAATTAGATATTTTTTTTATTTCTGTAATAAAAGAATAAGGATATTAAATGAATTAAATGTCAAAAAATAATATTAATTTAAGTAAAATTTCAATGTGCATATCTGATACATCAAATATACTTATCAATTTTTTTTTCAAATACACCATGATTTCTCTTATGTTGAAAAACTAGTAGAAAGTGTGGGTCATATATATATATTACTATAAAACAAGGTCAATCACATATTTAAGGTTCTCTATAATAATAATAATTATGAATATTTGATGTGGGTACCATCATATTAAATGAGTCAAAATGACCATAAATTTATTTCAATAGTGCAATTATAATTTCATAGGGAAAAATATTTTCTGAGGGGTGGAGTATAAAACCCCATGAAACTAGAATGTTTTTCTCTATAAAGAAATTTCATTTGGTTAATATATTTTGAGACACAAACAAACATGAATTAAAATAAATATTATCTTATTTTATTAGAGTATATTATTTCTGTATAAAATTACATATATCCCAATGTAACTAACTAGAATAAAATTCATAAAATTACTAAAGGAATAAAACCAAAAGAATATAAAAATAGTTATATATAAAAACTCACATAATCATGGTCTTTTCTAATTATTGTACCTAAAAATATGAATATTTAAAGAATAATACTTATTAAAAATATGATAAAAAAATTCAAAAAAATATATGGAATATTATGATCTCTTTTACTGATGTTGGTAGTTATATAGAGATTTTTTAGGTGACAATCATATTGGTGATCTTTGGTTATATAGAAATTGAAAATATAGACATTGGATATATGGCCATTGTATATATTAGTATCCAATAGTTATATGGATGTTTCTTAATAATTTTTTAATATTTTAAAAAAAATATAATTTGTATATTTTAAATAATTCAAAAATGAAATAAAGTGAAAATAATTTATTTAAATCCTTTACTATAAAAATATTTATAATAATTTGTTATATGATTATATTTATTCTTATAATTAATAAATTTATTTGTTTTCATAAAAATAAATGAAATATTACAATATCAACATATTGATAAAATTGAATGTCCAAATGATAAATAACTTATTTTGAAGGTATGTGATTAAAGTCAAAAAATTTTAAAAATAAACATTTTTCAATGATTTGTTTTTTGATTTGTTTTATATATTATTCATTCAAAAATAATATTTAAATTCTTCAATTAAACTATTTAAACAAATCAACATATATATATATATATATCAATATTCATATAATTTTTAGTTGATATGAACTAATATTATGAACCCTTAAGGATTAAAATGGTATTTGTTCTATAAAAATAGTTACACATGTAATAATTCATAATCTAAAAGAAAAAATTCAAACATTTATTAATTTAAATACATAAAATAGAGTTATAATTGATATAAAAATTATAAAATCAGGTCAATTCACATTAAAAAACATAAAATATCAAGGAAAATATTATTTACTATTGTAAATGTAAAATGAGGTAAAATGGTTGAAATATGGGGTAATGAACCTAAATATGTCTAAAAAAATCTATTAATTTGGTGTTTGATGATTATAATTACCACAATACCTTATTTATCTACTTTGGATCCAATTCAAATTTAAACAAATAACCTTAAACATAATAGAATGACTATATGTAGAAATTCCACACAAAACTAACTAATAAATTGAAAAATCCTCTACACCACTTAAACCACACTTTTATTTGGGTATTCCCTTGAATCCCTACACAAAATAAATTTCATAAACCCTTAGTAAGTTATTTTTATACTTTTAGTAAATAAAAGGGGATTATTTCCTTCATTCTGATGGATCACACATTGAGGAGTAAATTACCCAATGTAAGTATCTATTCCATCAACATATTTTTCAATTACCTTCACTTATCCAGCATTAAAAATATCATTCTACAACAAAATTAGGATAAATTACCTTCATTTTGATTCTATAAAAATTATACTACTATAATACAACTCTATTCTCATACAAATTTTTTCATTTAATTTTTTTCTTGTTTGGGTTAGTTCTACCCCTTACATGAATATTGCTATAATATCATTATATTTTATAGGAAGTATTTTCATAAATACATAATTGATTATAATATATGATATTAATGATTAATATATATAGTCATTAATGTTCTTTAAGTTTAAAACAGAAATGAATTATCACGATAAAATAACTTATTACTATTGTAAAATCACCCATAAAGAACATGTTATAATTACCATTCCTTTGAATCGGTCCCATAAATTAAATAAAATGATCATGGAACTATATAAATTATTTTATCAAAATTCATTAACATGAAAAATATTATAATAATGTGATTTTTATCAATTCATGAGGATTTTCTTCACCATTATGAAACATGTTTGAAAATATCAAAATATCTAATATATGATAATAATAAATATGAACTAATATATGTGTAATAAATTATTATAAATGAAGAATATAAAAGATAATATACATGAATAATATTCAGAAGTAATTTATTACTATTTTTATATTTATTATTGATGAGTTTGTAATGCCTTTGTGTAAGAATTAATTATATTCAAGGCCTTCTTTTCCAATATCTCATTGAATTCAATTTTTTCTATGCCTAAATATAAAATATTGGAGAAAATAAATAATTTACCGGTAATACTTCATTTTTTCTTATAGTATGATTTTTTTCATGTCTTCTTAACATTTCACATCCCTTTTTCCTAAAATTAATCTAAAAGGGTTATTATATGTGGAGATGACATTATCTCTTCAGGTAGGTCAAGAATCATTTATATCTATATTTATTTTTAATATGATTTTATGGATATCGTAATCCCCATTTATTTAAATCATTTTATTCATATTCTATTGACCATTAAATTAATTACATTGGCTTGAAATTAATTTTTTTTAATCCTCTCAACACTATCACTTTCTCCCATTATAATCATCATTGTTCTTCACAAATCATTCATTCTAGTATTCCATGGTTCTCTAATTATTTAATAATTAATTTATAATTTATTTTAAAAAACCATTGATTTTTAAGATACTAATTTTTAAAAATTAAATTTATTAAATTTATAATGGGCTTTTCTTATTGTTTTATAAATAATATTATAATGTCCTTCTAAATTTTCCTTTATTTATATCAAACTCATTTATTGTATATTTTTATAATCATAGCATATTCTCTAATGATACCAACCGCATTATTTCACTAGTTTTTTTATTTTCATGTATTACTGAATTTTTAATGATATATTTTCCCCCCACAGTTAATGTAACAGACCCATTTATAGTAACGTTACCCTTTCTATATGAATTTTTTATTTATGTAAACTTTTGGGGTGATGTTTGGGTGGGTTTGAAAGAGTTTTAGAATATTTTTTGTACTTTTATTAAGGTCATTGGTTGGTGGACGGTTTTTTGAATAAATGATACTTCTATTCGAAACTATGAAAAGAGAAACATTGGTTTTTAGGTGGGTGCACATCAAGGTGCACAATTTTTCAGAATCGTTCATCCCCCTAAAAGATAAAATGAGACGAGTGATTCATTGATTATATATTTGGTTCACAAAATCTTAACCATATAGTCCAACCATGAGAGGTTCTCCATGAGTAATAGTTCAGAACATTGTTAGCGCATGATTTTCCTAAGCATGTGAATATCTGTTCACAGTTTAAAAATTATATCCAACAAATTTGCTTCTCAATTTTTTTTACATATATGACTTTATTTTTTAATCAATTTCATCATAATATCTATATTTCTTCCTCCCAAAGGTTGTGTAGTATTTCCCTTGATATCTATAAGTGAAATGAATTCATTTCCTTATGATATGAATTCCGTTACAAGTGTCTTGAATGCTGAGTGGCTTGGTATGTTTTTTAAGTAGTTCTTCATAAATTTTCTATAACTTCTTTCCTTCATTCTCTTCAAACAAAAGAAATAGTTCGATGTAGATAGATATACTATTTTAGATGAAATTCAGGATGATATATTGTGTTTTTATGTTAGTTCATGATATACAAGGTGATTGTTTCGAGATTCAACCAATTATGACGGTGTTTTAACATCATTCTCCTTTTTTTCATAATTACAACAGTAGGAGGCATCAAATTCAACTAATTTTATTAAAACTCTAAGGATGGATTTTATATTTAATTTCTTTCATTAGTATTCATAGAGAGATTTTTTTCAAATTCATTATGCGAAGCCTATTTATTTTTAGTTTATAGAATTGGGAAAATTGTCTATTTTGGAGGAATGTGAATATGGTAACATGATTTCAAAATAATGATTTTTAATAAAAAAAATTAGTTGATGATGTATGGAAAAGTGTTTTAAATATAATGACAGTTTTATTAAATTAGTTTTTAACAACATGCTTGTCATGGTTATTGGTTTAAATGGATATGTGTGAGTTGAATGGGATGGATAATGGTCATGAAGTTCCACCATCCAATTGAAACTATATGGATGTAATGTTAAATTATCAAAGATAACACCACGCTTGGGTAGTTTGTTCGTTGAGTGTGCCTGTGTGTGGTAATATTAATTTAAATGGGTAATGAAAAATTATATTGATAAATGGTTTGAATTACTTTTTTGGTTTTTTCTATGTAACATTGTGTTGTTTTGGGAAAAACATTTTACTATGGCACCTATTTTATATTCTCATATAATTTTTTAGACTTATTTTATATAAACTATTTTTATAAATTTCCTAACAAGTTTTATCTTAGTGGTGTGAGTAGGGATCCCATTTAGGGAAAAATTATTCGGATTCATTACTCACCCCTTCTTTGAAACCTTGCACGTTTTGTAGATATTTCTCATCATGACAATGTAAAAGGTAAAGTATCAGATTTCTTTAGTGGTGAATCATAATAAATTGGTTATGTTGATGAGATTGAACATGAAGAATATTGGGAGATGAGAATTTATGTCTTTGATTCTTTGAGTTTTGTGCTTCTATATTTCACATTGTACTATGATGATTTATAGTTTTCTCATATAGAATAGTGGGAAGTTTATTTTCATATTATTGGTATAAATATGACTAGTTTTACAGTGTTATCAGGAATCATGTAGTTTTATTTTATTATGGGATATTTGGATGGGTTGGTTTATTTCTTAAATTTTAATTCATCACCCAATTTTATTGAATCCCTTGGCATTTGATGCCAACATTTCATTCAATGGGGATGTATATTAAGGCCAAGTAGCAATTCATCCTCGATTACAGTCAACGAGGAGGAGTGAGATGTTACATGTGGTATTAGATGTTTCAGTCATTTACATGCTAGTGGTATTAGTATTTTTTATTCATCGAATTTTTATTCATTTTTCTCGGTCGTGGAGTTGAAATTTATTATGTTCTATTCATTTTTTCAAGTTTATAAAAATGATTTGGATTGTTGGGACTTGAAATACCGATCATATTTAAAATACATAACTAAACATTTTATGCGAACATCAAGTTACTCTAGAGTTGGGTACATAACTCTTTTCAAGACACATATAAGATTTCAAATCTCATTTTCATGGGTTTATCCAATGAGACAAGAATGGTATGAATTTTAGAAATGACTTCCCACGATGAGTATATATTTTATTTCATCCAATGATATATGATTTTTTGAAAAAATGATATTTTTTGAATTGTGATGAATATTTTTTTCAAATGATAGATTTTGGAAAATAAAAGATAGTGGTATTTTGAAAATGGATTGATTTTAAAAATAATGTTGTAATTTTAAAATGAGTTGAAAAATGAATGTGTTGAATTTTTGGAAGCAACATTAGGATATACAATGTGTCATAATAAGAAATTATTAAGACATCAATCGCTATAGAATGAGGCATATGGGGTTTGTTACCCTTATAAAAAATGGAACTCGATAAGTTTCATAGAAGAAAACAGAGGAAGCTACTACGAATATTGTTCCACATGAGACATAGGTGAACCAATATCTAGTTCAGTATATAGAAAAGATTTTAAGGATGTGGATATAGGAAACTGATGGGATGAACCAATGAATATAGTTCATTCTATCATGTCCAAGAAGAAAAATCTACAAATATTTTAGGGTTATTTGGACCTAGAGAAGGAAAAGGTGTGAAAGAATTGGATAAATCAAATCATCGATATCCCAGGGACACTAGTAGATATAAAATTCGAGATGGAGACATATATACTGGAGGATCTTGCATTCCAAGGTGGGATTTATCAGGTAATGCTAAATTGGAAAACACCTTAGAATTGGAGAATTTTGAAGAATTGTTCAACAAATAATTTTATCCACACATGTTTTAGATTTAAACAATTATATACTTTTTAATCTTGAAATAGTGGATCCCCAAAGACATAGAATATATAGCTAAATTGATAAACATTTTCCAATTTTCAACCAAATTTGTTACAAGTTTATCCTTGATGTCATGTATTGTTTTAATTGAGGGTGATGTATGAGATTCATCAGAAGATCGTTGTTTCCTACATAATGGAAAATAAATATATGGTTGACAAAGAATTAGTGGGAGAAAGGGATATCTTCGGATATTTGGGTGGAGATATCATGTTTATACACATGGTAAATGGTGAGAAATTTAACGCTCACCTAAGAAGAAGAGGAAAATTTATTTCCATAGTAGTGGATTGTTATGGAATCATATGGATGGATCGGTAAATAATCATCCCAAACCGAAGACAAGCCTATGATATTTCCAACGTGGAACTTTGGACCACATGATGTAAGATTATATGGCACTAAATATAGCATGCCGCAACAGCTACCAGATGGGGCATCTTAATTAATATTATCAGAATACTTGGAGGTAAGGTGTTAGGGACTCTCCTTATGTTCCAAAGATGTGTTATGATTTGATGGGACGAAGGAAGTAGAATTCCTATCATCATAAAAATAGATTTATCCATGGTTATTCTAATAATACCATCACTAATTAAAATTTGAAATCTCGACAAGGTAATAAAGAACAAATTTCATCGATTATGCAGTTATATGGTGTAGACAATGTTATTGGGGATGATCAGTAAGTACCATCAGTGATGTGAGGCCAAATTATTTTGAATTCTACCCTTATTCAAGAATTTTTTTGTTGATGAATCCAATTGTTTTCTTTCTTATTATTTTATTTATAGTATTGGATTAAATTTTGAGATGACTCCTTATGTGAGGAAAGTTCAATCTTGTCATAGTTAAAGAGAATGTCTCACCTTTATGTGTATAGAATTTTCTATAATGGTTGATGGAGTTGAGTTGCTATTAGAATTCTTGGTAAATGAGATGGATTTATTTTACATAATAAAACATATGGATTATGTGAGAATGTTCAAGGCCCACATCAACTATTATACTCAATATACAATTTTAAAACTGAGGATGGAATTGAGAATCTATTTAAATGATATAAAAGTGTAAAGGTAGGTGAAATAGGATTTTTGGAACAAAAAATTAGAAAAATATCATACTAGTTTGAAGAATTGACTATGGAATCTATTGAACATATTTATAATATTAGATATCTATTTATTATTGATCACTTTTAATATTTTTTCATATAAATTTCAATAGGTTTCCAACAAAAAGTATACTATAGTTAATGACTGATCGCTTTTTGGGGACTGGTACTATATATCATTCAACTAATCAGATGGAACCAATATAACTAAATGAGATGAAATTGTAGTTGGAATAATTGAAAATAAAATTGTTTATTTAGTCGAACACATCTCCATGGGAAGCACTAGCCATGTTTGTGAAAAATTAAGATGTGATTCTTTGGTTGGTTTTTGATTATAATAATCTTAACCATGTTATGTTAATTAAAAGGTATCCACATAAATTAATTTATAATATATTAAATCAATTTTTGGGAGCGTAGTGGTTATCCAAAATTGACTTGTTCTTAGTTATCGCCAACTATGTGATCTGAAGATGGATACTCGAAAGAAAAAATTCAGGATTAGATATAGCCATTATGAGAATTTGGTAATGTCCTTCAGTCTTAACAATTCACCATAAGTATTTACAATATCGATGGATCAGATATTTTAGAGGTACATGTATTATTTTGTGGTCTTTTTTGTGGATGTAATATTGTTGCATTCAAGGATAGGGTCTTAGCATGAGCAGCACATTGAGACAGTTTTGGGAATCTTGCAGTATCATCATTTGTATACAAAACAATGAGACTTTGATTGTTGGATACAAGGGGAACATTTCCTTGGCCATATAATATCCTAAAAATTCATTTCTGTGGATTTATAAATTATAGAGGTTGTTATTTCATTGCAACCGCCAAATTAATAATTTGAGTGTTGAAATTTACATAGATTTGTAGTATATTATCAACTCCTTTTCTATGAATTTAGATGACTAGATTCAGAAATGAAATCCTTGAAAAGGAATAATTGTCTATTAAAATGGAATGAGGAATATCAAAAGTCTTTTCAAGATATGAATGTTCTCATTACATATGCACCTATAGGATATTTTCAGAATCATGACATGATTACATAGAGTATTGTGATGCTTCAAGATCTGGGTTGGGGTGTTTCCTCATAAAACGAGATCATGTAGTTTCTCACAGTTCAATGTAATTATGGTTTCATAAGAATATATAAAAAAACAGGATTCAGAGCTAGCTGTCATTATCAATTATTTAAATACTTAGAATCCTTACATTCTTTTTATATATTAACCATGTTTGTAGATCACTTGATCTTGAATCATATTTTCTCACAAAGACACAAGAATCCGAGAAAAGGAATATGGTTGGAGTACCTCCAATTTTTTAATGGTACATTATTTATACACATGGTAAAAGAAATTTGGTGGAATATGGATTAGTCATAAATTCTAATGATCAATTGGAAAAAGGATCATCATATCATTGGTAGTTTATATTTGCAATAGACAATATGAACATAGAATTTTAATTCTGAAGAGAAAATGTAGTTTTATTTCATAATTTCATCATTGTGGATTTTGATGAAATGTTTAGAAAGGAGAATGAATTTGATTCAAAATGTGTTCGATAATGTAAAAACCCAATGGTGGGGATATGATTGATGGATAAACACTGTATGTGTGTTTTTTTCTAATCTCTAATGGTTTTACATAAGTATTTTTAAGAATAACATCTTCATTCTTATTAATATTCTAAATGGGGTTTTTATCTGAGAATAAAAATGATTTAAATGGCATTAAAAGAACAATTTTGGTGGGTTAGTATGAAAATGAAGGTGGATAAGTTGGTTTCATGATTTTTACCATGACAAGAGGATAATTTAGAGAATTAGAAACCAATAAGTATATTATAGTATTTACATATTCATATATGAAAATGGTATTACATAGTTTTGTATTGTGTAATACGTGTCCCAAGAATAGTTGGGAAACATGATTCCAGAAGATAGTAGTGGATCGACTCACAAGTGTTTCCCATTGCATACCAATTAAAAAATCTAATATGGTATAGGACTTTTCAAAAATATCCTTTTGATAGGTGTTAAAGAGACATGGCATACGAAAATCAATAGTATCATACCAAGATCTATGGTTTAGGTTTAATTTATGGAAATCCTTATAGATATAACTTTATACATAGTTGACTATGAGTACAACAAATCATCCTTAGATGGACGACCAATCCGATCATATGATACAAATTTCAGAAGACATTATGAGGTTTTGTTTAATTAATTTGGGTGGAATATGGGTAGATCATGTATCATTATTTGAGTTATTATATAATAACATTTATCATTCCCCAATATAAATGGATCATATGGTATTATTGTATTTATGTCCATATCATTCATTAAATTGTTTTCTGGAAAGAGATGATGCTTCACTCATTGGACTGAGCCTTGTCCATGTAACAATAATGAATATTCAATTGATTTGTAAATGGATAGATATGGATAAGAGCCATCATAAATCATATGGTGAATATCTTCAATGGTTTTTTTATACTAGGTGATTGATCTGTGTTTTTCTTATCAGTAAAAAGCATGGAAATTATCATCTTGAAAAAATGTAATGTTTATCATCGATAAATAATCCCATTTTTGATACTTGAATGTGTTGGTGGGTCGCATATCAGTTTTCATTTCCACCAGAGTTAACTATTTTTCATAATGTGTTCCATGTATCTCAGTTGAAAAAGTACAAACCAGATCCTGAAAATGTGATTCGATGGGATCACATTAACCTAGATATTGATGCTCCATTTGTAAAAAACTCAGTAGGGATTGTTGATAGTTAAGAAATATTATTCTGTTGAAAATGAATTGGACTAGGTAAGTTTTTTAATCTTGGATTGATTTAGGAAGAGACATGGGAATGATATAAAGAAATTAATAGGTAATTTCCTAGACTCTTTTTGGATAGTTGTGTTTATCTACTTTCAGGAGATGGAAAGTCTACTGGGGGGAAGAATTTAGCACCCCTGGTCTAAGATACAATACCCATTATTTGTGATTTATATTTAATGTGTTTGGGTGATGTTTGGGACAATTTGGAATAATTTTTATATTTTTTTTAAAATTTTATAAATGTTCATGGTTGGTGCATGGTTTTTCAAGACCATGAAACTTTTTTTGGAAACAATTCAAGCTAAAATTGGGGCATCTAGGTAGGTGTGAAACTAGGTGCGTTGTTTTTACAAACTATGCATTGTCCCTATAGAATCTATGAAAAGAGGGGTAGAGGGATTGTACATGGTTGGTAAATATTTTTTCTAACCATGTGGTCCACCCATGAGAGGTGATCCTTGAGGAAGAGGCAACCAAATGGTTAGAAAATATATTTCCTATCACTAAAACCAATCATTCATTGTTCAAATGTGCGATCTTAAAAATGATTATCTACAAATTATTACCACCATGCCTATATTTTTTTCATCCACATCAGCCCTAACCCTATATTTCTTCATACCAATGGATCTGTAGTCATTCCCCTTCAATTCAAAGGTAATACTAAGTATTTACATTATGCCTTAATGCATGACTCCCTAGGTATGTTTTCGTTTTTAGAAATTTTACATAGCTTTCCTTGATCTAAATTCATTACCCCTCTTGAAATCCAAAATCTTGTCCATATTCAAAATATATACTATTTATTATTCCATTTAAGATGATACGTTTTTCTAGATGTTATATGAAGTGATTTACGGTAGGTTCTTTTATATTCAACATGGTTTTGTTGGATTTTATCATTGTTTTTTGTTTTCACCATAATTTTAGGGGTAGGTGACTTCACCCTCAATTACTCTTATTAAAAATAAGGGATTGATTTTTACATAATTTTTCTTCTTAAAAGTGACTGTAATTTTTTTTGAAATTCTTGACCAGAACCCACTTTAGTTGTGTTGTATGGAATTCAAGAAATTGGGTTTTTTGTCAAAATTTAGAGTAATAACAATAGTTTAAAAATGTTGTTTGGTTATGATGAAGAGAAAATTGTTTTAAATAAATTTATGGTTTTATAGAAATAGTTTGAATTTTTTTTCTTGATTATGGACATTAATGGTTATGTGTGAGTTGAATGGGATGGATAATGGTCGTGTTGTACCACTACTAAATGTGCACATTATGAATATGATATTCCCCAACCAAAAATAACACCAAGAATGGGATGTTTTGTGTTTCAGTTTCAGGGACTCTGGCTATATAAAATGAAATTTGTCATGACAAATGAAATTTAGAAATGGTTTGAATGCATTTCTTTGGTTTCTTTCCATTGAACATGGTGTTGTTTTGAGAAAACTAGTTTACTATGAACTGGTTTTATATTAAAATATAAACTATTTACGAATTTTTAATATATATACCAATTTATATAGTTGTTCTAAAAAGATATATCTTAGTGTCTTGAGTATGGAAGTCATTTAGGTAAATCCTACAGAGATTTATTACTCAACCCATCTTTGTAACATTGGTGATTTTTCATATATTTTTAATCTGATATTATAATAGGTGAAGTATCACAATAATTTAATGGTTTGTCATGATATATGGGTTTTTTTGGAGTTGGATCATGGAGCAAGTTGGGAGCAACGATGTTACATCATTGATTCTTTTATTTTGTGGTTTTTTCTACCATGGTGTACATTGATGATTTGTAGTCTTATGTTGTGGTACTTTGTGATGTTTGGTTTGGATATCAATGATATTACATGGATAAATTTTACATTTTAATCAAGCATCATGTTGTGTTATTTTTTTATGGAATATTTTTTGATGGTTTGTTTTATTTATGAAAGAGAAAATCATCCCCCAATTCTATTGACAGTCTTGGAATTTATTTATAGCCTTGGGGATGTCTCACAAGGCCAAATATAAATTTCCCCTCAACACAAGACAATGCAGATGACCAATAAGATACCGATAAATTAAGATATAAAAGAGTAATAATTTGCATCATATTCATATAGAATAGATATATTTGGTTCTTCATTATGTTAATAGTGGGACTAAAATTATATAACTCTCTAATACATTTGGAAAATATTTAAATATCAATATAGTATATATATGGGAATAAGGAGTGAATATAATTCACTATGTTTACATAAGTGGGAAATCAACTCAATATATTATGTTATGTAATTATTCAAACTATGTGATAATGTTATTAATATCCATCCTTAACTTGAGAAATAAGTTTCTAGTCATTCATATGTGATACATCCCCATACCAAAATCGTATGTTATTATTTAATATAAGTTTACTATGAACTAATTTTTCCTCACACTTGTTACTCGTTTTTATGAAAATGTTGAATGTCTTATGTTTTGACTCATTAGTCAATGTACGTGCTTTATTGGTGATGATTTCTATATAAACTAGGAATTTTTTGGTTTTTTGAAAATAGCTAAATTTTTATAGTGGTGTATGTTTTGTGATGGTTTTGTGTTTCTTGGATTTTTGGAGAAATAATTTTCCTTCCATTGATTTAATGATATTTAAGATATAATGTTTTTTTCTATAACTAATGATGTTATAGAGATATTATATTTGTAGCTAAGTTGCTCTTTTATATTTAATTTTATTTGTAATATGTTTTAAGAGTTTTCATGACTAATTTCAAATGTAAAGATGTTTTAGGGGTTTTCAATATGTTTCTTTAAAAGATTAAGAAGGTTAAATGTTTTCTAAATATAGATGGCATAAATAGGGATATATTAAGATGTTTTTAAAGTTTTTGGAGGAATTCATGGTGACCAAACAATGATCATTCCATGAGTGAATTTTCATTAAAAATGTTAGACTGTTGAAGAAACACATATAAATGAAGGATTTTATTAAATATATAATGTTTATAATGTACCATATGTAATATATTAACCTGGATATGAAAGTGACATTTAGATGTGTCACAAAAAAATTATAAGTTTCATATAATTAGTACCTTAAATGTTTGTTCCATCTACATAAAGTATAAGAGTTCTACTTCATACATCATTGTTCCCTCATTTCTACAATTGAAGCGTTATTTTCATGACATGTTACATTTTCCACACCATGAAGACATATGGGAAAATTTTAGTTGCTATCCCTATTTTGAGATGATAATGTTATGGGATTGAATATTCTATAATTGGATTGAATATCCTGTATACATAGTAATTTAACACTCAATTATACTATGGTCCTAACATGATTAACACAATAATGAACCGATATTAAAGCATAAATAAATAAAAAATATTATGATTGTTATAATAATGGATATTTATAATTTAAATCCACAGATCAATATGAAAATTTCTATATCATAATGATCATACTAGAATATTAATAAAAATTGAAGTGTATCCAATCAATTTCGGTGTGATTAAAGTTTCCACTCCAAGAATGATGAAATATTGAAATTTTTTACAAATAATGTTTTTTTAGAATTTCAAAATTATTTGATAGTTATAAAATGATCATAAAAAAAATAAATAGAGTTCAAAATTTTAGATTTTCTATAATATTTTTATGGTTATGAGTTTTATAGAGAGTGTTTTCAAGAAATATATTTTCATGAATTTGTATTTGTAATTAAATATGTTGATTGAAAATAAAAGGAATATGATAGAATAAAATAATTATAAATTTTTGGGGGAAAATGAATTTGAATATTATAATATATAGAAAATTTTAATGATTGTTTTTTAATGGTGGATGGAATAATAAAAAAGGTGGTTAGAAACATGGTCTTTCTCTAATATCTAGTTTTATATGATTGGGAAATTACTAATTGACAATATATTGATGAACATATTTTTTAAAATTAGGTATACATCACTCATTTCAGATTAGAGATGAAAAAAAATTAGGTTAAGTCCTATGATTTGATTATTCAATATAAAGAATATTGTAATCTATTGATATTTATTTGATTGAAAATCAATGATTTAACTCTTATAAAAAAGAATTAATTATATCATTATTTGGAATGTAGATGAAACACATGTTATAGATATAACCATCAAAAAAATAATTATGATACCAATTATATCTGTTGAACTTGGAGTAACCTTAATTTAAATTAACTAAGAATATACCTATAATTATATAAACACATTTATTTTTACTGTGTGTGAAAAGTAGGTTGTTCGAGAGACCCTTGGGATGTAGTAAATTAAAAATGAAATTATTGAATATGTAGAGAGAATTGAAGAGAATTTACATTAATTAAAATTATATATATAGTGATCATTAGTAAGTAGTAATTTAAAATAAAATTTATATCCAACTAAATAGTGAGTAGTAAAGGATTTTTGGGTATATTAGAACAATGTTGAGAGTATACACTATGTATATTTCTGATTATGTATGAATGATATAAAACTTATTTTTGTCAATATGTTTTATTTTAATAATATATTAATGATATTTTGTGCGGTTAAATTTGATAATGATATAGGTTTCATAGTGTTCCTTTTGATAATGGGAAAATATATGAAAGGAATGTGAAAGGAGAAAAAAATTAAATCTATTAACAACCTAATCCATGCCCACCCAAGGTGACCTAGGATAAAAAATGTAATTAATTCCTAATGGTTTAGTATTTTAATCTCAATTTTGATGATATTTTATCATATTGGTACTAATTAATATTCATAAAATAATAAACAATTCATCAGTATTTGAAATAATTTGATATTTTGGTCGGTCTTATCATAGGGAATATTTTTTCTCATTTTGATTTCAATATTCAGAGGACAGTCAAAAATATTATATTATTGTTCAAAATTTCTAATGAATACATTTAATTAAATTAAGGAAAACTTTATTATCATAAATATGTTATTTAATATCATGAAAAAATATATTAGGAATAGAAATATATTTTTGATTTGAATTAAAATGTAGAAGAATAAGCCTAGGTGATTGAAATATTGAGAAATACTATTGAAGAATTAAATGACATAATTCACTGACTAGATGATACAGATATTATTTATATGAAATTTAATTATGAGGATATTTATGGATATTATATCTTTAAAATAAAATATTTTGGGTGACTAAATGAATACAATGAGTCACATATTTTCAATTATAGTACTAATGACAAATATCTGGCTATGGATTAAATAAAAGAAAGTGGGTTAGAGTAGCATGAAATAGTAAATCATAATAGAAACTAAAAAATGATTTTCATGAATCTATATTAATGATTAATAATGATATCATTGAAAAATATGTTATATAAATTTATCTTATTTATCAACTAATATATTTGAACAATTGAGTTTTAGATAATTGAATGATCGTAAATACTGAATAAAATTTGATAATTTTTATGGATAATTAAAAAAGTATTTATATTTAATACTGATCAGTTTTATGTAATAAGACAATTTATTATTGTGAATGAATTTTCATGATTATCATTAGATGTGATGTTCAAGTAAAACTACTCAAAAGAGAATAGTGTCATAAATTATAATAATTATTAGATGAAAGGAATAATATAATCATGATATTTCTTTTCAATTATGAGATGTTTAAAGATGATATTACTTTATTGTAGAAAATATGAAAATTCATTAGTTATATTAATTCATTAAAATAGACTAATAATAATTTTATAGATTAATGAAAAAAATTAGGGGAAAAGTATGATTAACATATATAAGAACTTCATAAAATTAAATTAATAGACAAATAAATAATTAAAAATATATATAAGGTGCAGTTAAAAGAGATAAATAAAGTAAATAAAGTAATAAATTTAATAAACTATTTTTTTGAAATAATGGATTGAAAAAAGATAAATTTAACAACATGTGTCTATTAAATTATGATCCATATTCATGAAGTTTTTTTATAATGACTCAATTAGGGTGGTTTCAAATTATGAATATAATGTAATTTCAAAGTTATTCATACAATAATAGAGGTGATAAAGCTATTATAATTATGATTATAATTATTATAATTTTGTTATTAAAAACATAAAAAATAGATAAAACAATATAGGAATAATTATTCCAGGATAAGAGGATTCAAAAAAATATTTCTAGAATTTTATTTTCAATGCAAGGTCACTCTATTGATAAATGAATAAATATTTTTTGGGGATGGAATTTATATTTGTGTGTAAGAGAAAATAATAAATTAAATAGAATATGTTTTGAATGTGTCATTGATGAACATATTTCATTGTATTTTATAATTAGAAAATAATTAATGGTGATGAATTCCATTCCTCGGATGACATGTAGAATTAAAGATAACATATAATTATTTTTTTACATTATTGATTTTATTCATGGAATAAATAGGTTTTTTTAACACGACAAACTACATGTCTCTACATAAGTGTCTGTAGTGAAAATCACTTTAATTTGTAATTTTTATATATTTAAAGTTCTTTAAAAAAGAGTGGTAAATATAGGTGATGTAAAAAGTGTAAATTTATAAAATTTATATTATAAACTAATGTTGTAAGATCTTCTAAATGAAGTTATATAGATGATCTGGAATCCTAGTTTTATAAAAAAAGTGATATTAAAGTGTACCATACTTTAATTTTAACATCAATTTTTAGTAAAAATTATTTTCAATGATAATTCCTTGTATGTTTTACTGAAAATCGATGTGGTAATCCATGTTGGAAAGGACATAAATAATTTTCTTCCATAACACCAATATTGAATGATTATATTTTTTTCATATTATATTTTAAATGTTGTAACCCGACCCTAAATATCTAGGTGTTGGTTTATGCTACTAAATCCTTGCATATCAATTATTCTATGATACTTGGATTCTTCTGGAATGAAACATAATAAGGATTACATAAAATTCTTAGTAAGGGAAAAATATAGCAGGAATAGTAATTAATCAATTAGAATAACAATTATGGCATGGTATATAACTCAACTCTCATTCCATATAATCAATAAATTAATAAATAGTTGAACAAAAATATTTCAGGGTAATAACTAAAATCATATTCCATTCAAATAACTAGATATGTAATAATAAATATGGAAACGTAAGATACTAAAACACATTCTATTTAATCAATTAACTAAAAATGAATATAATCCAAAAATATGTGAATGAAAAATATTATTGATGAATAATAAATAAAAATAAATGATATAATTTTTTTAATTGTTTTCATGTCTATGTTACATGGAAACCAATACTATCATGGCCTTTCACAAAATAAATTAAATCTAAATAATGAGACCCATTTAATTTACACATCTTATTTGTCTCATGATAACAGATTTATGAATCAAGGGGATATGTAATGTCCGTGAACCACTAGAAATTAACAATACAGAGAATAAATAATAAATAATAATAAAATAAATTTTATACCATATCAAATATCATTATTTAATAATGAATACTATTTTATCAATAATTCCCCAGTTAATGAAATAACTATCCAAATGAACATTGTATTCAAAAATGAGATAATGTTCAGGAAATAATAATATCCAATTTTTATGAATATGGATATTCTAGTAAAATTACAAAGAAAATTTATTAAAATAAGTTTATTGTTTCAAGATAAAGTTAACAATAACTATTGTATGTGTGATTCAATGATAATTAATTATAATATTCTTTAGAATAATAATCATTAAACATTCCAATGTTTACCATAACACTTTGAAACAATTGAATTATAATCTAGATAATGGTACGGGATTAAATTAATCTTGAAATATCATGATAATAATGATTTAATAAAAATTATTTGTCAATGGGATGTAAATACAAAATAAAAATAAAATTGGTTCATAACTACAAAAAAGTCTCAATGAAATGAAAATGGAGACGAAATACATTTCCTTGAGTTTCCTTTTTGGTCAACATCGTTTAAATTCATATATAACAAACATATGTTAATTTTATTATTTCTGAATAACATTTCATGCTTACCATTACTTTTTTAACTTATTAATATGGTGTGTAAATTACCTAAACAATTAATTTTACGTCTGGTATTTTGTCTAAATTTGATTTTTGCGATAAAAAAATATTTGTTATGTGAACTGAGGTCAAATGGGTCATTATATAACATCTATAGAATAATAATAATACTTTCATAATTATCAATTTAATACATTAGTGATTATTTCAAAATATATCATTTAATATGGTTATGAAAAATGATTCAATGTTTTAATCATGGAGACGGTAGGTTGTATGTATGCATGTGTAATGTTCTCATTTTTCAATTATTGTTATTTAAAGAAGGTAAATAACTCTATAACATTATATATTGATCAATATAACATAAATACCATTTTATATACTCATATATACTTATATATATAAGTCTAGGGATGTAAATAGAATCACATCTTCTCAAGGAGGTGGTAGTCCACATGTACACGAATGACAATATCAATTTTAAACTATGTGTAGGTATAATAAAGAAAATGATATATATTTATTTTAATGAAATATAATTATGTCATGAATATCAATAAGAGTTTCTTTAGGTAAAAATTATTAATTAAAACTATCCTTCATATGTTTCATTTATAGTTTGACCGAATGAAATCGCTTTGAGGGGGTGTTAGTCTACACTTCCACAAACGATGTTATATTTTTTTAAAAAAATGTAAAGTATAAAGATATGTGTTATAAAATAATTAAAATATATTAAATAAATAATAAATATCGTATTTAACATATATAAATAGAGTATCTATAATAATAACCACCATGAGAGGCAGTAATGGAAGAAAGAACAATCATCATTTCGTGAGGCGGTAGTTCGCCGTTCACATAAACAATATATTCATCATATTTTAGATACATGGGGGTAAGTGTTGCAATAAAACTTAATAAAACAACATAAAATAAAATTTATCAAACTGGTGTCATAATAAAATCATAATCTAATAATAATTCAAGGGGAGTTGGAGTAAATTATTGAATAAAGATCGTTTAAAATATTTACCTTAGAAATCATGTAACTTATTTTGGTTTCTACCAAAAGGATTAATTGGATGTATTTCTTCCAAAACGGATGTTTCAACCTATATTGGAGGGATTTTAGTATTCTATTTGGGAATATAATGGCAAAAAATATATTGTTTAAAGGTGTTATGAATGGGGAGATGTGGCGGCCATTATAGTGGATGTGGAGTAGCACTGTCGTAATATTTTGACAATGGAATTCTTACAATGTTTTTCATATTTCATGTAGATCCAATAATAGGAAAAATTAAATCCAATTGATAATAGTTTATATACATATAGAAATTAAATATATCTTGGATATGTTTAAATGTCATTTTGGGCATTATGTTTATTTATTAGTCCATTGTTATACTTAATTTAACATTAATCATTATAATTAATTTTAATTATCCCCACTAATAATTTTGGTAAAAAACCTATTTGTTGTTATTTAAAATTATTAATTATTATTATTCAAAATATGGATTCCATTTATACAATTTTCCATAACTTAATGGGATGATATTTCATTACAAATCCTCTCATAAGTGGGACAACAATGTGGGGTTTTATAGTTAAAACATCTTAAATTTTTCTATGATATAATTAAACATTTCAATTTGAATATTACTAAAATGAAATAAATTGTATAAATAGGAAAAAAATTATGTAATTAAACATTAAAACATATTAAAATTATAAATTATCCTTATAAATAAATTATATAAAAAAAGTAGTTTTGAACTAAAATTATGTATTTTAACTATTCATAATAAATATGAAACATTTCAAAAAAAATATAAAAAATTCACCAAAACCTAATTATTATGCTTCAATTTGAAATATTAATTTTATTATTACATATTAAATTAATTAATGTTTCAAAATTTAGATTTTTGATTGGTTATCCATTAAAAGGAGGTAAAATTTACATTAACAAATTTTAGGGTTTATGTGTAAAATAGTGTCTGTTATAATCCTTTGCCCCAAAAAACAAATAGATTAATATAAAAAAATTCATTAAATATATAAAATATATAATTAATTTAAATTATTATAAAATTGTAATGAATTATGTATATTAAGATAATACTTCTTTTGAAACATAAAAATAAAAATATTTCTATTTATACCCAATTGGTTCTTATTTTCATTTCTCATTAATTGGTAACCCATGAATTCATTTAAAATTTATGTAAACCATAAATTTTCATAATTTAGTTAATACTATTTACAAATAGTAATGTATCTGCTAGTTTATTTCTAATTATATTTTAGTAATACATTATTTCTCAATAAGACACTGTATTGCAAGTAACAAAAGCCATCAAAGAAGGAAAATCTTGCGTGGAACGCACAAAAACTCATTGTTTCATGAATTTAAATATATAGAATTTATTTTTTTATTGAAAATTTATTATAATGTATTATATATTATATTCCCTTATGAGTTAGGTGACACATTCTAGACATGATATTGAATACAATGTTCTTACCTTATATTTTTTTGAGATTTACATTAAAATACATGATTCCAAATAAGTAAACATTAACCATAAAAACAAGAAACACAAAACAGAGCTGAAACACCGTAAAATATACATAAAATCATTAAAATATATATTTACAAATATAGATCTAAATTAAATTTCATATAAAAAGTTGTCAAACATAAAAAAGTCTTTCTATAAACATTAAAGGTATTTTAATTAATTTTTCACATATGGTTAAATATCATCAATAACATAAATCATAAATTTTTGTGAAATTAAAAATAAACAATATTTGATTAAATTTTATTATTTATATTGAAACTAAACTCTTAAAAATGTATTGTTGTTATATTAAGGATTTTCTATTAAATAGATCGTGAATAATAGTACATGTATTAATAATTCACTAATTGACGATGATAATGTGTTTAAAATAATATTTATAATATTTAAAAAACAACATATGTAAAAAAAGTAGTATCCCATGATATAAAAATTATCCCCCTGAAATTTCCCTTAATCTATTTTTCTAGATTTAGAGTTCAAAATAGAGCTTTGTTAACCTGAATCCTTGACATGCTGTAATTTCAAGTAAAAATTATCAAACCATATATAAAATGAATTTTTCATGATTATAGATATAATAAATAGAATATTTTTTTTCTTCAAAAACATGGATAATCATCATTGAAAATTATTCAATAATGTGCATAATCAAAAATCATTAAATTCAATTGAGAAAAATATCCATCATATCAAATATCCACTAATATAATAAAAAATTATCATTTATAAAAATATAATTAATAGTGTTTATTAATTAAATAAGTGGTATTAAAAATTAAATTAATGTGAAAACCAACACATAATATGATTTTTAATCATTCATCTATATATATTCAATTCATGATTTTTGGATCATGTATTGTGTAGCTATTGATATGTATTACAGATCTATAAAATAATAAAATGATGTAAAATCATATTTTATTCACCTATTATGCCGATAATTTATTATAAAAGTAATAAATTAAGTAAATATAATATATTTTTAACAAATTATATTTAATTTATAATTGAGATTTACAGACATATAAAATAACTACAATATAAGTACAATGATCACCTCACACTTTAAAATATTAATAATTTAGTAATAAATATATACAACAAATAATATTTTCTAAAAATATATACAGTCATCAAAAATGAATTATAATTATTTAATATAGTAAAAACCAGTGGTAAATTCCTTACACCATCAACTCCCAAATGGGGTATTTGAATCTACTAGTTCTTAAATTTTTTCCATTACATTTCAATGAATCCCATGATTTTAGACACTCCAATATAATGTATGTGTGTGGAAAAAATTAATTAATATTAAATTTACTAACAATATAAAATAAAAATTAACATAAAATCTTATTTTCGATGGGGAAAATGAATAGGTGGACAATGAAAAAAAGACCAAAATTTCCACCAACTAAGGATACCTTCGCTGTAGTCAATAAAACTAGAGCAGTTTGGTCTATAAATTCATTTATTGTCACTCTCACATTACCCAAAATTATATGTTAATAATGTATACAATCCCTCATGTGAAGTATAATTCCAAATGAGGTCTGAGGATGGCAGCACAGGAGGTGAAGGCAAAAACCCTAAACCTGGTGACCTAGGTAATGGTGTGGGAATTAATTCAGAGATAATCCCAGAAGTGAAGGATCAGTCGAAAGCAATTGTTTAATGTCTCAGTCATTCAACAATGTTTGCGGTTACGAAGAAGCTGACCGGTGTTCTGGAATCCTCTCACAACACTGCCGGTCCAACGCAGAAATTTTTGGATGTTGTCAAGGATGCCTCTGGGCCGTCCTTCTCCTTTGATTCGCCTCCTCCAGGATGGGTGATTAAAAATGGGTGGATTGCTCATGTGTCGCCAAACCAGGAAGCGGTGTAGGAAAGGGTTAGTCTTTGTCGCTTCTTAATTATTGCTTACGTTGTGACACTGAAAGGTGTAAATA
Organism: Viscum album; assembly: GCA_963277665.1. Lineage (NCBI taxonomy): Eukaryota > Viridiplantae > Streptophyta > Magnoliopsida > Santalales > Viscaceae > Viscum > Viscum album. Next base: position 2,010,009,012 of record OY728127.1, on the reverse strand, counting down.
TTTGGAAATTCAATGAATTAACCAAGAAGATTTTGAGGCGTGGGGTTTTGATGTTTGGAAAATGACTGCAATGGGAAGGGGATACTACCGTGTTGTCTTTCAATTATATGACTTCAAGCAAAAGGCATGGACCAAAGGTACCATATCTCTAAAGGCTGGTTTCCTGAATATTTAAGAATGGGACCAGAATTTTGATCCCATGAATGTCCGGAAAACCCATGCCCAAATATGGGTACGAATCTGTAGACTGAATTGTCTTTACTGGCATCCACGGATCCTATGGGACATTGCCTCTGCTGTTGGCAACCCCATTCGATTGGATCGTTAGACAGATAACCCGAGGTTTTTCATTTTTTTAACACCCCAAAATTTTATGAAAAATAGTCTTTTTAATATCATTGATGTCTTGTGTTGTATGCTACACCAAAAGGAGCTTGCACTACACACATCCCCAACTTGGCTTTCATTACACGCAATCACGACCTTCTACGGTAGCATGTGTTGTATGCAATACCGAGATTCTCTAAACAACGATATGTTATTAAAATATTGTATAAACTAGCCATTATGAAGAGTAATACCCAATTTTTGAAATTTTATTTTTCAAAATGGACTTCATTTTTGGATTATGAATATCAAAATTATCCTAGGGTGAATTTTTGGTATTTTTCTGAAAACATTCCATTTCTTATGAATAGTGAAGACACTGGGTTACTATTTAAAAACCGAATTTTAATATAAATAATTATTTGTTTTATTTAAATTTATTTTAGGTCAAAATTGATACATAATACCTATATATGTTCAATTTAATTCATTGGAGTCATTTTATAATAATTTGAGACATATTAATTTTTTTTGAAATTTTCATCGTCTTTTACCCACCTGCTAGGAGAGTTTGAAAATTTACATAAAACTTAATTTTACTGCTTCTGTGAGTAGAATTTCAAAAATCCAAGAGACATAGTTAATATCAAGGAGTAATATTTGGTTCAATAAAAAAAATAATTGGTGAATAGTAACTTTTTACTTTTATTTACCACGATTAAAAAGTAAATAGGGTAATTAAGGGTAAAAATGATATTATTATTACCCTAAAACAAGTCCTAATTTTATTGGATAAGTGTAATTCGACCAAAAAACAACCCTAGGAATAAAATATTTCCCTTTAGGTCCACTTGGATTAGATTCAGACATTTATTATTATTTTATTTAAAGAAGAATTAAAATAGTTAAAATCAATGTTTAATTAAAAAAAAATTAATGTAGGGTTATACATAAGATAAATTTGACTATAAGTATTAATTAGAAAGCTAACAATATTTCCTAGATAATGGTATTTTATTTATAATTTTTATAAATTAAATAAATTAATTTTATTATGACACAATGATGATGTCGTAATTACCTTAATAATGAAATATTAACATAATTGATATTATAAATACCCAAATAAATTTAATTTTAGACTTTTTATGAATTCCACTAATTTTCTAGGTTAATATGACATGTTATTATTGATTTATTTAACTTTTTTCGAACTAATCATGCTGTTATGATTTTCACAAAAAATCAAGTACCAAATAGTGTCAAAATTGACATGAAATATTTTTTAAAACAAATATTATATTATTAATTGTTATTTTATTACTAAAAATCTAAGGTTCGGCCAAATAACATAGATAAGGATATATATATTAACAATGAACCACTTGGGGTTCGTATGTCTTGTTATTGTAAGTTTATTAACCATATAGTGTAAGAAAACAAAAAGACATGGTAAAAGTTAAATTATTTAACATAGAGTTAAATCTAAATGATAAGGATAAAATAGTAACATAAACTTGTCTAAAACGTTTTTTAGAGGATTTTGACCCATCCACAACTTATCTTCATATAAATCAATTTTGAGCTGTTAAAAACCGAATATGACTTTATTATAACATATTATTTTAAGTTCTCCTAAGGTGCCCCTCTCCTCCCTTATAAAAAGGCCACCCCTTCCCTCTTCTCTTCACACCCTTTTGAGACTTGAAGCTCGGCCAACCCCTGACAATTAATCTTTTCAACCTCTATAGTTATATCATAGTGGTTCTGTTCTTCTCAAAAGACCATCACTTGTTCCCTAAGAAGAAGTTTAAAGGAGGTGCATCGAAGAAGAGGTAATATCTAACGATTATTTCAAGTTTCTTTCTTATTCAACTTCTTCTTCTTTAGTTGTTTCATTATAATGTAATAACATAAGTATTAATTATATACTGATATGTTATTATAAATATTGAACATTTCCATTTCCCCTTCTATCCATCCTACGGAAAAGGAAATCACCGCGCGTGTGTACGTAAGAAAAACAGTCTCCACGTCGTGGTGTAATATGTTTTTTCCACCACCACCTTACATGGATGGGTATAATGGTGTAAAGAACAACAATATATGATTATTATAACATCATACTGATTCTATGATATTATATAATCCACTCTAATTCCATTCAATAAATATGTGAACGATATCATCGCTCGTGCGTACATACGGATTACCGTCTCCACGACGCGATGATATTCATTTTCCATGTTAACAATTCAAGAATGATTATAAAGTATATATAATAAGTAATCATGAAATATATGACATAATAATTCTACTGGATTTATGTATATATATATGTATGTCATGTACTTAATTCGATTCAAGTCAATATGGAAAGGAAATCTGCGTTCATGAGTTTGTACGGCCTACCGTCTCCATGAACGGTGTATTTCATTTTATTAATCAATCTATTATATATATATATATATACTGAATATATATGATATATAAATCATGATTTACATTATGGAATTATTTAAATAAAGATATAAGTAATAATAATATCAAGAACAACAAATCAAAACACGTACGATAAATGAAACGACTTTACCCAAAATGCTTCTTTAACATGAAATTTATAAACGAACGGGTATTATAAAGTCTTAATTGAACCATATATGATATCATAACAAAGAATATGATTCAATAATAAGTCAATAACATTATTTAAATCATTATAAAAGAGTTCCGGATATATACAAAGCATATCAGACATAAGGTAAGTGATAATTTTGCAAATCTCATTTTTTATCCGAGATTGATTATACGTAAGTATTTACTGGGGTTATATTTTTCAACCATTCCCATAAAACGTTTTTCATAAATTGTTTAATATTCTTCCATGTATTTTTAATGTACTTTTTACCCCTCTTTGAATTTTACTTTGTGTTACGGAAGTAATCATTCTATTGTTTACCATATGAGGAACTTTTTAACTTTTCCGAAAAAAGTATGAGGAGAATGTTTTTTTTAACTTATACGGCATGAACAGATTATTACTATTTCATATCACCTAATTTTCAAGAAGCTTCATATACATGTTTTCATGGTTATTTTCAATAAAATAAATTTATTTTAAAATTGTGTGGCATTTTGTGAAAAGAAAATTATTTTTATGGAGAAGGAATATTTTCCTCAAGAATTCATTTCAAGTGTTTTATCAAAACTATTTTCCATATAAGATGAAATTATGTAGCATGTTTATGTTTCAATTATACTACCTCAATTACTTATGTTATTTGATTCTTCATATGAGGAAAAAATATCCATTTGTTTTATATGGACTATGTTATGATGGGATGATATTTATGAAACCCATATTTATTCATTGGGTTATGGTGAATGAGTTATGTTTATGTTGTGACACAAGTAAGAATTATTCATTATGAGATGTGTGGGACCTATATCTCCCTCCAATTCCTTGGGTAAAGATTTATATCTCATGAGATAGATATGGCTGGAATGGTAAGTTAATTCAGTTCAGTGTTACAGGACTGAAACGAGGAGTTAACTTGATTCCGAAAGGGACTTTGTCCACTAAGATGGTCTTGGAAGTAATGCCTTGGCTACTATGGAAATCATATCAAGTTCTTAATGGATTTCCACAATTATATGTTTTATTACCATTCTATTTTTTCTTGGTTGATGTTCCCTTATGATATATGCCTTACGTACTTCTATGATTCATGTATTTTCTCAATATTTTGATGTTTATATTTTATGTTTATGTTTTTGCATTCAAATTTTTATGGATTGTTTTATATTCTCTATGTTTAACCCTTACTAAGAATTTGAGCTCACTCTTTTTTATGTTTTATTTTCCCCAGGATTTAATGAAAGTTATTAGGCAGGAAAATAAAAGGGGAAGATCTTTATGGGAGATGCTAAAGATCTTTCAGCATGATTAGAAGATTATATTCCATGTTTCTAAAGACACTAAACTATTACGGTCCTTTAGGGTATGTTTTTGTTATGTATTAAGTATTTCTCAAAAGTAATGTAATTTCCATGTCCTGCTTTCGGTCTCTACAGTTGGCATCAGAGGAAAGGTTTAGTTAACCTTTGGAAACTAGGATGAGAAAACTTTAGTGAGATCCCTAGATATTTTTCTAAGTTATGTCTACGGATGTCCCTAACGTTAAGTATATGTATATGTTATAGTCCTAGAATTATGGTATCAATATTAGAAATATACCTAAGATTTTAGATATTGAATGTACTCCCACATTATTATGTTGTTTTCCCTAGCATGATTTTGGCCTCTCACACTATTATTTTACGGTTTTAGGCGATGGATGGAACCCGAAAGAACCATGTTGATCAATGTAATGGACGATGAAATGATTATCCTCCTAAAAAACCAACGTTATGGGAGATGGAGTGACAAATATTATTTCTATACTTACACAAGCTATGAATAATTATGGACTTCCAAATAATAAAAGAAGGGAACAATATTCTATTGAGTCCATCATGAGGCAACATCCATCTTCTTTCAGTGGGTCTTCTGATCCACTTGTTGCTAAACAATGGCTCAATACCATTGAAAAGATATTTTACATACTTCGTTGTTCGGAACATGAAAAATTAATTCTGGCTATTTTCCGTTTAGAAGGTGAAGTAGATTGATGGTGGAATCTAATTAAGAATACGAGGCCCCAAGATGAAATTGAATTCATGGAATGGGATGAGTTCAAGAACATATTATTCAATAAGTACTTCCCTTATATTCTTCGAACAAATATGGAAAACGATTTCCTTGATCTTAAGAAAATGGATGATGAATCTATTGGTATATATGGAGTTAATTTTACAAGGCATTCAAGGTATGCATCTGGCTTTATCATCCAACCTGAAAGTAAATTTGATCGATTCTTCAGTTGCCTAAAACCAAGTCTTAGAAGAGAATTAGCTATAAGAGACTTCAGTAGCTATGAAAAAACTGTGCATTGTGCTATCAAGGTAGAAATGGACGTTGTTGTTATATATCCATCTCATGGTTTTTGACAAGAAATGAAAGATGGAGTTCAAGGAGAAATCTCAGAATGATGGTGAAAAGAAGATAAATGTTTCTTTATGCTCAATGTGTGGAATAAATCACAGTGGATATTGTCTTAAAGGGACTAGAAAATGTTTTAAGTGTGGAAAATAAGGTCATAGAGCAGCTGAGTGTCAGAGTAATGGAAAAAGGGTTGCTAATGATGTCAATAAAGACATTACTGTAGAAAATGCACCACCAAAACATCAATGCTTCATGTGCAAGGAAATGTGGAATTATGCTAATCAATGCCCTAATCCAAGGGTTAATGATTACCAACGTGAGAAACCTCATAAGGAAAAGGACAATGAGAAGTCACATGCGATCACTATTAGAAATGTTATGTATGAAAATGATGTTATGGAATGATTACGTGTTTACGTAAATGGATTCCAAAAAATGTTTTATAATCTCATTTATAGTACTGTGGAACATTGGAATATCTATGTAATGGTTTATTGTGGTTTTCGATAATTATATGTACCGATAACCATGAAAAGTGATTCAAATATTTTGGAAAGTAGATGATATGTGAATAAAGAAGGGATATGGAGATAATGAAATGTTTGATAGTGTTAATGAGCTCATGAATAATATAAGGAAAAAAGTAATATCATGGTTTGAGTGTATATAATTTTTGGGATTTTTTGTATATGGATAGAGTTAACTTGTGACAGCATTCATGTTTTCACTATAATTCAAGTGAATACATGATTAAGGTATTCACATGTTTATAATGTGACCCACAAGATATATCGTATGATATATGGGGGATAAATGATGGTATTCACATGCTCGGTAGATGAAATTTCTAGTAATTGTTTTCTTTATAATATGAGCTTGGAAAAAAGTATTTTTTATAATCCTAAAGATTAGAATGAATTAAGTTAGAGATAAGATAGTATTTTTTTATATTTTATTACAAGAATTTTATTATAATGTAGTTTTAGAAAAAGGGACAACCTGGAGGATGGGGGACAACCCACCGCGTTGGACATGGTTGTAGGAATCGAACCCATAACTGAAGTGCGACAGGCCTTTATCTCCTACCACTAGCCTACAGGAAGTCCCTGGTTAGTAGAAACTAGTTTTATTATATTAAGCAGTATGATATATGATGTATAAGTCCATTTTTTGGAATTATATACGATTAACCTCACCATAGATAGACTTATGTATATATGATAAATTTTTCTAACCTTTTGATTGATACATATGGAATGACCCATAAATCTATCACATGATCTTCTAACACCTCACGAATGAAAAATTCAACTTCATTTCTTTAAGATAAGAAGTGGAAATTGTTCAAGGAATGAACAACGGTGAGATTATACTTAAATAAAGTAAGTATTTTTTCTAATTCAAATTATTCAACATTACGGAAATGATCTTCAAAACCAAAAATGTTGTCCTAGTTCCCTTATATCGGATGAATATGACGGTACCTTAGATCATCACAAATTTATGGCTTTGTGATTGTTGGCTTTTTCATAGTCATGTTCTCTACCACTCACCATCAGAACATGATGGTTAGATTTCTCTTCCATATCCATATTTTCACCTATGTTATTCTATGTGGAAACCCAGTGATTAGTTAATTTGGGTAACTGTTACGTTTCATACTTTAGGTTTTAAAGATAATTTTTGGTATTCCTTTTTATGTTGTGGGTTTCTATTAAAGAAACATTCAGGTAGTAAACCAATTATAACCCCGATGAATTTCGAGGGAGAAATTCATTTTAAGGGGGGTAGAATGTAACACCCCGAGATTTTATGAAAAACATTATTTTTAATTTCATTGATTTCTTGTGTTGTATGCTACACCAAAAAGAGCTAGAACTACATGCATCCCTGACTTGGCTTACATTACATGCAATCATGACCTTCCACGATAGCGTGTGTTGTACGCAATACTGAGTTTCACTAAACAACGATATATAAATAAAATATTATATAAACTAGCCATTAAGAATAGTAATATCCACATTTTGAAATTTTATTTTTCAAAATGAACATAATTTTTGGATTCAGGATATCAAAATTAGCATAGGGTGAATTTTTGGTATTTTTCTGAAAACATTCAATTTTTGATGAATAGTTAAAACTCTGGGTTACTATTTAAAAACCGACTTTTTATATAAATATTTATTTATTTTATTTAAATTTATTTTAGGCCAAAATTGATACATAATACCTATATATGTTCAATGTAATTCATTGGAGTCATTTTATAATAATTTTAGACATATATAAATTTTATTGAACTTTTCACCGTCTTTTACCCACCTCCTAGTAGTGTTTGAAAATTTACATAAAACATAATATTACCACTTCTGTGAGTGTTATTTCGAAAATCCAAGAGACATAGTTAATATCAAGGAGTAAAATGTGGTTCAATAAGATAAAAATAATTTTTGGTGAATAGTAACTTTTTTACTTTCATTTACCACGGTTAAAAGTAAATAGGGTAATTAAGGGTAAAAATGATATTATTATTACCATAAAACATGTCCTAATTCTATTGGATAAGTGCAATTCGACGAAAAACAACCTTAGGAATAAAATATTACCCTTTAGGTCCACTTGGATTAGATTATGACATTTATTATTATTTTATTTAAAGAAGAATTAAAATAGTTAAAATCAATGTTCAATAACTAAAACATTTTTAATACAGGGTTAAAAATTAACTAAATTAGACTATAAATATTAATTAGAAAGATAAAAATATTTTCTACATAATTTTAATTTATTTATAATTTTTATAAATTAAATAATTTAATGTATTTATGACACAATGATGATGCAGTTATTACCTTATTAATGGAATATTTACATAATTGATGTTATAAATACCCAAATAAATGTAAATTTAGATTTTTTATGAATTACACTAATATTTTAGGTTACTATGACATGTTATTATTGATTTATTTAACGTTTTTCGAACTAATCATGATGTTATGATTTTCAAAAAAATCATGTACCAAATAGTGTAAAAATTGACATAAAATGTTTTTTAAAACAAATATTATATTATTAATCGTTATTTTATATCTAAAAATCTATGGTTCGGCCAAATTACTTAGATAAGGATATATATATTAATAATGAACCAATTGGGGTTCGTTTGGCTTGTTATATTAAGTTTAATAACCATATAGTGTATGATAACAAAAAGACACGGTAAAAGTTTAATTATTTAACATAGAGTTAAATCTAAATGATATGGCTTAAATAGTAACATAAACCTCTCTAAAACCTATTGGTTGAGAGTATTTAGACCCATAACCACCTTATCTTTTAAATAAATCTATTTGGAGCTATTAATAACCGAATATTATTTTATTATAAAATATATTTTATGTTTTTTAAGGTGCCCCACTCCTCCCTTATAAAAAGGGCACCCCTTCCCTCTTCTCTTCACACCCTTTTGAGCCTTGAAGCCCAGAAAACACCAGACAATTCCTCTTCTAAACCACTCTAGTAATATAATATTGGTTCTGGTCTTCCCAAAAGACCAACTCTAGTGCCTTAAGAAGAATATTGAAGGAGGTGTGTCGAAGAAGAGGTAATCTCTTCTAACGATTCTTTCAAGTTTCATACATCTTCACCTTCAACTTATTTAGTTGTTTCATTATAAATTAATAACATCAGTATTAATTATATACTGATATGATATTATAAATATGAAACAACCACATTTCATCTTCTATCCGTCCTACAGAAAACGAAATCACCGCGCATGCGTACGTACGGAATACTGTCTGCACGTCGTGGTGTAATCTATTTTTCCACCACCACCTTACATGGGTGGGTATAATGGTTTAAAAAACAACTATATATGATTATTATTACATAATAATTATTCTATGATATTATATCATCCACTCCAATTCCATTCTATAAATATGGGAATGGTATCATCGCTCGTGCGTACGTACGGATTACAGTCTCCACAACGAGATGAGATTAATTTTCTATGTTTACAATTCAAGAATGATTATAAAGTATATATAATAAGTAATCATGAAATATATGACATAATAATGATACTGGATTTATGTATATATATATATTTATGTCATCTACTTAATTCAATTCAAGTCAATAAGGAAAGGAAAACAGCATTCATTCGTACGTACGACCTACCGTCTCTATGAGCGGTGTATTTCATTTCATTCATCTATCTATTATATTTATATATATACTGAATATATATGATATATAAATCATGATTTACATTATGGAAGTATGTAAATCATGATATATGTAATAATAATATAAATAACAACAAATTGAAACATATACGATAAATGAAACGATTTTACCCAAAATGTTGTTTTAACAAAGAATTTATAAAAGAAAGAGTATTATAAAGTCATAATTGAACCATATATGATATCATATCAATGAATATGATTCTTTAATAAGTCAATAGCATTATTTAAATCATTATACAAGAGTTCTGGATACATACAAAGCATATCAGACATATGGTAAGGGATATTTTTTCAAATCTCATTTTTTATCCGTGATTTATTATACGTAAGTATTTACTGGGGTTATATTTTTCATCCATGACCATAAAATGTATTTCATAATTTGTTTAATATTATTCCAGGTATTTTTAATGTCATGATTTCCCCTCTTTGACTTTTACTTTGTGTTATGGGAGGAATCATTCTTTTTTTTACCATACGAGAAACTTTTTGACTTTTCCGAAAAAAGTATGAGGAGAATTTTTTTTTTATTTATTTGGCATGAATAGATTTTTATTGTTTCATATCGCCCAATTTATAAGAATATTCCTCTACATGTTTTCATTTTTATTTTCAATAAAATATTTTTCTTTTAAAATTGTGTGGCATTTTGTGAAAAGAAAATGATTTTTAAGGAGAAAGGATATTTTCCTCAAGAATTCATTTCAAGCGTTTTATCAAAACTATTTTCCATATAAGATGAAATTATATTGCATGTTTATGTTTCAAATATATTATCTCTATTACTTATGTGGTTTGATTCTTCTTATGATGAAATGATATTCATTTTTTTATATGGATTATGTTAATATGGGATGATGTTTATGAAACCAATTTTTATTCATTGGGTTATGATGAATGATTTATGTTTATGTTGTGGCACAAGTAAAAATAATTTCATTATGAGATGGGTGGGACCTATATCTCCCTCCAATTCATTGGGTAATTATTTATATCTCATGAGATAGACATGGCTGGAATGGTAAGTTAATATGGTTCTGTGTTAGAGGATAGAAATGAGGAGTGAACTCGATTCAGAAAGGGACTTTTTCCACTAAGATGGTCATGGTAGTAATGCCTTTCCTTCTATGGAAATCTTATCAAGTTCTTAATGGTTTTCCACAATTACATGTTTTATTCCCATGCTATTTTATCATTATTAATGTTCCCGTATGATATATGCCTTACATACTTCCAAGGCTCATGTATTTTCTCAAGATTTTGATGTTTAGATTTTATATTCAACTTTTTTCCATTCAAATGTATATTGATTGTTTCATGTTCTCTATGTTTACCCTTTCATAGTATTTGAGATCACCCTTTATATCTTTATTTTACCCTAGGATATAAAGAAAGGTTTTAGGTAAGAAAATAAAAGGGGAATATCGTTATGGGAGATGTTAAAGATCTTTCACGAAGATTGGAAGATTATATTCTGAGTTTCCAAAGACACTAAACTATTACGGTCCTTTAGTGTTTATTTTTTTTATGTATTAAATATTCGGAAAAAATAATGTATTGTCCATGTAAATCAACTTTTGGTTCACTACAATTATGACAGGATATTGGTAGAAGTGGATATGGAATGAACTCTTGTTGAGGAAGTTGACCTCACAACAATAGATCATAGTATGAAGATGGATATCATCTATGAAAGGAATCTGATATTATGTATGAATTGCACATTTTTTGGTCATCGAACCTTTGAATGTAAAAGGGATAAAGACTGCAGTGTTTTCAAGGTGAAAGGGTATGATTATGAGACCTATAGAAGGTAGAAGAGTAAGGAAAAGCTTTCACCTTTTCCGGGAAAGGATGGGTCTTCAATATTGGCACCCTCTAATGGTCTGGCAGGGACCTCTACTATTGCCCCTATTTGTGAGCACAATGCTCCACCTTGTGACAGTAATTTGATGGATTATGAGGCACATGCTGAGAACATTGTACTAGTGGACCCTCCTTTATTTTTGGACAAGGAACTGGTTGAATAGGATGCTCTGCAATCGCTGGCCACTTCTAATATGCAAAAAATTGTTTTGGTGGACCATCCTGCATGTCTGGACAAGAAACTGGTTGAACAGGATGCTCTACAATCACTGGAGGCCGCTTCTAATATGTAGGATGTTACTCTTCATACTCCATCACATGATGACCAAGATAGGTTGGCTGACTCTACTCTCTGCTTGGTCAAATCCCCTGGTGAACATGAGGTTTCTCAGCCTCTAGAGGTGGTACACACTGTGCAGGGCGTCAATCCTCAAACCGTAGCATATGATCCATCACCCCATGTTGGTGTAGGTGAGGTTGATCAAGACAGGACTCTGGAAGTATCTGATTCCGGGGGGATTTGTGCTAACAACCCCCTCCAAGGCAGCCCGAAGGGGCATTCCCTCAAGCAGGGAACCTGCTCAGATAAAATCTCAGAACAAATTTACACCATTGATTGGAATATTTTAGTCAAATGAAACTGAGGATCCTCTCCATACTGAGCTGGAAAAGGATAATCTTACTGAAACATGGTCTCTCCTCCTCGAGCAGTCATCCTCACCGAGGGCCTTGAGAAGTATTCTAGTAGATCACAAGGCACAACAGGCTGAGGAGTGTTCTCACATGGTTCATGTGGAAAAGGTTGATATGTCTTCAACCATGAACATTGAGGCTGGAAGCCACCCTAAAGGGAAAGGAATGAAAGGAAAATGGAAGAAGGGATAGGCTCATCAGGCTATGGAATCAAAAGGGGCTTTAGACAAGGGGAATGGCCCAATTGTAATGAATATATTTTTCTGGAACTTCCAAGTGATGGGATATTCCGGAAGGACCAAGACCCTTATACATTTTACTGTGGACCATAAACCTTTACATGTTTGTATTGCTAAAGAGAAGCTTATATTTTATAATTGGAATGGATTCAATTGGAACAATATTGGGCATAAATTTGTGTCAAAAAACATGCATTATTCTGAGATGGATCACTTGTGGGTTCTTCTTCACGATATCATTCATGTAAACTCCTTTGTAAAGAATCCTCAAAGTGTTTTTCTCTCTTTTAGTATTGATGATCATCAAATTTTAGCCTCGTTCATATATTCTTATACCACTTATATTATAATAAGGGAGTTAGGGGGGAGATCAAAAAGGTTTCTGGGCTGATAAGTCAAAGATGGGTATCCCTTGGAGAATTTAATACTGTGTTGAGGCCTGAGGAGTAAACAGGTAATACTTTTAATAGGATTTTGGCTGTTTATTTTTCTACTTGTCTTTATTATTTCAATATTCATGAGGTCCCTCTTACTGGAGCTGAATTTACATGGTGTCATCATACCTGGAATGGGAGGCAGGCAATCAAACATTATAGATGCATTGTTCATATGGTTGATCAAGGTGATGCGCATGGAGTCTCTGGTTTTACACTACCGAAGCATCATTCAGATCATAATCCTATTTTTGTGGATTTTAATATACGATTGGTGCGGTCAGGCCCCATCCCATTTTGATTCAATAATTGGTGGATTTTGGAGAATAAATGCGGGGTACTTGTTCTTGACGCATGGAAGCTTGAACCGATTGGCATCCCCCTACAATGGTTGGTTTTTAAATTAATGTATCTCAAAACACTTCTCAAGGAATAGAGTAGGGAGTCCTTTTCATAGCTTGGTACTGACATTAAAGTTGTTGAGAGAAATCATTCATCTTTTCATATTCAGTATCAAAAACCTCCTTCCTTGTCACGTGAGGAGATAATGGCTCATAATAAATTGGATGATCTCATGATGCTTCAAGAAAGGCTGGCTAGAAATCAGATGAATGTTAGATGGCTCAAAGAGGGAGACAAGAATTCTAAATTTTGTAACTGGAAATATATTGAAAAGAAAATTTGGTCAATGGATATGGTTCTAAGAATCCATGGGAATCTATTTACATCTAAAAATGAGATATCTCTAGCGGTAATGGACCATTTTAACAAGATATTCTATGATGATGGGTAGGACAATACTCACAGTATGGTTGGGAACATAAAATCATGAATTGGTGAGCAGGACAATCAATATCTTTTCACCCCTCCTACGAATGTGGAAATTCATGAAGCCCCTTTCTCACTTAATGTGGATAGTGCTCCAGTCCTTGAAAATTTCACTAAAAAAGTTTACACATCTTATTAGGACATTCTATAGGATGATATTACTCATGCTATAAAGGACTTCTTTTCTCACTCTTACATTCCATTTGGGATGAACTCCTCTTTCATTTCCCTATTGCCTATGGAAGCAAATGCTATTGATATCAATGATTTTCAGCTTGTTTCACTTGGGAACACCATCCCCAACCTCATTAGTAAGATTCTCATAAACAGAATGGGATTTTTGGTTGATGGAATGTTCACTACGAATCAATTTGGATTTCTTCCTAGGAGACACATTCATAATTTACTTTTCACTACTTCGGAGAGTGTCAAACTGATGAGGACGAAGATGAAGGATGAAACTTTTACTCTCAAACATGACATATCAAATGATTTTGACACTTTAAAATAGAGCTTCCATCATGATGTTCTTAAAAGGTATGGCTTCTCTACTTCTTTCATCAGGCTGATTAGCACCATACTTTGCTCTTCAAGGCCGTCCATCCACATCAATGGCACACCCGAAGTTTTTTTCCCTGCACCAGAGGTGTGCGGAAAGGTGATCCACTCTCTGGCCTTCTTTTCATGATTGCTGAAGATTATCTTAGCAGATTTATTAATGATCTTTCCAATATGGGTTTCTATAATAAAATTAAGGCTGGAAGGAATTATTTTTCTCCATCCCTTTTGTTATATGATGATGATATTATTTTTCTTGGGAAAGCATTGAGGAGAACCATTTCTTCCATTAAAGATCTTTTTCAAAACAATAAAAAGGTGGATGGTCATGCAATTAGTTAAGATAAATATTTCATTCTTTTTGGTAATGGTGTTCGGGTTGGTAAGAAGAATTGGGTTACTCATCATCTGGGGGTGAAAAAGGGCTCTTTTCCGTTTCACTATCTAGGGGGTCCCTTATTATGGGGATGGGTGAAGAGACAACATCTGTAGGGAATTTCTTATAATGTTGTGAACAAACTTGCTAGTTATAATGGGAAGGCTATGTCTATGGCTGGGAGGGTTATTCTTGTCATCTCAGTGATCACATCCATGTTTTTCTACTCTTTCTCTCTTTATAGATGACCCAAAGGTCTCATTAAGGAGCTTCAGGGCATGATTATAAACTTCATTTGGACTGGGTTAGTCCATGAGAGGAATCTTTTAACTGTTTCCTGGAAGGAATGCGTCATGCCGATTGACTTGGGAGGCCTTGGAGTTAATGACCTCATGACTTTTAATGATGTTCTAATTGAGAAGTTCACATGGGACCTAATTTCCAAGGAGGGGTATAATGATTTCATAACTAACAGATTTATAATAAGGCTCCATAATGGTCACATGAACTATCTTGCATCATCGGTTTGGGCATATCTCATGTAATCTTTCAGGAACATTGCTCATGACATCAAACAGATGGTTTGTTGGGAATCTCCTCTTAACTGTAGGTGTATGACATGGTTTGAGAGGCCTCTACGGGATAGCATGGTTGTTCCTCCTGATAAAAGGCATTTCTCTATTGCTGACTTTATTTCTCACATGGACATATTTTGTAGCATTGTCCCTTTTCAGGTGGAACAAGAAATTCAAAATTATCTCTTTATAGACCATGATATGGTGATATGGACGCATAACCGAAATGGGCAGTTCAATAGCTGGGATTTTTACCAGCTAGTTTATAGAGGATTCTCTCATTCCGCTGGTTGGATGATAAATTTCCAAACTATATTCATTCATAATTGTCATTTCTTGTTGATTTGGCGTATCTGAAAAAATAGGGTACCCAATCATAACCAGATCAAGTGGGATGGATTTCATCTTTCTTCAGCTTATCCCCTGTGTATGGATGATGAGGATAGTGTAAAACATCTATTTGTGAAATGCAGCTATGATTGTCAATTGTTGGACTATATTAGAAGCCAGTTTGGGCTGATGTTTAACAGGAATATGCTTCTACAGGAGTAGTGTTGTTTGACACCAGGCGCATCCCTATACGGCATGGCATGGTGGCTATCCGTAGAGAGGTTCATGCTGCTTCCATGAATCAAACAGGTGCGATGTATAATAGCATCTTTGATCTGTAGGATCTTAGGTTTCATGGTGTCTCTGGTCGGCCAAGGAATCCCAGAGTTCTTAAGTATATTCGCTAGATACCTCCAATCATCCCTTGGATCAAGGTGAATGTGGATGGAGCTTCTTCTGGTGCACCAGGATTGATAGGGTGTGGTGGTTTCTTTCGCACACATCGTGGCTATATTAAGGGATGTTTTTATTATTTTACTAGCGTTGGAGTTTCCTATGAAGCCGAACTCTGGTCAATAATTCATGAACTCTAGTATGCTGTTCGATTTAATTGGAACATGTTATGGATTGAGTTAGACTCGTAGCTAGCGGTTCATGCATTGGTGTCACGATCCTGCAATGTGCTATGAAGAGTGATGCCTTATTGGGTTGAATGCCTCAACCAGGTTGCTCATATGCGATTGGCTCTCTCAAATTCCTATAGGGAGGCCAATCAAGTAGTAGATTCTTTATCTGAGTATGATATTTTGTTGATGGATTCTATTTAGCATTTTAAGAACCATAGTTACTATGCTTCAATTGCTGAGGCAGACATGTAGGGTTTTATGTACTCTAGACTCTGTAAGAACCCCCTGGCTATCTAACTCTTTTTTTTATAATTTTCTTAGGGCTAGGTTTTTCCTGGTTCCTGGGATTTTGGAGTATAATTCCACATTATACAATGTTTTGTGGGTATTTCTAGTATGAGACTCATAGAAAATGTTCTAGTCTAAAAGTAGAGTTGGGAATGTTTTGTAGTACGAATAAATAAACTAAAAAGATCTAATAAATTTCAAATGAATATCCAATTTAGGTTATTTAATTATATTATATATCTACTCATTAATCTACTGTATCTTAGCCTTCATGGAATCCATTTATTCATTATATTTTCTAATAATTGATTCCACACTAGGGAATGACCGAAAACAAATCATTAATAAATACCTTTATTATAGCATCTCACTTGACATAGGTTATTTAGCATTCCTAATATAGTCGTATAAATATTCATCTAATCATCATGTATGAGGTTCTCTTATTTAATTTAAGATTTAAAAGAATCCTAAAATAATAATATATCATTTTATATCTGTGGGATAACTTTACAAAATATTAATATTATAAAAAATTTATAATTTATTACATTCAATCTTCTGAGGTTCCCACTTAGTTGGATAAGTAGCACATTCCACCTGTATTTTAATTCTCATCCATTTCAATTTTTCATGATGGGGAATTAGATATAATGGGTAATATTTATAATATTCGAATTTCTTAGTTGACTTATCCATTATTTCATTAATATTTTAATCAAATATATCCTTCTATAATAAAGAATACACTCTAAAGTATATCATATGAGGGTATAGATTCATGGACTTTATGTCATTGTTGAGTTTTCAGTAATGCCTATTACATAGAAAAAGTATATAATTAAACATGTAATAAATATTAATCTAAAAAATAATTTGTTAAAAAAACAATAAATAAATCCACCCACAAAATAGAGATAACACATTGTCATATCTCTGTATCTATAATGTAATTCCTAAGGGATATATATAGATTTTGTTTCCTCCAAAACATCTAGATTGATGTCCAATATTCCTTAAAATCTCTCCATCTAGATGTCTCAAAGGTTAAACACATTTTCCTCATTACCTTCATCTATTGAATATTAAATTTCATTTATAATTTAATTGATTATGTTCTAGTCATTAAAATTTTATAATATTTAAATCATATAAGAATTTAAAAAACATATAAATTATAACGTTATAGACTACCTTAGTTTATTTTACACTATATGTTTAATGATTAACCATGGATGGAATAAAATACATCTCATATAACATCTCATCCCAAATCGGTAAGTCCCAAAATATTTTTCATTTATGCTAGATGTATGAAAATTTCCATTAATCATAATTATCATATTGTTTATATGTTCAAGTGAATTTTTGGTAAACTTGTGATTTGACTCCCACCATCTTTATGTGCCAGCCACTCAATTGTAGAAGAATAGGTACACATAATTTTTATAAACAAATGTTTAATTTATTTATAATATTTAATTAATATATATATATAAATGTACATACCTTCGTTCCCTTACATATTTGTTTGTCATTTATAGATATCCATACAACTGAAAAAATTACTTCATGCCTATATTTTATTAAAATTAAATAATTGTACGAAATAATAATTTATATGTTATTATTAGAAAAAAACATTACATTTTAGACATTGAAATGAAAATAATGTCTAATTAATACTAATGATTAAAAAATTAATGAAAAAGAATAAAAAAAATCAATGATATTTTTTTAATTTTGTATATATTTATTTTATGTGAAAATAATAAATTTTTTAATTAAAATTGTAATTTTAATAATGATAAGAAAATTTAAAATATATTATTTTAAAAAAGTACAAATTAAAAGGAATAATATGAAGAAAAGTGTCAAAATAAAATAATGACAGAAAACTATTTCATGGAAAAAATAGATATCCAAATCTAATGAATATAAAAAATATTATTAAAATTGGAGGATAGTTGAATATTTAAATATATATATAAGGTAAAAAAATATTTCATTAATTTTTATTCCAAAAAATATATATTTATATGACTAATTAAGCGGGAAAATAATTGTTTTCATATAACCCTTCTACATTATCATTTGGCATTGCACAGTCTATGACCATATCATTATCAATATTATTCTCATCAAATTGTGGAATCGATGATCAAATTTTGTATAAGTCTTCAACATCACCATGATTCTAATATTCATATAAAATTGTGTCCCATGAAAAAATGAACCATTAATCGTTTTATGGGTCAACAATATAATTTTATTTCAGGAATTTCCATGATAAAGGACCCCCCTTTAAAACTAAATATTTTTAAATCAACATGTTTAAATTTATACTATTTTTTCATACCACTGTTACTATCCACATAGTTACACATAAATAGTGGTACATGAAATTTATTATAATTAATCTCCCATAAATAATAAAAAATAAATAATATATTGTATACGTTGAAATTGTGGTTTTTTATCACCCAAAAAATGTTATGATTAAAATATGAAAATTACTCTACTATTTTGAACAATTATCTACTTGTTCTGGTTATTTCTGTAAAATGTGTGACCATGAATAACAAAACCATACTACGTTATGACAAAAAAACATTTGACCCCAATAAAAAATTTAAAGGCTTTTGATGTGGAAAAATGAATGTTGACATTTTCTTTAAACCATGAAACAATTTTTTTAATTGATCATCTACTTTTCATTTCTTCGTAGATATGGTACGTTCAATTAAACGATATTTTATAATATATATTGTGGAAAATCATGAATTATTTTTAAAATATATAATTGATAATAAATCAATGCCTCATATTGAATTAAGATTATATTTAACTCATGGATCCATTTACCATAACTATCAATGATATAATGGAAGGATACATGGAGAACAACATTCTATACATCATTTAAATAATCTGTACATAACTCAATCTCCTCTTAAGATATAATTTTTATGAAAATAATTACCTATATTTGATGTGGTTTCTTAATATATTCCATAAAAAGTGTCATATATTTTTTCAATTGGATACATCCAATGTAGATAAATTGGAATAAAAATTCATATCACTTCAACAAAATTATTGAATATATTAACGATTATATATAATTTTTTTTGAAAATATGTTTATCGAAGATAACTTTTGAATATATATTCACTCTATGAAAAATATAACATATATTTATCAATAATGTAACAAGAAATGGAATATAATATTTAATATGACACGATGATAGATTTTTTGATAGGTATCAATAATATGACATGCAATTGAACTGATGCAAGATATTATATTAATACATATCATTCATAAAAATTCACTACAAGTACTTCAATGAACCAAAATTTTATATTTATTAGGAAAACTTAAAACAACCTAATAGTTTATAATTTATCACTATTAAATAATATTTTTTATACCATGTGGTATAAGATACACCAATCTTAAATAAACCACAATATACTATAGAAATCTTATTATTTTATTGTGACTGTTTAGACATATTCATTAGTATAGCTTGTATGGATATGAGTAACCATGTAAAAAAAATATAGATCATGTTTTTATTTTACAATATTAATCTTCAATCATGTTTATATTTTAATTTTTTTATAAATAAACATAATATCATTTGAAGGGAAATGTTATTTTTCTCAATAAATTATTTGTTGTTATGGAATCTATTTTTATAATAATATATTAAAATATTAACTAGTGATAAAAATTAATACAAAAATAAATAGTATATATATTCAATTTTATATCATACCATTCATTTAATTATGATCATTATACACATAATTTTATTAATGTCATTTTTCCCAAAAAATACATTTTCTTAAAAAATGTTTTTTAATTCAATTTATATATAGATATTATGATGATTTAATTACACATATATAATTTTATTTGGATCATTTTATATTAATTTTGAAATATTTATGACAGAATAGTGTTAGGATAAATTATTATGAATTTTTTGAAAACTTAATTTTTTAGTTAATAGTGAAAAACATAGTTTTTTAAAAACTATAATTTAGTTTTATATCAGGTTATTTAAATATATATTTTTATTCTAGTTTTTTTAAGTAACATAATATATATATTCTTAAAAATAAATAGATTAATTCCCTATAAATAAGAATTGTATTTTATTTTTCTAGTATTTTATTTTTATTCATAAAAATTATTTTCTACAATTTTTTTTATTATGTTTTTCAAACTTATATTAACATAAAATTTTCGAAATATAAAAATTGAAAAGTAAATAATTTATTAAATAATAGAAATCATTATGATATAATTTATTAATAATATATATTTCATTGTTTTCCACTATAAATAACAACAATGGTAAAATGTTTAACCATATAAAAGGGTAAATCATGTAAAAATGTAAATACAAAGTGATAAGGAAAAAATTATATTTTAATTCTAATTGTGTGAGGAGTTATGACAATAACCACTCTATCATTAAAATGAGATATTTCAAGTTTCACTTGACTTTGAATATAAGATTTATATTATTCATTTTTTATAAAATTAATAAAATGTTACTCTCTCCCTCTTCTAATATATCAAATATGAATTCATAGACATAAAAAGAATATATGATTGGTTATAAATGTTTATTTTTAATATTAAAAAAACATTTTTTTTGTAATATATTTTTAAATTTCATAGTTATTATAAATATCTTTAATTCTGACTCCATAATCACACAATAATTGACCATGTAGTAATGGATTAAAATAAATCACTACTGGAAATCCATCATTTCCCAACGGTTCTGAACCGTTGGGAAAGGCTGCAGAACCATTTGTATATGTTATACCAACGGTTCTGCCAACTGTGGGGAAGTAAGCCGTTGGGAAAGGCTTTTCCCAACGGTTTACAAGGAACCGTTGGGATAGGATAGAAAAAATCAACCTACCCCAATGGTTGTGCCAAACCGTTGGGAAAAGACTTTCCCAATGGTTTGCCCCGTTGGGGAATCCCATGAATAGTTTCTTTCCCAACGGTTTGAAAACCGTTGGGAAAGGTTTTTACCAACGGTTCTACCAACCGTTGGTAAAACACCAATTCCAAAAGCTATCCCAACGGTTTGAACCGTTGGGATAGTCTGTTTTTACCAACGGCTTAATGAACCGTTGGTATAAACAGCTCCATATGGGCTATGCCAACGGTTTGAAACCGTTGGCATAGGCTTTGCTGTGCAAATTAAACAGCAGCCTGCAATTTGCACATCAGGTCTATTTTGGGCTCATTTTGGCATAGCATGTCTGTTTTGGGCTCATTTTCAATTCAATTTTCCATCCATTTATTGTAGCTGTAACACATATACAATTCATACATATAGAGAACAAACCAACACATTTAAATAATGCAAACCAACCCACCAACACATATAATGCATCATAGAAATATACTCATCCATAATTAAATTAGAATTCATAACATAATTATAAACATACATAATTCATTTAGAATTCAATTTAAAATTTAGGTGACAATCATATGTGGAATCCGGAATTCAATTCATAATTTGATTGGTTTTTTGTACACAATATATTTTTACACAAAATCATATACATTTTAAACAAAATACATACACCTGGAATGATACCAGTCACACCGTGCCTCGGATTGAGGAGAGGTTACCTCGTACACATCACAAATGACTCATTGATCATTGTCCTAAAGTATCAACAAATTCTGAAATCGTTTGGTCAGTTTTCCGTATGCCAGTTGTTGTTTTCACTTAAAATGAAGCGTTTTTTAAATAAAAGAGAGAAACATTGAATGGTGCCGGCCACACCACGCCTCAGATTGATGCGGGGTTGACTCGTACACATCACACATGACCCATGCATTGTTGTGCTAAAATTTAAACACAATTAGAATGCGTTTGGTTGGTTTTCAATATGTATTTAAAATGTAGTCCATTTTAATGAAAATAGATACACTTAGAGTGGTCTCGGCCAAACCGAGACTCAGATTGAGGTGCGGTTGACTCGTACACGTAACATATGACCCATGGATCGTTGTCCTAAAATTTCAACAGATTCCAAATGCGTTTGGTCGGTTTTTCGTATGTCAGTTGTTTATTTCACTTATAATCATGTCCCTTTTAAACAATAGAGATGCAGTTAGAGTGGGACCGGCCACATCACGTTTTGGATTTAGACGGTGTTGACTCGTACATGTCTCAAATGACCCATGAATCTTTGTCCTAAAGTATCAACACAATCCAAATGCGTTTGGTCGGTTTTCTGTATGTTAGTTGATGTTTTTCACTTAAAATGACGTCCTTTTGAAACAAAAGACATACAATTTGAGTTGTGCTGGCCACACCGCGCCTCGAATTGAGGTGGGGTTGACTCGTACACGTCACATATGACCCATGGACAATTGTGCTAAAGTATCAACACAATCAGAATCCGTTTGGTTGGTTTTCCGTATGTCATTTGTTGTTTTCACTAAAAATGAAGTCCATTTTAAACAAAATAGAGACACTTTGAGTGGTGTCGGACACACCGCGCCTCATATTGAGGCGGTGTTAACTTTTACACATCACATATGACCCATGGATCGTTCTCCTAAAGTTTCAACAAAAACCGAATGCGTTTGGTTGGTTTTCCGTATGTACTTAAAATATTGTCCATTTTAAACAAAAGAAAGTCACTTAGAGTGGTCCTGACCACACCGTGACTCGGATTGATCCCGGGTTGGCTCGTACATGTCACATATGACCCATGGATCTTTTTCCTTAAATTTCAACAGATTTCGAATGTGTTTGGTCGGTTTTTCGACTTTCAATTGTTTATTTCACTTATAATCTTTTCCGTTTTAAACAAAAGAGACACATTTAGAGTGGTACCGGTCACACCGTGTCTCAGATTTAGGCGGTGTTGACTCGTACACGTCTCAAATGAACCATGGATCGTTGTCTTAATGTATCAACACAATCTGAATGCGTTTGGTCGGTTTTCGTTATGCCAGTTGATGTTTTTCACTTAAAATGGCGTCCTTTTGAAACAAAAGACATACACTTTGAGTTGTTCTGGCCACACCGTGCCACGGATTGAGGCGGGGTTGACATGTACACGTCACATATGACCCATGGATCATTGTGATAAAGTATAAACACAATCAGAATCTGTTCGGTCGGTTTTCCGTATGTCATTTTTTTCACTAAAAATGAAGTCCATTTTAAACAAAATAGAGACACTTTGAGTGGTGTCAGCCACAATGCGCCTTGGGATGAGGTGGAGTTGACTTGTACACGTCACATATGACCCATGGATCGTTCTCCTAATGTTTCAATAGAATCCGAATGCGTTTGGGTGGTTTTCGGTATGTCTTAAAATACTGTCCATTTTAAACAAAAGAAAGTCACTTAGAGTGGTCCCAACCACATCGTGACTCGGATTGAGCCCGGGATGGCTCGTACACGTCACATATGACCCATGGATCGTTGTCCTAAAATTTCAACAGATTCCGAATGCATTTGGTCGGCTTTTCGTCTGCCAGTTGTTTATTTCACTTTTAATCTTGTCCGTTTGAAACAAAAGAGACACAATTAGAGTGGTACCGGCCACACCGCGTCTCGTATTTTGGTGGGGTTGACTCGTACACATCTCAAATGAACCATGGATAGTTTTCCTAAAGTATCAACACAATCCAAATGCGTTTGGCTGGTTTTCCATATGCCAGTTGATGTTTTTCACTTAAAATGACGTCCTTTTGAAACAAAAGACATACACTTTGAGTTGTGCCAACCACACCGCGCCTCATATTGAGGTGGGGTTGACTAATACATGTCTAATATGACCCATGGATAATTGTGCTAAATTATCAACACAATCAGAATCCGTTCGGTCGGTTTTCCGTATGTCATTTGTTGTTTTCACTAAAAATGAAGTCCATTTTAAACAAAATTGAGACACTTTGAGTGGTTTCGGCCACACCGCGCCTCGGATTGAGGTGTCATTGACTTGTACATGTCACATATGACCCATGGATCGTTCTCATAATGTTTCAACAGAAATCGAATGTGTTTGGTCGGTTTTCCGTATGCCAGTTGATGTTTTTCACTTAAAATGATGTCCTTTTGAAACAAAAGACATACACTTTGAGTTGTGCCGGCCACACCACGCCTCGGATTGAGGCAGGGTTGACTAGTACACGTCACATATGACCCATGGATCATTGTTCTATAGTATCAACACAATCAGAATCCGTTTGGTTGGTTTTCCGTATGTCATTTGTTGTTTTCACTAAAAATGAAGTCCATTTTAAACAAAATAGATACACTTTGAGTGGTGTCGGCCACACCGCGCCTCGGATTGAGGTGTCGTTGACTCGTACACGTCACGTATGACCCATGGATCGTTCTCCTAATGTTTCAATTGAAACTGAATGCGTTTGGTTGGTTTTCCGTATGTACTTAAAATACTGTCCATTTTAAACAAAAGAAAGTCACTTAGAGTGGTCCTGACCACACCGCATCTCGGATTTAGGTGGGGTTGACTCGTATACCTCTCAAATGACCCATGGATCGTTGTCTTAATGTATCAACACAATCGGAATGCGTTTGGCTGGTTTTCTTTATGCCAGTTGATGTTTTTCACTTAAAATGATGTCCTTTTGAAACAAAAGACATACACTTTGAGTTGTTCCGGCCACACCGCACCACGGATTGAGGTGGGGTTGATTCATACACGTCACATATGACCCATGGATCGTTTTACTAAAGCATCAACACATTTCGAATTCATTTGGTCAGTTTTTCATATTTCACTTTTTGTTTTCACTTAAAATCTTATGGAAATTCATATAGAATATTTTTATATCATATTTACTATGGATTAGATTTTAGTTGGTCGTGCTATGAAACATTTCAGAGCTAATGAAATTAAGGAAGGTGGAGGGGCTGTCTGGGGGGCTGTCCGGGGGGGCTGTCCGGTGGGTGTCTGGGGGACTGTCTGGGGACCAAGGAGGAGGTGGGGGGGGGGGGGCTGTGCGGGGTCTGTCCGGGGGGTGTTTTGGGGTTGTTCAGGGGGTTGTCCGGGGTTGTTCAGGGGGCTGTCCGGGGGTTGTTCAGGGGGTTGTTCAGGGGTTGTTCATGGGTTGTTCAGGGGTTGTTCAGGGGGTTTTCCGGGGTTGTTCAGGGGGCTATCCGGGGGGTTGTCTGGGGGTGTTTGGGGGGTTGTCCGGGGTCCAAGGGGGAGGGTGGGGGGGTTGTCCGTGGGGTTGTGCGGGGGGCTATCCGGGGTCCAGGGTGGAGGGTGGGGGGCTGTCTGCGGGGCTGTCCGGGGGGGTGTTTGGGGGGTGTTCGGGGTCCAAGGGGGAGGGGCGGTTGTCCAGGGTCCAAGAATGAGGGGGGTTGTCCAGGGAGTTGTCAAACACACAACCACTAAATGACAACAACATCCATAAAAACAGTCAATATATAAAAAATACTCAACTCCAATACTATACTATGAGTCTAGATAAAACCAACAACTTGAATAGATTAAACATCAAATCTCAGTAATATAAGTCAAAAATGTAACGGATCAATATGTCCCACATCAGCATCACCATCACCACCATCATCATCATCATCACCCTCGTCATCGTCCTCCTCATCGCCCTCGCCCTCCACAGTGCCCTCCTCCTCGCCTTCTCCCTCCTCCTCGCCCTCCTCATCTCCCTCCTCTTCTACATCAGACTCCTCGCCATCATCATCTTCAAGCTGGACATCGGCCTGAACACCACTGGAACTTCCACCTGGTGAACCATATATAGAATGTATCGACGACATGTATTAATCAATCGCTGGGCTGGCCTCTGCTGGAAGTGTTGGATGTAAAACTTCAATAAATTTCATAAATTCACTGTTTGCCCTAGCAGACTGTTCTGCCGTCTCTGTGGACCTTTTCTCAGCCTGTTCTGCATGTGCCCTAACTTGCTGCAGCTCGGTGGCACTACAACTCGTACCTGAGGTAGGACAATACCTCGTCGGGGCTATCCTAGGTCAGCAGCGTACTCTTCCAGAATGATCCTCTCCCAACACCTGATATAAGTGATCAGATGGCCCAAAATTGTCTGCTTCTTAGGCATCAAGGGCCTCTAAAGTATCCTGTTACAAATATAAATATATTATTAAGTTACAAAATAGATATTAAAATATAAAATCAACATATTAAAACTTACAATCTGCTGCTGAGTCGCTTCGTTGACAGCACTTCCATCCTTTTTTCGTCTACTCGAGCAAAACAGTTTTGCTCGAGGCACACGTCCTTCAATATTTTTTACATTCCTCTACAATGACATTGAAAACAAAAGTTATATAAAAACTCTAGCAAATGATTAAATAATTGAGGAAACAAAAGAAAATGTAATTCGTAAAGAAAACTTATAAACAATTTTCATTCCTACTGCCTCTCATGATCTGGCATCGTCGTGCATCCTAGTGTATGGAGGTATTTTTTTTGCATCAATGTTTTTTTTATTATTTCCAGTTGATTCCTAAATAAAATTCAATAATGCAAAGGATAATATTAATGCAAAACGTGAAAGTTATTATTTAAATACCTCAAATTTAATTCATACCTTAAACTAGGTACTCGTCAAATGAGTAATCATCTGACAAAACTGCTCTATAGGACAATCATCCACGACTGGTACCACCTCTAACTCAGTGCCAACTCTAGCACGCCAGACAATATACAGCTCATGCTTGTAGGCTCTCCAAATCTCGCCTAAATCCTTTAGACGTTCCAGTCGTGCACCCTCACCATCAGGAAAATTAAATCGAAGCTGAAATCAAAATATTAATTCATATAAATACAAAAATAATTCATGGCATTAAATACAACAGATTTTTTTACCCATATCTCTGCCCAAGCTCTGTCTTTGACCTCATGTGGCAAATGTCTCCACAAAAGCGGGCTGACGGGAATGATGTCGGAGTATCTGGAAAGCGTCGCTAGAAAACTCCAACATTGCTGCCCCGTTTTCTCAACCATATGATTGTCTTCATTATATTCCACCATAACCTGTGTGCGACGGTTCCACACCGAACGCATGCGTGTACGGCCACGCCCCCGCCTCCTGTCAGTAGATGTATCTTTCATGAAAGAATTTTTTTTTTATCAAAACATGTTATAATGAAAATAAATATTGCTATAAAAATTTGTTAGGGTTTTATAAATATACCTGTGCTAGTCTGATCAATGAGGGGCGTCGGATCCACAGAACCTGATAGAACACCCTCTGGTTGAACAGGAGTCGAAGACGATGGAATATAAAATCACGGAGAGACAGAAGTTGAAGGAAAAGAAGATGGAACAGCTGTATGACCTGATGCTGACTGGGGAGTGGGAATCATCATGGGATGTGAAAATGATGGGGCAGAAGATGCAGAAGGTAGAGAAAACATGGGAGGCCTAAATACCCCGTGTGTCCCTAGCGACACACCGGGATGAGAATGTGGGAAGGCAGAAATGTCAGTGGGAGGGGCAGGGTCTAGTCGGGCACGCACATCTCTACGTCCACCTCTGGTACGAACCCTCCTCGTACCACCGGCCTGAGTACTAGGACCAGTACTAGGCTCCTCATCGAATAACTATCGACGTAATGGTGGATCCTGCAAAAAAGTTTACAAAAAAATTAATCACATGACATTATATATTCTGTAAATATATATATATATATATATATATATTTGAAATAAAGTACTCACTGTAGTCACTAATGGTGGAATGCTCAACTCCTCCATCTGACGATTGTTCTACGCCATTTTTTTTCTTTATCTCTCTTCAATTGGCTGCATTTCCTGCATTTGAAAACAAATATGTAATTAATTAGAAAAAGAAAATTAATGTGTAATCGAAAAAAATTAATATATGGGGGGAATGAGGGGATTCATTGGTAATTTAGCTATCAATTGTTTTAGAAGAGCGTGAATGAATTTAATAAAACATACAAGTTGTAATGTTCAACAAGTTAGAAATATTTTTTGATTTGGTTTGAATACAGTTCAATTCCAAATTAGAAAATGCAATTCAAATAAAACAGCAACCAATAAACATTGAAAATTCACATAATGGTCAAGTCAGCTAAAACATATTTATGATCAATACTAAATAAATATGAATATTACCAACCTTAACAACCCAACTCGAGGTAAACCAAAAGAATTGAGAACATGGATGAATGATTCTATATATTTCCAACCACAACTTCAGGTTCACAATCAACTCTGCCAATTGAGCTATTGGAGTCATCAAAAGAAATAAATTGATTAGTTCCAATGGCAATAGGGACAGTGTCAATTCCATCATCAGCATCATCAAAAATATGTCTTAGAATTACATCAACTATGACACCAATTTCAGGTTGATGTTGATCTTTGACATAAAAAACTTGTTTATCCATTGATGCCAACACATATGGTTCTTCGGTAGCAAGAGTGCGGGTCATATTAATTACTCGAAATCCAAAATCATCAATAAATGTTCCATGTCTCGTCCTCGAATCAAACCAATGGCATTTCATCATTATGACTCGTCCATGAGAGTAATAATCCAATATTATTATTTTCTCAATGACTCCATAATAAACCACATTTTCAAGTCGCGGTCTACTATCTGATGAACTGGCATAACAATATGTTGTGGTAGTAACCATAATAAAATCATGTTGTGTTCTCATGTTTTTAGCTCGTTCAGTGACAATAAATTTGTACCCATTGATAACAATTGATTTACAGTCACGAACCACGATATTAAGACCAAAAGCCAAAGCTCTTATTTC
Source organism: Viscum album (assembly GCA_963277665.1). Lineage (NCBI taxonomy): Eukaryota > Viridiplantae > Streptophyta > Magnoliopsida > Santalales > Viscaceae > Viscum > Viscum album. Next base: position 2,009,979,744 of record OY728127.1, on the reverse strand, counting down.
CGCAGAGACAGAGTCAGTAGACAAAGTCAATACCTGCAATATAAATGACAGTTAAACTTAACTAAATTTTGAAATAATTAATTTAAACAATAATATTAATACCTTCAATTTTAACCAAGCAGAAAACACATTGCTATGGAAAGTATAACTCCTTCTCAAAGATAAAGAACGATGCTTCTTATTTATCAATGTTTTATGTTACCTGTAGATAAAAAAATATGAATAGTTTAATAGATATATATGTAATATATAAATATTCAATTTTTTTACCTGATATAGTCATCGAACAAATCACAGTTGAACAAAACTGTCCGATGTGCCATCTCCCGCTCTTCATGGCTTATTGTCTTCAATGTATATGATCTAGTAATTCCTCCTGTTTGAGGAAGTGATGGAAAACTGGGTTCAATTTTCTCATATTGTTCTTCTTCATTTCTCATTGGTCTGTTCATTCTTGTAGTAAGATCATACGAATACATCGAACAGAAATCCATACATTCTTGAGCTAAGTAACCATTCACGATAGAACCTTCAGGATGATTCTTGTTTCGAACATAAGACTTTAATGTGAACATATTTCTTTCAGTTGGATACATCCAACGAAAAGAAACAGGTCCTCCGAGAAGTATTTCAGTTGGAATATGGACAGTCAGATGCAGCATGCATGTGAAAAATGATGGGGGAAATATTTTCTCAAACTCACACAAAATTAATGGGGCATCTGTCAACATTTTTTTCAAGAAAGACTTGGACAACTTCTTAGCACAAAGATCTCTAAACAAATGGCGCAACCGAATAACACCCACCCTTACATTATTGGAAAAAAGATGACGGAATTCTATTTGAAGCAACTCATGCAGTAGAACGTGATAATCATGAGTCTTTAAAGATTTTAGCTTCAACTATCTTCTATTGACCCGTTTAGATATGTTGCTTGAATAGCCATCAAGAACTCTAATAGTCTCTAATACTTCCAGAATTTTTTTTTTAGTAGGTATCATCACATAAGAAGCACATGGATGTTGCCATTTATTTTCACGGATACGCACAGGATGCAATTCTGGTATGATGCCCCAATCCACCAAGTCACGTCGAGATCGTAAATCATCTTTTGTCTTCGCCTTGACATTTAGAAGAACTGAAAGCAAAATTTCACATATATTCTTTTCAATGTGCATTACGTCTAAGCAATGACGTAGCAAATTGGCTGACCAATAAGGCAAATCAAAAAAGATACTCCTCTTCCTCTAATTGTAACAGGTTTCTGTGGAATCATTCTTTCTCTTTCCAGATTTCATTTGACCCTTCCCGAACAAAAACCTGAAATCTTTAAATTCATTAAGCACATCAGTTCTAGACATATGCTGAGGTGGATCATCGGTCACTATAGTATTATCAAATCATTGACGATTCATTCTATATGGATGATCCTTTGGCAAAAATCTTCGATGTCCCATGAAAATGAAACTACAACGATGTTTCAGTCTTCTGGATTGTGTATTCTTCATACAAACTGGACATGACAGTTTTCCCTTCGTGCTCCATCCAGACATCATTGCATAAGCCGAAAAATCATTGATCATCCACATAAGCGCAACACGCATCTGAAATATGTCTTTCGAACATGCATCGTAAGTGCGCACACCCATACCCCAAAGAAGTTTCAACTCTTTTATTAAAGGTTTCATGTATACATCAATATCAATGCCGGGATCAGAAGGACCAGATATGAGTATACTCATGAAAGTGAAAGATTTTTTCATACAAAACCACGGAGGAAGATTATAAATGTGTATAAAAACTGGCCATGTGTTGTGCGAAGTAAGCATCTGCCCAAACGGATTAAAACCGTCGCATGAAATACCCAGCCTCACATTACGCACGTCAGCTGCAAAATCAGGATGTCGAGCGTCAAATATCTGCTATGCAAATCCATCTGCAGGATGAACCAACTCATCATTAGTCTTCTTTCTCTCGGTATAATGCCATCTCATTTTTATTGATATGTCATCAGACATGAAAAGATTCTAGAGTCTGGGGATCAATGGAAAGTGCCACATTACTTTCTGTGGAACGTGGGATGGTGTTCCATCAGATTATGACTTCCAGCGGGATGTGCCACATTTTATACATTCATTTCGTTCAACGGTTTCCTTCCAGAATAAACTAAAATCTTTCAGGCAACCATGAATTTTGTTTCTGGAAAATCCATGTTCTTCAACTAACTTCCATGCCATATAGTGGTTTGAGGGAATATCTGCATCATCTGTAAGTAAATCCTTCAAGAGGGTAAGAATGTAATCGATTGCTGTATTGGAAATCCCATACATAGTTTCTCCATGAAACAATCGGATTAAAAATTCCATCTTTTTCATTTTATCGCATTGTCGATATACTGGAGTCGTGGCAGCATCATTCAATTTTTTCACCCTATCAATATCATCATTTTCACTAGATGCATCCGATGTCCTCATATCGACGTCTTCTTGAGTCGAAATCCTTTCTTTTTCATGATGATGAATAAAAGGAAACCGATCATCTAACAAATTCTCCATTCCTGTCCTTTCATTTCGATCATCACCAATTTGAGATTTCATTTTCTCCCCATTGTGATACCACACAAAGTAGTTTGCTTGAAACCCACTTTTGTTTATGTGGTAGCTGACTTCTTCACGACTCAACCAAGGTCTACCAACACAATTGGAACATGGGAAGTGTATGAGACCACTATATGAAGCATTGTGAAATGAAACATCTATAAAGCTCTCTAAATTGTTTTGAAAATCACTTGAGATATGATCGGTTTCATACATCCAACTTTTGTCCATTCTGTAAAAAGAATTCATATAAGTCATTTTTTCCTAAACAATTCAATAGGATTGAACTTTAATAGAAAATACATTTAAGTAAATGATAAAGGTAGAAAATAATCATGGTATCAACTACACATGTGAAAAAAACATACTAATGTGTTATTGAAAAAATGTAAAACCAACAAGAACTTAATGTGTTATCACATCAGAGCATACCTCATCCCATAACCATATTAGTAGGGTATCCTCATATGCGATTTACCTTTTTGAATTAATATGCACTTCCTCACCAGGTACCTGAGTAGATTTCATAGATATAATCATCTCACATCCTATAAGGCTTCCATTATGTATGATCTGCAGAATAATTTGAGTGATCATGAATCATGCATGGGATCTTCCCATGATCAGTATAGATTATGAGAAGGAATTATGATAGGTCACGTGAAGAACCTCAAACACATATTTTAGATAATTTGAGACATAATATAATAAAATAATGTATAAATCTATGGAATTTGGGATAAAAGGATGGATGAAATACTAAAATATGGGAGACTAAGGTGAAGGAAATATATGTTGACCCTAATGTTCATAACATGAATCACCTAGGAAATTTTATTGCACTAGGAAATTTCATCCTGTTCATAATACATTCCATTGGAAACATATTTTGATCATTTGATGTCCCCTTGACATGTCAAATAAAATCATATGGCACCCATGAATATGCCACCCTTGTAATGAAAAGCCTTTAATTCTCACCATAAAGACTCCATGTTTTCCAATAGATATGTATCTCCTTCTATATAGGGGAATCAATACATATTATCTCAGTCTCATATTAAATGTCAGGAATGTTAGATGGCTCCCTTAACACCCTCTAGGCACACCAACTAGGTCATGTGATGTCCTCAAATCATGTCACTATGGACATAAATCACCCTTCAAGACATGTCACACTGACTCTAGAGTTTCCCTCCCAGTGTGTCAAACATGTCTTTTGATGAAAATGGAGAAGATTACCAAAATCAAGAGATTCCCTATAGGCATTACATCCATTATCATGAAATTGCTTCTAGGATCAACCAGTCAGGAATTGTGATGTCCTCCAAACATTTCGTCCTTGACCATTAGAGAAACATCAGAAACTCCATCTAGGTTAGGAAAATTCATCAAAATGTTTATAGGATCATGTAATTTCCATTGGAAATTTCCAAAAGAAACCCTCTATCATGCTAAGTAGATATTCAAGGCATTCCATGTGGAAAACCAACACATATCCAAAAGAGAAGAAATCTAAAAATAATAGAATCTATATGTATTATAAAATTGTCCACCATTGGCATGTAAGCTTCTATAAAAATGGAACCATAGTGTTTATGTTTTAATTAATGGAAAAATCAATTCATTAAAACAATTACAACAACTTGATTGATATCAATTTTTACCTGTTCGGATGGGGGGTGTACCTATTCGGAAGGGGGTCGATGATGTTCGGACGGGGGGTTCGTGAGAGCACAGGAGCGGAGGATTATTAGGGCTCTATCTCGAATGAGGGATAGAATATCGGGGTTTCTATTTGGGCAAAACCTTTGCCAATGGTTTGTAAGAACCGTTGGCAAAGGCAACCTTTCCCAACGGTTTCAATAAACTGTTGGGAAATGGATAAGTTTAGCACCCCTTTCCCAACAGTTCTATAGAACCGTTGGGAAATGGGTCACTGGAATGCCCTTTGCCAACGGTTTCAGTAAACCGTTGGCAAAGGCTGAGTATACCAACGGTTTAATTGAACGGTTGGTATACTACCGTTGGGAAAAACCCAAATTCCAGTAGTGAATGATATTAAATAAATTTATATTAATATATTTTTGATAACATATTATGAACCACTATTATATAAGGTAATTATAATTATTAAATATATTTTAGTGATTTTATATTATTATTATATATTTTTTTGATTCCTTTAATTCCCAATTATGTGATTAGTTATGATAATGAATTTTAGTGGAATTTAATGTTTAAAAAATATTTTAAATTATTTAGAATATAAAAAATTTAAATAATTTCTAAATTTATCAAAATATATATATATATTAATTAGAGGTTCATATATTTTCTATGTGGAAATTTTAAAATTTCATCCAGGTTTAATAATGAGTGAAAAAATTATTACAACAGTTATGGTTAAGCTGGGTTAACGAGGTGGTCATACAAAAAGGCAATGCTTAAAATTACACCCAAGTGTGTATAAAATTTATTTTGTGATTATAATTATACCATATACTATTTATAGTGTAGTTTTAGTCAGTCCAAATCTATTTTATTTTAGTTAGACACATATGTCATGTTTATTATTAATTTTTTTTTATTTTTTCATTAAAACTTAGTTATAAAATGGAACTACAATTCTTATCTTCGTCACACATCATGAGTAATTTATATTAGTATTTTTCAGTCCAAATACTATCATATAATCAGTATATAGTTATTATAGACTCATTTTTCCTCTAGGATATATTAGTAAGTGTTACGGTGTAATCAAAAGGTGCATTTCCAAAGAATATGTATAACTCTAAACCACACCCTCCCATTTTTTTATTCTGGTATCTCTATCAAATAATTTATAAAACATTATTATATTATAAAATTATTACCTTAAATATTAATAATTATTTTATTCAACACTTTTTCATCTCTATTTCTATCATATGGGAAATAAAAACTTTACTCATGTGTACATGTCGACTACCACTTCAACAAAGCGATGTGTTTAATTTTTTATCACCATCTATGAAATTATTTTAATTATTTATGGTTTTATGAATATATGTGATATTAATGAAATTATTATGATTTTATAAAGATAATATATTACATAACTTTTTCCATTAATTTTATTGTAAAATAATAACATTGTTTGTGTTTATGTGTGAACTACCACCACCACAATCATATGTGATTCATTCTTCAGGTCTACCTTTAATGACAAGTTATAAAATAAAATTTCATATATAAAAATTATAATTATATCAATTTTTATATTCTTGAGATTATGTAATAAATCACCAATTTACCATATCCAACATACCATGGTTTGATTTAGGATTAAAATCTGAGCATTCTAAAAATATAAAATATGAACATAGATATTTTAAAAAATATGTTATGAACGGTAAAAAATAAAATAATGATATTACAATAATTGAATAAACCAGAAAAATGATATTTATAATGTATAATATTGTTATATGATTATTTTATATGATTTAAATAATGCATATATTGAGTTAGAATTGATGATATGAGTTTATTTCTTTAAAAACTAATATGAAATTTTTTAATGAAATTTAATATCTCCTAACTCCAAGTAAATGTTCATTAAAAAAAATAATGTATGTTATTATGACTATAATTTATATTCATTGTCATTTTATAAAATGGTTTTCGTTTCAATATTATGTTTTTAAATTAATAATTTTAATAGTTTTTAAAATGGTATATTTTATTTCATTTTAACAAATGTGTGAAAATAAATATTTTTAAAATAGTTATTATATGAGCATAATTTCCCCTCACCCTAACTATTATTATTTACGAACCCCCCTCTACATATATTCATCTATTTTAAAATTAATATAATAATTCTAATTCTTAACAGAATTTTTGATATAATATTTTTCAAATAAAATGAATGTTTATCCTTATTTTAATGTGAAGCCAAATGTTGTATCATCATATGTGTTAAAAGAAATAATTAATTTGATATTAGGGTTGAAATTAATTCAATTACATATTTAATATATACCATAGCACTAATAAACTGTTCATTATTATGTGTGAACCAGATATAACTCTTCAAGGAAATGTTTATTTACATTGTTCCCCAGTGAATAGATGTTACAAATAACTAATATTGTAAATATATATTTTTTAGAGTCATTGAATCAGAGATGTAAAAATAATGTATCAAGGTACCTATATGACATTTTTTATTTCCAACTTATTTCTAATATATATATTTTTCATTTCAAGTGGTATTATAATAATATTATTCAATGTTATTCCCCCATTATCGGATAAATGTATGTTTTTTAAAAAACAATTAAGATTATGATTTTTTCCCTTGAGTCATTCATAAGATATTTTTTATGAAAATATTTTTTTATTTGATGTTATTTTCTTGGATAATTACAAGATTATTTGATAATAGTATTATTTTTATAATATAATATATTTCTATTGGATTTTTGGAATCTCAAAAAGGAGTTACATGGTTCATTATAATTTTTTATATCTTACATATATTGTTATTATTATAAAATTAGGTAAATTTTCTTCACACAGCCTAAATATTAGTTAGAAATATTTAATGGAATAATTTTACACTATTGGGATTTATTTTTAAATAAGTGTGTTTATTTTTGTTAAAAGAATATTATAAATTTATATACCTATTTTTTTGTGGGAAAATCGACATTGTGTGGGACTATCCAATTTTTTTTAAATGCTTCAATATGTTTGAGTTTTTTAAAATTATATACAACTCTATACTATAAATCTCAATTGAAATGTATGAATGTAAAACACTTATTATAAATCATATTATTATGAAATTTATATCTTATGGGGAATTATAGAAAAAAATAAGAACATTAATTAAATTTAGATATTTATAAAATTTTATCTTCTCAATCTTATTTAATGTGTGAAAACTGGAGAAAAAATTATTCCATTTATTTTCATTGGGGGATATGATACAAAATATATTACCATATCTATTATGTCGGGTATTTCATGTAATCTATATTCTTTATTCATTTCATTGCTAGACTATGTTCTAACAATATTTTGAAAAATGTTTTTCTAAAAAAATTTATATTCAAAATAATGTTAAAACTCCATAAATTTTAATAAAACTTTCTTTAATAAAATGTTTCATTTCATCCATGTATTTATTTGATGGCTAGAAATTTAATTCCGTCCAATTATGACATCATTGTTCCAAATCTTTTCAAATTATTCTTCAATTTAGTATTTCTCTGTTAGAAAATCATATTCATGGTAACTATTAAATAACATTTTTAATCAATAATAATCATGATCAATTCACAAAAATATTCGATGTCCCATGTACAAACTTTTCCTTCCATTCTAAAATTGAATTTATGAAGTCATCTCTATGCAAATGGAGAATGTTTTATATCACATAAAACAACATCAAGATAACTTTTCAGATGTAGTATTTCAATTTGTAGTGATAATTTTAATAGAATAATGTAATAAATACACTTTATTTTATACACTAAATACTATAACACCGTTATCCCCTTGAAATTTCCAATCATTAATCAATGTTAATAGATAAATATTAAAATAATTACCCAAATGATGTAGTATAGAAAAAATCTATCCCATCATCATATAATTTTTATTCATACATATTTTAGAAAAAAATATACAGAAAAAATTGAAATGGTACAAACGATGTCATCTATTGAGGCTATAATATATATTCAATCCATCTATGTATAACCAAAATCTGATATTTCTATTTTGAAATACCAAACTCAAAAATTTTCATTCAACTATATTATATTTTGGTAAATATTTCATTACTTGTCCAAGATGATCCATCAAATATTATTTGTTCTGAACTACAGTATTAGCCCTTTCTTCCACGATATGCTTCTCTATGAATAATTAAATAACTTGCGTTGTATGAAACATCGAGTTCTAGCACACCATGAGAATTTAAACTGGCTGTAATGAATAATAATACAAATTTTTTGAAATTTTATAAATTTTATTTTTCAAAATGGATGTCATTTTTGGACTCATAATATCAAAATTATCTTAGGGTGAATTTTTTGATATTTTTATGAAAACATTCAATTTTTAATGAATAGTGAAAAACATCACATAATTATTTAAAACAAAAATTTTATTTAAATAATAATGATTGTTATTTAAATATCTTTTAAAGTAAAAATAGATATATAGTATCTATATGGGTTCAATGTAATTAATTGGGGTCATTTTATAATAAGATTAGATAAATATAATTTTATTGAACTTTTTAACGTCATTTACCCACATTATTAGGACATCTACTAATTGGCATAAACTATAATTTTAATTCTTCTATGAATTGAATTTGAAATCCCTGAGAGACATGGTAGACATCAGTATGTAAAATGTGATTTAATAGAATGAAAATAGTTTTTTGTTGAATAGTATCTTTTGAATTTAATTTTCCACACTTTAAAGTAAATAGTGTAATTAAATGTAAAAATGAATTTATAATTACCCTAACACATGGAATAATTCTTTTGGAAAACATTATTTTGACCAAAATCATTTTTATGAATAAAATATTATCCTTTTTTATCCACATGGATTAGATTAGAGAATTTTTTATTATTTCATTTAAAGAAGAGTAAAAAGTGTTAAATTCAAATTTTAATACATAAAATATTTTAATATATTGATATACATCAGATTAATTGGACTAAAAATATTCATTAGAAAGAAAAAAATATTTCCTACATAGTGGTATTTGGTTATATATTTTATGCATTAAATAATGAAACATATTTATGACACAATGATGATGCAGTAATTACCTTATTAAAGAATAATTAAAATAATTGATATTATAAATATCCAAATAAATGTAAATTGAGAATTTTTATGCATTCCGCTAATTTTACTGGATAATATGACATGTTAGGATTGATTTAATGTTTTTTGTGAATTAGTCATGTTTTTCTGACATTCACAAAAACCAAGTACTAAATTATTTCAAAATTGACATAACTATGTTTTTAAAACAATTACTATATTATTACATGTTATAATAATCCTAAAAATATATTGTTTATCCAATACACTTATATAATGCTATAAGTATCATTAATGGACCACTTTATTTTATCTTGGTATTTTATAGTATGTTTATTAACCATTTAACATAAAAATATAAAAAAGATATAGTAAAAGTTAAACTATTTAACTAAGAATAAACTCTAAAATATAAGGTTAATATGGTGACCAAAACTTCTCTAAAACCTATTGGTTGAGAATATTTTAAATAATACCCATAATATACTAGAAATAAATCCATTTTGATCACTTAAAAACAAATATTATTTTATAATAAAATAATATTTCATGTTTTTCCTTAACCGACCCTCAACTTTCTTATAAAAGGGTACTATTACTTCTATAAAAATGACACCTCCAAGGGCATTTGGTTCACCCAAAACCAGATCAAATATCATTCAAAATACCATCACTTAATCTTAGAGGTGTTACTTTGATCCGAAATTGGACCTTAGAAGCCATTTTGATCAAATCAAAAGGAAGAACCAGAAGAAGAGTTAATAATTTCATCACCTCTTTCTAAATTAATTTCGTCATCCAATTTATCATTATATTTTGTTTATATACCAATTAAATAACTCCATTACCTTATTCATACTATTATGTAATTATAAATATGGTACTACCCTATTCATTATTCTATCCATCCTATGAAAGACAAAATCACCTTATGTGCGTACGTATGACTTACCTTCTCCACGCAGTGGTGTAGTTTGTTATTCAACTGTTTATTATTTGAATGGGTATAATAATGAGTATAATTTATTTAAATAATAAATATAACATTTTAATGATTCTTTATATATTATATAAAATCCAATTAGATATGATTTCACCATCAATTGAATCGTATTTTCCCTCCTGCATACGTACATATTATCATCTCTACGAATGTGATGATATTTATTCCACATCATAACCATTCATGAATAATATTCATATTATGATAAAAAATAATGTTTAAGAACATGATATCATTTTGGATATGAATCAAATACATACTATCTAAAACAAACATGACTTATACCACAAAACATATAAAGGAAAACTAATCGGTAAACTCCCGAAATAATGATACTACTAAATTATTATTTATAAAGAAATATTAAAAGATCAGATCTGATATCATATTTATATATGTGGTTATTTTATAATTTAATAAAAATTATTTATTTATTATGTAGTATTTTAGCATAACATCGACCGGGGGAAAGTACAAGGTAAGGGTTAATTTTACAATCTCATTATTTATTTGATGTTGACTATACGTTAGTATCTACTGGGACGTATTTATCATCCACGTCTGTGTTTCTTTATAATTTATTTCAAAAACATTAATTCTATATCACATAACATGGGTTAATTTAATTTATACCTATTTTTGGATTTTTATAAGAAATATTTAAAGTAATCTTTTCTTCTCTTTCAAAATAAGGAACATTATGACCTTTTCGAAAAATTAAGGAAAGAATGTTTTTTTAACTTATACAGAAGGTGTGGCTATTATCTGCCGTTATAACACCTTTGAAGTTTTCCTTATAATATTATAAGAGTATTTTCAAAATAAATGTTTTCTTCTAAATTTAGCTGAATTTTTAATGATTTAAAAATAGAAAGAGATATTTCTTTCAAATAGTTTTGATTTTATCAATGTCAACATCAATTGATGGATTTTAAACTTTTTTTAAGTTTATTTATTATGTTACAATATTCTATATTGTATTGAATATTTTTTGATATTTTTGAATTTGGATGTTATATATTAAAACCATTTATGATTTATAGTAAAAGTCTTAACATTTAGTATGATTTTTTTAATATGAATGTTTATTTTAGGTTACAAAATTTTCATATGGGGAATTCATTGGACTTAGTAAGTGACGTGTGGAGCCCTCTATTTCTCCATGATTCATCGGTATCTCTCATAAGACAAAATAGTGTCTTTTTCCAATGCCTTTGAAAAATGTTTATTTGTAGTATTTGCATGTGGCATTGATTATTTGGTTATGATGTTCGACATTTTGAATTACATCATTATAAAATTAGCTATTGATATTGCATATGATTATTTGACTAGTAGAATATCCATGTGAATAAGTAAATAAAATTATTTGATTTATATTTTATATATTATGCTGATGTTTTTGTTAAAAATGATTGTGTTTTAGTCTTACACATTTCCTTAAATGTTTATCCTTATTTATGATAGTTTCAACTGTATTTCTATCCTTACTGATCATCTAATATCACCCATTTCTTAACATTAATTTTCCCATGATGCAGAGAAGTATATTATTATTAAACTGCAGGAATAGGATAAGTGATATGTGTGTGTTCAAAGGGGAGACAATGTTGTTGTTTTTTTCCATTTCATAATGTAATGTAAAACATAAATATGTATATTTTAATTCCAATGATACTTAACTAATCAGCCTTTCAGGACTTGATCACTTCTGATCATGCCATTGTTTTGCAATAATGCACCGACTCTAGTTAACTAGGACAAGGTGTTACAGTTGGTATCAGATGATGGTTAGCACAAGCCTTGGGAACTAGATTTAGAAAAACTAAATTTATAGAACATTACACTAAGATAGACATTGAGGATTAGTATAGACAAACTTTCTATAATGTTGGCAATGTAGATATTTTGTCTATTTTCCATGCAATACATCCCTGTCTGGATACAGGTTAGTATAGGAAGCAATTGAACATATGTACTAGGAGTGAAAACTCCAACAATGAGTTTCAGGCTTGAGCCGGGGTATCCTGGTACATGGAAACAGGGCTTCCTAAAATCATGGTTACGAAACTAGTATGGGATATGCTTAGGATAATTCACTTTTTCTTTACAAACCATTTTAATGATATATGAGTAAATACTTTGTCAAATTTTTTTATGATTATGGATTATATGCATAAACTGTTCAATTTATGTTAGGTATTTTACTAATTTAGAATTATGTATTGTGATTCATAAACTAATATATATTATGCCATTATTTAGAAATGGTGCGTAGTGGAAGGAATGGAAACTGTATCAATTCACATAATCCATGTAGGGATTTCCATCCTACTTAAGATAATTATAGTGGAGTTGGTGATTTAACTAGTGCTGAAAAACATATAACCATACAAGGACAACTCACTCGGGTTATTAAGAATAACCTTACACGTATGGGGAACCCTGATCCAAAAATCGGAGTATCAATGTTAGACCACTTCATGAGGAAACAAGCATCAATATTCAATGGGACTACAAATCTATTTGTATATGAGAAATGGATAAGTTCTTTAGAGAAAATGATTCTTGATTTGGGGAGTAGCGAAAGGGAAAATGTTTTCATTGAAGTATATCGACTGATGGGAGATTTTGATAAATGGTGGTCATCAATTAAAAACACAATGGAGGATGAATAATTATCAAATATGTAATGGATGGAGTTTAAAGATCTTTATATAGAAAAATACATTCCTCATGACCATCATGCAGATATGGAAATGAAACTTTTTAGTCTAAGGAAAAAGGATGATGAGAATGTAAAAAAGCATGAGTCTATCTTTACATGGTTAGCAAGACATACAATATTTTATATACATAACCCATGGACCATTATTGATCAATTCATTAATGGGTTAAATCTATTTATCCATCAAGCATTAGTATCACAATCATTCTCATCGCACGAAGATATTTTCTCTTGTGCTATCAAGATTGAAAAGGAATTATCTATGTCTTATGCCTTTAAATAAAAGAAATAGAAGTATAGATCTGGTGAACACTCTAGAAATTGAAATTAAGGGATGAAGGGAAAATATGAATTTCAATCCTATAGTAAATTTGGGATAAAACGTCTCAATACTTTATTGATGGGAAGGGGAGTCTATTAAAAGTGTGGAGAAAAAGGCCACCAAGCTCATGATTGTGTAGAGAAGAAAGAGGTCGTGAATGATGAATGATATAATTATAGAGAAACAGGGCATTATGCAAATGATTATCCGATGTGACATAGAAACTTACCTAATAAAAGGCTGAGGGAAAAAGAACAAGCTTATGTGATCCGTACTGCTATAGTTGATGCTCCGACTGATGTGGTGGATGTTTCTTTAATTGTTTCATCAAATTTAGAAAATGAATTATTTTATTTTGGATAATTGTATTCTTTCATATCATCCTAGTTTTCCCAAAAAAAATTAGATATTTATAATTTTATTTTACAGTGGATATGTCTGTAAAAACTCCTAAGGACTGTATCATTTGCAACGTTTTATGAATCAGTTACCATTATAACAAATAAACATTATTTATTTGTTGATCTTATTGTCATACCCATGATTGATTTTGATATAATCCTTGGAATGGATTGGTTTTTATGCCTTCATGTGAAAATTTATTGTAAGAATAAGGAGGTTACAATTTTTTATGATAAAGATAAAGAATACCTTATATTTATAGAAGAAACATCACCATAATCTGATCAATAAGATCCTCCCCAAATTGCACTACTAAATTCAATTAAATGGGGGTAGAGAGTTAAGTATCTATGAGTGAGGAAAGGAATGATCAAATAGACGACATACATATTGTGCAATAATATGTTGATGTGTTTCTAGAGGATTTACTTGGAAATCACCTAGAATGATAAACGGAGTTTTCCATTGATGGATGTCCTGGTTCAAGGCCCATTTCAAAGACCCCTTATAGAATGGACAGTATGGAATTTGTGGAACAAAAGAAACAACTGGTGGAATTGAGTAATAACTGATTTATTCTCCTTAATGTTTCACTATGGGGATCCCCTGTTCTTTTTCTTAAGAAGAAATATAGATCTAGGATGGTGTGCATTGACTACAGCGAGATCAATTTTATAATATTAATGAACAAGAATCACCTATATCACATTAATGATTTATTTGATCAAATTCTTGGAGCTCGATATTTTTCAATAATTGCACTTCGATATGGATATCATCACTTGTGTGTGAATAAGTAAGATATTCCAAAGACAACATTTCGTACCTGATATGGGAATTACATGTTTACAATAATTCCTTTTGGACTCACAATTAAACTTATTATTTTCAGAGATCTAATGAATAGTTTTTTGAAGGAATATCAAGATGAATTTTTAGTTGTATTTATTGATGAAGTCTTGGTATACTCTAAATGCTATAAAGATCATAAAAATCACTTACATCCTATTCTAAAGACCCTTTGTATAATTGAATTATATTGGACAATTAGAATGTGTGAATTATAGCTTCTGAAGATTTCTTTTCTTGGCCATATTGTCTCAAAGTATGGAATATTAGTTTATCCTTCTAATACAAGAGCAATCAATTTGTGGCAAGAACCAATGACTATAACTGAGGTACATTGTTTTATTAGTTTATCTGGTTATTATTGGCGCTTAATCATGAATTTTTCCCAATTGGATAACCCATTATCCAAGATCACATGTAACTGGGTTAAATTTTTTTTGAAAAAAATAGTTTGATGAATGATTTTTGGAATTGGAGAAAAGATTAGTAAATTCCCCTATATTCTCTAAACCATCGGGGAATAACACGTTTGTTATTTATAGTGATGCTTTAAATAACAGACTAGGTTATTTCATTATACAGAATGTATGTGTTATTGAATATGTATAAAGACAACTAAAAATTCATGACTGAAACTATCCTAGTCATGATCATGAGTTAGTAGCTGTAATATTTTTTTTTGAAGATATGGAGACATATATCTATGGTGAAAAATTTGAGATATATACCGATCATTGGAGTTTAAAGTATATTTTCTCATAGAAATAACTCAACATGAGGCGATGGCAATGACATGAACTATGGAAGGATTATGATTTCACTATACACTACCCCCTGTGGAAGGTAAATTAGGTGGAAGATTCTTTGAGCAGAAAGGATCATGGAGTTTTGAACAAGATGAGAGTTGAAAGGGATCCTATGTACATAGATCTAGTAAAAATGGATATGGGAATAATTCTTGATGGTGAAACATCGATAGTTATTCAAATAGTTTCCAATAAATATTTAATAGAAAGGAAAAGATGTTCTCAGACTAATGTTGAGGAGTTTCAAATGATTATTAAAGCTGTGAATGATGGTAGATTGATCGACTTCGTATATGAATATCGAATGTCGAAATTATGGAAGAGACATCGTTTTCCTGATATACCTAATCTAAAAATGCAATTTTTCGATGATGTTCATAGCTCCAATTTCACTATACACCCTATTAGCACTATGATGTATATGGACTTGAAAGAAAATTTTTGGTTAATAAAAATGAAAAGGGAGATTTCTGATTATGTGTCAAGTTGTATGGTTTTTCAACAATTTAAGGATGGAAGAAAACATCCTGGAGGAGTCATGCAACCTCTTCCCATACCAGAGTGGAAATGATATGATATTACAATGGGATTTGTCATGGGCAAACCAAATACTCCTAGATGGAATGATTCAATATTGGTCATTGTTGATCATCATACCATGTCAGCACAATTTCATCCAATAAGAGATGATTTAACACATGAACATTTAAGAAGACTATATATTAATGAAGTTGTAAGACATCATGTTGTACCCCTATCAATTGTTTCTGATCGTGATCCCCACTTTACATCATGATTCAGGAATAGTCTTCAGATGGCGTTGGATACTGAACTTTGTTAGAGCACTGCCTACCACCCTAAAATTGATGGACAATCAAAATGTACTATTCAAACCTTGAAATACATGTTGAAATCTTACTCAGTTGACATTCACGATATGTGGGATCAATATTTTCCTATTGTATAATTTTTGTATAACAATAGATTCCATTCATGTATTAAGAGGACACCATATGAAAAATTATATGGAAAGAGATGTCACGCACCAACTAGGTGGTATGATGTTGTTGAAGGAAAACTTATCAGCCCAGAACATGTTGAAGAAACAATGTAAATGGGGAATATTATCCAAAACCACATGAAAATGTCTATATGTAGGAATAAGATTTATGCCGATTACTGAAGGAATTATTTTTTATTTCAAATAGGAGATCATGTTTCATGAAGTTATCTCTATGGAGGGGTGTTATACGATTTGGTAAGAATGGTAAATTAAGTCCCAGGTACATCAGAGCATTCGAAATTCTAGAACCAATTGGTGTAGTTTCTTACTGTTTGGAAATGTTGCAATGTCCCATAAATGATCATGATGTGTTCTACATCTGACTAATGATAAAATACATGCCTGACCCAATACATGTACTCACCTATGATAAAGTAGGACTGAAATATGTTTTGTCTTATTGGGAAGAGCCAATAATGATTCATGACACTAGAGAACAAGTGTTGAGAAACCAGATGACTCATCTGGTAAAAGTTAATTGCAGAAACTATAAAATGGAAGAGGCAACATGGAAACATAAGGAATATATATTGAAGAAACACTAAAATAATTTAATTCAGTAATATTCTAGAAATTTCTAGGACTAAATTATTTGAAGGAGGGGAGAATGTAACACCCCAAGCATCCATGGTAATCTTCTCTTTGAATAATGAAATAACTTGTGTTGTATGCAACTTTGAGTTCTAGCACACAATAACCATTCAATCTAGAATTAATGAATAGTAAAACCCACTTTTGGTAATTTTATAAATATTATTTTTCAAAATGGACTTCATTTTTGGATTCAGAATATCCTAATTATATTAGTGTGAATTTTTGGTATTTTTATGAAAACATTCAATTTTTTATGAATTGTGAAAAACACAACGTTATTGTCTAAAACTGAAATTTTATTTAAATAATTAGTGTTTTTATTTAAATTTTATTTAATGTCAAAATATATACATAATATCTATATTATTCCTATGTAATTCATTGGATTCATCTTATAATATGATTAGATACAAAAAAATTTATTGTACTTTTTAAAGATTTTACCCACCTTCTAGGGACATTTGCAAATATGAATAAAACATAATTTTACCACTTATATGAATTGAATTTGTCAACTCTAAGAGTCATAGTTGACATCAGTAAGATAAATTTTATTGAATATAATGAAAATAATTTTTGGTGAATAGTAACTTTTGATTTTATTTACCAAGGTTAAAAGTAAATAGAGTAATTAAATGTAAAAAAATTATAACTACCGTCACACAAGTCTTAATTATATGGGATAAGTATATATCGACCAAAATAATCCTTATAAATTACATATGATCATTTTTGATCTCCTTGCATTAGATTAGGACATTTATTATAATTTTATTTAAATAAAGAGTTAAATGTGTTTTAAAAAAATTTAATGACTAAAAACATTTTAAAATAGGGTTATAAAGAAGATAAATTAGACTATAAATATTAATTAGAAATATAAAACTATTTCCTACATAATAGTATTTTATTTAAAAATTTTAGACATTAAATAATTAAAATTATTTATGACACAATGTTGATACAGTAATTAACTTAATTATGAACCATTAAGGTAATTGATATTATAAATATCCAAATAAATGTAAATTGAGACTTTTTATGCATTAAACTAATTTTATAGGTTAATATTACATGTTATTATTGATTTAATTTATTTTTTTAAGTAATCATGTTTATCAACCATTAACAAAAACCAAATACTTAATAGTGTCAAAATTGACATAAATGAGTTTCTAAAAAATTACAATATTATTCAATTATATAATATTTTTAAAAATATAAGTTCTATCCAAAAAATTTATATAATGATAGATATATCACTAATGAACCAATTTAGGTTCTCTTGGAATTTTATTGTATGTTTATTAACCATGAAATATATAAAGGAAAAAATACTTAGTAAAATATAAACTATTTTACGAGGAATTAAATCAAAATGACAAGGTTATTATGGAGACCTAAACTTGTCTGAAACTTATTAGTTAAGAATATTTCGACCCATAACCACCATAACATAGAAATAAATTAATTTACATCCATTTAAAACTGAATATGATTATATAATAAAATTATATTTCAAACATTTCCTAATGTGACCATCACATCTCTTATAAAAGGGTACTTCCCTTTCTCTCCCAATCACTCCTCCAAATCCTTTTTTATTAGCCAACCCCTTCTCAAATATCTTCTGAACAACCCTCACTTTATCATAGTGGCCTTACATTGATCAGAAAGATGTCCTATGGAGCCCTTCTGGTCAAATGAAAATGAAGCACACGATGAAGAGGTAAATATTTCATCACCTCTTCAAAATTCGTCTCTTCTTAAACATCCTATTTTTTTGGATTATTCATACCAAATAAATTCACACAGTACCATCTACAAACTGCGATGTTACTATAAATATTTTACAACCATATTCATTATTCTTTCCGTCATATGAATGTCAAAGTCACCATACATGTGTTCGTACGGCTTATAGTCTCCACGTCATGGTGTAGTATGTAATTCAACACTAAATTATTTGGATGACAATAATAAATAGTATAATTTATTTAAATAATAAATATAACATGTTAATGATTATTTATATATGATATACCACCCAATTACATATGATTTCACCATTAATAGAATGTTATTTTCACCTGTGCATACGTACGGATTACCGTCTCACCGAACGCAATGAGATTCCTTCCCAATCATAACCATTAAAGAATAATTTTTATTTAATGATTAAAGATAACGTTTAAGAACTTCATATAATTATAGAAATGAATAAATTACATCATATCTGTAACAAACAAGACGTACATAACAAACAATTTATAGGAAAAAAATAAGTTAACACCTGAAAAACTGATGCTACTAAAATATTATTAACAAACAAATATTTGGAAATCATATATGATTTCATATTTCTATATTTGGTTATAGAGTAATTTAATAATAGTGATTTAACTATTCTAAAAGTGGTTAACATAATCTCGACCAAGTAAAAGTACAAGGTAAGGGTTAATTTTACAAGATCATTATTTATCTGAGGTTATTGATACATATGTATCTACTAGGTATTATTTATCATCAACATTTGTGTTTCTTAATAATGTATTTCAAAACATTTTTAATTTTCCCTAGAATACGGGATAAAAAAATTTATACCCTTGTTTTAATTTTTATAAAATGGATTTAAAGGAATCATTTCGTTGATTTCCAAGCAAGGTACATTATGTCCTTTTCGAAAAATTAAGGAAAGAATGTATTTTTAACTAATTTGTTGAGTGGGGATATTTTATTCCATCATAACACCTTCGAAGCTTCCCTAATAAGATTATAAGAATAGTATCAAAATAATTTTTTTTATAATTATCTAACTCTTTAATGATTTCAAAATAGAAGGTTATATTCATCTCAAACTGTTTTTATTTAATATATGTCAAAGTCCTTTGATGGATTTTAGACATGTTTGAAGATGATTTATTATGATACAATCTTATTTTTTTGTATTGAATCTTTTTTGATATGTTTGACTATGGATGTATTATATTTATACCATTTATGCTTTATGGTTACAGTATTAGCATTTCGTATTGTAGTTTTAATATGAATTTTTATGTTTTCATTCAATCTTTTCTTACAAGGAATGCATTAGACTTATTATGTGATGGGTAGAGCCCTCTATAGATCCTCGATTCATCTGTAGGTCTCTTGAGACAAACTAGTGTCCTGGTATAAGGATTTTAAAAAATCTTTATTTTTAGTCATGGAATGAGGCCTTGACTATATGTTTATGATGCCCAGCATATTGCATTCCATCATTATTAAATTAGCTATTGATGTTTCATGTGATTATTCGAATAGTAGAGTATCCATTTGAATAAGTAAATAGAATTATTTAGTTTACCGTTGCAATATTATGGTGAGTATTATGTTTAAAAGGCGTGTGTTTTGGTCTTATAAATTGCCTTAAATGTTTATGCTTATTTATTATTGATTATACTATATTTTCATCCTTACTATTCATCTGAGATGAACCCTTTCTTATGTTTTACATTTTCTAGGATGTGAAGTAGTATATTATGATTTACCTACAGGAATAGGCTAGGGGATATGAGTATATTCAATGAGGATACAATGATGTTGTTTTTTCCATTTCATAATGTAATCTAAAACATTTTTATGTATCTTGTACATCCAAGGATACTATAACTAATCGGCCTTTTGGGACATGATCTCTTGTGATCATGAAAATTTTATGTAATAATACACCCACTCTCGGTAGCTGGGGTCAGGGCATTAAAACTACAGAAATACTAGAAGTACATTTACCATCTACATAGGTTAGATTCTAGCACCTGAGAATCAAATAACAATTATAGGTTATGATTTCCACCAAACAAAAATAGGATACATGAAATACATATACATGAAAATGAACAAACAAAAAATAAATATTCCATAATTGATTAAATACAAGGAAGTGGATTCTCTTAATAGGCCAGATAATACCTAAGGAATAATTAAAAGAACACAAGTAAGAAAAATAAAACCAAACACAACTACTCAATGTGATATTTACTAAATATACCAATATATCACCACTAGCTACACACCCCCAATTGAAATAAATGTCACCACCTCACTAAGACTCCTTTATTTTTTCTATGTCAAATGAAAATACATTTTCTACACATTATTGAGGTAATATGTAGAGTATATGCTAAACAAGACAAGTTAGATCACCACATGAGTTCAATGTTAATACTTTTTACACACAAAAAACTCATTATGATGAAATTTAATAATAAAATACTTGATAAGAATTTAAAATTTTTTATTTAAAAATAATAATAAACAAATCCATTTTTTCATTGTTCTCAAACAATCATGGTAATTTATTTTTACTAAATAATTCAAAAACTCAATTTATATTTTTTAAACATGTTATATAAAAGAAAAAATACATGGAAAATAATAATCATAAACACCCATATGATAAATAGTTTCAATCAATCTAGGTCACTCATACAATGATAATCAACAATTACTAGTGAACACTCAAGTCCCATGGATAGAAGTCATGGAAAACACAGGAATGAAAAAAGAGTGAACTCTTTAAAACATTGATATCAATTACCTTGGACACATGGAATTAGAAATATTTGATTTTTAAATTAGTCCCCCACCCTCAATAGAAATAATAGAAAATTAATCATACTAAACACTTTAACATGGTATCAAAGGATCTCAGGTGTGGAATACATAATTTAACTTAAAAAGGATTATTAATTTAAAAATTATTTCAATAAATTATTTTTTTATTGAAAATTAATTGAAAATCCATTTCATAAATATATTTCAAAATTCAATCAAAAACACATTCTCATTAAATAAATTTGAGTAAAATCATAATTTCATAAGAATTTTTTTACACAAAAAATTAATTTTTTACCAAATTCATTAAAATTTATTTATAAGACAATTTATTATACAAATAGAAATTACTATTCAAATTCTATAAGATATAGACGGAACCACCAACCTCAAACTCAGGTAACAAATGGACCATATCATGACCCACACACTAGAAATAAAATAATATATAATGAAAACAAATGAAATAATATTGAGTCTCATGTCATAGAATTGAATAAATAATAGAAATAAGTTGTTGATAAAATTATATTAATACATAAATAAATAAACTCTTGTATTTCACCAAAACAAACAAAAATTCTGGAATCTAAAAATTAGACCCACAATGAAAACTATAAAATTTTTGAGGTAAAAAAAATATCATGATCAACTGAATCTAAAATTACTGACCAAAGATACTTCCAAAGGAAATATATTTGATTCCTATGATAATATGGGGAACCCATCATCCAATATAAAATCATTTCACCAAACCAATATTAATTCACCAAATAGTAGAGCTTGAAGAGTATAATATACCTTTACATCCAGATCATCCCTAGTGTTTGAGTGAGATGGTTTGACACCAAATAAAAGATGTTTCAGGAATGAATTCTCATAAATTCCATTAATAATACATGATTCACATTCTGAATCATGGATTAATTAGTTAAATAATCCAATTTTCTTATAATAGAAAAATATCACCACCTTAGATTATAAAATTCGAGTGACCCATCAATGATGTGCGCATCATTAATGACCTGGATGATTTTCACTATTTGAAAAAATAATTATGTATTATATCTATAGTTATTTCAAATTTACAATAGATTATTCATGGGGTGAAAGATTACAATAGCTAGTACCTGGCATTATTTATTCATTTAATCATCATTGATTGTCTCTAACACATTCCAAATCCTAATTATAAACTATTAGACATTTAAAAGTGATCAAAACATAACCAAGATTGTATAATTATCCCCCAAAAATAATTTCATCCATAATATCTCATAAAGGAGAAGGATTTTTGGTAAAGATGTGAAGTTATCACCCCATCTCTAATGAATCATGCTCCCTTGTATCAAGAGAATCTAATATGTGTCTCCAAAAAACATTGAAAAACATATTAGTATTTCATTAATGACATTAATCTGAGAATTAGAGATATTGATTGGTTTTCCCTCAATATAATCAATTGGAATGAACTCAACATTCAACTAATCATTTCTGTAAAGGTATCACGGTGGTGCTTCTGTAGATGAAATATTTGGAATTGATCATGGAGAAATGACAACCAAGAGAGTAATTCCAATGGAATAGTGGCATGAACATGATTAATATTTATTTAAAATGTTCAAAAATATATTTGATTCTTCATTTTATATTGCTCATGTCGACAGTGACCCAACTGAGAAGATAATTTAAATAAAACATAGTCTTAAATGAAAAACAACAATGGGAAACACTAAAGATACAAAAAAAATTATTTTCTTACTTTATTCTATAAAAATAATTTGATTCTTATCTCTTATTCTTGCTGATGTCTCCAAAAAGATACTTGATCCCTCAATAGGGGAATGAAACAAATCTGACCGACCAATAGTTGATCTACATGGATGATAATAAAAAGCTTCAAAGGGGCCATCATGATTAATTAATAGAATTTATTATTATATATAAAATCAACCAATCACATATGGATGTGCCAAGATCAACCTAAATCA
Source organism: Viscum album (assembly GCA_963277665.1). NCBI lineage: Eukaryota > Viridiplantae > Streptophyta > Magnoliopsida > Santalales > Viscaceae > Viscum > Viscum album. The sequence goes on along the minus strand of OY728127.1, from coordinate 2,009,955,950 downwards.
ATAAATAAGGAAAAAATAATGTCCTCTAGGATCTACATAGAATGCTCCATCTATCCATCCATTTATTGATGGAACTCTATACTCAATCTGACCTAACTATACATTTCCATTAGGATATGCTTCTTCAATTTGGTTGCAATAATAGTAACCCAATCTAAAAAAATGGAAGGTGGGACCCCATAATAGTACAAAATATATTTTATGTAAAATAACCATATATCATCAACCATGGGGGTATCCCTAATACCAATGGAGTAAAATGTATTTTCAACCTATCAATCACCACCTAGAAAAAATAATTTCCTCTAAACATCCCAAGTAATAAAAAATGACCATTTACACCTCATCCCATTTCAAAACTAGAACTATAAGATATGCTAGAAGACTATAAGGAATTAGGTTCTCTAATTTTATCTACTTACGGGTGTATTATAGGGACACATAATAAAAAATGTTATGATTAATCCTGAAAAAATAGAAATGCCAACCCATATCATAATACAAATACATAGTGAAAGGGTGAAAGAACCATGAATAATTTTGATATCCATTCATGATCAGATATCCCATTGATAATGGAATGAAAAAATAATCCCCAAAGTATAGAATATATTCATAGATGATATATTAATAAGAAATTATCTCTCCACCATATAAGGTTTCCATGATCCCTATGAGCTCATCATCATATTATGGATCCTACTGAATAGAGGAAAAGATAAATAATAATAACAAAATATTGGTTAAGAAATTTTTTGAATCTTCCTGCTATGAAATAAAATGAAACTGGAAGAGAACCATTATTTTTCACTCATCCTTCAATTAAAAAATATATTTTGTTCGAACCATCATACTGATTGAATTAGTTAATACATTACATATCGTCAACATTTAGTATTTGTCAACCAAAAAAATCTTCACATATTCCACCCATTACCTCTATATATAATCTCGTTAATATTGGAATATATATATATATATCAAAATCTAATGATTACAAATGATCATGAAAACTACCCTAAAATTATAGTATCTCCAAAATTTAAGAACAATAATAAAAATTTCATGCTTTAAATAATGAGTTGTGTAATTTATATCATGTAGATGATGCTTAAAAGTGTTATATTCCCTATCATGATAATATTTTATAACAAAACAGTTGATACTAGAACATGAACAATTGTAGCAAACAACATACCCCTCACCAAGCTCAATTAAGATATAAATAAGAGCTGATGTTCGATGATATTTCAACTTATATAAATATTTTTTACATTTATTTCCAATTTAATAGCAACCAATTTGTTTTATGAGTTGTGGAGGATGAAACCGATGATGAAAAATCCATGAATACTCATTGATAATATCATTCAATACTAAGATACTTTCTTATAAAGAATAAATTTCATATATACTCCAATGATAATAAAACCTTCAACATTTTATTATCAATCTATAGGTAATGACCTAAAATCACGATTCCCATGAACATCACATATTGGATATTAAAATTTTAATTTTGATAAATTCCAATAATATTCATTTCCCCCCTATATTACCAAAACTATATTCGTATAGGTCTCATCCAAATACTTAGATCTCAAAAAATGAGGATATCGTTTATAAACATTATGGTAATGGTGTAGAGTTAATGATGGAATATCATGTCCAACAATTCAATTAATATATCTAGGTCATTATAAATACCAAATGGTATTAAAAGATATTCATAACATTCAGACATAATCTAGATTGTTTTGTTACAAATATCCCACTCTCGAACCTAGAGATGATGATTACATTGGGGAAGCTATATCTTAAAAACCCACTTAACCTACTTTAACTGATCATATAATTATTTCTCATGCATTATTTTGTACTAATATTTATCATACAGATGATTTATATTCACAAATTCCATGCACAAAATTATGTGAACCATCATCCTTATTTCAAAAACATCATAGGGGATACAAATATTAAAAATATTGGTGTATAATACCTTTCACAATCAAAACATCCATCTAGATCTTGATCTCCATAAGTTTAATGAGTCTCATACGATATGAGGGTATCCATATCATCTATTTACATCAAACTAGATAGATAAGAAACACTACCTCACTTTATATAGGAATACAAAAGGATTCATCTGGGAACACATCAGGGAATACCCTATACACTAAGGGATGATAAAAATGAGTGGAAACATAATTAGTCTCAATTAAAATAGTAGAGAATAAACACATGATATATTTTTGAGATGTTCATACATGAACTAACCTCAGATCCCTAAATAAGGGAATCAAATGAGATCGCCCATCAGTAGAAATGGGAGAATTATTCCAAAGATAAAAATCAATATCAGTTATCTAATAAATAAGTCCTTCCTTCAAAATGATGATGATGAACATATCCTTATCAAGATACAATAAATACCATACAAACTATATATTGGAAATATATAGAGAACAATTAGGCATTGAAATACCAGATATTTTATCTCCCAAGGATACGTAACCATATATAAAAAAAGTTTATAGGATCCATTGTATGTTTTATTAGGTAAAAAATTGGAATATATAAATGAGCATGGGGCATATGTCTCAAATACGGGATTTTCTATATATGTTGAAAATAAGAATCCTCTCCTTATTAATGGTCCCAAGTTAGCATCAAATTGAATCTCATCCACTATGTGAAGGTACTTCACACCTTATGCTCATCGATATATCTCGTATTTACATTGATGATTCTAGCTATTTTGAAATTCAATTTAGTATTAAAGATCTATAACATTAATAGGATATCAAAATGATTTTCATAAACCCTTTTAATGGAATGAATAGAAATAATAATTTCATGTCTTTTGGGCTGTGGGAAAAGTATATCGATCATTCCCTAAAAGGATACATTAGTAGTCATTCACTATTGCACTACATTTTGATGCATATGGGGAAAAGGAGGCCTCATGCTGAGAACCACCTCTTCCACCACTAAAATTATTATGCCACTTCCAATTACATATAGAAACACAGTTAAAATTAAAAGTAAAAGGAATATAATAACTATATAAGAAGATATTCCATCCTATATACATTTATTCCATCATCACCCAATTTACCATGTCAGCCTAGGTGGTAATATTTAACATGTATATATACGATCTGATGCATGGTCACAAACCCCGAAGGTAATTTATAGCTTTAATTGTATTAATAATCACCACCTAATTATTGATCCATTTATCTCCCAACTCCTTGATATACCTCAAGATCTTAGATATAATCTCACAAGACATTTTTATCTACAAAACAAAATGCACATACAATATCCTCTTTACAATTCGGAACCAAATGAGTATTTACCAGAGGATAATTTCTCAAGGAACCCTCTTGGGAAACCCATGGTATTGGTACTAGTGGATTATTAATAATAACAATAAATAGAATAAAATAACTTTTCAATAAGTTAATATTTTTTTAAAAAGAATAACAAAAGAAGAAACTTAAATTAATTTAAAAATATGACTTACAATACATAGATACCAACATCCCCTGGTGAAATGATGCTCATAACAGAAAACATTGGACATCTAATCATTCTAACTTACCCCTAAAGTCCCAAAAATCAAATCTCAAAAATCGAAACGTCCTAAGACATAGGATAAACATGCTTTGATACCATGTTGTTAGGACTCGGCTAGGATGAACCATCAACATAGCACTAAACCAAACCATAATAGCACCAAAAGGGAATTCATAATCCTCATGGGAAAGCAACTAAAATGTGGGAATTAAATGAAAACCATGTAGGCAAATTTATCACAACATTATAAAACATACATAATATAAATATATATACACACATGTTTAAGAACAAATGAAAATTACATATAGGATAAACCAAGAAATTAAACGTTACTATATATCCCAAAAGGCAAGGTAAAACCCAAGGTATATGTCCAACAAACCAGATGGAATACTAAAATAAGAAATAACCTCTTAGTGTAATTTTTGGGGAACATTACACCATGTCACCACTATCTACCCTTACCCATCTAACATAAACTATAATGTCTTATTCTAGAACCATATATTTTCCATTATTAAAATACAATATAATGTCTACACATTCCTAAGGTAATATTAGTGATTTGAGATAAATAGGCTCATTAGGATCCCACATATGTTTCTCATACAATACATCCTAAAAAACTTCAAATATGCTTAATTTTAATAAAAACATAGCCTCATAAGAAGTTATACATTTTTAGGTCAGATGAATGGTAAATATTTCTTGTTTTTACAGTGATATAAAAAATCCATTAATATATATTCGATGAATAACTCTAGAAAACCATTTACATTTATCAAAGTAGGTACATAAAATAAAAACCAGTATATAGATAAATCATAAAGGTATGAACCCCTCTAATATTAAATTATGGGATATCTAGGTCACTCGTACCATGATAATCATCAATTTCTATTATGTATTCAATTACCTAGGACACAATTTCAATTGAAAATTGGAACCCCTATAATGTCAATATAAATACCCTCTGAAAAATTTCATATGGAATAGAGTAACACCTTATTTGTGAACCCCCTTATGAAATCAACAGATGAGGCATAATTATATACCCTACACCTTGGAACCCATTTCTCAAATATAAAGAAAACAACATTCTATTCAAAATTGTTTATAAATATTAAATCTATTCCAAAAAAACCATTTTCATCCAAACATTATTTGATGAAAAAAAATTCATAAATCCATTTCATAATTTATAAAAAATAGTCACTAAATTATGAACAAAGGGGGAAACCATCCTTCCTCAAAATCCCATTTACACAAAAAATTCAATTAATACCAAAATATGGAAAAAATTTCAACAAAAAAATGTATTAAACATGTTAAATTTTTGTTAAAATTCTACCGTCTAGGGAAAGAACCACACACATCAATGTATGGTCCCACAGAAACCATGATGAGATAAACACACACCTACAAAAATTGTAGAACTATAAAAATATGCTCTATCATCGATTCTAATATATAATAATTGAATTCAACAAGAAAAAGGGTTTGGGACTAGATAGATTAATTAATATCATGATAAAATCATGTGTCATATATCATCCAACATAATACATATCCTCCATTATTTGATTACCTAATGGAAATTAGAAAGGGTTTTTATGGAACATTTCCTCATATATAGGCTCCAAAAAGATATCCCAATTCCTATATGAAAGAAACATAAAATTGACATAATTTGAAGGAATGGATTATAATTTTAAAAATAGAATAAAACCACCATGGTGAAGATCAAATATTTAAAAGGAGAATCCCAGAAGAGCAAAATCCACATTCACATCTGGTGTAGCCTTATGGTGCGGGTGACAACATTGTATGTTGAATGATAGAAGGGTCAGTAATGCATCATGATTAAACAAACTAGAATTTAAGTATTCACATCACAAATCATGGATTCATGAAATGAATAATGTTATTTGTATGTAAGTATAAAAAGGAATCTCCTATGATTATAAATCCTAAAAACCCCACACATGAGATCAGCCTCATTAACGTCCAAGATGATTTACTCACATTACAATAAACTCAATAATTTTATATATTTTAATTCATAAAAATAAAATTTGATATACATCATGAAATTTGCGTTTTTTCAGTTCTTAGCCCTAGTTCCTCGGTAAATTCATCTATATTATCTCTAAGAAACATTAATCACAAAATACACACTCTTATACATTAAAAATATTTTGAACCTTAAGTAGGATGTTACCAAATTTGTAGGGTGACATTTAATTTCATTTGATATGTGCCCATATTTATTACATCCTATTCCATATAATCATTTAACATTGTAATGAGTCTTTTAAATAGAGAACTATTGGATGACAATCGACTATAATTGTCAGAAGTTTTGTATCCATTCATAAGATTAAATAAATGTTTTATTTTTCATCAAATATTTATTAGGATGTCCCAGAATTAGGATATTTAGATAAATTATCACATTACTTCCAATAAATACATATTCATTAGGAAATAATTTATATTTTTGTATCCAAAGCCCATTAAAATCAATTTTTTCTACATAATTGTAATATAGAATCTTATTCACTTCTAAATGTAACCATTTTAATATTTCAAGAAATTTAATGAATCATTTATCACTCTAACCATTTCATTCTTTCATTTTATATAATATAGACACAACCTATAACAGTATAAATTTAGATTAACAAGTGAATATTTACTTATGATAATCTCTAAATAGCCCACAAACATTAACTTTTTTTTTAAATTGTTAAAAAATATACATGAATAATTATTATTTTTAATAAGATCCCAAGACATATATTGAACATATTATTCATCCATATATCATTAATCTTCTAATAATTTACCATTCCATAACAATGTTTTTAGTTATTATTAAAAACATACAAAATGAAATTCTATTTTACATCTAAATTATAGAATAGACAAATATAGTATCCTAAGCCGATGTCTTAATTTTTAAATCGGAATAGGATACATGTTATTTTATCCAATATTATTGAATTAATTAGTTTTCTGGAAGAACCACAAAAAGGCATGGCTCCCATATTACATTATAAATATAAAATACAAGACTTATGAATCTATAACTGTCTAAATCCCCAATCCCAGAGCCGATGCTAAAATCATGAACATTAAATTTTCTTCTTTAATACTAATGATTATGACAAAAAAAATTCATATAAAACATAGAACATAATAACGAAAAATTTGACCACATAAATTCTAATGTACCTTTTAGGTAAATATTTTTTTATAATTAGAACAAAGTCTCACATAAAAAATAATTTTCTCATTAAATGAGAATTTCTCCCATATAACCCAACTTTTCATATTTCACATTATCTAATCATCATCTTCCATATGAAACCATTATAGAAATAATTCATTCAACATAAATCTTAATAATCTAGGGGAGAGGAAACATAATAAATGTGAGATCAAATAATTAATACGTGTTAACATAAGAATTAACCATTAAATTTAATCAATGATAATAAGAAGTGTACAAGGGTATGATGAAATAATATGAGTACATGATCAAATCATAAATGATAACATACCCATCAATACAAGAATCATCAATCATGAAACATTGAATATAGGTTTTACAAATTAAAGAGTTATCAGAATTAATAATCCTGACCCAGGTTTTATAAATCATGATCAAGGGAAAAATTATGTATAAAAGGAATGAATTGGTATAGAGTTTTAATTTCTTGGTAAAATACCTTAATACAACACTTACAATCCATAAATAGAACCCTTAAAAATAAAATAACCATATATAAAACATACAATTTAATTCTCTTTACAATATAACCATTACCCAATTTATTTTAGTGCTATTCGGGAAAACCCATCAATTAAGTTATTTTTGGATCACCCTATGCTATATAGGGGGATCCATCATTTATAATTTCCATGAAACAAATATATAATAAAATAAAAAGAGAATTTATTACAACATAACTCATTGAAACAACCTTTATTCATCTTAGAACTAGATGCATCCATTAAAAATAAATGGATTCCATAAAAATATATATAAAACAATTATTAACCTTTAGAAAAGAAAGGGTTATCATAATGTTATATTTAAAATATGATTAAACCATGGAAAATAAATGGGTTCTATAACAATGTTTTTTAAATAATCATAATCCTACGAAATAAGTAATATAGATTATATTCAATAAAAAATATTTAAAGTGGAGAATAAGTAACAACAAGGGTTATCATTGTTTATGAATGGAAATAAATTTAAAATATCATTAAAACATTTTGAGGAAAATATATTTTTTACTTTGAAAATAAATTTCTAAAATATAAAACTTTTTTAAAAACTTTTTTTAAGACACTGTTTTTTATGAAAATGGATTTCAAATCATTGGGAGATATAATGTATCATTTTATTAGTAAATATTTTCTCAATGATTTTTAGTAAAAAAGAGTGTATAAATGGAAATATTATATTAAAAAGTTCATGAATAAATGGATGAGAATAAAATGAATGTTTTTATTAACCATTAATCAAACAATTTCCTTTAATTTTGATTCACGTTAAAACAATCCTAATCAAAATGAGACTGGGAAATATTCACTAGGAAAATTTATTAAATTGAAGTGAGATTTAATCCATGACCATATCATTGGTATCATATTCAAATATAAATAAATCAATTGGCTATAAAAATATTATAATAAAGATTCATTATACACATAATCATATAATATCAAAGAAAACGAAGGAGTAATATAACTCAATGAAACAAAATTGAGTTATGACATTCAATACCACTAAGAAGCATTTAAGAGAAAATTAAATTGAATAAGTAATTAAAATTAATTCATAACATACCATGAATAATTAATTATTCATTAAATTTCATTTCATAGGAGATTAAATAAAACCGTATAAATGAAACTATGTGCAAAACATTACAATATTTGTTAATAAATTGAAATTAAGATGAAATCTCTTATAACTTTGCTAATATTTTTATCAGGACACCATGAAATAGAGAACCTAATATGTATTTTTAAATAAAAATAATATTTATTAATTAAATCGTAAAAACATTAATGGGCATTATATAAACCACATAATAAAAGTAATGGGTGAACATGTGATAAATCTCACCGATATAAAAGTGAGATGAGAAAACAATTAACTCATGCATCTTTTTGGTTGAACATTATTTAACTGCATTTATAATAGTTTTAACCATATTATAAAATAATTAAATACCCATATAAATTTTTATAATATCATATATATGATGTTTTCATAATATGATATCACTTTTTCATTAATAATATGTCATTATTTTTGTTGTTTAGGGTGCTAATTGCCTTGTTTTTTTATCATTCATTGTTAAGTATGTCAGGGTTCATGCATATATAATACAATAATATAATCTCAATAATAATAATAATTAAATAATTATAATATTTATACATCAATTATACATTCAAATACAATTATGAAATATGGATTTTAAAAATTAAATCTGTTAGTACCATGGAGATTGTAGGTCCTACGTATGCATGAGTAACATTTCAATTTTTCAATGGTCATTGTAGAAAAGAGTTAAGTAAAATTTAAAATTTACATATTTATAATAAAATCATAAATATAATATTATTTTTTAAAAATATTCTTATATATTTCAACCATGTGGTGTGGTTATTAAAATAGAGAGTGGCATCGCTTCTTGATGGTTGTAGTCCACATGTACACGAACTATGTTATCATCTTTTAGTGAGTGAAAAGGTATTAACCAAAATTATATAATATCCTATAAAAATCATAAATATTTCATTAATATCATAATTATTTCATGAATATAAAATAAATTTATTAAATATAACCTTCTTATTTTCCAGGTAAAGTGATTGAGAAAAATGAATCGCATTACTTCACAAGGGGATTATCCGCAATATACATGAGTGACATTATCATGTCCCCTAATGAATGGAATGTATGATGTATATATTAAATAATGACAAAAGGTATAATAATATTGTAAATATCATATACATAATTAATATTTATTATCATATTGGTATGTTAGTTATGTTAATTGAAAAATGAAAGACATCATCTTGCAAGGCGGTAGTCCACCTTATATATGAATGATGAATTTATATCCCATTTGACAGAAGAGATGTAATATTTAGTGTATTATATAAAAATAATAACATATATGAATACTTAATATATTAATTCTATTATATAATCCTAGTTTACTTAAAATTTAATTTGGTGGAGGAATAAATAAAATAAAAAAACTCATTGAGGAATGTAACATCTTTATCAGGTATCCCGCATAGTTATTCACCACAATCCTTTTTAGGATGGATTTATTCAAAAAACTATGATTCTATAAAGAATTTACGGATTTTCTAGAGGTATTTGTTCATGTATAGGCTGTTCTAAAGGGCTTTAAATTTTTTATAGTTCGAGGGGATTCTACGACGTTTTATAATTGATGAGTGGTGGAAATTTTATTATACACACAAAAGTATTGACTATTTATATATCAGTATTACATAAAATGCCTCCAAAATATAAAAAAATAGAATGTATTTTTTATTTTTTCTATAAAAACATCAACTAAACAAAATAAATACATTTTTATTATATTCTTCCATAGTTTTTATGATTTCTCAATTATCTGTTTTTTTACGACAATAACTTGTATATTTTTATTTTATTAATTATATAGTCATTAACGATAAAAATTGAAGAATGTTATTTTAAATAAATTATAAATACATATTTTAAATATGATATAACATTTTTTATTAAAAAATAATGTTTGTGTAAATTTAATTTTAATTCCAACACATGTAATGCACAAAATTCTATTTTAACCTTAATCAGAGTAATTAATATTAACTACCTTCAAGAATCATAATTCTATAAAATTAAAATGATATTATAATATAATATACATAACTATGATTCTAAATACGGAATTAATTTTTCCAAATTAAATTCATTTAATTTTAATAATTTAATTTAAATATAATCTTGTAGACACGTTGTGAATGAATGTTTTTAAAGAGAAAATGTCCAAAATTTTACAATGTTTTTATAAACATATAACAATATGAAAATGAATCAAAGAAGATAAATTAGACTTAATTATATAAAATTGAACTAATTTACTTTAAAACCAATTCAATATGTTATTTGTCATTATAAATAATTTAAATGAGAATTTAGTTTTCTATTAAAATTCAGTAGTTTTTACTATTAATTGAAAATGTAACATTTAAAAAATCCCAAAAATTCAATATAAGATAATTTTGTTATCATGATTTCAAAAATATAGATAGTTTTTTAAATAAATTTTATAAATCATTTAAAATTTTTTTTTTGCATTGTGTGACTAATCCATATTTTAGAATGTAATGTTTTTCTAATTTTTTTCATTGAAATGATGATTATTTTGTTAGTAATCAATAGATAACTAAAAAATGTGTGTAATATATATATATTTTCTTAAGATATTTAATCTTACCAATTCGCTTCATTCTAATATGTAGGTAATATATTAAATAATAATGTTATTATTTTATTATTTTTTGGTAAAACTCGATCATTCATGTAATGAAAAATATCAGAAAACTCATTTTCGTTTGTAAAACAGGCAAACTAGGTATTGTAGGAAACATACTAATTATAATAAAATTTTATTCTTTTATAATTTCATGTTTTTACATTCTCATATAATCTCAGTACTGTTTCTTATTTATGTTATACAATATAATTTTCTTCTTTTGAAATCTGATGGTATTATTTCATTCTCCCTTTTATAAAGTGTGACCTTAACATTTTAAAATTATCTCCATAATAAATGAATGGATATTTGAAAATTTATTTTTTAAAACTATATCATCAAATGGGTTAATTAAAATATTATAGATAAAAGTGAGAGGTAATTATGTGGTTCATATGGAATTACACTTACAAGTTTTCCAAATAGGAGAACGTATGTTGGATGCGAATATTTATACGTTAAAGAAAAGTATAAATAGTTATGGATAGTGATTTCAGACATTGATCATAAAAAAAATGAATGATTAGTGGAAATATAAGGGTCTCAATACAATTAATCTATGATGATTTAGAAGACGACCATATTCATCAAACATGAATTTAATAAGATAACATTTATATTTCAACATGCTTTTACTAAATTTGATAAATTACTTTACCATATAGAATCTGATCATAAGGAAATATAATTAATTGATGAGTATAACATCATACTTTCATTAATTTGCACTATAATCCCATATTTTCCGCAAATAAATATTATTCACGATGAATTTTTCAATATTGAAGAACTAAAATAATATTTTAAATACTATAAGAAACCCTTTATTTGATCATAACATTATTCAACCATTATTCATACATTAACCATAACCAAACATGTTATCAAATGGTATGATAATTTCCAAAATGGATAAAACATCACATGATACATTAATCTTCAATATTCAGTTGTAATACCCATTTTAGGAAATAAATAATTCAATAAATGAATAAATATAAAACCCAAATAACCTCAACAACATCAGCTGAAAGAGTTTTTTTATCTTCAATCGATACCTCATATATTTTAGTTTATATGTCAAAAAATATAGAAATCTTCTTTTGAAATAACATTAATCAATTAGACACAAAATCACTTTATAGTCTTGTTATTATCATTATTATAAAACAATTTCTCAAATATGTACCTCAATGTCTAAGATCCTATAACCCCTAATGAAAATAAATACCATATAACTTATATCCTCAAAATTTTAAATCCGTACTTCATGTTAAAAAAAATATTTACATATACTTTAACCTAATAAAATTATCCCAAAATTTCATTTACCACTTTTAGATCTCAGTGCTTAAATCCTACAAGGGTTGTCTAAGACATTATCTTTTGATCAAGCTTATGATTAATTTCCCATTAATGTAACCAAAATTCTTTATATAAACTCCCATGATAACATAATAATATCAAATGTTTTCTAAAATGACCTCTGAAGCTAAATATAACCATACAGATCCTGCACTTCTCAGTCATGTGACGATATCAACAATATTATATTTCTAGATTTGATACAAATGGATGCAAACAAATTTTTTTCACCCAAAACATACAACATCAAAGGTAAATATTTGATCACTTACATTATCAAAGAAATTTTTAGTTTAATGTTTTATACAATTGTGAAAAACTCTTGAATAATCAATAATTTTTCCATTATATTTTCATTTCTCCCATATAACCAATATTTTCTTATTTAATATTAATTCATAATCATCATCCATATAAATCGCTTCATGAAATAATTTATTCCACATCATTCTAGATAACCTATGTAAAGGAACCAGGAGAATCGAGATCTCAATTCATTAGTAAGGGAAAACATAAAAATATATGATATTGTTTCATAAATGAGAATATTAAGTGTTTAAGGGTATCAGGATTGATTCAAGGCGAAAGAGAGAATGATCAAAAAATAAAACAAATCAATAACTAAATCATAAATCAGGAACCATGACATATGTTTTTAAAAATTTAATTAGTCTTAAGAACAAATAATCATGATCCATTTTCTATCAATCTTGCTCAAAAGAAAAATTATGACCCCAAGGAATTATAGATAAATATTTTTGGGTATATTTAGAAATCATATTCACACTTACAAAACCCTAACAAATGGAATAAATATATAAACAATGTCCAATATAATTCTGTAAAAAATACTATCATTAATAAATTATTTAGAGTGACATCATGACCACCTATCATAAAATCTATATCGGGCTCTCCTAAAGTTATCCAAGTGAACCCATCATTTATATTATCTACAAACTGAATAATGAATTATTTATATAGATAATTCATTTAATTGTTACTCATATAAATAAACTTTATTCTTTTTAGAACATGATTCACCCATGTAAAATAAATATGTTCCTTAATAATCCCTTTGAAACATGATTACCCTATTGAATAGAAGAGGGACCAATTAAATATTCTCCATACATGATTAACACATGAAAAATCATTAAGTTGAATAAAAATATCATCCAAACAAAAAAATTATTCCAAATAAATAATGTGGATGGAAATCAATATAATATATTCCCTATAAAGGATTATTAACAATAATGTTAATAGAAATTGAATAATTAAAATTCATATAAAACACCATTTAAAATATTCTTGAGGAAAATATCATTTTCCTATTGAATATTAGTTTTTAAAAAATAAAAAAAATTAAAATAATATTAGAAGACATGAGTTTTGATGAGAATGGATTTCTAACTAAAGTGTGAAAGGAAGTCAAGTTTTCTTAAAAACAATTTTTTTTATATTATGTACTAATGACTTGGAAAATTGAACTATTACATGGAAAATTCATAAACATAGATATGAGTATAAAATTAAATTGTTTATCAAATAATTATTAAATATATTATTCCAATGTAATGTCAAGAATAAATAATACTGATTAAAATGGTTTTATGAAATAAACCTTTCAAATTATCATAAAATTGATGTATGATTTATCAATGAATATATTATATATTAAAATTTTAAATCCATATAAAATAAGTGGAAATAAAATGTAAAATAAAAAAAATTCATTATTCACATAATCATATAATATAAAAGACACCAAATGATAATTAAATCCCAATGAAATGAAATTTAGTTATGAAATTAGTTACCACTTTGTATCATTCATGTGAAACCCCATATATGAATTAATAGAAATTAAAAAATTAATTATAATTTAATTATTTATTAAGGATATAAAATTTTAATGTGATAGTACTTAAAACATATAAAAGTTTCTATGTTTGAAAAATTACAATATTCCTCAATGTAATGAAATTGAGACACAATAACATATGACTTTACTATTATCTAGATCAAAACCCCATGAAATATAGAAACTCATATGGAATTTTAACTTCCTATAAAATTTATTAATTGAATAATGAAATGGATTCATGTGCAGTATTTTCACCGCACCAAAAAATTATGTGGTGAACATGTTATATATCTCACAAAAATAAAAGTGATATGAGAGAACCCTTAACTCACAGTTCTTATTGGTTGAAAATTATTTATTATCCAATATAGTGGTTTTAAAAAAATTATTAATTTATTAAAGAAACATATAACCATTTACAATATAATATATAATCCTTTCATAACATGTAATCACCCATTATTTACAAATATTTCATTAATTTCAATGTTTCATGTGTTAATGGACTTGTTTTCTATTTCATTTTTTTTGTGAATGTCATGGTTCATGTACATATAACATTTTAATACCATTCGGATAATAATAATAATAGTATAATAATATTTTTCTATAATAGACAATAATAATTTTAATAGAATATATTTATAATGTGTCTGCGTTGAACATATTAAATGATATTTTATAATGGTAATAGAAGTAATGGTGATGAATTCCATTCCTCACATGACTAGTGAAAATAAAGATGACATAGAATAATTTTTTTACATTATTGATTGTATTCATGGAATAAATAGGTTAGTTCAAAAAACTACACGCCTCTACCTAAGTATCTGTAGTGCAAAACCATTTAATGTTTAATTTTTATATATTTAAAATTCATTAAAAATGTGAGGTTAACACAGGTGATGTAAAGAGTATAAATTTATATATTTTATTTTACAAACTATTGTTGGAAGATCATCTAAAAGATGATATATAGATGATCTTCAATCCTAGTTTTCTAAATAACTGACATTTAAGTGTATCATACTAGACTATTAACATCAGTTCTTAGTAAATAAGATTTTCAATTATCATTCCATGTATTTTTTACTGATTACCGATGTGGTAATCCATGTAGGAAATTCCATCAATAATTATCTTCCATTACACCAATATTGAATGATTATAATTTTTTTATAGAGTATTTTAAATATAGTAAACCGACCCTAAATATCCAAGAGTTGGTGTATGCCACTTATTAAATTGTCATAGTTAAAATAAATCAAATATCTATGAAACAAAAATTTATTAGTCTTGGTAAAATATATCAATAAATGAATCTTTCATTTCCAAAGAATACACTAATTGCAAAATATTGTCTTCTTCTAAATAAATAAAATCAATAAAAACTCTAATCCATATACTAAATCCATGCATATCAATAATTGTATGCTACTTGGATTCCTGTGGAATGAAACATAATAATGGTTACATCAAATGCTCAGTAACAGAAAAAATATAGTAGAAGTACTAATTAATCAATTAGAATAACAATTATGATATAATATATAACTCAACCTGCATTCCATATTATAAATAAATTAAGAAATAAGTGAATAAAAATATTTCAAGGTAATAACTAGAATCACATTCAATTCAAATTACTAGATAAGTAATAATAAATATGGAAACATAAGATACTAAAACACATTATATTTAATCAATTAACTGAAAATGGATTCAATCCAAAAATATGTCAATGAAAAATCTCATCGATGAATAATAACTACAAATAAATGTAAGAAATTTTTTACTAATGGTTCTCATGTATATATAACATAAAACCTAATAACATCAAGGCCTTTCCCAAAATAAATTAAATCTACATAATGAAACCCATTGAATTTACACAACATATTTGTCTCATGAGAACACATCGATGCATCGAGGGGATATATAATGTCCGAGCACCACAAAAAATAACAATACAAAGAATAAATCATATAGACATATCAAATAACTATTATACCTCATCAAATATCATTATTTAATAATGAATAAAATTTTATCAATAATTCCCCAGTTAATGAAATAACTGTCGAAATGAACATCGTATGTAGAAATGATATATAGTTCGAGAATAATAATATCCGATTTTTATGAATACAAATATTCAAGTAAAATTCAAAATAAAATTTATTAAAATAAATTGAATGTTTCAAGAGAAAGTAAACAATAATTATTGTATGTGTGATTCAATGATAATACTTTATAACATTTTTTAGGATAATAATCTTTAAACATTCCAATATTTACCATACCTCACTGAAAAAATTGAATAATAATCTAAATAATGGTATGAACATAAATTAAACTTGAAATATCATGATAATAAATATTTAATAGATATTATTATTCAAATGTACGTAAATAAAATGTAATAATAAATTAGGTTCATAACTACAGAAAAGTCTCAATGAAATTTAAATGGAGATGAAATACAATACCTCGAGTTTCCTTTTTGGTGAGAATCCTTTAAATTCATATGTAATAAACATATGTTAATTATATTCCTTCATAATAACTTTTTTCATGTTTACCATTAATTTTTTTTAACTTATTACTATGTTGTTTAAAACTACCTAAACAATTAATTTTACATCTAGTGTTTTGAAAAAAATTTGATTTTTGTGACAAAAATAAATTTGTTATGTGAATTGTGGTCAAAGGGGTCATTATATAACATCTATAGAATAATAATAATAATTTCATAATTATAATTTTTATACATTAATGATTCTTTCAAAATATATCATTAAATATGGTTATGAAAAATGATTCAATGTTACAATAATAGAGACGGTAGGTTGTACGTACGCATGAGTAACGTTCTCATTTATCTAATATTGTTATGTAAAGAAGGTAAGTAAACCTATAACATTATATAATGATGAATACATCATAAATGAAAAGTTATATACGCATATATACTTATATATATAAGTCTTGTGATGTAAATATAATCACATCGTGTCAAGGAGGTGGTAGTCCACACGTCCATGAGTGACACTATCAATTTTAAACTATGTGTAGGTATTATAAAAAAATGATATATTTTACTTTTAATGAAATGTAATTATGTCATAAATACCACATAGATTTTAATTAGATAAAAATTATTATTTAAAAATATCCTTTATATGTTTCATGTATAGTGTGACTGAATCAAATCATTTTATGGGGGTGTTAGTATACACTTCCACAAACAATGATATCTTTTTTACACAAAATGGAATGTTTAAAGATATGTGTTATAAAATAAATAATAATATTAAATAAATAATATTTATAATATTTAACATATATAAACAGATTATCTATAATAATAACCACTATGAGAGGCAGTAATGTAAGAAAGAACAATAATAATTTTATTGAGGACACAGTTCGTCGTTCACTTAAACTATATATTCTTCAACTTTTAGATACAGGGGGAGTAATTATAGAAATAAAACATAATAAATCAACATAAAATAATATTGATCATACTTATATTATAATAAAATAATAATCTAATAATAAATCAATGGGATTTGGAGTAAATTAATGAATATATATCATGTAAAAGTGTTACCTTAAAAATCATGTAACTTCTTTGGTTTTATACCAAAAATATTCATTGGAAGTCTTTCTCCCAAATGGATGATACAACCTAGATTAGAGGGATTTTAGTATTCTATTTGTGAGGATAATGGACAAAAATATGTGGATTAAAGGTGTGATGAATGGGGAGAAGTGGTGGCCTTTATAGTGCAGGACGAGTAGCACACTCATAATATTTTGACAATAGAATTCTTTAAAAAAAAATCATGTTTCATGTGGATCAAATAATGGGAAAAATTAAATACAATGGAAAATAGGATATGTATATATATATACATTAACTATATCTTGTATTTGTTAAAATTTCATTTGGGGTATTATGGTTATGTTTTAGTGCATTGTTATACTTAATTTAACATTAATCATTGTAATTAATTTTAATTATGTTCACTACTAATTTTTGTAAAAAAAACATAGTTGTTGTAATTAGAAATTATAAATTATGATTATTTAAAATATGGAATCCATTTATACAATTTTCCATCATTTAATGGGATGAAATTTCTTTAAAAATCCTCACATATGGGCGGATGACGATGTGGGGTTTTATAGTTAAAACATCCAAAACTTTTCTATGATATAAGAACACATTTCAATTTGAATTTTATTAAAATGAAATAAATTGTATACATTGATAAAAATATTATTTAATTTGGCATTAATACATATTAAAATTATAAATTATCATTATAAATAAATTATATGAAAAAGAAGATGGAACTAAAAGTTTGTATATTTAACTATTCATTAAAAAAATTAAATGTTTCAAAAAATATCAAAAATTCACCATAACCTAATTATTATGTTTCAAATTCAAATATAAAGTTTATTATTACATATTAAGTAAATTAATGTGTAAAAATTCAGATTTATGATTGGTTATCCATTAAAAGGGGATAAAATTGACATTAGAAAAATTTAGGGTTTTATGTGTAAAATATAGTTTTCCCTAATATTTTTCCCATAAAAACTAATATATGAATATAAAAAAATATTTCATTGAATATATAAAATATCTACTTCATTAAAATTATTATCAAATTGTAATTAATTATGATTATTAATATTTAAATCCTTTTCAAACCTATAACTAAAAATAATTCTTTTTATACACAATTGGTTCTTATTGTCATTTCTCATTAATTGTCAAACCATGAATTCATTTAATATTTACGTAAACCATAAATTTTCATATGTTAGTGAATAATATTCACAAATATTAAATTATCATATTTTTTATATCTAATTGTATTTTAATATTACATTATATTTCGATAATACTCACTTTTGCATGTAACACTAGTCATCGAAGAAGGCCACTCTTGCGTGTAACACACACAAACTCATTGTTTCGCGATTTCAAATATAGTGAATTTATTTTTAGAAGTAAATATATTATAATGGATTAGATATTATATTCCCTTATGCGCTAGGTGTCACATGCCATATATGCTATTGAATACAATGTTCCTACCTTATATTTTTCAAGAGTTACATAAAAATTATTGATTCCAAAAAAGTAAACATTAACCATAAAAACATGAAACACAGAACAATGCTAAACCACCACAAAGTATAAATAAAACCATTAAAAAATATATTTACAAATATAGATCTAAATGAAATTTCATATAAAATTTAGTCAAACATAAAAAATGTCTTCCTATAATCATTAAAGGTATTTCAATTAATTTTTCACATATAGTTTAACATCATCAATAACATAAATCCTAAATTATTATGAAATTAAAAATAAAACATATTTGATTAAATTATATGATTTATATTAAAACTATCCTTTTAAAAATGTATTGTTGTTCTAGTCTGAATTATCTATTAAATAGATCTTGTATAATAGTACATGTATGAATAATTCGATAATTGACAATGATAATGTGTTTAAAAATAATATTTATAAAATTTAAACACTATATATATATAAAAACAAGTATCCCCTGATATAAAATTTATCCCCCTGAAATTTTACATAATCTATTTTTCTAGATCTAGAGTTAAAAATAGAGCTATGTTAACCTCAATCCTTGATGTGCTGTAATTTGAAATACCAATTATCAAAACATATATAAACGGAATTTTTTAAGATTATAGACATAATAAATAGAATATTTGTTTATTATTAAACGGCATGCATAATCTTCTTTGAAAACTGTTTAATAATGTGAATAACCCAAAATAATTAAATTCAATTGAGAAAAATATTCATCATATCAAATATCCACTAATATATTAACATATTATCATTTATAATAATATAATTAATAGTGTTTATTAATTAAATATGTGGTATTAATAGTTATTAATGGGAAAACCAACACATGATTTGATTTTAATTATTCATCAATATATATTAAATTCAGGATTTTTGGATCATGTATTGTGTACAAATTGATATTTAATATAGATCTATAAAATAATAAAATGATGCGAAATAAAATTTTATTCACCTCTTATGCTGATAATTTATTATAAAAGTAATAAATTAAGTAAATATAATATATTTTTATCAAATTATATTTAACTTATAATTGATATTTACATACATATAAAATAACTAAAATATAAGTACAATGATCAGCTCACACATTAAAACATTTTACATATTATTATAAATATATACACAACAAATAATCACTTCTAAAAATATATAGAATAATTAATTTTTTTATAATTGGTTAATATAGTAATAACCAATGGTAAATTCCTAACACCATCAAAACCCTATGTATTTTATGAATCAACTATTTCTTAAATTTTTTTACAATCCATTTCAATGTATCCCATGATTTTAGACACTCCTATATAAGGTATGTGTATGAAAAAAAATTAATTAATATTAAATTTACTTACAATATAAAAATAAAATTAATATAAAAACAAATTTCTAAAGGGGATAATGATTAGGTGGAAAATTATAAAAGGGCCAAAATTATCACCAACTAAGGACAGCTCCTCTGTAGTCAATGAAACTAGATCTGTTAGGTTTATAAATTCATTTTTTTTCAATCTTACGTTACCCAAAATTATATGTTCATGATGTATACAATCCCACATGTGAATTATAATTCCACATGATACAATTGTTTTGGGTATTCCTAGTATGTGACTCACAGAAAACGTTCTAGTCTAAAATAGGAGAGGGGAAATTTGTGTAGGACAACGAAAAAAACTAAAAAGGTCTCATAAATTTCAAATGAATATCCAATTTAGGTAATTTAATTACAATATATTTCTACTCATTAATCTATTGTATCATAGCCTTCATGTAATCCATTTATTCATTATATTTTCTAATAATTGATTCCACACTAGGGCATGGCCTAAAACATTTCTTTAATAAATACCATTGTTATAGCGTCTCACGTGACATAGGTTATTTAACATTCCTAATGTAGTAGTTTGAATATTCATCCTATCCTCATGTATGAGGTTCTCTTATTTAATTTTATCTATAAAAGAATCCTAAAATAATATTATATCATTTTATATCGGTGGGATAAATTTACAAAATATAAATATTGTATAAAATTAATAAATAATTACTTTCAATCTTATGAGCTACCCACATAGTTTGATATGTAACACATTTTACCTGTATTTTAATTGCCATGCATTTCAATTTTTCATGATGAGGAATCAGAGATATCAGTTAATATTTATCCTCTTCGAAGTTCTTATTTGACTTATCCCATATTTCATTAATATTTTCATTAATCATATCCTTCTCCAATAAAGGATACACTCTAAAGTATATCATATGAGGGTATAGAATCATGGACTTTATGACTTTGTGGTGTTCTCATGGATGTCTATTACATAAGAAAAAGTATATAATTTAACATGTAATAAATATTAATCTAAAAAATAATTTGTTAAAAAATAATAAATAAATACACTCACCAACTAGAGACAACACATTCCAATATCACTGTATCTATAATGTAATTAGTAAGGGATATATATAGATTTTTCCCTCAAAAATATTTAAATTGATGTCAAATTTTCCTTAAAATCTCTCAATTTAGATTTCGTAAGGGTTAAACACATTTTCCTCATTAGCTTCATCTATTGAATGTTAAATGTCATTTATAATTTAATTGATTATGTATTAGTCATAAATATTTTAAATTATTTAAATCAATTGAGAATTAAAAAAAACATATAAATTATAACGTTATAGACTACATTAATAGATTTTTAACTATCAGGTTACCGATTCCCCATAGATGGAATAAAATACTTCTCATATAACAACTCACCCCAGCTAGGTATGTCCAAAAATATGTTTCATTTATGCTAGATGTATGGAAATTTCCATAAATCCTAATCATCATATTGTTTATATGTTAAAGTGTGCATTTTGGTAAACTTGTGATTTGACTCCCACCGTCTTTATGTGCCATCCACTCTATAGTAGAAGAATAGGTACACAAAATTTCTAAAAAAACAATTTTAATTTCTTTATAATATTTAATTATTATCTATATAAATGTACATACCTTAGTTTCCTTACATATTTTTCTTTCATTTATAGATATCCATAAAACTTAAAAAATGTCTTCATGCCTATATTTTATTAAAATTAAATATTTGTAAGAAAAAATAATTTATATTTTATTATAAGAAAAAACCATAACATTTTAGACATTGAAACAAAAAATAATTTCTAATCAAAACTAATTATTAAAAAAAATTATTGACAAAATAATAAAAAAAGTTGCACAGATAATTTTTTAATTTTTTTTATATTTATTTTATGGGAAATAAATAAATGTTTTAATTAAAATTTTTAATTTCATAATATTCCGAAAATTCATAATATATTTTTTTTAAAGGTACACATTAAAATGAAGAATACAAAGAAAAGAGTCACAATAAAATAATGACAGAAAACTATTTCATGGAAAAAATTAGATATCTAATTCTAATAAATGTAAAAAATATTATTAAAATCGGAGGAATGTTAAACATATAAATATATATATATATATAATTTTAAAAAAATATAACTAATTTTTATTAGAAAAAAAATAGATATTCATATCACTAATTAAGTGGAAAAATAATTGTTTTCATATAACCCTTCTACATTATCATTCTTCTTTGCACAGACTATGACCACATCATTTTCAATATTATCCTCATGTAATTGTGGGATCAGTGATGAAATTTCATCTAAGTCAACAACATCACCATGATTCAAATATTCATATAAAATTGTGTACCATAAAAAAATGTACCATTAATCATTTTATGGGTCAATAATATAATTTTTTTCATGTATGTCCATAAAAAATGACCCCCTATACAACTAAATATTCTTAAATCAACATGTTAAAATTTATTCTATTTTTTCATACCATATTTACTACCCATATATTTACACATAAAAAGTGGTACATGAAATTTACTATAATTAATCTCCCATATACAATGAAAAATAAAAAATATATTGTATATGTAGAAATTGTGGTTTTTTATCCCTTAAAAATGTTATGATTTAGAGATGAAAATTACTCTAGTATTTTTAACAATTATCTAGTTTTTCTGGTTATTTCTGTAAAATGTGTGACCATGAATAAAAAACCATACTATGTTATCACAAAAAAAACATTTGACCCCAATAAACAATTTAAAGGTTTCTGATGTGGAATAATTAATGTTGACATTCTCTTTAACCCATGAATCAATTTTTTCTTTGATAAACTACTTTTCATTTCTTCATAGATATAGTACATTCAAGGAAAAAATATGTTAATATATATATTCAGGAAAACACTTATGATTTTTAAAATATATAAATGATAATGAATCAATGACTCATTTGTAATTAATAATACTTTTAACTCATTAATCCATTTAACATAACTATCAATGATATAATGGAAGGATACATAGATAACAACATTCAATAAATCATATAAATAATCTGTATATTACTCAATCTTCTCTTATGATATAATTTTTATAAAAATAATTACCTTTAGTTTATGTGGTTTCTTAATATAATCCATAACATGTGTCACATATTTTTTCAATTTGATACATCCAATGTAGATAAATTGGAATAGAGATTAACATCACTTCCGCCAAATTATTCAATATATGAACCATTATATATAAAAATTTGTGGAAAATTAAGTTTCTTAAAGATAAATTTTGAATATAGATTCACTCTCGGTAAAATATGAAAACTATGGATCGATAATGTAACATAAAATGTAATTTAATATTTAATACAACACGATGATAGAATTTTTGATAGGTATCAATAATATGACATGCAATTGGACTGATGCAAGCTATTATATTAATACATCTCATTCATAAAAATTCACTTTATGTACTTCAATGAACTAAAATTTTATACTTATTAAGAAAACATAAAAAAACACAATAGATTATAATTTATCAATATTAAAAAATATATTTTATACCATGTGGTATATAAAACACCAATCTTAAATAAACCACAATATACTATAGAAATAATATTATTTTATTATGATTGTTTAGTCCTATTCATTGGTATAACATGTATGGATAAGATTAACCATGTAATGAAATATAAATATGATTTGTTTTAAAATATTAACAGTCTATCATGTTTTGATTTTAATTTTTTTAAATAAACATAATATCATTTGAAGGGAAATGTTATTTTTCTCATAAAAATGTTTTCTGTTGTAAAATGTATTTCTATAATAATATATTAAAATAATAACTACTTATAATAAAATAATAAAATAAAAAGTATTTAAATTCAATTTAATATCATAGCATTCATTTAATTTTGATTACTATACACATAATGTTATTAATGTCAATTTTCACCAAAAAAAATTCATTTTATTCAAAAAAAAATTCTATTTCAATTTATATATATATATTATGATGATTTCATAACACATATAGAATTTTATTTGGATAATATTACATTAATTTTGAAATATTTATGACAGAATAGTGTTAGGTTGAATTATTAAGAACTTTCTGAAAAGATTATTTTTTAGTTAATAGTGAAAAATATATATTTTAAAAAAACGACAATTTAGTTTTTTTTCATGTTATTTTAATATATAATTTTATTCTAGTTTTTTTATAGTAACATAATATAAATTTTATTAAACTGTAATAGAATAATTCCCTAAAAATAAGCATTGTATTTTATTTTGGTATATGATTATTTTTATTCATAAAAACAATTTTCTACAATTTTTTTTCATTATGTTTTGGAAAACTTATATTAAAATAAAATTTACAAATCATAAAAATTTAATATTAAATAATTTATTAAATCATAGAAATCGTTATGTTATAATTAATTAATAATTTATATTTTATTGTTTTCCTATATAAATAAAAACAATGTTAAAAATGTGTAACCATATAAAAGGGTAAATCAATTAAAAAATATAAATACATAATGATAATGCCAAAAAATTATATTTTAATTCTTATTGTGTGATGAATTATGAAAATAACCACCCTATCTTTAAATTTTGATATTTCAAGTTTCACTTGACTTTGAATATAAGCTCAATATTATTCATTTTTTAGAAAATTAATAAAATGTTACTCTCTCCCTCTTCTCATATCTCGAATATGATTTCATAGGGACAAAAAGAATATACGAATGACTATTAATATTTATTTTTTTATTAAAATAATATTTATTTTATTTAATATATTTGTAATTTTTATAGATATTATAAATATCATTAATTCATACACCACACTCACATAATACTTGACCATGTAGCAATGAATTAAATAAATGATATTAAATAAATGTATAATAATATTTTTTTGATAACATATTTTTCCCCACTATTATATATCATAAGTATAATTATTAATTATAATTTAATGAATTTATATTATTATTCTATTATTATTTTGATTCCTTTAATTTCCAATTATATGATCAGTTATGATAATGAATTGAAGTGTAATTTAATGATAAAAAAATATTTAAAAATATTTAGAAAATACAAAATTAAAATAATTTCTAAATTTGTTGTTAAAATATATATACATTAATTAGTGGTTCATTTATTTTCTATGTGGAGTTATATAATTTCTTCCACAAGTAAAAATGAGTGAAAAAATTGTCACAACAGTTATAGTTAGGATGGGTTAATGTGGTGGTCAGACCAAATGGTAATGCTAAAATGACATCCAAATGTGTTTAAAATTAATTCTGTGATTATAATAATATCGTATACTCTTTATAATGTAGTTTTATTTAGTCCAGATCAATTTTATTTTAGTTAGACACATATTTTATGTTTATTATTAAAATATTTTCATTTTGGCCTTCCAACTTATTAATAAAATGGAACTACATTTCTTATCTTCTTTACACATCATGAGTAATTTCGATTATTATTTTTTCAGTCCAAATACCATCATGTAAAATGTATATATCTATTAGAGACTCATTTTTTCCTATAGGCTATCTTAGTAAGTGTTACAGTGTAATCCAAATTTGTATTTCCCAAGAATATGTATAACTCTAAATCACAGCCTTCCATTTATTTATTCAGGTATCTCCATCAAATAATTTATAAAACATTATGATAATATAAAAGTATTACATAACTATTAATAATTTTTTATATTCAACATGTTTTCATCTCTATTTCTATCATATGGGAAATGAAAACATTGCCCATGTGTACATGTGGACTACCACTTCAACGAAGTGATGTGTTTCATTTTTTATCACCATCGATGAAATTATTTTAATTATTAATGGTTTAATGAATATATGTGATATTAATGACCTTTTTATTAATTTATAAAGATAATATATTACATAGATTTTTACCATTCCTTTCATTAGAATATAATAACATTGTTTGTGCTTATGTGTGAACCACCACCACTACAAAGAGATGTGATTCATTCATCATGTCTACCTTAAATGAAAAGTTATAAAATAAAATTATATATATAAAAATAATAATTATAACAATTTTTATATTATTGAGATTATGTAATGATTCACCAATTTACCAGGTCCAACCAACCATGTTTTTTTGGATTACGACCTGACCATTCTAAAAAAATAAAATATGAACATATATAATTTAAAAACAATGTTATGAACTGTAAAAAATAAAATAAATATATTCTAATAATTTAATATTCCTGAAAAATAATATTTATACTATATAAAA
This sequence comes from Viscum album, assembly GCA_963277665.1. Classification (NCBI taxonomy): domain Eukaryota; kingdom Viridiplantae; phylum Streptophyta; class Magnoliopsida; order Santalales; family Viscaceae; genus Viscum; species Viscum album. The sequence goes on along the minus strand of OY728127.1, from coordinate 2,009,928,702 downwards.
TTAGTATACGATTATTATATATGATTTAAATAATGTATATGTTGAGTTAGAATCAATGATGGGGGTTTATTTCTTTAAAAACTAATTTGAAAAGTTTTAATGAATTTTAATAACTCTTTACACCATGTACATGTTCATCAAGAAAATTTCATGAATTCTATGATGATACTAAAATTTATATTCAATTTCATTTTAAAAAATGGTTTTCTCTTAAATATGATGTTTTTTAATGGAATACATGTAATATTTTTTAAAATGGTATATCTTATTACATTTTAAAATATATATGAAAATAAATATTTTTAAAATAATTTTGGTATGAGCATAATTTCCCCTCATCATAACTATAGTTATTTATGAATCCCCCTCTATATATATTCATCTATTTTCAAAATAATATCATTATTTTTTTTCTTAATGGAATTTTTGTTATAATATTTTTCAAATATAATGAATTTTCATCCTTATTTTAATATGAAGCCCTATGTTATATCATCATATGTGTTAAATGAAATAATTAATTTAATATTAGGGTTTAAATTAATTCAATTAAGTATTTAATATATACTATGGTCCTAATAATTTTTTCATTATTACGTGTAAACCGGATATAACTCTTCAATGAAATGTGTATTTACATTGTTCTCTAGTGAATATATGTTACAATAAACTAATCAATTAAATATATTTTTTCGAGTTATTGAATGAGCGATGTAATGATAATGTATCAAGGTACCTATATGATATTTTTTAATTACAAATTATTTCTAATATCTCTCTTTTCAAATATAATGGTATTATAATAATCTTATTTAATTTATGTTCCCCCATTATTGGATAATTGTATGTTTTTTAAAAAACAATTATGATTATGATTTTTTTCTTTTAGTCATTCATATGATATGTTTTATGAAAATAATTTTATTTGTAGTTATTTTATTGGAAAATTACAAGATTATTTGAGAACAATTTTATTTTTATAAAATAATACATTTCTACTGGATTTTTTGAATTTCAAAAAGGATTTACATGGTTCATTATTATTTTTATATCTTACGTATATTATTTCTATTCTAAAATTTTGTAAATTTTTTTCACACAGCCTTATGATTAGTTTGAAATATTTAATGGTATGTACCCTCTTTTGTTTGAGAACCAATTATTTATCATTTCAAGAAGATATATACCTAAGGTGGAGAGAATTTAGTGACTTGTATTTTAACGATTTTATTTTTAGAAATTATTTTTGAAAATTCAGAGACTAGGGGCTGAGACGGTATGTGATTTAGATGCTAGAAGTGACCGAATCATTTCATGGTTGAATGTGAAGATTTTAATAAAATTTCCACATGAAATTCATGAAATAGTTGAATATCAATTAAATGGGTTCATGGATAAGTAATTTGAGGCCACCATTTCGCTATGTTTGTCGGATTTAACATAGGTCCAACTTAACTGTGGCCGGTGTGGGTCCACTATGAAAAATATTTTTTCGATGTTTTAATGAATAATATAAATTATCCGTTTATTATATTTCAATGTTACATAGGCACCTAAATGTAACAATGATGTTTCATTTAGTAAATATCTTGGATTTGATATAGGGTTAGGTAGATGACCCTGTAAATTCCACTTTGGCTATGGTGAGGAATCTGAAGATTTCTCTCGGTGAGCGGTACCAGATCATGGATCAACAATCATCATCACAGCTTGAAATAAAATATCATCACTAACAATGATGACACCATTATACATCATTATCAACTGATCAGAATCATATTATGGTGGTTATTTTATTGTGATTTTCCCCATTAATGATTTCTATGAACAAGATAGACTAATCCAAAAATAGATTAACCCATGGATCGATTAAATGTTGTGGGAGGGATTAGATGTGGGTTAGTGGGATTCGATTTTATATTTTTTATATACCATTACCATGGATCTTGATAATTTTATACGAATTATTAGTAAACAATATTAAAACATTTTAAATTTTCATTTCAACCTTAGTTCTATGTGTTCCACTGTAACACCCTAAGATTTTATAGTGCATTATTTCTTCAAAATATTTCAATAACTTGCACTACATGAAAAACCGAGTTCAAGCGCACCATGACATACCAAACAAGCCGTTAAAAAGAAGTTATGAATAGTATTAACTGAATTTTGAACATTATATAATCCATATAATTTTAGAATCCATATAATGAGTTTCAATGACATAATGTAAGAACAAATACATTTTTTTCTGATAAAGGAAGTATTTTTTTAAAAAAAATGCACTTTTACCGACTTTTAATGGTGAACCCTTTTAAATCCTATATTTTAAACTATTATTTATTAAATTTTACTAAATAAATTTATTCTTTTGAATGGGGAAATCAAAAAATTTACAATGTAACACCCCAAGATTCCACAGTATGCTTCTCTTTGAATAATACAAAAGCGTGTGTTGTACGCAATCTCGAGTTCTAACACCCTGCGACCAATCAAAGTAGCTGTTATGAATAGTAATACCAACTTTTTGAAATTTTATAAATTGTATCTCTCAAAATAGACTTCATTTTTGGATTCAGAATATCAAAATTACCCGAGGGTGAAATTTTGGTACTTTTCGGATAACTTTTATATTTTGATGAATAGTCAAAATTACTAAATTTTAATTAAAACAACATTTTAAATCGAAATAATTAATAGTGATAACTTTTGAATTTGAGTGGTTTTAAATTATATTTAGAATATATTTTTACCATTTAATAAAATTTTGTTCATTGGACATAATTTCACAATTAAACCGGACATAAACAAGTGTCAAACTTTTGATAGTTATTATCTCTTAAAAACACGCTTTTTGTTTTAACAATGTGAATTAATTTTAAATTAATCCTGCCACTTATGTGTTTTATATTTGGAAAAATGGATTCCATATTTTGAATCTGGATATCCAAATTGTGTAAATAGATAACTTTTATTTTTAGAGATTTTGAATAATTACTTCGGTGAATATTTTATTTAACATTGTTAAAGGTTAAATCCAGTAAATAAGGGTAAAAAATAATATTATAATAATAATAAATTACCCTAAAACGTGTCATAACCTTAATTTTTGATACATGTCCGACCATGGGAATACTTGGGTCGATTTTGGGACCTCATATATCCAATTGTAGGTGATAAGGACACTTTATATTAATTAAGTTAAAATAAATACAAAAATGACAAAAGCGTATATTTTTTAGAAAAATAATTTTTAAATAGGGTTATATAAGTTGGATTTTAGACTATAAATATTCATTATAAATCCAAAAAGATTTCCTACATATTTGTATTTTATTTAGTATTTTTAGACATTTAATGATTAATTTTATTTATGACATAATAATGATATAGTATTTTATTTAATAATGAAAGAATCAAATATTTGGTATTATAAATGATAAAATAAATATAATTTGAAAGTTTTGATGACATACATTAATTTTATTGGTTAATATTACTGATATTATTTCTTAAATTAATTTGTTTCGAATTAATAAATTTTTTAGGACTGTAACAAAAATCAATTATTGAATAGTGTCAAAATTGACATAAATGAGTTCTTAAAAAAAATATTATATTATTAATTGATATTATTTTCATAAAAATATAAGGATCAGAAAAAGGACTTATATCATGATAGGTGTATCATTAATGGATCACTTGGAGGTCTCTTGGATGTATATAGTATGTTTATTAACTATATAATATAAAAATACAAAGTGACATGGTAAATGTCAATCTAATTAAATAAGAGTTAAAACTAAAAGATAAGGTTAATATAATGACGCAAACCTTTCTAAAATCTATTGGTTAAAAGTATTTAGACCCATACCCACTTTATACTTTTAATAATCCTGTTTGGAGCCATTAGAAACTGAATATTAATTTATTATAAAATAATATTTCTACCCTTTCCAAAGGTGGCCCTCACCCCTCTTATAAAAGGGCACTCCCCCTTCTATAAATTCCACACCTTCAAAGCCTTTTAGATCGTCCAAACCCTACCCAAATACTCTAAAAAATTACATAAATTTAACCTAGAGGCCTTATTTGGATCAGAAAGCCATCCCAAGGAGCCATTTTGATCAAATCAAAAGGAAGAACCCGAAGAACAGGTAATGATTTCACTACCCTTTTTAAAGTTCTTTACTTCTTCCACTTCCTTTTTCACTGTTACTTACATTATAAAATAATAAATCCAGTATATTATATATAATGTGATGTTATTATAAGTATGGTACAACCAAATTCATTATTCTATCAACCCGTTGAATGACATGTAACCATACCTGCGTATGTACGGCTTACCGTCTCCACGTCGTGGTGTAATTGTTATTCAATACATTATTATTTGGATGGGTATAATAATGATGTAAAATTCATGTAAATAATAAATATAACATTATAATGATTCTTTATATATGATATACCATCCAATTATATAATATAAAAAGAATGATATTGCCGCTCGTGCGTACGTACGTACTACCATCTTCACGAACATGATTAGATTCATTCTCCATCGTATCCATTCATGTATTATTCTCATTTTATGATTAAAAATAATGTTTAAGGACTTTATATCATTCATGATATTAATAATATGAAACCTATTAATAAAAAACATGGCTTATGTAACTATAAATATAAAAGAAAACGAGTAAGTTAACACCCGAAACATTGATAATACTAAGATATTATTAACAAACCAATGTTTAAAGATCATATATGATATCATATTAATGTATATTATTATTGAAAATTTAATAACAATTATTTCACCATTATATAAGAGGTCAACCTACCCTCAACCAAGGAAATGTACAAGGTAAGGGGTTTTCATCTCAGTCCTTATTCCCGTGAGATTCATGCCATATCGCCACTATTACCTTTTGTGTGGTGTATGTACTGCCCATAATTGTATTCATTGTGTAATACACATTAATTTATGTGTATTTACAAATTCATTGTATGATACCTCTTTCATGGGTTGTATGTTTCATAAGTTACCAAATTAGTAAGGGTTTATTTCACAATCTCTTCATTATATGAGGTTGTTTATAGGTAATTATCTACTAGGACCTCTTTATCATCCACATCCATGTTTCTTAAAAAGGTATTTCAAAACATTCTTACTATTTTACAAAATATGGGTTAATTTAATTTTCACCCTTGTTTGACCTTTTATAAAAAGTTTATAAATGAATCATTCCATCGTTTTTTGAATAAGGGCCTTTTAAACCTTTTTGACAAATTAAGGTGAGAATGTCTTTTTTTAAACTTATACAGCGGTTGTGGCTATTTACCGCTGATATAAAATCATCTAAGCTTCCCTTATAAGCTTATAAGAATATTTTCAAAAGAAATGTTTTATTTTATAATTATGAGACCCTTAAATTATTTCAAAAAAGAGATATTTTTCTCAAATAGTTTTTATTTCATCTATGACAACATCCTTTGATAAATTTTACACATGTTTGAAGTTTATTTTTTATGATGCAAATCATCCATATTGTATTTAAGGTTTTGTGATATGTTTGACTATAGATGAATTATTTTTATTCCATTAATGGATTATGGTTAATATTTTGAAATTTTGTATGCTAGTTTTAATACGAATGTTTATGTTATATTTCATACTCTTATTAAGATTAATGTGTTGGACTAGTATGTTTCGGGTTGGGGACCAGTAAAAGTAATCCCTTCGGGTTGGTTTCCGGTTATTAGAGACACTCCAGGTTGGTGTACGGTTATTAGAGGCACTCCGGGTTGGTGTCCGGTTCTTAGAGGCACTCAGGGTTGGTGTCTAGTTACAGAGGCTCTCCGTGTTGGAGTCAGGTTATAGAAGCTCTCCGGGTTGGGTTCCGGTTACAGTTAGCCCTTAGGTCTTGTCACAAGGCCTTGACATAGAAATTAATGTTTGTCATTATGCATTCCGCCATTATTAAAGTAGTTATTGATATTTCATGTGATTATTCGACCAGTAGAATATCCATGTGAATAAGTAAATGGAATTATTTCATTTTATTCTTACCATATTATGTTGAAGATCATGTTTAAAAGGCTTTAGTTTTATTTATACATTGCCTTAAGTTTTTATAATTATTTAGGAATGTTGCCGCTATAATTTATCCTTATTGAGCTTCTGAGCTCTCCCCTTTCAATGTTTTAATTTTTCCCATGATGTGAAGAAGTATTTTATGAATGACCTATAGGGATAGTCTGAAGGGGATATGAGGGTGGACCATGGAGACTATATTATTTTAGTTTTTCACTTTATTATGTAATGAAACATTTATGAATGTATCTAGTGATTCCAAGGCTACTAAACTAATAGGTGTTTTGAAGACTTGATCTTTTGTGATCATGCCAATGTTATGTAATAATGCACCGAATCTGGGTAACTAGGGTCGGGGCATTATAGTTGGTATCATAGGAAGTTTAGTACAAACCTTGGAAGCTAGATTTAGATAAACTCTGATTAGAGCACATAGACCTAAGATGGGCTTTGAGGATTAGTATAAAAGAACTTCCTAGAATTTTGGTATTGTAGAGATTTTTTGTGTTTTCTGAGCAATACATCCCTATATGGATACGACCAGGTAGAGAAGGATCTGGCACAGATGTACCTAGGGTTAAAACCTGAAAACACCTCTTTGAGCTAGAATCAAATGGGAACTGGTGCACGACAACGAGCCTTGCTGCTCTCTGGGTTACGACACACCTGGGGGATATTCTTAGGATAATTCTCATTTTTATTACAAATCATTATGAAGGGTTTATGAGTATATACATCATCAATGAAAAAAACATTATGATTATGGATTATATCCATAAATCGTTCAATTTACGTTAGGTATTTTACATGTTTGGAATTATTCATTGCATTTCATAAAATGACCTAGTTTATTCCATTGTATAGAAATGGCACCCAGTAGAAGGAACGTAAACTCCAGAAATATTAATGATCCAATGAATAAGTAGGATCATATCTTTCATGGTATTAAGCCATCATTTGGAAGGGAAATAGTCTCCCACGTATTATCATCATATGAAGAAATAGTATTATGTGTTGATAAGATAAGTAACGAGTCACTATGTCCTATGGATTTAAAGGAAAGCAAGAGAAGAAAAGGATGGAAGAGAGAAAGATGGATGAAGGGAAGAGGGAAAAGAATATTTTTCCCATATGTGATAACTGGGGGATGAAAAACCATGGACATTGCCTAAAGGGAATCAGAGGTTGTTATAAGTGTGGAGAAAAAGGACACCATGTGTGTGACTGCAAGGGTAAGAAAAAGGTTTCAAATGTACAATGCTTCAACTGCAAGGAGTTGGGACACTACTCAAACCAATGTCCAAATCATCAGAGTATTCCCTAAATGATGCTATTGGATAATAATCAAGTTATGATACTACCTCAATTGATGAGGAATGATTTATATTCTTATGTTGTTATTAGAAAATTATTGCATTTTGAGTGTTGTATCAACAACGTACTGGTTATAATAATTATGTAGTATATAAGGATTGTACAACACTACTATTTCATTAAGGACTTGAGATTGTGTGGAACCAAGAAAAGTTGCTCAATAGTAGTTTAATTTTTGGAAAATATATGGTTGAGAGAAAGATAAAATGTAATATGGTTCTGATAATGATGTAGTGATTTTAGAATAAGAGATGGTTGATTTGAATAAATTATATTGCATATTCATGACTACCCTGAAACTGATTAGTGATTTCTATTCCAATAATTGTTGGAGTTTACAACATTTTTAGATAGAATTAGTATATCTAGTATTCTATAAGGAATAAAGGAGCTTGAATGTAATTAATATGGTTTTGTTGTAATTTAGGGTGTGCATTGTTTTAAAAGAATACATGACGATGGTGTTGAAATGTTATTACATGGGAAAAAGAATCTTCATTGTGTTTACCTTCCTTAAACATATTGGACTGTGAGTTTGGAAAAACGTATTTTGGATAACTCTAGTTTGAGATTATTTTTGATTTCCCTAAAAGAACAACTTGGAGGTTAGGCAGAAACCCGTCGCGACCGGCAAGGCTGTGAGACTTGAACCCGCAACTGAAGGGTGACAAGGGTGTATCACCTACCACTGTCCCACAAGATGTCTTCGATTAAATAATCAATTTTATTTTAAGAAGGTATGGTAGATGAATTATAAATTCATTTTTTTGACCCCAAACGAATAGGATAAATAGAATATTTTTTAAGTTCTATTATCTTTTAAAGTGAAATATGAGTTTGTGGTAGAATTTAGTAAAAGGGTGAAACTCTAATTGTCAAGTATAGATTTTTCTTTTCCTCTTTTTCAATGAAGAAATTAATTCTTATATTTTATTGAAGGGATCTTAAAACCAAAAATGTGTTATCATTATACCTTATGTTTTGTTGAACTGATGGTATTTTAAATCATCATAGATTGATGAATTTAAGGACATGAATTTTACATGTGTTTATGATTGATGACCTCAATGACTACCTATAAATATTTAAGTTTTCCTCCAATTATATGTCTCTAATTTCCACCAATTTTCCCCTAATCGAGATCATGATTTGGTGGTGACCCTTTCATTTCTCTTTTCCTCTTATTAAGACTAAATTTTATTAACTGAATTTACGATGTGGGATTTTCAAAAAAGATATTTTCTATTTTCAACCATTATTTTTGAAGAAAAATTTCGAATTGCGAGGAGGAAATTTATTGACGGAGGGAAGAATGTAACACCCCAAGATTTCATAGTGCGTTATTTCTTCAAAATAATTCAATAACATGCACTACACGCAACACCGAGTTCAAGTGCACCATGACTTACCAAACAAGTCGTTCAAATAAAGTTATGAATAGTATTAACTGAATTTTGAACTTTATATAATCCTAATAATTTTATAATCCATATTATGAGTTTCTTAGACATAATTTAAGAACAAATTCATTTTTTTCAGATAAAAGAAGTATTTTTTTCAAAAAATGCACTTTTACCGACTTTTAATGGTGAACCCTTTTTAAATCCAATATTTTCAACTATTCTATTTTTAATTTGACTAAATAAATTTATTCATTATAATTGGGACATAAAAAAATTTACAATGTAACACCCCATTCTTCCACAGTATGCTTCTCTTTGAATAATATAGAAACGTGTGTTGTACGCAACTTTGAGATCTAACACACCGCGACCAATCAAAATAGTCGTTATGAATATTAATACCCACTTTTTAAAATTTTATAAATTTTAACTCTCAAAATGGAATTTATTTTTGGATTCGGTATATCGAAATTATCCTAGGGTGAATTTTTTGTACTTTTCGGATAACTTTTATATTTTGATGAATAGTGAATATTACTAAATTTTAATTAAAAACAAATTTTTTATTCGAAATAATTAATAGTGATAAATTTTGAATTTGAGTCATTTTAAAGTATATTTAGAATATATTTTTAAAATTTAATACAAATTTTGTCATTTGACATAATTTCACAATTAAACCGGACATAAACATGTGTCAAACTTTTGATATTTATTATCTCTTAAAATCACGCTTTTTGTTTTAACAACAGAAATTAATTTTAAATTAATTTCTGCCACTTTTGTGTTTGAATATGGAAAAATGGATTCCATATTCGGATTCAGGATGTCCAAATTTTGTAAATAGGTAACTGTAATTTTTAGGGATTTTGAATAATTACTTCTGTAAATATTTTATTTATCATGGTTATAGGGTAAATCCGGTAAATAAGGGTGAAACAATAATATTATAATAATAATAAATTACCCTAAAACGTGTCCTAACCTTATTGGTTGATACATGTCAGAAAATGGACATATTTGGGTCGATTTTGGGACCCCATAGATCCACTTGTAGGTGATAAGGACACTTTATATTTATTATGTTATAATAATTACAAAAATGACATAAGCATATATCATTTAGAAAAACAATTTTTATATAGGGTTATATATGTTGTATTTTAGACTATAAATATTAATTATAAAGATAAAATGATTTCCTAAATATTTGTATTTTATTTATAATTTTTAGACATTTAATAATTAAATTTATTTATGACACAATAATGATGCAGTATTTTCCTTATTAATGAATGAATCGAATAATTGGTGTTATAAATGATAAAATAAATATAATTTGAATATTTAGATGACATACAAGAATTTTATTGGTTAATATGACATGATATTATTTCTTAAATTAATTTTTTTCGAATTAATAATGTTGTTAAGACTTTAACAAAAATCAATTATTGAATAGTGTCAAAATTGACATAAATTAGTTTTTAAAACAAATATTATTTATTAATTGATATTCTATTCCTAAAATTATAAGGATTTTACAAAGTACTTATATCATGATAGGTGTATCCTTAATGGACCACTTGTGGGTCTCTTGGATGTATATAGTATGTTTATTAACTATACAATATAAAAATACAAAGTGACATGGTAAATGTCAATCTAATTAACTAAGAGATAAAACTAAAAGATAAGGATAATATAATAAACCGAACCTGTCTAAAATCGATTAGATGAAAGGATTTAGACCCATCCCCACATTATTCATTTAATAATATACATTGGAGCCATTAGAAACCGAATATGAATTTATTATAAAATAATATTTCTTGTTTTTCCAAAGGTTCCCCCCATCCCTCTTATAAAATGGCAATACCCCTTTCCTCAATATCACACCTTCAAAGCCTTTTGGATTGGCCAAAACGTACCCAAATACTCTCTCAACTTCCCTCAATTCAACCTATAGGCCTTATTTTGATCAAAAAGCCATTCTAAGGAGCCCTTTTGATCATATCAAAAGGAAGAACCCAATGAAGAGGTAATGATTTCACCACCCTCTTTCAAGTTCCTTTATTCTTCCACTTAATTTTTATTTGTTGTTTCCATTACAAAATAATAACTCCAATATATTATATATACTGTGATGTTATTATAATTATGATACAACCAAATTTATTATTCTATCAACCCTTTGAATGACATGTCATCATACGTGCGTACGTACGGCTTACCGTCTCCACATCGTGGTGTAATTGTTATTCAATACATTATTATTTAGATGGGTATAATAATGATGTATAATTCATGTAAATAATAAATATAACATGATAATGATTCTGAATATATGATATACCATCCAATTATATAATATCAAAAAATGATATTGTCGCTCGTGCGTACGTACGGACTACCGTCACCACGAACGTCATGAGATTCATTCTCCATCGTATCCATTAATGTATAATTCTCATTTTATGATTAAAAATAATCTTTAATGACATTATATCATTCTGGATTAGAAGAATATAAAACCTATCCATAAAAATCATGGCTTATGTAACTAAACATATAAAAGAAAATGAGAATGTTAACACCCGAAACAACGATAATACTAAGGTATTATAAACAAACCAATGTAAAAACATCATATATGATATCATATTAATGTATATTATTCTTGTATAATTTAATAAAAATTATTTCACCATTATACCGGTGGTTAACCTACCCATATCCACGGAAAAGTACATGGTATGAGGTTTTTATCTCACTCCTTATTCCCATGAGATTCATGCCATATAGCCACTATTACCTTTTGTGTGGTGTATGTACTGCCCATAATTGTATTCTCTGTGTAATAAAAATTAATTTATGTGTATTTACATATTAATTGTATTATACCCCTCTCATGGGTTATATGTTTCATAAGTTACCAAATTTGAAAGGGTTTATTTCATAGTCTCTTCATTATCCGAGTTTTTTTATACGTAATTATCTACTGGGACCTCTTTATCATCCACATCCACGTTTCTGAAAAATGTATTGCAAAAAATTATTACTATTTTATAGAATACGGGTTAAAGACATTTATACCTTTTGTTTTAATTTTTCTAAGAAGTTTATAAAGTAATCATTCTGTCGTTTTCCGAACAAGGTCCTTTTTAACCATTTCGACATAATTAAGTTCAGAATGCCTTTTTTTAACTAATACGGAGGGTGCAGCTATTTACCACCGTTATAAAATCATCAAAGATTCCCTTAAAATATTATAAGAATATTTTCAAAATAAAGGTTTTCTTTTATATTTATGTGACTCTTAACTGATTTCAAAAAGAGATATTTTTCTCAAATAGTTTTTATTTCATCTATGTCAACATCTTTTGATAAATTTTACACATATTTAAAGTTAATTTATTATAATAAAAATCATCCATGTTGTATTTAAGGTTTTGTGATATTTTTGACTATGGATGTGTTATTTTTATAACATTAATGGTTTATGGTTAATGTATTGAAATTTTGTATGCTAGTTTTAATACAAATTTTTATGTTATATTTCATCCTCTTATTAAGATGAATGTCTTGGACTAGTATGTTCTGGGTTGGGGACCAGTAAAAGTAAGCCCTCCTTGTTGGTGTTCGTTTATTTAGACACTTCGGGTTGGTGTCCGGTTATTAGAGGCACATAGGGTTCATGTCAGGTTATTAGAGGCACTCCGAGTTGGTGTCTGGTTACAGAGGCTCTCCGTGTTGGAGTCTGGTTATAGAGGCTCTCCGGGTTGGGTTCCGGTTATAGTTAGCCCTTAGGTCTTGTCACGAGGCCTTGACATAGAAATTAAAGTTTGTCATTATGCATTCCATCATTATTATAGTAGTTATTGATATTTAATGTGATTATTCGACCAGTAGAATATCCATGTGAATAAGTAAATGGAATTATTTCATTTTATTCTTACCATATTACGCTGAAGATCATGTTTAGAAGGATTTCGTTTTATTGATACATTTCCTTATGTTTTTATGATTATTTAGTAATGTTTCCGCTATATTTTATCCTTATTGAGCATCTGAGCTCTCCCCATTCAATGTTTAAATTTTTTCCATGATGTGAAGAAGTATGTTATGAATGACGTACATGGATAGTCTGAAGGGGATATGAGTGTGGACCATGGAGAATATATTATTATATTTATTCACTTTATGATGTAATGTAATATTTATGAATGTATCTAGTGATTCCAAGGCTACTAAACTAATAGGTCTTTTGAAGACTTAATCTTTTTTTATCATGCCAATGTTATGTAATAATGCACCGAATCTGGGTAACAAGGGTCGGGGCATTACAGTTGGTATCAGAGGAATTTTAGTACAAACCTTGGAAGATAGATTTAGATAAACTCTGATTAGAGAACATAGACCTCAGATGGACATTGAGGATTAGTATAGAAGAACTTCCTAGAATTTTGGTATTGTAGAGATTTTGTGTGTTTTCCGAACAATACATCCCTGTATGGATACGACCAGGTAGAGGCGGCTCTGGCACATATTTACCTAGGGGTAAAACCCGAAAACACCTCTTTGAGCTAGAATCGAACAGGAACTAGTGCACGATAATGAGCCTTGCTGCACTCTGGGTTACAACACTCCCTCGGGATATTCTTAGGATAATTATCATTTTTATTACAAACCATTATGAAGGGTTTATGAGTATATACATCATCAATGAAAACACCATTATTATTATGGATTATATCCATAAATCGTTCAATTTACGTTAGGTATTTTACATGTTTGGAATTACTCATTGCATTTCATAAAATGACCTAGTTTATGCCATTGTATAGAAATGGCGCCCAGTAGAAGGAATGTGAACTCAAGAAATATTTATGATCCAAAGAAAAAGAAGGATCATATCTTTCATGGTATTAAGCCATCATTTGGAAGGTAAATAGTCTCCCACGTATTATCATCATATGAAGAAATAGTATCATGTGTTGATAAGATAAGTAATGAGTCACTAAGTCCAATGGATTTGAAGGAAAGCAAGAGAAGAAAAGGATGGAAGAGAGAAAGATGGATAAAGGGAAGAGGGAAAAGAATATTTTTCCCATATGTGATAACTGGGGTATGAAAAACCATGGAACTTTCCTAAAGGGAATCAGAAGTTGTTATAAGTGTGGAGAAAAAGGACACCATGTGTGTGACTGCAAGGGTAAGAAAAGGGTTTCAAATGTACAATGCTTCAACTACAAGGAGTTGGGACACTACGCGAACCAATGTCCAAATCATCAGAGTATGCCCCAAATGATGTTATTGGATAATAATCAAGTTATGATACTACCGTAGATGATGAGGAATGATTAATGTTCTAATGTTATTAGAAAATTATTTCATTTTGAGTGTTGTATCAACAATGTACTGGTTATAATAATTATGGAGTATATAAGGATTGTACAGTAGTACTATTTCATTAAGGACTTGAGATTGTGTGGAACCAAGAAAAGTGGCTCAATAGTAGTTTAATTTTTGGAAAATATATGGTTGAGAGAAAGATAAAACGTAATATGGTTCTGATAATGATGTAGTGATTTTATAATAGGAGATGGTTGATTTGAATAAATTATATTGGATATTCTTGACTACCCTGAAACTGATTAGTGATTTCTATTCCAATAATTGTTGGAGTTTACAACATTTTTAGATAGAAGGATTATATCTAGTATTCTATAAGGAATAAAGGAGCTTGAGTGTAATTAATAAGGTTTTGTTGTAATTTAGGATGTGCATTGTTTTAAAATAATACATGACGATGGTGTTCATATGTTATTACATGGGAAAAAGGATCTTCATTGTGTTTTCCTTCCTTAAAAATATTGGACTGTGAGTTTGGAAAAATGTATTTTGGATAACTCTAGTTTGAGATTATTTTTGATTTCCCTAAAAAAATAACTTGGAGGTTAGGCAGAAACCCGTTGCGACCGGCAAGGCCGCGAGACTTGAACCCGCAAGTGAAGGGCGACAAGGGTGTATCACCTACCACTTGTCCATGAGAAGTCTTGGATTAAATAATGAAGTTTATTTTTAGAAGGTCTGGTAGATGAATTATAAATTCATTTTTTTAACCCCAAACGAATAGGATAAATAGAATATTTTTTTAAGTTCTATTATCTTTTAGAGTGAAATATGAGTTTGTGGTAGAATTTAGTTAAAGGGTGAAACTCTAATTGTCAAGTATATATTTTTCTTCTCCTATTTTTCAATGAAGAAATTAATTCTTATATTTTATTGAAGGGATCTTAAAACCAAAAATGTGTTATCATAATACGTTATGTTTTTTTAACTGATGGTATTTTAAATCATCATATATTGATAAATTTAAGGACATGAATTTTACATGTGTTTGTGATTGATGATCTCAATGACTACCTATAAATATTTTCTTTTTTCCTCCAATTATATGTCTCTAATTTCCACCAATGTTCCCCTAATCGAGATCATGATTTGGTGGTGACCCTTTCATTTCACTTTTCCTCTTATTAAGACTAAATTTTATTAACCGAATTTACGATGTGGGCTTTTCAAAAAAGATATTTTCTATTTTCAACCATTATTTTTGAAGAAAAATTTCAAATTTCGAGGAGGCAATTTATTGAATGAGGGAATAATTTAACACCCCAAGTTTTCATAGTGCGTTATTTCTTCAAAATAATTCAATAACATGCACTACACGCAACACCGAGTTCAAGCACACCATGACTTACCAAACAAGCCGTTCAAATTAAGTTATGAATAGTATTAACTGAATTTTAAACTTTATATAATCCTTATAATTTTATAATCCATATTATTAGTTTCTTAGACATAATTTAAGAACAAATTCATTTTTTTCTGCTAAAAGAAGTATTTTTTTAAAAAAATGCACTTTTACTGACTTTTAATGGTGAACCCTTTTTAAATCCAATATTTTAAACTATTATATTTTCAATTTGACTAAATAAATTTATTCTTTATATGGGGACATCAAAAAAATTTACAATGTAACACCCCAAGCTTCCACAATATGCTTCTCTTTGAATAATACAGAAACGTGTGTTGTACACAACTTCGAGATCTATCACACCGCGACCAATCAAAGTAGACATTATGAATATTAATACCCACTTTTTAAAATTTTGATAAATTTATCTCTCAAAATGGACTTCATTTTTGGATTCGGTATATTGAAATTATCCTAGGGTGAAATTTTTGTACTTTTCGGATAACTTTTATATTTTGATGAATAGTGAATATTACTAAATTTTAATTAAAAACAAATTTTTTAATCGAAATAATTAATAGTGATAAATTTTGAATTTTAGTCATTTTAAAGTAAATTTAGAATATATTTTTAACATTTAATACAAATTTGGTCATTGGACACAATTTCACAATTAAACCGGACATAAACATGTGTCCAACTTTTGATATTTATTATCTCTTAAAATCACGCTTTTAGTTTTAATAGCGGAAATTAATTTTAAATTAATTTCTTCAACTTTTGTGTTTTGAATTTGGAAAAATGGATTCCATATTTGGATTCAGGATGTCCAAATTGTGTAAATATGTCACGACCCGACCCAACGGGGCTCGAGCCGCGACTCCCCAAGCCCGCCTCCAATAGGCCAGGGGCTGGCGACCAGCGTCGAGTAGGATATCACAGACATGGGAGGCATTAGCCTATGGTACCTGTACACATGCACCCAAAAACACCTCCATGCAACAGTGCAGAGATATAGAAACTTAAAAATAAATGCATGCATACAATCTATCCCAAACCAGAGTGCAACAGCAATAGTACAAAGGGAAAATAGGGCCCACCAAAGAAAACTACAAAGCACGTCAAACCTACTCTGAAGAAGGAGAATACTTCCACAAACACCCACCTGAAAGCTCTCTCGGCATAGCTCCGGTAAACACCCCGGTCAACTCGCTCACTAAGCTCCGCCTGCTCTAGGTCCTCCTGGGACTCTGTCAAAAGGCATGTGGTCTGCAAAAGACACAAACATATGCGGGCAAAGCCCGTGCAGGGGTGAGTATAAACATACTCAGTAGGCACCCCAAAAATCCAAAACCCAAGGGAGAAACTGAAAGGCAACAGTCCACACAACCCAGCCAGAGGGAACCCAGACGAGATAGAAACTCCATCTCGTGACCATCCTTGGCTAAACACAACTAGTCAGCTCAGTTCAGCTCAGGTGTATGCCCATACATACACCTTGAACAATCGAGATATACTCAGCTAACGCCACAAGACACAAGAGGTACCGACCTCATCACCAGAAACTATCCCAACTAGGAGAGCACACCACACGAACATTGTCATACGAGATGACAGCCATCCGAGAGATACACTCTATCGAGTCGCAAACAAACATCTCAGACACTCACCCGAGAGACCACGCTCGTCGGATAAAATCACTGAGGAAACATCGCTGAAACAACATAACCACCAAACTCCTCGGATAGGGGATCGCCGCTAGGGTCCGCTACGGGATACCAAGACCCACTCCAGTATACGTAGCTCACAGATAGGGGATCACTCCCAGGGTCCGCTGGGAGATACCACGACCCGATCTGGCATACGTAGTTCTCGCAGATAGGGGATCACACCCAGGATCCGCTGGGGGATACCACAACCCGATCTGGCGCTTGACAGAAGCTCCACACTCAGATAGAGGATCATTGCCCATATAAAGCTGGTCACGACGATACCAGAACCCTATCTGGTACAACTCGCGATGTAGGGGATCGAACCGACGATGTCGGAACCCTACTGAAACCACGCACTGAGTACGGGATCACATAACCAACGATACCGCAACCCTACCGACACCAAGCGATGAGTATATAATCATATAACCAACGATACCAAAACCCTACTATAAACATCATGGTGAGTAGGGGATCGTAAACCCGACGATTCCACAACCCTACTTTACATGACCCACCGCGTAGGGGATCATATTCCCGATGATGCCACAAACCCTACGGGGTTACCCTGCAAGATAGGGGATCGCCGCCCGTGATTAAGTGGTCACAGCGATACCATGAACCCGATCTAGGGTAAAGATGCTAGAGGATCCGCTCTAGGCCCACCGGAGGGATTCCACAACTCTAACAGTTTAAACATCCCATCGAGAGGATCACAAACCCATACGAACGTTGTGATGCCACACGAACTCTTGTAGGAACGAACCAAGGGACAACCCTCATCCACTGCTGGTCCAAACGTCACTAACCCGAGCGAACCGCCACAACGCCACACTACGCACCTCCTAGGCTAAAACCGAGGCCACCATCGCGTTCCACGCGGAAAAACACACAGGATATGCTGTTTACTCACCCGAAATAGAGCACCGGTTAAAAGTGCACTATTCACTGTAGCTAGCTCGTGTGGGGCCCACACAACGATCCTAAAACTCATCGAGCGGACCATACCACGACGATCCCCTCGGAAAAAAAAGTGGAATCGACTACTCGCTCGTCCAAAACGAACCCCCGGTGAAAAAGGTACTATTCACCGAAGGCCAGCTCGGGTGGGGCCCAGGCCTGGATTCCGAAACTCATCGAACGGATCGTACCATTTTGATCCCCTCAGAAAAACACACAGGATCGACTATTCATCCACCAAAATCGGACTCCTGGTGCAAAAGCTGCGTTTCTCCGTAAACGCCAAAACCCGGCCTCGTGGGGCCCACACCCCATTCACATTCCCAACACCTGGAAACCATCTCAAAATGTTTGTCGTACCATCAGGGTCTCAACGCCACTGACGGCACGTCAATCGAACGCTCCGGGTAGAAGTTACAACGGCCCGAAGTCGTAAAATAATAAAATAATATCTTTTTATACGACGTTTCTAACTCCCGGGCCACAATCCCGAACCCTTAAACCCTGAAAGTGAGTTCAAAAGGTTCTCCTCGACGCAAGGAGCATGTCACCGCAAACGGCTCGCAAATCGGAGTTACGGTTTGCGAGTTACGGGGGTTTAAAGAACCCCCGGAAAATCCTGGCCGGACCACCGCCAGCCTCGCCGGATTCCGCCGCGCCGCCGCCACTGCCACCAGAAACCGCCACCGCCGCCGCCACCAGAATCCTTCGTCGCGCCGTCGCCGGATTCTGCCATGGCCGCCGCCCGCCGTCGCCGGAAAACCGGGTTTTCGCCAGAAAACTTCTGGAAGCCACCGGGAGCACCCCGATGCTCCAAATTCAGATCCGAAACATGTTTTGGAAAGCTCGGGACCGGAACTATACAACCCGTATGAAAATTTGAAGGCAAACAACACAAAAATGGGATCCGGGATTGTAAAACTCAAAACGCCTACCTCCCGGGCGAAACGCCGAAGTTCTGCCTTAGATCCGCGCTCCAGAGCTTCCGATACGCGCTCCTGGAACGTCCGCCGTCAAATTCTGAGCTCCTAGGCGCTTTGATTGCTCTATTCGGCGGAGAGGCGGAGAAGAACGGCAAAGAACGTCGAGAGGAACGATAAAGGGGGGGGGGCGTGCTGATATTTATATCAGCCGCCCGCCGGTGCCAAACCCGCCTCTGGCCCGACGCCCGATGCAAACAAAAGTAAGGTCACCCCTAGGGTAAACACGCCGTTCTGAACGCAACAACATACTAATATTTTCCATCCAAGACTCCGTTCAAAAGTTATTCGAGCCGACGCTCGCACACTAACTTCGCTACTTATTTACGAAAAAGCCCCTGGTGGCGTTTCTCACCGCAGGCCTACGCTCGCAATGTTTACACCTCGGCTAGGGTAAACAGCACGTTCCGGATGCCACTGTGCCCTCAGATTCCCGTTCTGATCTACCGTTTAGGAGATATCACACCCCTGCCACGTGCCTAGTATAAAAATACGTAATATTCTTATAAAATTAATTCTGGGCACAACGGGCCTCCGAATCACACACCGTCTTCGCGCCTAGATCTGAAATTATTCGTAGAAATGTTCCAAAGTCTGACAGGACCAAAAACCCGAGTCGCTACATCCTCCACCCCTTAGAACATTTCGTCCCCGAAAAGCCCTAAGCATAAGGAAAGCGACTGGACTCTCAACTGGGTATCACACACCAGCGAGCTCACCAACCAACACCCATGCCCGAATGCAAAAGTCAGAGAGACTCATCCACCACACCTCAATACTATCGGCTTTGGGCGGCACTGATTCGCCCACACAGTTTTAATCGCGTCACAAAAATGTGCCTCGGTGGAGGAAGGATCCATCTACCTCACACATTCGAATCATGCAGAACAACTCCCACACAGGGTCTTACCAACGCCCTGAATAAAACTCGAGCAAGCAACAAAAGGAAAGAGTACCGCTAAACAATGTCTGACAAACTACTGCAGTAAGTAGAAAAGACACAAGGCGTACCTCTATCCATCCGCGGTGCCTCTGGGTCGACTGCCTCTAGGGCATGCAGGTGTCCTCACCCTCGCCCACCAGCTCCCTGATCTTGGCATGGACCACCTGGGGGTGCGGGTGGTGGCAATTGGTACTGCCTACCACCGCATCCCGCTGCACCAGCTCCGCCGCCACATCCCTCGCCCTGCGGACCTCCTTGCTCGAGACGCTGCCTCTGCCAAGGCATTCCATTGACCGGATCCCTCTCAGCAGCACGTCGGGACGGACAATCACTAGAAAGATGTCCCTGACCGTCTCAAGCGTAACACCACCTCTCTTGTGGCTGACCAAAACTAGCCTGCGAGCCCTGTGAGCCCTGAGGCTCAGATCCTCCATCCTAGGGTCACCTCCTGAAACGTCGACCACGTCCTGACCCCAGAGTCTGTCGTCGGCTACCAGATGATGATTCGACTGAAAAAGTCTCATCCCTCCAGTGCCCAGCACTAACAGGGGGAACCTACTCAGCCAGAAAACTCTCCACCACCAACGCTCGCTCCAACACTCCAGCATAGGTGGGCAGGCACAAGGAAACCACACCTGCTCGGATGTCCCTGCGTAAGCCCTGCTCGAAGGTTCGAGCCCTAAAGAACGTGTCTCAAACCATATCCAGGGAGTAGCACGACAGGTCTGTAAACCTCGCAGAGTACTCCGACACAGTCATGCTCTCCAGTCAAAGCTGGAGAAGCTCCTGGATCCGCACTGACCTCAGCTTCACCAGATAGAACTCCTCCCTGAAGAGCCGCTCAAACTCTGCCCACGTGAGAATCTCCTCGTCATGGGACTGCCTCACCAAACTCCACCATCACACGGCAGAACCATGCTGAAGGCTCTCCGCTAGGACCACCATCTGATCTGGAGGTGTCCTCACTAGGGGGAATACCCGGGTGACTGCCTCAAGCCAGTCATCAGCTGCCTGGGGGTCTGGATCACCCCGGAACCTCAGAGGTCGCTACCTCTGGAACTCGTGCAGCGCACTCAGCCTGCGCGCAACCTCGTCCTGCACTGCCGGCACAACCATCTACTTGACAGGTGGCGGATCTACTGGCAGACCACCTGGAGGTGCAACCTCAGAACCTGCGCCCTTCTCCAAAGCCTCTACATGGGGTGGTTCATCAGCACAATCCTACTGCGGAACCCTCGATGGCTGTCTTCGTGGAGGCATCCTGAAAAACATTCAAGACGCACCACAGTCAAAAAGTATATCTGAAGAGCTGACTCAAGAAGGACAAGAAAATACCCAAAAACCCAGTCCTATATGATGCATTACCTTTATATCCCTACGACTAGTGTACGAATGTCCTGAGTTGAAAGAAAGGTTATCAGAGTCCTGGTGTATGGATATGTCGGCCGCCGCACCAACACTGGAGTCCTTGGCCTGAAAGCTGAACTCGAAACATCCTAACACTACCGCTATGCAACCCAAACCAAACTCACAGCTAGACCAGCTATGCTCTGAGATCCCAAAGGTGGAACCTCCTCTGATACCACTCTGTCATGACCCGACCCAATGGGGCTCGAGCCGCGACTCCCCAAGCCCGCCTCAAATAGGCCAGGGGCGGGCGACCAACGACGAATAGGCTATCACACACATGGGAGGCATTAGTCTACGGTACCTGTACACACGCACCCACAAACACCTCCCTGCAACAGTGCAGAGATTTAGAAACTGAAAAGTAAATGCATGCATACAATCTATCCCAAACCAGAGTGCAACAAAAAAGTACAAAGGGAAAAACATGGCCCACCAAAGAAAACTACAAAGCGTGTCCAAAATGCTCTGAAAAAGGGGAACACTGCCACAAACACCCGCTGGAAAGCTCCCTCGGCACAGCTCCGGTAAACACCCCGGTCAACTCGCTCACTAAGCTCTGCCTGCTCCGGGTCCTCCTGGGACTCTGTCAAAAGGCATGTGGTCTGCAAAATACACAAAAATGTGTTGGAAAAGCCCGTGCAGGGGTGAGTATAAACATACTCAGTAGGAACCCCAAAAACCCAAAACCCAAGGGAGCAACTGAAAGGAAACAGTCCGCTCAACCCAGCCAGAGGGAACCCAGACGAGAGAGAAACTCTATCTCGTGACCATCCTCAGCGAAACACAACTAGTCAGCTCAGCTCAGCTCAAGTGTATGCCCATACATACACCTTGAACAATCCAGATATACTCAGCTCACGCCACAAGCCACAAGAGGTACTGACCTCATCACCAGCAACTGTCCCAACCAGAAGAGTACACCACACGAACATTGTCATACCAGATGACACTCATTCGAGAGATACACTCCATCGGGTCCCAAACAAACATCTCAGATGCTCACCCGAGAGACCACGCTTGTCGGATAACATCACTGAGGAAACATCATTGAAACAACATAACCACCAAACTACTCGGATATGGGATCGCCGCTAGGGTCTGCTAGGGGATACCAAGAACCACTTTGGTATACGTAGCTCACTGATAGGGGATCACTCCCAGGGTCCGCTGGGAGATAACACGACCCGATCTAGCATATGTAGTTCTCGCAGATAGGGGATCACACCCAGGATCCGCTGGGGGATACCGTAACTCGATCTGGTGCTCGAAAGAAGCTCCACACTCAGATAGAGGATCATCGTCCATATAAAGATGGTCACGACGATACTGGAACCCTATCTGGTACAATTTGCGATGTAGGGGTCGAACCGATGATGCCGTAACCCTACCAAAACCACGCGCTGAGTTGGGGATAACATAACCACCGATACTGCAACCCTACCGACAAAAAGCGCTGAGTAGGGGATCGTATAACCAACGATACCGCAACCCTACTCTAAACATCATGCTGAGTAGGGGATCGTAAACCCGACGATGCCACAACCCTACTGTGCACGACCCACCGCGTAGGGGATCATATTCCCGATGATTCCACAAACCCTACGGGGTTAACCTGCTAGATAGGGGAACGTCGCCCATGAATAGGCGGTCACAGCGATACCAAGAACCAGATCTAGGGTAAAGATGCTAGAGGATCCGCTCTGGGCCCACCGGAGGGATTCCACAACTCTAACAGTTTAAACATTCCATCGAGAGGATCACAAACCCATACGAAGGTTGTGATGCCACATAAACCCTCATAGGAACGAACCAAGGGAGAACCCTCAACCACTACTGGTCCAAACGTCGCTAACCCGAGCGACCCACCACAACGCCACACTGCGCACCTCCTAGGCCAAAACCGAGGCCACCATCGTGTTCCACGCGGAAAAACACACAGGATCGACTATTCATCCGCCAAAATCGGACTCCTGGTGAAAAAGCTTCGTTTCTCCGTAAACGCCAAAACGCGGCCTCGTGGGGCCCACACCCCTTTCACAGTCCCAACACCCGGAAACCATCTCAAAAAGTCTGTCATACCATCAAGGTCTCAACACCACTGACGACACGTCAATCGAACGCTCCGGGTAGAAGTTACAACGGCCCGAAGTCATAAAATAATAAAATAATTTTATTTTATACGACGTTTCTAACTCCCGGGCCACGATCCCAAACCCTTAAATTCTGAAAGTGAGTTCAGAACGTTCGCCTCGACGCAAGGAGCGCGTTGCCGCAAACAGCTCGCAAATCGGAGTTACGGTTTGCGAGTTACGGGGGTTTAAAGAACCCCTGGAAAATACTGGCCGGACCACCGCCAGTCTTGCCGGAAACCACCGCGCCGCCGCCGGATTCCGCCGCGCCGCCGCCACCGCCACCGGAAACTGCCGCCGCGCCGTCACCGGATTCTGCCATGGCGGCCGCCGAAAAACCGGGTTTTCGCCGGAAAACATCTGGAAACCACCGGGAGCACCCCGTTGCTCCAAATTCAGATCTGAATCTTGTTTTGGAAAGCTCGGGACCCGAACTATACAACCCTTACGAAAATTTGAAGGAAAAAGCACAAAAATGGGATCCAGGATTGTAAAACTCAAACCGCCTACCTCGCGGGCGAAACGCCGACGTTCTTCCTTAGATCCGCACTCTAGAGCTTCCGTTGCGCGCTCCTGGAACGTCCGCCATCGAATTCGGAGCTCGTGGGCGCTTTGTTTGCTCGATTCGGCGGAGCAGCGGTGATGAACGACGAAGAACGTTGAGAGAAACGATAAAGGGGGGGGGTGCTGATATTTATATCAGCCGACCGCCGGCGCCAAACCCGCCTCAGACCCGACGCCCAATGCGAACAAAAGTAAGGTCACACCTAGGGTAAACACGCCATTCTAAACGCAACGGCTGACTCATATTTTCCATCCAAGACTTCGTTCAGATGTTATTCGAGCTGACACTCACACACTAACTTCGCTACTTATTTACGAAAACGCCTCTGGTGGCGTTTCTCACCGCAGGCTCGCGCCCGCAATGTTTACTCCTCACCTAGGGTAAACGGCATGTTACGGACGCAACTGTGCCCTCAGATTCCCGTTCTGAGCTACCATTTATGAGATATCATACCCCCACCACGCCCATAGTATAAAAATACTTAATATTCTTATAAAATTAATTCTGGGCACACCGGGCCTCGGAATCACACGCCATCTTCGCGCCTAGATCTGAAATTTTTCATAGAAATATTCCAAAGTCTGACAGGACCAAAAACCCGAGTCGCTACAAAATAGGTAACTGTTATTTTTAGTGATTTTGAATAATTACTTCTGTAAATATTTTATTTAACATGGTTAAAGGGTAAATCTAGTAAATAAGGGTGACAAAATAATATTATAATAATAATAAATTACACTAAAACGTGTCCTAACCTTATTGGTTGATACATGTCAGACCATGAGCATCTTTGGGTCGATTTTGGGACCCCATAGAGCCACTTTTAGGTGATAAGGACACTTTATATTAATTAAGTTAAAATAATTACAAAAAAGACATAAGCATATATCATTTAGAAAAACAATTTTTACAAAGGGTTATATATGTTGTATTTTAAACTATAAATATTAACTATAAAGATAAAATTATTTCCTACATATTGGTATTTTATTTATAATTTTTAGACATTTAATAATTAAATTTATTTATGACACAATAACGATGCAGTATTTTTCATTATTAATGAAAGAATCGAATAATTGGTGTTATAAATGATAAAATATATATAATTTGAATGTTTAGATGACATTCATGAATTTTATTGGTTAATATGACATGATATTATTTCTTAAATTAATTTTTTTCTAATTAATAATGTTGTTAAGACTTTAACAAAAATCAATTATTGAATAGTGTCAAAGATGACATAAATTAGTTTTTAAAAAAAATATTATTTATTAATTGATATTCTATTCCTAAAATTATAAGGGTTTTCCAAAGTACATATATCATGATAAGTGTATCATTAATGGACCACTTGTGGGTCTCTTGTATGTATATAGTATGTTTATTAACTATACAATATAAAAATACAAAGTGACATGGTAAATGTCAATCTAATTAACTAAGAGTTAAAAAAAAGATAAGGTTAATATAATAACCCATACCTGTCTAAAATTGATTGGTTGAAAGGATTTCAACCCATCCCCACATTATTCTTTAAATAATATACATTGGAGCCATTAGAAACCGAATATAAATTTATTATAAAATAATATTTCATGTTTTTCAAACGTGCCCCTCATCCCTCTTATAAAATGGCACTACCCCTTCTCTCAATATCACACCTTCAAAGCCATTTGGATTGGGCAAAACATACCCAAATACTCTTTCAAATTCCCTCACTTCAACCTAGAGGCCTTATTTTGATCAAAAAGACATTCTACGGAGCCCTTTTGATCAAATCAAAAGGAAGAACCCAAAGAAGAGGTAATGATTTGACCACCCTCTTTCAAGTTCCCTTCTTCTTCCACTTTTTTTTATTTATTGTTTCTATTATAAAATAATAACTCTAATATATTATATATACTGTGATGTTATTATAATTATGTTACAACCAAATTCATTATTCTATCATCCCTTTGAATGACATGTCATCATACGTGCGTACGTACGGCTTACCATCTCCACATTGTGGTGTAATTGTTATTCAATACATTATTATTTGGATGGGTATAATAATGATGTATAATTCATGTAAATAATAAATATAACATTATATTGATTCTTTATATATGATATACCATCCAATTATATAATATCAAAATAATGATATTGTCGCTCGTGCGTACGTACGGACTACCATCACCACGAACGTGATGAGATTCATTCTCCATCTTATCCATTCACGTATAATTCTCATTTTATGATTAAAAATAATGTTTAACGACTTGATATCATTCTGGTTATGAAGAATATAAAACCTATCCATAACAATCATTGCTTATGTTACTAAACATATAAGAGAAAATGAGAATGTTAACACCTGAAACAACGATAATACTAAGATATTATTAACCAACCAATGTAATAGGATCATATATGACATCATATTAATGTATATTATTCTTGTATAATTTAATAAAAATTATTTCAACATTATACCGGAGGTTAACCTACCTATAACCTAGGAAAATTACATGGTATGGGGTTTTTATCTCACTCCTTATTCCCGTGAGATTAATGCCATATAGCCACTATTATGTTTTGTGTGGTGTATGTACTGCCCATAATTGTATTCTCGGTGTAATACACATTAATTTATGTGTATTTACATATTCATTGTATTATACCTCTTTCATGGGTTATATGTTTCATATGTTACCAAATTTGAAAGGGTTTATTTCATAGTCTCTTCATTATCCGAGTTTGTTTATACGTAATTATCTACTCGGACCACTTTATCATCCACATCCATGTTTCAGAAAAATGTATTGCAAAACATTCTTACTATTTTATAGAATATGGGTTAAAGACATTTATACCCTTTGTTTTAATTTTTCTAAGAAGTTTATAAAGGAATCATTCTGTCGTTTTCCAAACAAGGTCCTTTTTATCCATTTCGACAGAATTAAGGTAAGAATTCATTTTCTTTAACTTATACGGAGGGTGCGGCTATTTACCGCCGTTATAAAATCATCAAAGATTACCTTAAAATATTATAAGAATATTTTCAAAATAAAGGTTTTCTATTATAATTATGTGACTCTTAACTGATTTCAAAAAGAGATATTTTTCTCAAATAGTTTTTATTTCATCTATGTCAATATCTTTTGATAAATTTTACACTTGTTTGAATTTAATTTATTGTAATACAAATCATACATATTGTATTTAAGGTTTTGCGATATGTTTGAAAATGGATGTGTTATTTTTATGACATTAATGGTTTATGGTTAATGTATTGAAATTTTGTATGCTAGTTTTAATACAAATGTTTATGTTATATTTCATCCTCTTATTAAGATGAATGTCTTGGACTAGTATGTTCTGGGTTGGGGACCGGTAAAACTAAGCCCTCCTTGTTGGTGTTCGGTTATTAGAGACACTTAGGGTTGGTGTCCGGTTATTAGAGGCACATAGGGTAGGTGTCCGGTAATTAGAGGCACTCCGGGTTGGAGTCTGGTTATAGAGGCTCTTCGGGTTGGAGTCCGGTTACAGAGGCTCTCCAGGTTGGGTTCCAGTTACAGTTAGCTTTTAGGTCTTGGCATGAGGCCTTGACACAGAAATTAGAGTTTGACATTATGCATTCCATCATTATGAAAGTAGTTATTGATATTTAATGTGATTATTCTACTAGTAGATGATCAATTTCAATATGTAAATGGCATTATTTCATTTTATTCTTTCCATATTATGTTGAAGTTCATGTTTAAAAGGATTTTTTTAGTTGTAAATTGCCTTAAATTTTTATGATTGTTTATGAATGTTTCTGATATATTTTTATCTTTACTGAGCATCTGAGCTCACCCCTTTCAATTTTTTAATTTCCCCTAGGATGTGAAGAAGTATTTTATGAATGATATACATGGATAGTCTATAGGGGATATGAGTGTGGACCACGAAGACTATATAATTGTAGTTTTTCACCTTATGATGTAATGTAACATTTATGAATGTATTTAGTGATTCCAGGGATACTAAACTAATCGGTCTTTCGAAGACATGATCTTTTATGATCATTCCAATGTTATGCAATAAGGAACCGACTCTGGGTTACTAGGGTCAGGGCGTTACATCCCCGTTGTTGGACTCTCACATAAAAGGTTTGACTAGTTGGGTGGTTCCGAACACAGTCGGACTTCCAGATTGGAGGAAAATCAGTATAAAATTTTGAAATTATTTAGATAAGGACTCGAGATTCCTAGAACTATAAATACATCCAAATCATGACTCCTATGGTGGATCTGTGGTCTGTGGAATGGATCGGTGGCACTAGTCCGATGCAGTGGTCCGGTGAGGCAAGCATGTGGTGGTGTGGTGACATTGTCGATGATGGTGGCCAGAGGTGGTGGTGGACATGTGAGAAAGTTTTTAAAAACAAGTTTTAAGGCCACATAGATTAAGGGAAAAAGAATGATGGAAGATGCAGGATGTGGAGATCACACTGGAACAATGCAATGGGTGGCAGCCGCAGAGCACGGGGGGAGCTGGGGTTAGTGGGGTGGATCACAATGTGGAGGGTCATGAGGCTAGGATGTAGTAGATAGGGTGAACGCATGGGATGCATTACAGCAAATTTGGGTATGCAGGACCATGTGGTTTGAGGGCATGATGATGTGTCTTGATAGATCATGCTGTAGTAGATGATCTAGAGTGGGTTTCATGGAGTGGGCTATTTGGAATGTTCTAGATAGAGAGGGTCGGAGTGCACTGGTCGGAGAAGGAAGGATGTAATAGTCTGGCAGGAGCAAGTAGTCGTGGGGGACTGGTTCGAGTGGTTAGGTTTCATTGGGTTGTGACAAAAGGTACGAAACTTGCATAGATGGTAAGGTCTAGCTATTCAGTTTGGACCAAGCAGGTCGGGTCAGAACTGTGACACCCTTTAAAACATCAATGTGTCATAACATTCATATTAATCATTTATTTGATGCACCGTTAGAGGATTTCAGATCCTTGGGTGGATAAGGACTATTTGATATATACTGGGTGGGTTTTTTTGGATGTGTTCATATGATCTAAATGCTTGAGGAGTGGGTCCTCCTAGAATGATTGTGATGGGAGTGATATTTTTTGTCTTGTTGTGACTTTCATACTACATGCCTTATCAAGATTAGGTGACTTACTAAGAGTATGCGTTCTATCCTGATTGAGTGTCTCATCTATACTATGTGTCTTATCGATTCGATGTTTTTTTGTGGTTTATGTCTGATAATCCTGTTTTGCATACTATATACTTATACCTATGTTATCTGACTATATTCCTTTGCTTCATTCAATGTGATATATTTTTCATGGTATCCCTTATTTAATTCCTTTATGGTGATCCATCATGGTGTTCCTTTTTGGTAGTTCCTTTTTTTGTTCCTTTGTGGTGTTCCATAATGGTGTTCCTTAATGATGTTCCTTCATGATGTTCCATATTGGTGTTCATTAGTGTTATTCCTTCGTGGTGTTCCTTCGTGATGTTCCATCATGGTGATCCATTATGGTAGTTCCATTATAGTAGTTCAATCATGTTATTCCATTATGGTGTTCTTTCATGGTATTCCATTTTGGTGTTCCTTCATTGAGTTCCTTGATGGTAGTCCCTTCATGGTGTTCCTTCCTAGTTTTCCTTGGTAGTAGTCTGATCATGGTGTTTCGTCATGGTGTTCTTTCATCATGTTAATTCGTGCTAGTCCTTTATGGTGTTCCTTAGTGGTGTTACATTATGGTTTTCCTTTATGATGTTCTTTCATGGTGTTCCTTCATGATTATCATTTTGTTAGTTCCTTTGTGGTAGTTACTTCATGGATTTCATTAATTGTGTTAATTTGTGGTGTTACAACATGGCGTTCCATGGTGGTAGATCCCTATTGGTGTTCTATCATGGTGTTCCTCTACAGTGTTCCTTCATGGTGTTCTTTTACGGCGTTGCTTCATCATGTTTCCTTCATTGTGTTCCTTCATAGTGTTACATATTGGATTTATTTTGCGGCGTTCCATTGTGGTGTTCCATTGTGGCAGTCGGTTCACGGTGTTATTTTTTGGTGTTCCTTTATTGTGTTCCTTCATAGTGTTCCTTAGTGATATTCCTTCATCCTGTTCCATTACAGTGTTCCTTCATGGTGTTCCTTGATGGCTTTACATTGTGTTATCTCATAGTGGTAATCCCTTGTTGTATTCCTTTATAGTATTCCATTATGGTTTTTCTTATTGGATTTGGGGTGTCCTACTGAGTATAGTTTTACTCACCCATGCTTGGGTGTTTCCCAAATTTGTAATGTCTAATTATGATGATCGATGGTTCGATGGATTGTTAGGTGGACCAGGATAAGGTGGTTCTTAGAGGGACCATATAGTCAAGGTTTACTCTTACAGCTTCAGGTAGTTGTCCATTATCTTTACCTTCTGGTAGGGGTTTCTTTAGATGTGTTTCAAGAACATGTTCATTTTATTTTTCAAGCATCTTCTTTTATTGGTCTTGTATTCTATCCTAATTTACTTTCATGTTTTCTACTATCATACTATGTGGCTGGAATCATATTATATGCATTCATTTTTTATATAGTGTTTATACATTTTGGAATTTTGGTCATGGACATTTTTTCATGTGTACATGCACATTGACAAATGCCTCCCATTTGTGGGATCTTAAAACTCAGTGCTACTCACCAACGCCAATCCAATAAGAGGCGGTCTAGGGTTAGTCACTAAATGAGACCCTATTAGATAGTTTGTGGCACCAGGAAACATGAAAAACTATATAATAAGTGAACTACATCATCTATATATATTTTATTCATAACAAAAACCATTTTTATAAATTTTATACATAATACATTTCCTTACAGCCATGGGAAAATAAACATAAGAAATGGAGAGTTCATATTCTATGTAAGGGAAAAAAGATAGATATGATAACATAACATAAGAAAATGTGTGAGAGAACAACAACAATAAATTTTAAAACCATACCTACCTAACAAAGATCATAATCATGGGTCATAGAATAATGAATGGTATTTCAAAAGACATGAATCATAAGGTAATCATTGTAAAACTTACAAAAAAGATTAACAATGGAATAATACATGTAATTGTTGAATACACATATGAATACAAAATAATTTCCATAGTACAAATTGCTCATTTATAATTCTCAAATAGTGTAATGGTTTAATCCTCAAACCATCATATTATTCCTGGTTCCCTACCAATAATATCATAGTCGAAAATTACCATACTAAACTCAGTTCACGCTCTATTATAGTTATGTTTAAGTAATGATATTTAAGTCATTACCCAATGCTTTGGAGTGAGATATTGGACCACCGATCACCTTATGAAAATGATAAATACTTTTAAAAAAATATTATGAAAAAATAAACATGTTATAACCTTGGAAAATAAATGGGTTTCATAAAAATATCATCATATAATGTCCCATGAATAAGAAAGAGGCTTCATATTCATTACATCATCTCCTTATAGAATAACCTAAGGAAAAAAGGAGTGTGTTTAATATTCCTCATTTCATTATAATAATAATCTAATTATGGGACGAATAAGAATGATATACTTAGGTCATATACCTTATAAATCATAAGTAACATCAAAAGATTTCACCTTAGATGAATATTTTTAGATCACATGGAGAATTTCTTAAGGAAATTTTTCTTTTAAAAATTGAAAACAAATCAATAATAATAAAATTTCCAATATAAATTTTCTAGAAAATAAAACATGAAACATAAAAAGGACTCTTTAGATATAATTTAAAAGATTTCAGGAGGAATATATCATTTCAGAGATGAAAATAAATTTTTTATAAATAAAACATTTTCAAAAAAAATTTCATATAAATTAATTAGAAAAATTATAAATGAATAATTAATGAAAATAATGGATTTTAATTAGGTAAATTCCATGAATTTACTACATTTTTGAAAAGAATATTTGTTTTACATTTTCAATTATAACCATACGTGGCTTGTTTGGAAGGTTACATGATGAATTATTCAAAAAAAATTAAATTAACCAATGGGTAAAATGACATTAATTAATCAATTTGGGATGAATAAAACATTTTTGGAAACGTAATATATAAGAATAATTTTGACAAAAAATATTTCTTGAATGAAAACAAAAATAAAGACGAATTTTATAAAAAATAAATTTTTTATTTAAGGGGTACATAAAGAGAGTCCCGAAGAAGGTGAATCATGTATTATTATGAGATAAAGGGTGGTGAATTAATTTTATGAGATTCATGATATATAGTTATTAATATTTCTTCATTAAAAGAAAACAATTAAACAATCTTTATAAATGATGCGACTACGTCTTAAAATAGTTTCCTCTTTGGAAAAATTGAATCATAAGACACATTAAAGAATAAAATTAAATAAAACTAAAAATACCATTAAATTAAATAAATTAAATAGATTTTATATCAACTAGTCTATATATTCTCAATTTAACTACATATATGTTCATAACAATAACATGTGTCTAAATGAAAAAAATATTGTGAAAAAATCCACTACCACATTAGAAATAATTTAAATCATAAGACCCATTTAGATGAACATAAAAATATACATCACATATCAGGAAAATAATTATGTTACTGATATAAAAATTCTATGTGCTTGTATATTAACCAGATAATAGATTCTATTGGTGATTTTTTTATATGACTCCCAGAATTAAAATGTAGACTGAATATCTCATACCTTAACTCCCAACACACATCATGAATGTTTGAAGCACATGTATAATAAATATAGGTTTATTATAAATCAACAAGAAAACTATATATATATCATACTGAATATGATTTTTGTTTTATAATTTATTACCCTTTGTTTAACAATTTCTTATTATAATAATATTTTGGGTATTAAATGCATTTTTCATTTATGTTAGGATTTTTTTTGGATATGATAGGTTTTGTCGTGCTTCCATAATATTTAAAATTTTATCCATTATATATATATAATATAAATTTAATATATATTAATTTATCTTAATCCATAAATGATATAGATATTAAATGAAAATCACCTTTCAAGGAGACGGTTGGTCGTATATATGCATGAATGTTTTTTTCATTTATCTAAATGGATGAAATGAAATATAGTTTGATAAATTATTGACTTCAAATAATAATATTTATTTCATATAATATACATATGTTCAATAAATTTATCTTTATTACATTACATGGAAATAATTAGTAAAAAACGAATCACATCGCTTCGTAAGGCGGCAGTCTGCCATACACATGAATAATGTCATCAGATCTCCCACATAAGAGAATATAAGAACATATATGTGATATAATAATTCCTATAATTATAATTATGTTTCAATTTTCATATATATTCATTTAATAAATCCTTATTACAAAAAATGTAAAACATAAATGATATTACATCACATCGAATCTCAAGGCAATAGTCTTCCATACACACGGGCAATGTCATTACATTCCTAGGAGTTGGGAGGTAATATAGTACATGTGGTATTATAATTCTATATATTTAATATTATCATAAATATCATATAAAAATGTCAAATATGTCATCATATCTATTTGTGAATGGTGGTGATGGAAAACAAATAACCATGTTTCGTGATGTGGTATTCCACCGTACATATGATCGATGTTTATGTTTCATATTTAATTTAGGAGGATATGGGTATAAGATTTGAAATTACTATAATAAAATATAATATAATTATAGATACTTGAGTAGTTATATAATAATAGTTTGATAATAATTTATGGATTTACATGGGGAAAGAAAAAAATCCATATTTTTAAACCCTACCACTTCTTCAGATAGTCTATTTAGTTTTAATCTAATGTCTTCCTAGAAAGAATTTATTATCTCACCAAGTAATATTTAATTTTTTTTGGGATTTATGGAATATACTTGATGATATATTCACTAAACTAATTTTCATTTTATGTTTGAATATGAGTGGATATGGGGATACCTTTAATATGTGATGGACCAAACATACACATAAATTTGGAAAAGAAGCACCCACGTTTTTCAAATATAAAAAGATAAAAAAGGTTCTCTGTAAATATTTATATGTTCTGATTTCTAAATATTATTGTAAAATTTGCATCGGATATTTTTATAACTCTTTTATCCATTATCTTTTTAGTTAAAGCCCTACAAAAACTCATTCTAATTTAAACATTGGTAATTTTTTTTATTATCATTACAATAAATTTAGAATGAAAATTACATTCTAATTTTTATATAATATTAATTATTATTATTAAAAATATTTTCTTTAATTTTATTAATTATATTTATATATGTATTAACATTTTATATAAAATTAAACTAACTGAAAAAAAAAGAAAAAGCATTTTTTTCAAGGAGAAAACCCTCAAATAATTGAAAAATAATTCTATCAAAATTTAACAAAGAAATGATTAAAATGAAATAAATTTGATTAATATATGTATAATTGAACTTGTTATACTTTTTATTAAATATTTGAATAAAATATAACAATTAAATTCATTAAATAAACATTATTTTGTTAAGTAAAAATCTGTATTTATTCTTTTCAGTAAAAAATTACCTTTATAAAAAATTACTTAAAAATAAATGAAAAATAAAATTGAAATTATTATTTAAAAAATAAGATCAATTTTAAATAAATTTTATACAATTGGAAAAAATTTATTTTTAAAATATCTACTCAAAAGGAGCTAAAACAACTTTTTAGAAAAAAATTAGTTTGTAAGTTTAAAATTGAATATTTTCTTATATAATACTATGAAAAAATATAAGATAAATGTTAAAAACCCTATTGAATAAATAATATTTAAATTTTATAATATCATTAAATAAAAGATAATTATTTTATTTATTAGGACAGAAAATCTGTATCTATATAAAATAGCATATCAAAAAATGATTTCATTTATATTCATTTCATATTAAATGGGTCACAAAATAATTCATCTTATAATAAATTTTAAATGATATATTTTCATAATTCAGTTAATAATATTCATACCCATCATTATGATGGCTAAGAGATGACTATCATATTAAATAAAAGTATTTTAATAGTATTCCATGTTTCTTTAAAAAACAGTGTTGTGTGTATCACAAGCTATCAATGAACTAAATTTTATTTGAAATTCTAAAAAATTTATGGGGTTTCACATTATATCCTGCATAAAATGAATTTATATCTATAAATTCACTCAAAATCTTGAAGTAAACGTGTATACTTCTACCTTATTTCATATTAATGTTCAATGTAGGTTGATTAATCTAGTGGTTTAAAGAAAAAACATTAACAAAGGGATATGTCGTATTTTGTAGACCATTATATTTAGGATCCATAATCTCAATTGAGGGTTGGATATAAAATATATCATCCTCTATCCACATGACATCTGATATATGAACATGTAAGTTATATAGTATGTAATTCCTCAAGATAGATACATTCGACACATCGTGGATACGGGAGAGATTTGGAGGAAGTGCCTATAAAAAAAACTATGTTGATATGATTATGAATTTTATTGGAAAAAATATTTATTTTCTCCACATTCATATAAATAATAATAAAAATATCATATGTAGTTTTACATTAATAAATTTTAACATTTTCTCTTACTCCTTGAAATAAATTTTTAAAGTTATTTTTTTATATAAAATAGAACTACAATTATCAAATGATTCTTACGTCATTCTAGCAGTCTCTAAATATTTACCACAACCAAAATGGATAGCACCAATTATCCAATAACATCAAAATACCAACTAAATCCCATCAATTTGAAGTTACCCTTATTGATCCGCTATGTCTATTAAAAATTGAGATCTAATAACTTAGAAGGAAAGTAACTATATATTGAAAATCTACAAATCATTAACATACCAATCAATATAAAGTATCTCTTAAATTTAAATACAAAATATGTGAATACATTGATCATATATTCTCCTGAAACAAGGTAATGTCTAGAATTACCATAAAACCTTAATGATAACATATATTCCATTAAAAAATAATTATTTTTACATTAATTAAACAATATCATCATTTTTTGAAGAAATTCCTTTACTCTAAAACTACGATGATCTCAATCAATGAAAAAATATACCTCATTTCCATTAGATTATTACTCACTTCCATGGTTCTAAACACTATCAAATTTATATTATCTTTCTCAAAAATCAAATAATCCCATGATCATTATATCAAAATTAAGATTATATTAAGGGTTATCTGTCCATAAATTATATGTTTTCCTAAAAATATCACTTCTCTATTAAATAATTTTTCTAGGTCATAAATTCCATTAAAAATGATAATTAGAAACATTTTTCAAATATTCTATAGAAATTTCCATAAATATTTCATAACTATTCAATTCCAATATAAATAACATTAATAAATCTACTATAATCACAAATTATTAAATATTTTTCATTATTTAATTTTTTAAGACTTAATTATTTTTATATTTCATTTTTAATATCATCATCATAAAAAAATTTATTGTACAATCTTGAAGACCTTATTATTAGTAAATCCCTTTAGATATTCAATTTGAATTATTCCTATACTTTTCCACATTAGTAACATTCAACCATTGATTATGGAATAAGGAAACTAGTATTCTCATATATTGAGTTAGTTGAACATTTAATTTTTCCTTGGAAATCACTTAATGTGTGTCTCTCTTATCCACAAATTAAATATATTCTCATTCCATTGGGACATTCACTAATGTTCCTCTTCCAACATTACTGACATATAATAAATTTAATCTTATTTTCTCCATAGTCATCACAACACAAAATATCAGTAAACTCTATACTTATCTTAATTGGGGATTCCAGGAGTTGGATAAGGTCAAAATTGTCAATAATATATCCAAATAAAAAATTATGAATAATCACAGTATAAATCCTTGTAGTTGGAATCTAATATGGATCCTTATAAATATATTTTTTACCATGTTCAATGTTAATCCGTACCCTTTTGGTTCACTCCATTGACTAAAACCGAAAAGAAAATCTTGAAAAACAATAATCATATTGGGAAACACATATTTATGAATAATTATTTATAGGTCGACTAAATTGAGGCACCATTCAATAAATATTTTACACCATAGGATGATCCCAGGTCATTTATTTTCATAATATAAAAACATTAATATTATTTGTTATATATTTTTTAATTTCCAAGGAAGATCCCTTGGGAGTGTCAAACAAGGTGAGTAGTAAGCCCCATTATTGTCTACTATGTAATGATCAATTCATGCTTAGTGTTCCTTTTCCAATTTACTCTACCCTTGGAATATTTTTTCTTAATCTCATATAATTTTAATAACTAGATAGTGATTTATTTCAATTTAACCCCTTGAATTATCCTTTTCTAGTATTCCATTATATTTCATATAAATAGAATTATAAATATTATTATCCTTAGACATTTCCCTTGGGATCTAACTAAAATTTTATTATCTATTTTTACAAAGTTAAATTCAGCCAATATTTTAATACCAACTATAGAAACCCAAGATATTCAAATATAGATATTACATCTTTGTAGACATATATTAATTACATTACATAAACACACACCTATTGATCATAAAAGTCTTGTTCAGTTTTAAACAATGAAAAATTAACAACTGAAAAATAAGGAAACTACATCATCTCCCACTATGTTCTTTATAACTATTACTTCTCAAAGGAATATCACACTAATACATTTATTCACAACCTACGGAATGGATCCTAAAAAGTGTGAGCATAAATACTTAGTAATTATTGATAAGGGAAATATATAAACATAGAATTCCAATTAGGGTTTGAGAATATCAGAATAACATTTTAGAACCTTGTCGTATATATATAATATAATCATATTGGTTAATGGATCACATATTAGAACTTATAAGACATGAATTATAATGAAATAAAAGAACATGAAACATGAATTACCAAAAATGGAATAAGACATGATTTTTTTTCATAAAATTTAACATATAAAATAACTTCAATAAGATTAAAGGCTTATTGAAAATTTGACCAATGGGGACTGGGTTTACTATCCAAAATTGTAGTAATAGTCATAGTTCACTCCCATGAATATCACAATTGAAAAAAGAAAATTACTAAACTAGGTTCCCACTCTAATATTTTCCTTTTTATCTCATGATATATCAACATATACCAAATGAATTTTACGAATATATATTTCCCACCCATCACAAACTGGAAATCATAAATGTGTGTTCTACATGATTATAAAAATAATATTTGAAAATTTTAAATGTAATGGGTTTCATAAAAATTTCTTCATATAATTACATATAATAATGAAATAGGATTCATATCCGTATAATTATTTTATCATAAAATAACCCTTTAAAAAAGAAACTGGTTTCATAAGAATCATTTCATCATAAAAAAAACCATTTAGAAAATAAATAACATGGGTATCATTGGATATTATCTCTATTAAATAATATTTATATTTAAAGGATGTAATAATATATTGAAAATGATTTTTAATGATCAGACAATAATATTTTCTTCAAAAACTCTTTTCTAATTTGAAAAAAAACTTTTTATAGAAAACAATTTCGAAGTGATTTTCATTGAAAATAAACATATAATCCTAAAAATTATTCATTAAAAATTAATATAAAATTTTTTTAGGGGAAAATATTATTTGAAATAGAAAAAATATTTAGTATATAAAAAAATTAAAATTAATTTTTATTAAAACCTCCAACGAAATTTTAAAATAGAAAATTTAATGAAAATAATAGCCACATTTTTAGAATACTACGTTCATTCCATACATGTTAAAACAAATATTTCTTTCATATTTTCGATAAAATATAAATGTTCATTTTTTGGAAAACAACATAAAGGTCAATTTAAAAAATTTTAAATGTATAAAATGTTATAATTTATTTTTAATAAATCCATCTTTTTAAAAGATATTAGAAAAATTTTCGAAAACATGAATATGCAAAAATTGTTTTTTCTACCAAAGAGATAAATACATATGATTTTTTATAAAAACATTCATTTGAAGTCATATGTAAATAATATCAGTAAAATTAAGGGAAATCATGTATTATCATAACATAACCATAGGAGAGTGAATTTAATTAGTTTTTGGAGATATGTTTCATAATAATTAATCTTCTAAAGAATAAATATAAACCATAGTGATAAACGAGGAGATTGTATCATAAAAATGTAACCAAATTAGTAACATTGAATCGTAAGACCAGCGAAAGACTAAAATTAAATGAAATATAAAATATTTTTTGTGTAATTAAATTCAGTATATTACATGAAAAATTCAATTTATTTACTCCTCATAAAATAATATATTTTAATAATATAACATATGTCTCAATGAAATAAAATTGAGAAAAAAACCATTACCGCTATCATAATCATTTGAATAATAAGACTTATTAAATAAAAATATTAAAAGAAAAAAAATTAAAATATGAGTATTATTGATATAATATGTAATTTTTTTATAATTGAAACCACATGAAAGAAACTCATGGAAATTATTTCATATGTCTTCCAGAAATAAAAGTGAGACTACCAATATCACACAATAATTATCGAAATGGTTCGTGCATGTTTGAAACTCCAATATAATAAATAAATGTTAATTATATATCGAATTCAAAACATATCTATATATCATTCAAAATATGATTTATTTATGACCTTTTATTACCATTTTAGTCAATATTTCATACTAAAATCGGGTTTTAGTTAATAACTCCATCATTTTCCATGTATGAATTTTATTTGGTGTTATCATTACTTTTTAATTTTTCATGGTTCTATAATATAAACAATTTTATCTATGAAAAAATTATTATATATTCATAATATATATTTATATATATATATATAGTAGTAAATAAAATTTATATATATAAGATAAAATACACTATTCTCGGAGATGGTGGGTCAGTACCTGTTCATGGATACTATTTCCATTTCTCTTAATTGATTAAATTAAAAAAATTAAAAAATATAATATATTTTAATAATAGTTTTATGTAAAATAGATCTGTTATATTAGGTCAATTTAGCGATATTGCCTACAATGAAAATAATTAGTGAAAAAAAATCGCATCACTTCGTTAGGTGTTTATTCATTGTATGCACCATAGACGTTGTCTTGTTCCTCATAGAATGTAAATTAAATAGTTATATATGATATCATAATTATAAAAGTATAATTATTTTACAATTATAATGTATATTAATTTAATCTATTCTGATTACCATCCAATTAAAATATAAATGAAAAACACATCATAGTGGTTTGCAAGGTGGCTGTTTGTCATACACACGAGTGTTATTATTTTCCAAATGGTAGGGACGTAATGAGGTATAGGTGGTTTTATAATTACAAGGCTATAATAAATTTCTAAAATCATATTTAAATATTTAATCCATAATTCTATCGAGTCTTGATATGTGGTGATGTAAAAAAAGTAATATCAATTTGTGAGAGGGTATTCCATTGAACAAATGATCAAAAATTTCATTTTCCATTTGATGGAGGAGGATATGGATATAGGTTATATGATTCACATAATAAAATCTCAGTATATTTTATATAATGTTATAATTATGTCAAAATAGGTGAATAGTAATTTAATGATGTATATTATAAATTTTAAAAAAATCAATTTTTAAAACATTAACTCTTCTTCGGATAAATGCTTTATGTTTAACATTAATCAATTATATATAGAATTTATGATTTCCAAAAGGATTATAATAAGAGGTTATTGATTTAAGATATTTATTTAGGTATTTATTGGATGATATCAGGGTTTATGTATTTTTAATAGGATAGTGGAGTGGGTTTCCTTTTTATATTCTTGGGAGAGGGGAAACATATTTTTTTTATTTGAATAATGTGTACCCAGAATTCACACATTCCAAAAATATCAAAACGGGTATTTATAGATATTAAATGGTTTTTATGTCCAAATATGTACATAAAATTGGGTTTTTTATGTCCATATTAAATTTTACCCATTTTCATTTTAGATTAACCCCGCATAATGTTGTTTTAAACATAACTAAGGTAATAATTTTTTATTATTTTTACTATTTATTTAGACAAAAAATTATGCTTCACATAATATATAATATAAAATATAATTATTATTAATATAAAATATATTTTCCAAAATTCCACTCATAGATGTGGAAAATTATATTCTAAATTTAAACATGTAGGCGTGATGAAAATTCATTTTTCCAAAGAAAAATTATTCAAAATATTAAATGTTTTTATATCAAAATTCAACATAATATTGATTAAAATTACTTAAATTGGTTTAATATATATATATTTTAAACAATTTTTCATTTAAAACTACAATTAAATATAATTTATCTTATATATGTTTTTAATGAAAATTTTTTGTTTTAATAAAAATTAGTTATTCACACAATTCACTGAAAATATTCTCATTTCGGAAAATTCAAAAACATTCACTCATGATAACATAGTCTTGATGATTTCAAAGTATATCTTCATTTTTTCAATTAAATATTATAATTTGAACAATTTTAGTATAATAAATAGAACGTTAAATTTGAAAAAACTAATTTTTAGAAAAAATATAATTTTATGTTTAAAATTGAATTTTTACTTATCTCGTGCCAAGAAAACACATAAGTTAAATGTTGAAAATTTTATAG
Source organism: Viscum album (assembly GCA_963277665.1). Lineage (NCBI taxonomy): Eukaryota > Viridiplantae > Streptophyta > Magnoliopsida > Santalales > Viscaceae > Viscum > Viscum album. The sequence goes on along the minus strand of OY728127.1, from coordinate 2,009,886,559 downwards.
ATTATATATTACCAAAAATTATTTAAACTAATTCAAAAAAGTGATTTATTTAATTTCATGATATTAACCTTATCTTGGAGCATAAAAATATATTTTTAGAAAAAGATTAAATTTATAATAAAATGTTTTCATTTATTTTAATTTAAAATTAAATGGGTCACCAAATATTTATTTTTTTTATAATTTTAAAACAAATTTTTTAACTTTATAGATAATATTATTTTTAACCTTTATTTAGTCAGTTTTAATAGACATCATTTTCAATAATAATATTTTACTAATATGGAATTTTTCATTACAAATTGATATTACATATAACACAAGACATCGATGAAATTAAATTTAATTTAAAAAACATAAAATTTCTAAGAATAACACAAATTTTATACCTTATCATTCTAGTATCATTAATCATGAATCATAAAATAAATCTTTTATAATATAATACATTAGTCATATAAGTTATAAATCTTCAATAATAAATCATGTTACTTTAGAACAAAAAATTGAAATAAGGAAAAAATTTATTACACAAAACTATTTATAATCATTTCTTTTAATATGTATTGCAACCAAGTCTATCCTAGTGGTGTGATGTTATTCCATATACCAGTATTTATTAACATAAGGATCAAATCCAATATTATCCTATTGGAAACATCCCTTATGAAACTAGGTTCACTCCCTATTCAAGTACTTATTATGTAATAAGATATCAATAATTTAATAAAATAATGTAATGGATATATTATTTTTGGTGAACCATTCATATAATGAAAACAATACATGTGTGTGATATAATATTATAAGGAATTAATCACAATATAATGTTGTATCTTATAAATAATAAATGATTTTCATTAACATTTCATTATTATAATCATAAAACATTAGTATAATGAATGAAAATTGTACCATTGTATCATATATATATATATTAAATAATAATAAATATACACGTTTGTTTTCATAAATAAAAATTGATTAAAAATATCATAGAAACATTTCATGAGGAAAATACCACTCTCATTATGAAGTATGTTATTTAAAAAAATCAATAATATTAAGGAAAAAGTATCTTTGAAAACGACCATAGAAACCAGTAAATATATATATATATATAATTAATGTTATTTATATATTTCATGAGAATAAATTTATCTATTGTATATATAAAAAGATGGATTCATTTCATATTTCCTTTAATGCATCAATAGTTTCTCAATTGAAAAAAAAATAATGCATAAAAATATTTTCTAGAAATTAAAATATATCAAAAGAGTTATTAATTTCATAATTGTATAATATTTAAAATAACAATTTTATTATTTTAGTGATAATTATTACAAGAATGTAAATTTACTTCACAAAAGTGAAGAACAAATATGAATTTATTATGTTACATTCTTCCAATATCACAACTACTTTAAATGAATAACATTAAAGGAAAAATGAAAATAATAAGTAAACATATAATAATAAGAGAAATAATATTTTATAGTTATAGATATTATAATTTCATAAACAAAAAATTAAACAAAAACAAAACTAGTAAAAAGTGAGATTGTTACAAAAAACTATTACAAATTTGGTAACATTTGTTTCATAACCTCAATGAAAGAAATAACGTTGAATTAACCATTTAATCAGATAAAAAAATACAATTATTCATCACAAAACATATACGTATTACAGTATAATCACCTAATTAAAAAATATTGCTTCATAACATATATGTGAAAATAAATAACATTTAAAATGTTAGACCCTTACCATTACAGTAACATTCGAATAAAACAACCTTGGATGAAATAATTTTAATAGGAACATTAAGTAATATAAATTATTATGTTTTTATGGTATAAAAAGTCAATATATTATTATAAATATATAAACATTATAAATATGTGAATAACATCAAATATGTCTCATAAAAACAAAATTTAGATGAAGAACCATTACCATATTTATGACTTAATTCATAATCACTCTATCCAACAATATAATTAATATAGAAATATAATAATTATATTATAGTATTATATTAATACTTATATTTTAATATATTATACAATTAAATAATTTTAACAGCCTTTTAATAATAAAATTTCAATGAAATTTTTGTTTCTGAATGTCAACTGTTTTGTTTTTTAAAAATGTTTTATTAATGTAGTTATAGCCCAAGTACAATGATAATGTATCCATCATTTAAAAAAATTTCATAATTATATCAATATCATATATATATATATATATATATTAAATAAATATATATTTTATTCCATTTATATAAAATAGTTATGAAATATGAATTACACCACTTCATGGAGATTGTAATCTATATTATAACATGAATTACATTTCCAATTTTTGATGGAAGGAATTAAATAGAAAAAAATGATTATTTACCTATCAAAAATAATTATTATATAATTATTCAATATATATATTCATTAAATATATCATTGTATCATTAAATTTAATTTAGAAATTAAAAATGAATCAAATCGCTTCATAGAGGTGATAGTATACACGTGTGAATGATAGAAAACATAATTTTTTAATTGATGTGATAGTTAAAAGATGAAAAATATAACATATTTATAAAAGATTAATTATTTTATAAAATTTAAACATGATGATTAAATAAATTATAATAACCATTCATGAATAATGATGATGCAAAAATAATCATATCCATATATAGATGAGGTAGTCCAAACAAATGTAACATCGTTACATTTAATTCTAATTTGAAGGAAATTATTTGGGAAATAGTAGTGAAATCATCATAATAAAATTTCCACATATGAATGATATTTTTTATCATTTTTTGTTGTTCCTGTCTATTTTCATCTTTTAATAAACAAATCGAATGATCTCGGTTAATTTTTATACCTCCTGTTAGAGAGAACTCCTTGGTTTACAAATTATTTCATAAAGGATTGTTCATAATTAAATAAAAAAACATTAATATTATATGATATAAAATTATTATGTTATGAATTAGATGATGGATGAGAGGGAAGCTTCATGTTCTCTAAATAATGGTGGAGAAGTGATGTCATTTTATAATTCAGGGGAGGGACACACATGGAATTTCTGAAAATATTTCAATGTCATAAGGTCACATTCAAGTTGATGTATATTCAATTTAAATAAAAAATAATTGTATGACAAAATAACAATAATATATTATAATTATATGTTTATATTGGTATTAAAACCCTTATATGATTGATTAAACTCCCTAGTAAACATTTTTTACCCTTAATGTTGTAAACTAAATTTTCCTTTTTTTACTATACATAATTACCCAATTTTAAATTACAACAATTACATTATATTATTAATAATTTTGGAAATTATGAAATCTATTATATGATATTATTTTTATATAATTGGGTGAAATTCATTTACAATAAGAGTTAAAATATTAATAAAAACATGTTTCAAAATAGTACACTTCTAAGCATAAAATAATATTTACTTCCATTCAATGAAAATTTAACAACCAAAGATTCATTTTAATTTTTATTAGAATATATTATATAAATTTCATCCAAACCATTAATAAGAAGTTGTTAATATAATTAATTATGGTAAAACCTCCTTGCATGCATAAAAAAAGATTATATAATGAATGATCTTTAATCACACAAAATAACACATATAGAAATAAATTATAATAATAATTTTAATATAATTATCAATTTTTTTAAATTTTAATTCAATGTAATGTAACATTATTTTGATATTAAAGACATAGTTTTACTATTACATTAAAAAATGAATGTTTGTATAGAAATATTTATTTTATAATATTCCCTGAAAAATAAATGCTTTTAGAAAAACTCTAAATATTCATTAAAGGATAATATTTTCAAGTTTAATTCAATGACTATATTAATTTATTATAAAAATTTCAACGAAAGTGCATGATTTTGATTATAATTTCTGAATCATAAAAATCATTTAAAACCAAATTTTTAGAAAAAAAAATTTAAAGATTACAATTAAATAATGAAAAATTTATTAAATATTTACTATGTTTCAACAAATATATTTCTAATATTTATAAAATTGCATATTTTTTTGATATTTTTTTATTACTATTAATAACTACATATTGAACAGTATGGTTTTATAGTTAAATTTTCGTATTTTTTTATATCATATATCTTATAATTCATAGTTTTTCATGCAAAATTTTCCATAGATTATATTAATAATTAAATATAAATTTTCAGAGTGTTATAATGTTGTACGTATTTTTCTCGGGTGTTAGTGAAATAAATTTTTTTACAAAAAGATAATAATTCTCAAAAGTCTGATTGTATCCGACATGAAATAGTATTGTTACCTACGATGGGTAAGCTACATGTACAAACTCAAACTCTAGAAACCCAGATCCTGTTTCTTGTCTCTTACATTAGGACAAGATGAATTTAATCTCACCAAGTTGTATCGATCAATTTATAATTATAAAAGAACTAGAAATATACATTATTATATTATTATATTAGAAATATGAAATATATATATAACTAATCACTATTAAAATCATTATATTTTATTTAATATCCTTATTCATATCATGTGTAAAATTAAACTGGTAAAGGGTGTTATTAGATTCTTAGTAAGAGTTATGTAAAAAAGAACCTATCATGAATAAAAAATAATTTATCAATATGTCATGGTAAATAATTGAAAGCATATGAAATTTATTCAACAACTTGAGAATGAAATACTTCCCTAGATTATCAATGAAGAAAAATCCTAATATTAGAGAATATGATCTCATACATCATGATATATTTAATTTCATAGCCTTGTTTGAATATAGTTTAATCGATGAATATGTATATTCAAAAAAACTTATTTATCAATTTTGGATGACTGAATTTTCTAATGATATATATTGATCCTTCATGGTTAAATATATAACTATTTCCCACCGTTTACATTGTATCCATTGATATAATCATATAATAAATTATTATTTTAATTCATAAATTATATGTATTTTCAACAAATATTCACATTGAGTAAATAGTACTGAATATTAAGCTTTCCCCCATTAATAAAATTGATTTTATAATAAAGTGACATGTATAAAGTTTGTATATTGTTTAATAAATAGTTATATAAATTATAGAAATAAACATCAAATTTAAAATAACTGTAATTCCCCCTTAAAAAGGAAACAATATATTGAATGTTTCGTGAGAATGATAATGACAAAAATATTTAAATAAGATAAAATAAAGCAATTAATTCAACGGAAGAAAAAATATAATAACCAATATATAGTATATTAAAATATAATAAATTAATTAATATAATCATTATATATATTTCTATTTTATAACCCACTTAAATTTTCTAGAAGAATCTCAAAATGGTAAAGCAGTTGTGTCAGCCAGAAAAGTTTTTCGCATCATATATGTTAAAAGAAAACTTTCATTTTTTATTTTTAAAAAATATAAAAAATAAAATTACCATTTCATTAAAAATAAAAAATATTCCTTTTTATCCACATAAAAATTCATGTATAAAATTATATTCTCATAATAAATAATATTTTGTATATAAAATGTAACATTTCAAAACAATTTCAAAAAATATGTCCATAGATGAAAAATATAACCAATCAAAAAAGAAATGTGTTTTACTTTCACTATAAAAAATATATTTCCAAATTCATGTGAAAAAGAGCTGTAAATAAGGATGAAAATATAGAATATTCTAAATCATCAATAAAAAATAACAATACAGGAATTTTTTGAATGATAAATTATAATATTTCTATATTCAAAATATATACAATCATTAAAAATAATACTGTAGAATAAATTCCTACATAATTGGTAAAATTTAAACTATAATATTTTGAAATAATATAAATTAATTGAAACATTAATCATAATTAATAAATATATTTTTTTGTTAAATGTATAAAATTTTCATTATATACACAATATAAAAATACGTATGTTTATACTACAAAATATGTCTCGATAGAGAGGAAATCGAGACGAAATCCTTTAACTCTTGTTCATCATGCCTTAAAAGTGGGCTTAACATCATGTATAATAAATTTGGATTTAGTATAAAAAAAATAAAAGAACCACATTTCAATATATAATATCATATATGATACGTTTATATCATTTCATCCCTCATTAATAGTATTTATTTATTATAATTTTTTTTATGTGTTAACTTCTTCATTTTTACAAAGATTTATGGCATGGTATTTTAAGTCCTTATTATTTTGTTATTGTTCCATTATCTTCATAATATTAATTATTTTATAAAAATAATATATATCCATTATATTTTCTTATATTTAGTTTCATTTATAAAATGTAATTAATGGAAAATAAATTACAACATTTATGGAGATGGTAGGCCATATAAACCCAATAATGATTTTTTATTTTTCACTAGATGGTGTGAAAGGATTTTAAAAAACAAGTAACCTTTTAAACCCATTATTATATCACATATATCTATTAAATTTATCTTTATTACCATCAATGTAAATAGGAAATTAAAACCATATCTCATTGGTTGATGGATCTAGCAGTCCACACATACACATGACCAACATTATCAATTTTCAACTAATTAAATGTTATGATGATGTATTTGATATTATAATTATAGTATATTTATTATTTATTAAAAATAATAAATTTTCATTATTCCCATTTTTTAACAACCCATGTAAAATCATGATAACAATCTAATTACAGCACTGCATATAGGCGGTAAGACATTCATAAACATGAGTGGTGTTTTAACTTTTCATAGTTTGAATAAAAGAGAGAAAATTTTTACCCCATATCCATAATAAAATATAATAATTTATATAATAATTTATTTATTATTTTTTTCTTTTATAATGGATTTAGAAGATGTATAATTAAAATGAAATTTAAAAGAGTTGTGATGATGATTACCTCTTATTCGGCATATATCCTTTAAATCCTTCATAAGAAACCTTAAATGGTATTTTAATAAGACCATGTAATCTAATTTCTTAATATTAAAGTGGATAAGAGAAATTGGATGGGGTGGGTAGAGGTATATGGCTCAACATGGTGTACTGAAATTAGAAAAGGGGTGTCATTTATATGTTATGGTAGAGGAAATATTCGAAATTCAATAAATATTCTAATATAATATGTTACTATCTCATATAAAATGGTTCAAAATGGATTTTATTCTAACATATTCATTATATGGTACTTATATAATCATTTTTACCCCATTGAAAAAAATGTTTTACAGTAAACATTGTAATAACTATTTAATTATTGAAGGGTTATAAAACTGCAAATATTGAAAAAATTGGATCATAAATAGAAAATGGATGGAATTTTCTACCATATATTATCCCAATTATTCTAAATCAATATTTTTATGGATATTAAATAATTTTATAAACTATTTATTCCATAAAATAACATTAAATAATTTTTGAAACTAATAATAAAATATATATTTAATGAGACAAACACAAAGAAGTAATTCAAATAGAATCCACACACATGCCCACAATTATATATAGTCATCTATAAAAGGTTTGGAACAAATTAATTCATTCATATATTTTTAATGATAATAATTTTAAAATAATTTATTTTATATTTCTATTGACTGAATAATTATTGTCTTAGTCATTCATAAGAGCTTCAAGTAAATGTTAAATAAATAAAAACAGAATATAAATTACCATGATAAAAAAATTAATCCATATTTAAAATGATTCTATTAAAGCCTACATAACACATATTTCTTAATAGGGAAATAAGTTTGAGTTGTTATACTCAAAAGTGTGACATTTTGTTTTTCTTTATTCTTTATGTTTTGTAATGTTCAATATCAAAGAACAAGGGTAGAATGGGGAAATATTTTTGAGGCATGGATTGAAATGGAAAAACATAATTCCTCCAATAGTATAAGTCAATGATTTTGAGAAATTTTAAAGCCATAACACTATGTTTTTACCATGTTTTAGTTGTTTTTCATTTATTGAGGTGAAAAATTTCCCCAATGGATTATATTCATAAGAAAGAAAAATAAAAGGGACCCATTATTAAGGTTTGAACCTCTTAATTCCTAATATAGAATAATTTTTTTCATGTTAAAATTATATAATTGTCTAAAATTACATTAAGATTAAAAATGAAAAAATACATCAAAAAATGATTTCTTGGAACATCTGTTATTTAGTCAAAAAATAAACTTATACCAAAAATATGTAGAATAATTTTTAAATGTAATTAAATATATTATTTATTATTATGGGATTACAGTTTTAATTTATGTTTCAATTCACACAATTATAGATCTTTTTCACTTAAATGAAATTATAATTATTTTGAATTCAGTATTTTTCACCATTCATAGAAAAAATATAATTTTTAAAAAAATAAAAAAAAATCATCAAAATTTAATATTTTTTTGGATAATTAAAAATGATTTAATTTTCCCTTTATTATATTTTAATCAGTTTCTAGAAATTTTTTAAACTTAGTGAATCCATTAAATAAAGATATCAATAATATTTATTTAAAGGTAAATGTGTCCTAAAATCAAGGTCTATTACATTGAAAACCTAGAATATGAATTTCATCCTAGAAATTCGATACCTCTAATGAAAAATGATGACTCTTATAACTCATCACATTCTTTTCATCCAATGTAGAACATTCAAATTTATTATTTATCCCAAAAAATTGAATATACAAATAGTCTTATTTAATTTATCGTTCACTGTATTATATTTAATCCCCACAGATTATACTTTATAATACTATTCATGCAATAGTAGTATATCCTCTATGTCCAAAAATTTGAATGATTATGTCTGCACTACTTTTAAGATATACATAGATCACATCCTTATCATGAGAGGGTATCGATGGATTGTTAATTAGTTTACAACTATCTTGATACAATCATGAATTTCAATGAGTACAATTTATCTATAGATCTTATTTCAATTATTTAGAAATGTAATAACTTTAATCCTAAGAGATATTAATAATAACTCCATGTCACAAACATCAAAATCCAAATTTTTTTATGAAAGGTAGTATATTTTTTTTGTCAGGTTTGAGCTATCCATATTATCGATTTTCTTGATCAAACATTCCCTTCTATTTCCTCAACTATATTAGGTTCCAGTAGATGTTTTTCACTAACATCACCCTAACTTATTTTATTTCTATACTTACTTCCACATAGGTACAAAAAAAGATCAAACTAAATGTGTAATTGAAATATATTATTTTAGAAAAATTTAAAAAAGGATAGTGTTAATCCCATCCACCTTTAAAATCTAAAGAGAATGCACTCAACATGTATTCTAGCATTAAATAGTCAAATATAATAGAAAATATCTATTAATGATGATATTTAGTACTGAAACAAAACTCTATATCCTAATCCTACTAAATGATTTTCCAAAACATCCAGGAAAACCATGTATCCTAATCATATATGATTGGGAGTGGTCTTCCATGCAATTCATAATCTCCTAAATTTATGAACCAATAAGATAATCAAGAGATAAATCCTTTCTAATAGTTTTAAATTTCACTAATTTCATACTCTGGTTAATTATAACCAAAATAGAATTTTTTATTTTTAGATGTTTTTGGGATTCAAATGACAATATCTTTTGTATTGTTTTCCAATTTCATTTATAGTATGGGAACTAGTTTTGACATACCCTTTGAATTATGTGTCTCATCCTTAACATTTTGGCATACCATGTATCAGGATACACTGAAAGCAATATCCCATTTCATTTTATCTCATTAGAAATATTATTTAAGATAATTATACATATATATAAACATCGGGGATAAATAAAGAATAATTAGATTTTTACTTTATCTATTGGCTCTTTCCTCTACTCTAGAATTGATATGATACATACTCTATCTTTAATCCATTTAATTCTATACTGAACATGGTTGAATGTAGGAAAATTCCTCACATTTATTCTATAATACCACATCATCTTTTCGTGCCTTCTCAATTATATCAAGGATGAATGGTTGATAATTCATATGAGAGATATATTATTTGTCCCTTTTTCACATGATTTCAAGATCATTATTGTATAAATATATAAAAATGAACACCATTTATTTCTTTTCATAGAATAAATAAAAAAATATTTTTAACGCAAAGCATTAGCCACAATGTTCACCTTCAGTGGGTGGTATTTAATTGTGCACTCATAACAATTGATCAAATCCAACCATATTCTCTACTCATATTCAATTATTACTATGGTAATATATAATAAATTATTTTATTTTCTTTATATATATGTCATACCTCTCAATAAATATATATTTACTTCTTATATTCAATATAGAAAACTTTGTTTCCAACATAAAATAGTTAGTCAATTAATATTATTATTAATTCTAAATTATGAAGTGTCATATTCTATCACCATATCATTCTTCATAAGCATCAATTCCAGTTCCATTTGATGAATAAAAATATATCATTTTATTTTCTTGATGGAAAGGTAGTGTAAATATATGTTTGAAAAACAATCTACTTTTCAGTACACTAAAATTCCATTCAATTTAAACTTTCAATAAGAACATAGCCCCCTATTGGTTAAACATTTTTAGTAGATTAGATATTTATTCTAAATATCTCAAATATTAGTTGTTATATTTTTCCTACCCATGATAAATAATGATATCAGTTACACTGGTTAATCTAATTCAACACTCAAATAACTCCAATCAATGATGTGCCAACCATTTTACAGTGAAATAAAATTATAAAAATCATGAAATATATTTTCTTCAATAATTCACTCATGTTAAATTTTGAATATATAATTTCCTTAATTAGTTCCTTAAACCTAATTCTCTCATGCTCATCGTATTCTAAATTTCTCACTAAATATATAATAATATCTTCTATATAGACAACCAAAAAATAAATAAATATAATAATAAAATAAATATTTAATAAATCCATAAAAATTATAGGACATTGTGTATGTCAAAATGGCATTACAATAAATTCTTAATGATCATACATCATATAAATGGTTGATTTGAAAAAATATTTAGCTCCACATAATTGATCAAATAGATCATCAATACCGGGTAATTGGTGCATGTTCTTGAATCTTATTTGGTTAAGATACCTATAATCAATACGAATACCCATATATCCATATTGTTTCTTAAAAAATCAATATATTCATCATGGTAATGCACTATGATAAATGAAACTCTTATCTATTTTATATTATAGTTTCTTCATCAATTTCATCAAATAATTGATGCTATTCTATTTGATGTATATTAAATAGGTGTATCAAAATTCTTGAGTTGTACTAAAAATACTAAATAATGATTTGTGGGAGACTAAGAAACTCTTCTGGAATGATATCCAATAACTCCCATATAATAAGAATATCATTAATGTTGAGTTTCAACTAAAAATATGAGATAAATATATATAATTAATAGTTTGTAAAACCTATATTATGGAATTATATTTCAATATGAGTTGATGTTCATCCTTGTAATTTTATACTATCATAAATTGATTAGAAAAATAATATATAACATACCATGTAAAATAATATCAATTATTTGGAATTAATCCTTTGATAATCTAACAATGGATAAGTAGATCCATTAAAATATGGATAATTATATATGATAATTCTAATCAAAATAAATGAATCACAATGTGGGATAATAAGATGATCTATATGAGTGATGTTATTAATAATAACATGAGACAACTACCTTAATATGACCATATCTACTTCATTCCAACATAAAATTTAATGAGTTTATTAATAGGGAAATCTCTACATCATCTATGATTGATAATATACCTTCTTTTATTTTTATCTAATAATAAGTAGTGGTATATATAGAGTTATCCCTTATTCAATTTGAATATTCATAAATCAAATAAATGTATCTATACCGGAAAACGATATCCAATAATATATAAAACATACCATAATTTACATACATAGATATTACTTCCAAATTTGATGAATATTCATTACAAAAAATAACAAAACCATTCATGTATGTATAGATCTAGTGTCTTTATATAAAGAAAGACAAAAAAAGTAGTTCATAAAATATCTAAATTGTGTCCTGATTTTTTCTTCATAACTAGACCTCTTTTTTCATATCTTACTTAATAGCCTTCTTCATGACCTGGGTAGAATAAAAATAAAAAATAGTGATCTCAAATTCTTATAAAGGTAAAATAACAGATATATTATTCATATCATAATCCTATAACATAAGAATATAACATTTTCAAATCATTTCATGTATAAGAAAGATCATGATATTTTGAGATGGAATCAATCATAAATGATCATAAAAATTAATGAACATAATACCAGAAGTCATAAAATAATATATAAAATTTATTCCATACACATAAGAATAGAATATAATTTTATAATATTCATGGATCATTTCCTAGACCATTATAGTGGTGAAAGCCTAATACTGATCTGATTTCACTCCTCATTCCGTCCATGTATTACAAAACTGAGGCCATTCCATGTTCCATACCTATATATATCATGAGATATAAGTCCTTACCTAATGATTTAGAGGGATATATATTTCCCACACATCTCATTTTGAAAATGTCAAGGCATGTGCCACAAAAACATAAATCATTCATCATAACGCATGAAATAAAATGGGTTTCAATATATATCATTCCACCATAACATGATCCATTTAAAACAAATGGATTCCATAAATACAATTTCATAATAAAAAATCAAACTATAGGAACAATCGGTGTAGTATACATCAAATATAACCCTATTGAATAAATACATCTTAGATGGAAATTAATTTCTATAGAACACTTCAAATTAATTAATGAGAAATATGTCCTTTCTCCTTAAAAATGTTTTATTTTCATATAATGTCATGCATTATTAAATGAAAATAATTTAATTGATAATAAAATTGAAATATTATAATGTAAGATTCATGGAAATACATAGTTATCATAATTTAAAAATATTTTCTAACCGTATAAGTTTAAAAAACATTCTTCTTGTACTTTTATCAGAATATCAAAAAGTACATTATAACAAAAACAACAAAATATTCCATTAAAATATTTTAATAAAAATTCTCTAATGGGTAAAAATTGCTTTAAACAATCGTAGAATGATAAAAAGAATATTTTGGAATATGTATTTTTAAACATTTACATGGATGATAAATATACCCTACCATATACTTCTGTATAAATGATCTGGGATAATAATGTGATTGAAATATTATCACATAACATAGGTAAGATATCTATTGTATGTATCCAAACATCATGTATACTGATTTAGATATTGTCATCGTACTATTCCATAATCATTGTCATTTTTTTAATATCATACCTTATCATATTATCTTATGTTTTTTAATAAAATTTCATTAGTTTTCTTTATTCATGTATTAATGGATTCATTTTCATATGCATGTTTTCTCAAATAAGTTTGAGTTCCCATTATTTGGACATATTTATATTATCAAAAGATAATATTAACATATTATATACGATATATGTCATGACTCGTCCTCGGGGCCCATGTCGTGACTACCCCAAGCCCGCCTTCCATAGGCCAGGGACTGACGACTAGAACCAAGGCATAAATCCTGGTAAAAAGGGAAGGCATTGCCTTTGAAAAGTAGAAAAACACCATAGAGCAAGCAAGTAGTAGAAGTAAACACTATGTAAAAACTGAGTACAACAGTAAGTGCGGAAAAGTAAGTGGTCCAGTATACAAACCCAATCTGAAAGTAAATTACAACTGGAAAGGGAAAACATCAACTGAAAAGTAAAGCCGCAACGTCGAGCCATCCAATGGAAGTCCCACCTGAAGGGTGAGTATATATAGCCTCCACATCTCCTCGGTTCTAGCCGTCGACTCCGAGTACGTCCCGCCCAGTGGTCCACCTCTGGGTACTGACCTGCTTCACAAGCCTCAACCGCGATCAGCGTTGTCCATCATCGGCAACCAACACAACGTAGTGCGGGCATAGCACGTGCAGGGGTGAGTATAAGCTACTCAATAGGGACCCCGAGACCCCCGAGGCTCTCCCAGAATCCACAAAGAATAATCCACAATGGAAAGATACAATCACAAAATAACATTCAACACTGCTTAGGTATATGCACATACATATACCTAAGTCATCAATTCCAGTACGCTCCATCTTCCGATCCCATGTACAACCCAGTCCACACAGGAAACCACAACCCAATACACACAGGAAAGCATAATGTAATCCACATAGGAAATCAAGTCAAGATTCATCTCACACAGGTATACATCTTCATATGATGATAGAGATGATCAGATATATCCACTGATTCATCTAAGCTGTCGGACCCACAAAGGATCGATAGGTACTAACCCCCCGCAATGACCCACGAAGGATCGATAGGTAACTATCCACCGCAATTACCCCCAAAGGATTTGACCCACACAGGATCGAAAGGTAACTAACCCTCGCAAAGACCCACAAAGGATCGGACCCACATAGGATCTGTATGCGCTGGCCCACACCGGACCGCTGAGCGCTGACCCACACTGGATCTGTAGCACTGAGCAACGTGGGATCGCTGAGTGTTGTAGTCGTTGCCTTCGAATCCACTGAGGATCTCTGTACAATCGTCGCCGTCGTCGCAGTCGCAACCAGATCTAGGGTTCTCACACATAACAAGCTCGTTCGGGAGGGTCCGCTCCACGATCCGAGAGGCTGATACATCAACTGACACATATTCCAGATTTGATGTATCCAAAATTTCCGTATTGTCAATAGGAACTCATCGTCACAGACGGCGCGTCAATCGGACGCCCGGTCTGAATGTTATTGGCCTTTTCGTTCCAGGGGCCCGGTTGGTTTTTATGTCAAAACCAACCCAACTGTACTGCAACTGCATCCAAACCTCGAGCGGAGTAAGCCAAAAGGTCCGTCTCACATAGAGGAATCAGTAAAAGTCGACGACACGTCGATCGGATGTCCAGAGTTCAAGTTATGAGTGTTTCTGTTCCGAGGGCCCAGCTGGTTTTGTGTACGAACCAACCTGGCCGAACCCAAAGTATTCTGAAAACTTGAGTTCGATATACTGAAACAACCATTTGGATCCAAGGATCGCATCGCAACTGATGGTGCATCAATCGGGGGCCCGTAGCTCGAGTAATGGGAAATAGACCAAAAAGGTTCGGTAATTGGCGGTTCGGGCCCGGTCCGACCCGGCCCGATACCCCCAAGGTCGGCCCGAACCGGGTCGACCCGAACTAGCTCTGGGTCCGGCCCACTTGGGTGCGGCCCGGCCCGGTGGCTCAGCCCGGCACGCGGGGCGCGTTGGCGCTGGCCGGGTGGCCAAGCGACCGGCTCGGCCGTTATGGTCGAGTGCTGCTGGCGGGGGGTGCGCTGCCCCCACGTGAGGAAACTGCGGCCCCTGAATGGGGCCGCTCATGTCCGGCCAGCCGGGGGTCTCGGACCCCCGGTTCTTCACAGTCCGGCTGGCCCGCTCCGGCCGGCCGGCTTCTGCTGCCACGGGACCGGCAAGGCCGGTCCCCTCACTCCGATGCCGGTGGCCCGGACCCAGCCTCTGGTTCCCCTGCTCTGCCGCGGCCCCACTCCGGTAGTAGTGTCTTCAGTTTCTTTCCGGCACCACGCGACGGCGCCGCGGCTTGGTTCAATTCTCAAAATGGTGGCACGATGTTGCCACACATTCCTTGCTGCTCTTTCCCACACAGTGCGACGACACAGCGTTACATTCCCTCGAACCGCAACAACAAATAAAAATCAAGGAGGAGGGTCTGCCGTGTTTGAGTGGTCCGGCCCCCTCCCATTAAACGATATCAAGTGGTTCAAAATAATGGGGTTATATGATGGAAGATTTTACAAATTAAAACACATAACCCCTACTTCAACGTTGTAGTCGAGCATGCGTGCATCGCGGAATTAACCGTCGAGGAAGAAAACGATCGCCACGGAAAAAGAGGATCATCATAGAAGAAGTGTCACTGAAGGAACGTCATTGGAATTAGGTGGTATTTGATGAAGGAGTCTCTCGCTATCATCCGCCATCGGAGGTCGACATTCTTCGTCGGCGGCGGTGCGTTCTTCGCGTTCTTCATTGAAGAACGAAGAAGTTCCTCAAGGCTTCTCTTTTTCTCCCAAAGGCTCCCACAACCAAAATTCCAACAAAATAAAATAAGTTCAACACTTATTTTATTAACATATCCAAAGAATTTGAAATTCAAATGAAAGGAAATGAACAATTAATTCAAAGAATTAATTGTAAGGATTTAACTGCCCATTTTAATAGGGTGTTTCCTAACCAGAAAAACGTAAGGTTTGACTGTCATTAAAATGGGGGGTTGCGGGTGCGTTACGTAGGAGGGAAGAAACGGTGGGGCTCATGCGGGCTCCACCTCAAAAATATCCTACCAAGTGGGTAGGATATTGTGGGTCCCACCTTATCCACATAACTTAGGTTAAGCGGCTTTAAGTGAAATAAAATTGTCTCACCCCTTTTTATTTTATTTCTTAACTTAACCCCAAAAATTAAAAACCACACCCGAGAAAACGCAACTCCAGAAAAGGCATTTCATAGAAAATACCGGTGCTACGATTCCATCGGTGCCCTCGGAATTCGATTCCGAGCACTGGTTCAAATGTTATAAAACCCCGCTTGTTCGTTCACTGAACGTACCCGAGCTAAACTTTGGAAAATGATTCCGGGAACACCGGGCCTCAGAATCAGGTTCCGTCGGAAACTATGTTCTTGTAAAATTCCAAAGAAAATTAATAAAAAAAATTCCTTGAATTTTATGGGTCTTTACATCACTCCCACCTCAGGTCTTTACGTCCCCGTAAATACACATCAAAAACTAGGGAAACAAAAGTGGGTACTGAGCACGCATCTGAGACTCCCGCTCCAAAGTGATCTCCTGGAGGTTCCTGTGCTGCCATCTGATGCGGACTAGAGGAATCGACCATCCAAATAGGACCTGATCCTGTCGATCCTCGATCTCCACCGGAACCTCCGCAAAAGTCTCCCCATCATCAACGTCCAGCTCCCCATGGTCAATGATATGCGTCGGGTCGTGCACGTGTCTCCTTAGCAGAGATACGTGGATGACGTCGTGCACCTGGTGCAACTGAGGTGGTAGAGTAAGGCGATAAGCCACCTCGCCAATCCTGCTGAGGACATGGAATGGTCCGATGAAGCGTGGAGACAACTTCACGCCTCGTCCAAATCTCCGTAAACCACATCGAGGTGAGACACGCAAGAAGATGTGGTCGCCATCCTCGAACTCTAGTGGCCTCCGCCACCTGTCAGCATAAGACTTTTGCTGGCTATGAGCTATCCTCATCTGCTCCTGGATGACCTGAACCTTCTCTATCGTGGCATGGACCATCTCTGGTCCCACAAGTTCTAACTCCCCATGGTCTGTCCAGCACAAAGGAGATCTGCAAGGTCGGTCGTACAACGCCTCGTATGGTGCCATCCTGATGGTGGAGTGGTAGCTGTTGTTGTACGCAAACTCCACCAAGGGTAGGTGGTCCTCCCAGCTGTGACCAAATTCGAGGAAGCAAGCGCGGAGCATGTCCTCGAGAGTCTAAATGATCCTCACCATCTGACCATCTGTTTGAGGGTGAAAGGCGGTGCTCAGACGTAGCTGCGTCCCGAATGCCTCATGCAACCCCTTCCAAAGCCGGGAAGTAAAGCGAGCATCTCGATCGGAGACGATAGATGATGGAACACCATGTAGTCGTACAATCTCATGAACGTAGAGACGTCCCAAGATCTCTACTGAGCCCTTCTCTCTGATGGGTAAGAAGTGAGATGACTAGTTGAGTCGGTCGACGATCACCCAAATGGAGTCATGACCTCTAGAAGTGCATGGATGTCCAGTCATGAAGTACATACATATCCCATCCCACTTCCACTCTGGGACCTCCAAGGGCTGTACCGAGCCTGCTGGTACCTGATGCTCTGACTTCACCTGCTGGCAGGTGAGGCACTGAGAAACGAACTCTGCAACAACCTTCTTCATGCCCGGCCACCAGTGTTGTCACCTGAGGTCCTGGTACATCTTCTCCACTCCAGGATGTACTGCCAAGGGAGAAGTTTGAAACTCTCTCAGCACCTCCTCCCATAAAGAAACTGGTACCATGTTACACCCACTGAAAAGGACTTCGTGCTCTACTCCAAAGGAGAAACCATTAGGTGCCTGTCCTGAGGATATCTGTGCACGCTGCGTCTCACAGTCATTCTCCCCACGCTGTGCCTCTCTGACCCGCTGCAGTAGTAGAGGGGTGACTGTGAGAGACTGAAGGAAAGCTACTCTATCTCTATCCATGAAGGATATCTGCAATGCTGTTAGCTACCCTGTCGCCTCCCCAATTAGCTGAATGCCCGTCCTCCTGCTGAGAGCATCGACTACCACGTTTCCCTTCCCAAGAGTATAGAATATCTCAAATTCATAGTCCTGGAGGAACTCGAGCCATCTCCACTGTCTTAGGTTCAGGTCCTTCTGATAGTAGATTTACCTAAGACTCTAATGGTCAGAAAAGTCTTTAAAGCGCTCGCCCATCAGATAGTGTCTCCATGTCTTCAGAGCGAAGAACACTGCTGCTAACTCCAGGTCATGGGTAGCGTAGTTCTTCTCATGCGGCCTCAACTGACGTGATCCATAGGCGATCACCGTCCGGTCCTGCATCAGGACACATCCGAGTCCGGTCCCTGATGCATCGTAGTAGACTACGTACCCTACTCCCTCCTCTGGCAACCTCAAGATAGGTGTGCTGGTCAATCTCTATCTTAGCTCTTGGAAGCTCTACTGACATCTGTATGACCACATAATGTCTTTCCGCTTCTTTATAAGAGCTAAGAGTGGTGTCGCAACTATGGAGAAGTCTGGCACAAATCTCCGATAGTATCCAGCTAGTCCCATGAAACTCGGCACCTTTGTCACGCTCCTGGGTGGCTCCCAAGCTAGCACTACCTTGATCTTCACAGGATCCACTGCAACTCCCGCCTCAGAGATGACATGTCCCAATAAGTGGACCTCGCGTATCCAGAACCGACACTTTGAGAGCATGCCATAAAAATGGTTCTCTCGGAGTTTGTCTAGTACAACTCTCAAGTGGTAGGCATGCTCCTCCTCAGTCGTCGAGTAAATCAAAATGCCATCGATGAAGACCACGACAAATTGATCGAGGGATGGCTGAAAGATCCAATTCATGAGGCCCATGAACACCACTGAAGCATTGGTTATACCGAAGGGCATAACCAAGAACTCATAGTGGCCATACTGACATCTGAAGGCCATCTTCTGCACATCCCCATCCCGAACTCTGAGTTGATGATAGCCTGACCTGAGGTATATCTTTGAGAACCACCGTGATCCCTTGAGCTGATCGAAGAGTTCATCAATCCTCGGTAGCAGATACTTGTTCCTCACTATCACCTGTTTCAGGTGACGATAGTCAACACAATGTAGCAAGCTCCCGTCCGCCTTCTTGGCGAACAATATCGGAGAAGCCCAGGGTGAAACACTGGGTCAAATGAATACCTTACCTTTCAAGTCCTCCAACTGTACCCGTTGCTCTCAAACCTCGGCGGGAGCCATCCGATATGCTGGGGTGGATATCGGGGCTGTCCCAGGGTACATATCAATATAAAAGTCTACCTATCTGTGAGGAGGTAGTCCTGGAATGACGTCGGGAAAGACGTCCGCACACTGATCCACCACTGCAGGAAAACTATGAATCTGCACCTCAACTGCTCCTAGGATGAGGCTAGCTAACTGATGAGTGATGGGTTGTACCCTCCTCTGCGAGAGTCCATCCTATGCTGTGAAGGCTCCCTTCTCGCCGGTGAAGGTGAAACTGCTCCCGTCGGTGCGTACACATCGCACCTTGCGCCTAATACAGTCAATCTGAGCATGGACTGTAGATAACCAATCCATGCCAAAGATGACGTCATAAGGCCTCGACGCCGCTACAAGAAGATCCCAGCCGAAGATCTCACCTCCTAGAGAAATCTCACACAGCTGGCACCAGTGCGTAATCATCGAGTCTGCTCCCATAGGAGTCTCTAGCTGTAAGGATCGAGCCAACGGCTCTATCGGAATCTCCGCGCTCCGAACAAGGGAAGCAGCTATGAAAGAGTTACTCGCTCATGTGTCTATAAGAACTACAGCAAGGGTGTAATTGACATAGATAGTACCTCGAATCATCTCGGGAGCGCCGTGGTCGTAGGCCTCCGCTGCCTGGAGATGTGCCTGTCTCTGCCCGCCAGCTCCCTGTGGTCGGGGTGGACCTCCTGCTGGAGGTGGTGGTAGAGCCTCAAAGCGTCGCCCACCACCTGCTGCTCAGCCAGCTCCTCTGCCTCATCCGACTGCTCCATGCGGACCACCACGGTCGGCCCTCTGCCTCTGCCTTGGTGGACCCTCAACTGTCTGCTGCTCCTCGACATGGCGGGTTGGGTAGTCATGAGCCATGTGGCCCTGCCCGCCGCATGTATAGCACGGTCTGCCTCCCGAAGGAATGGCTCCGCGCTGTGTTCCTCGCACTGCTGAGCCACTGTCCTGAGGTCATCTGCCTGAGGGTCTGGTCTGCCTGGACCCATGAGTCATCCGTCAACTACCTGCTGTAGAAGACTCTTCTACCTGCCGACCTGCGGTAGGTCTTGATGCGGAAGAAGGCTCAGCAAGAAAGCTCTCGAACAAAAGGGCTCGCTCCAGTACTCCCGCCTGAGTCGGAATGCTGAGGGATATCAGAAATTCCCTGATCTCATGCCTCAACCCCTGCTCAAAGGTCCGGGCCCGGAATAATGGGTCACATACAATGTCTGTCGAGTAGCGCGGGAGATCGGTAAATCTCGCCGTGTACTGGGAAACCGTCAAGCTGCCCTGCCGCAGCTGTAGAAGCTCCTGGATGCGCACCACACGGAGGGTGGATGGGACGAACTCTGAGCGGAAGAGGCTCTCAAAGTACGTCTAGAGGAGAGAAGCCTCATCGTGCACCTGGAGCATCAATCTCCACCATCGGCCTGCTACGACGTGCCGTAGGCTCACTGTGAGGATCACCATGAGGTCTGCTGGTGTCCTCACTAACCTGAAAACCTGAACAACTATTTCCATCCAATCCTCAGCTGTCTGGGGGTCTGTCTCCCCACGGAACCTGGGCGGTTGCTGGCATTGGAACTCGTGCGGTGCACTAAGGCGGCGTGCATCATCAGTGGTTGGGGCTGGAAGCATCGGTGGCTCGGCGGGTAAAGGTATCATCGGTGCCTCAGCTGTCAAAGGGCCCTGTAACGAGGCCTCGTCGCTCGGTTGGCTGTCGTGACGCACAACTCTCGGAACCCTTGCTGGCTGCCGTCGTGGGGCCATCCTGAAAAGAGACAGGTGTGCCAAGGTTAGAACAGTATACCTGGTGACCTGACACAAAGTAATCACAAGAATACTTGAAACACACGTGCAATCAATGCTTTCATTCATTATGTCGAAAATCAGAAGTCAGGGTCCTGGTGTACGGATACTTCGGCTGCCGCACCAACACTGGACTCCCTGGACTGATAACCACACTCAATACTCTTAACACTATTTCTTCATATAGAAGAAATATCAGAGTCCTGAGTTCTGCGGTAGAACCGAACTCCTCTGATACCAATTTGTCACGACCCGTCCTCGGGGCCCGTGCCGTGACTACCCGAAGCCCGCCTTCCATAGGCCAGGGGTTGGCGACTAGCACCAAGGCGTAAATCCCGGTAAAAAGGGAAGACATTTCCTTTGAAGAGTAAACAAACATCATAGAGCAAGCAAGCAGTGGATGTAAACACTAAGTAAAAACTGAATACAACAGTAAGCGCAGAAAAGTAAGTGGGCCAGTATACAAACCCAAACTGAAAGTAAAGTAAAACTGGAAATGGAATACATCAACTGAAAATTAAAGCCGTAGCGTCGAGCCATCCACTAGATGTCCCACATGAAGGGTGAGTACAGATAGCCTCCACAGCTCCTTGGGACCAGCCGTCCACTCTGAGTACGTCCCGCCCAGTGGTCCACCTCCGGGTACCGACCTCCTCCGCATGCCTCAACTACGATCAGCGTTGTCCATCGTCTGCAACCAACACAACATAGTGCGGGCATAGCCTGTGTAGGGGTGAGTATAAGCTACTCAGTAGGGACCCTGAGACCCCCGAAGGTCTACCAGAATCCACAAATGATAATCTACAAAGGAAAGATACAATCACGAAATAACATTCGACACTTCTTAGGTATATGCCCATACATATACCTAAGTCATCAATTCCAGTACAGTCTAACTTTCGAGCCCATGTAAAACCCATTACACACAGGAAACCACAACCTAATCCATACAGGAAAGCATAACGTAATCCACATAGGAAAGCAAGTCAAGATTCAGCTCACACAGGTATACTTCTTCATATGACGATAGAGATAATCAGATATATCAACTGATTCATCTAAGCCATTGGACCGACAAAGGATCGATAGGTACTAACCCCCGCAATGACGCATGAAGTATCGATAGGAAACTAACCCCCGCAATGACCCACAAAGGATCTGACCCACACAGGATCGAAAGGTAACTAACCCCCGCAATGACCCACACAGGATCGAACCCACACATGATCTATAGGCGCTGGCCCACACAGGACCGCTGAGCACTGAACCACATAGGATCAGACCAACACAGGATCTGTAGCACTGATCCACCTAAGATCACTGTGTACTGTAGTTGTCACTGTCAAATCCACTGAGGATCTCTGTACAGTCGTCGTAATTGTCGCATTCGCAGCCAGCTCTAGGGTACCCGCACACAGCAAGCTCGTTCGGGAGGGTCCACTCCACGAGCCGAGAGGGTGATACATCAACTGACACAAAGTCCATATTTGATGTATCCAAAATTTCTGTATCGTCAACAGGAACTCAACGTCACAGACGACGCGTCAATCGGACGCCCGATCTGAGAGTTATTGGCCTTTTCGTTCTAGGGGCCTGGCTTGTTTTTAAGTCAAAACCAACTCGATCGTACTCCAACTACATCCAAACATCGTGTGGAGTAACCCAAAAGGCCCGTCTCACTTATAGGAATCCATCAAAGTCGACGGCACATCGATCAGACGTCCAGTGTTCAAGTTATGAGTGTTTCCGCTCCGAGGGCCCAGTTGGTTTCGTGTACGATCCAACCCGGACGAACCCAAAGTATTCCGAAACCTTGAGTACGATATAAAGAAACGACCGTCTCGATCCAAGGATCTCATTGCAACTAACAGTGTGTCGATCGGGGGCTCGTAGCTCGAGTTATGGGCAATAGACCGAAAAAGGTTCTGTAATAGGGGGTTCGGGCCCGGTCCAACCCGGCCCAATACCCCCAGGGTCGGCACGAACCAGGTCGACCCGAACTGGGTCCAGGACCGGCCCGCATGGGTGCGTCCCGACCCGGTCGGCGCGGCACAGCCCGGCCGGGGCGCGGCCCGGCGGCTCGGCCGTTATGGCCATGCACTGCTTGCGGGGGGCGCACTGCCCCCGCGCGAGGAAACCGCGACCCCTTAATGGGGCCGCTCACGTCCTGCCGGCCGGGGGTCTCGAACCCCCGGTTCTTCACGGTCCAATCCACCCGCTCCGGCTGGCCGGCTTCTACCGCCACGGGACCGGCAAGGCCAGTCCCCTTGCTCCGATGCCGGCAGCCTGGACCCGGCCTCCAGTTCCCCTGCTCCGTCGCGGCCCGGAACCGGCCGTGGCCTTCGTCCGTCTGGCGCGGCGCGACGGCGCCGCGCCCCTTCGCCGCGGCCCCGCTCCGGTATCGGTGTCTTCGGTTTCATTCTGGAATGGCGCTATGGTGCCGTAGCTTGGTTCAATTCTCAAATCTGTGGCACGACAGTGCCTCGCATTCCTTGCCGCTCGTTCCCGCGCGGTGCGACGACACCGCGTTACATTCCCTCGAACCGCAACAACAAATAAAAATCAGGGAGGAGGGTCATCCGTGTTTGTGATGTCTGGCCCCCTACCATTAAATTATACCAAGTGGTTCAAAAGAACGGGGTTAGATGACGGAAGATTTCACAAATTAAAACACATAACCCCTACTTCAACATTTTCGTCGAGCGAGCGTGCGTCGTGGAATTAACTGTCGCGGAAGAAAACGATCGCCGCAGAAGAAGAGGATCACCCCCGAAGAAGCGTCACTGAAGGAACGTCATTGGTGTTAGGTGGTCTCTGAGGAAGGTGTCTCTCACACTCATCCGCCGTCGGAGGTCGGTGTTCTTCGTCGGCGGCAATGCGTTCTTCGCGTTCTTCGTTGAAGAACGAAGAAGTTCTTCAAGGCTTCTCTTTTGTCCCAAAGGCTCCCACAACCAGAATTCCAACAAAATAAAATAAGTTCAACACTTATTTTATTAACATATCCCAATCATTTGAAATTCAAAAGAAAGGAAACGAACAATTAATTCAAATAATTAATTGTAACTATTTAACTGCCCCATTTAATGGGGAATTTCTTAACTAGGAAAACGTAGGGTTTGACTGTCATTAAAAGGGGGGGGGGGTTGCGGGTGCGTTACATAGGAGGGAAGAAATGGTGGGGCTCGTGCGGGATCCACCTCAAAAATATCCTACCAAGTGGGTAGGATATTGTGGATCCCACCTTATCCTCTTAACTTAGGTTAATCGGCTTTAAGTGAAATAAAATTGTCGCACCCCTTTTTATTTTATTTCTTAACATAACCCCAAAAATAAAAAACCACAACCAAGCAAACGCAACTCCGGAAAAGGAGTTTCTAAGAAAATACCGGTGCTGCGATTCCATTGGTGCCCTCAGAATTTGATTCCGAGCACCGGTTCAAAAGTTAGAAAACCCCGCTCGTTCGTTCACTGAACGTACCCAAGCTAAACTTCGGAAAATGATTCTGGGCACACCGGGCCTCGGAATCAGGTGCCATCAGAAACTGCGTTCTTGAAAAATTCCAATGAAAATTAAGAAAAAAAATTCCTTGAATTTTACATGTCTTTACAATATATTCACTATAGAAATTTAATTAATCATGGTTTTAATGAATGTCATGTTATATGAATTGCATCACATTGTGATGATGGAAGGCCTTACGTACGCACGATTGACGATATCATTCCCATAATTTTGAAATGGAATGAATGTAGATGGTATATTTTTTCCAATAATCATGATATAATAATAACATATATTTATTAATTCCACTATTATATCGATCCAAAATAGTTACTGGTGAAAAACATATTAAACCACGATGTGCAGACGGTAAGTCGTACATACATGCATGTGGTGAGTTCAATTTTTTTAGGATGGATAAAAGGTGGAATATAAGTTTTCAATAATAATAATAACTTCTTAATAAAAAATAGTTATTATTTATTAATTTAAAATGGAAAAAACTCATGAATAGAATGTTGCTAAAGAAAGAAGATTGCGAGAATCAATAGAGGAGATTACCTCTTCTTCAATGAGTTCCTTCTGGATCACCTCTTAAATCACAATGGATAGTCTTTAAGGAAGACCAAAACTAATATAATGTTACATAAAATGTTTATAATGCAAATATTTAAGGTATTTATGAGATTTAGTGATCAAAAGGAAGTGAATAAGTGAGGGATCATGCACCCTTTTATAATTGAGGTGAGGGGCACATAGGAATATCCAAAAAGTAGAATTTATAATAAAATAAAACAAAATATAACAACCTACCAAATTCCCAAATTTAGAATATGAGAATAGATAAGGTTCTAATATCATCAATTAATAAAATCTAGAAAATTTTTACTTAGATTTTATCCTTATCATTTTAATTAACACATAGATATTTGATTTAATTTTTAACTAAGGTAACAAATATTTCAATATTAAAAGTGTAAAATATTTACTTCGTTGACATATATTAGACATAAATAATTACTTTATAACATTTAACACTATATAAAAAATAATATTTATTTTGAAAATTGATTTATTTTTTTAAATTGATTAATAAAACAATATTTTTATAAATAATCAATACTGTCAATTTTTACACTATTCAATTCAATGATTTTTATAAATATTAAGATAACAAGTTAAATTTGAAATAAATATTTTATTATATTCCTAAGAGGACAATGTAATATATATAATTCATTGGAAACATTAATAATCCAATATTATATTTATTTTAATATTATTAATAATATTTATTTGTTATATCCATTAATAAAATTATCAATAGTGTTGTTTTGTGAAATTCTTTAATATACTTATTAATTGATTATAAATTAAAAATAAAATACTATGATGAATATAAATACTCAATATTTACTAATATATTTTTTATTCCAAGAAATAATTTTGAAAATCCAACATAAAAAATGTTATATTTATTAATCCATGAATGTGACAACTTTAACATCACATTGAATAAAATATTTAAAGTGTCATAATAATGTCGATATTGCTCATAATGGTCAATAACTCTATTCAGGGATTATTATGTTCATGATAATATCAGTGAATAAGATTATTTAATTTATTTTGGGTATTTTATTTATTTTTATCAATTTAATAAAAATTATTTAATCGATTTCTCATCAATTAAATAATTTCTTCATCATCAATGTATTATCCTTTAAGGTAATTATTTATTTAGTAAAAACTAGAAATATATTTACATGACATAGAAAAACATTTTATATTTGAAAATAGTATTTATAATGAAATTTATCATCATTATAACATTATATTAATGATTATATAGTTATAAAAAAAATTGTAAGATATAATGAAATTTTTATTATATAAAATAAATTAAATGTCAAAATCTATTCCATGTAGCTTCAAAGGATTCCATTTCTACACAATGATTCATTAGATCTAAAAACACTATTGAAATGATATTAGGACAAGTATTAGGGTACATTTATCATATTATTTTTACAATTATTTACTAGATTCACCCTTTTACTCTGTTAATACAAATTACCCAAGTTACTATTCATAAATCCCATAAATAAAATAAATCTATTTTAAAAAAATTTACCTAATAATTCCAAACGTTAAATCCATTTTTTCAAATTAAAAACATTGAAGTTGTGGTATATAAATTAAAAATAATCTCATTATCGGAATGATAAAATGGGTTTTAATAATTAAAACCATACAAAAGATTTAAA
This sequence comes from Viscum album, assembly GCA_963277665.1. Taxonomy (NCBI): domain Eukaryota; kingdom Viridiplantae; phylum Streptophyta; class Magnoliopsida; order Santalales; family Viscaceae; genus Viscum; species Viscum album. The sequence goes on along the minus strand of OY728127.1, from coordinate 2,009,859,267 downwards.
TATTGTTATATATAAATTCAATATAAAATTAATTCAAAGGAACAAGATTATAATAAATTATAGTAATATATTATTGTTATAATTTAAAACCATTCAATAATATAACATAACTATAAAAATTAATCCAATGAAATTTTTTTTGACTAAATCTTCAGTAGATTTTTACAATTCATCAAATCATGAATGTAATTAGAAAAATACGAAAAAATCAATAAAAGTAAATTATTATATCCCTATTCCAAAGAAGAGGATTTTTTTCATAAAAAAATTATTAAATCGTCAAAATTATTATTTATAAATGGTTCTCCATTAAAACGAGGTAAAATTACCATTTTGTAAAATATTGGTTTTTATACATCAAATAGGGTTTATTTATAACATATGACTAAAATATCTATTGGATGAATATAAAAAATATTTTAAAAAATATATAACATATATATTTAATTAATTTTATTAAATAATTGTAATTCACTTTATTTGTAACTACAAAAAATATGAAATTTATATATATTTTTCATAAATTGTTTATAGCTAATGAATTAACCATGCATTTTCATATGTTAGTTATATTTATTCATAATAAAAAAGATATTAGGTTATAATTTTCATTTTATTCTAATGGTGTCTCATGGTTAATTTAATCTCACGATTTTAAGTAATAAATGAAATTGAAGAATTAAAATTATTCAAAGAAAATATTTACTAAAAACATCTAGGTGTTACATAGTATCCTCATTGAACTGAATTTCACCCTCCAAATTTGTCACTTGGATTCAAACAGATGAGGATACCTCTACCTCATCACATCTCCATATTCCCACATAGCTTCCTCAATTTTTGGTTTCCTAAATATATATTTAAACAAGACAGTTGTCTAGTTTCATAGAACCTTTTGTCTAGGATCCATAATCTCTATTGGTTATTCTTCATATGATTGATCCTATTGTAGTGGTATGACTTATGAGTTTACTAAATTTTATGGATTAGGTATGTACTTTCTACGAATATATACATGGAACACATCCGGATATTTTAGGAGATTTGGTGGATGATCCGATCAGTATGTTAATATCCAAACACATTTCAAAATATAGAAACGACTGATAATACTAGGTATCAACATTCCCTTAATTTCGAATTACTTTACTATGTCGCATAAATATATTCACAGAAACAACTTGTCACCAACTTCAAAAAATATTTATTTTCATCAGTTGTCTGCATAACCATTTGTTTGGCTCTAAGATACTCCAATGTGTTTTTGAATAGATCTGAGCTACTCTGTCTTTTCATTAACAAGATCAGGACCTAATAGATTTATTTCCGAAACACCATCCCAAGAAGTTGATGTTCTACACTTATTTCCATAGATGGAATAATATAGATCCATCTAAAAACTAGAGAGAAACCTATTTTTTATGAAAATTAAACCAAATGTTTTTAATGATCTCAACCACCCTTGAAATCTATAGAGAAAGATCTCAATATGCATTCTAGAGTTTAAATTGTCATCTCAAGAAGACTACCTGTATGAGGATGACAACCTGTATAAGGACAATAATAATTATTGAAACATAACTCTATATATAGATCCTTCTAAATAATTTACTAGAACATTGATGTAAACATTAAATCCCAATCCGATATAATTGAAAGTGGTAATATAGGACAACATACCACATCTATTAAATATATCTGTTTAAAATTTCTATAGTGATGTTTTCCCATTTCTATTCTATTATTGGTAATGGTTTTAACATCCCATTATTATTATATCTCACTAAATTATCTTACTGACAAACCAATCACCAAGAGGCAAATTCAATAACCTCTCATTTCATTCAATCCCACCAAAAATAACATCCAGGTCTTTTAACAACTTAGTACATTCTGGATTAAAAGGGAATGAATAACTATGTGCCTTATCCAAATTCTCTATTAATTGTGAAATAGGTGGAATAAATACATGATTCTTTAACCGTTTTATTCAATCACAATCATGGTTGAACTCATGAACATTTCTCACCATCTATTATAGCATTACATTTTTCTTTTTCACCTCTTTAATCATTAAATGTGTAGATGGTTGAGTATTTATTTACAATATATAATACGTCTTCCCTTACATCAATATTTCAAGATCTAACTATTGAATATCGATAAATAATGGATAATTTTTTATCCTCATCATGGATATGATAGAATGGTCTTTTCCACTAAAATCATCTACCACTTTGTTCAGATTCCCAAGGTTATAGTGAATCCAGAATTCGTAATATTTAATCAACACCATCAATCTTATTTAGAACACATTCATCTCTTTTTGTGTGAAAAATATACTTTAAACTTTTATTATCAGTATAAATAGCACACCACTCTACATAATGATAATTTATCCACATCATTAATGAAAATATTACCACATATTACTAATAATCAGTTGTTGGTTAATTTTTTTATGTATATTAAATTGAAACGAGGCATAAACAATCACCATATCATTTTTTACGAAAATACACCCCAGCCCTTACTTGGATGCATCATTTTAGGTCACAAAAATTTCTCCACAACCAGGTAGTGTCAGCACAGGTGCACTGGGTAACATTATTTTTAAATCATTAGAATTCATATCACATTCCTCCATCCACTTGAACATAAATCCTTTGTGAGTCAACATAGTGAGTTGATTACATAGTCATAAAAAACATTCAAAAAGCATCTATAATATATATAAAAACATATAAAACTTCATTTAATAGTTACTTTTACTATTCTAGGACAACAATCAATAAATCATATTTTTTATGGATCCACAGATATAATCTCCCTTGAGATTATGGGAACAAAAAAATGAAACATTCATAAACCAAAATTCACAAGTGGTAAAGTTTTCTTAAATAGTCCCATTTATTAGGGTCTTCAATTCCATTACCAATTAATTATGATGTTCTTCTATTCTTTTTGAATATAACATAACATCAATAATTAATACTACCACAAACAGATCAATATAATCACTAAATATTCTATTCATTAGATCCATGATGATAGGGGGGAATTAGTATTAAAAAAAGGAATCACTAAAGATTCATAGAGTCTATACATTTTTACAAAAGCCTATATATGTTATATCCTCCCTCATTACCCTTAATTTACTCCATGTTTCTATCCACAAATTGAGTATATAAGAAATCTCATATTCTTTTATGTGTGGTCTTTCGAATTTTCCATGAATTCTATTTTTATATTCTTAAAAATCCCATAGAATTGATGGGTTACTCCAATATCCATCTCAAACATATGATCACATTGAATTATTTCATCATATATATTGAAGTTAATTATTTGACTATTCCATTCAATGACTTGGTTATAAACAACATATCAATCAATCAATTTTACTACCAGGTTAAATAATCACATTAAAAGCATTCCTTGATTGTCTTGTAAAATTTACTTCATATGTACAAAAATATTCATCATATTTTTCCTTAAGCTCAACGAACTCCTTATCCATATTAATTTGAAGAATATGAAGAAATTACTTATTCAAAAATGGGATCTTGAAATCTTCCCATTACAAGGATTATTTGTCCACTCTTTTCCTCTTATTCATGATAGGGTTCCACCATAAACAACCCTCATCATTCAAATGATAGACAAATAAAATAAATTTATCATGTTCTCAACAGTAGAGGAATAAAAATATATTTTCAGTGGTACTGATCCATTTTTAGCCACTAGTGAATCATAAGACCCCCTAAAATAAGGAGGATTATACCTCATAGATGAATCAATAGAATGTTGTTCCATACTTTTCTTGTTTTTATTTCATACAAGATTAATTACATTAGAATGTTATCTGAGTATTGAAAAAATATCATGTATTCTATCTCCCATAACATTTGGTTTCTCAGGAGTACAATCATTTCATGTCACCACTCATTAAATATTAACATGATTCCTTTTGGTTCCAACCATTAACTAAAATCAGGAATCATAGTATGAGAAAAACTAATCATAATGGTAATACCATATAATCAAGAATACAATTTAAATTTAGGACACTTTTGGTTTTATACTAGGTTATTAAAGATCATTGCTAAAACATTAGGATTATAGCCTATACATTGACATATCCATATGGATCCTAAAACGGGTTTATCATTCTAGTTTCGAAAGGATAACTATACCTTTGATATAATGCCAAATATAACGTCCCATACTAACATAAACAAATTTTATTTCCAAATTTGGAGAACATTAAGTATAAAACAAAACAAAAACAATCCAACACTAAAGAGGATTAGTGTCTTTGAAAACTAGGAAACATAAACAACACGTTCATAAGATATATATATTATCTCAGACATATTTATTCATAACTAGATAAATTTTTGTAATATCATACTCAATACCCATTATCGTGACATGGGGAAAAAGAAACATATAAAAGGGTGAGATCAGATGCTCAGTAAGGGAAAATACGGATGGTATCAATCATATCATAATCATATAACATAAGAATATGAAATTTACAAATCTTACCCATCATATGAAAGATCATGATATCATGTAATGGGATAAATCATAACATATATTAATAATAAATAAACGTTATCGCAAAATCCGTAACATATGACAAATAATTTTGTGGCATACACTTAAGTATAGAAAATAATTTCATATTAGACAAGGCTCATTTCCATGTTCATCATAGCAGACAATGTCTATTACTGAACCAATTTCATTCATCATTCTATCCATATATTACAAAATCAATGTCATTTCTCATTCAAACCGAATCTATCTCATATGTTATAAATCTTTACACAATGAATGTGAGGTATATATGTCTCACCCATATCAAGCTAAAAATATGCTTATATGTACCACTAAAACAGATATCATTATTCATAAACTAAGGAATAATATAGGTTTGTTTAAACATCATTCCACCATAACATAATCCATGTATGAAAATTGGTTTCATAAATAGAGTACCATTATAAAAAAATAAAACATATGAATAATAGGGATAGTAAACTTGAATCATTACCTTACTAAATAATTTCTTCATATATGGAAAATAATTTTTATAGAACAATAGAAATTAATTCTTAAGGAAAATATAATTTTCTCTACCAAAAAAAATTCTTTTCTCAAAATGTTGGGAAAATATAAGAGAAATAAAATTTTTTGAAAAGAAAAATAAATTCTTATAAATGAATATTCATGGAAATAATGAATTATGAAATCATAAATATTTGTCCATGTAGTATAATTTAATAGATAAAATTCTCCTCATACATTTGTTTGAATGATAAAAGGTACCTAGTATCGAAAATGAAAAGAGGATTCTCTTCATATCATTTAATAAAAACAACAATGGACAAAAATAACATTAAATAATTTTTGAAGTATAGAAAAAATATATTGTAATACATAAATAGGAAACATGGACTTGGGGATTAAATATACTCAATTATATACTTAAGTATAATAAATATAGGAAAATAATGATATTGAAAAATTATCCATTACCATAGGTTTGACATCATTTCTATATATCCAAACCTCCTATATAATGTTTCAGATAATGTAATTGACTTATTATAGAATCATAATATTTTTTATGATATCATATACGATCATATTATCATATGTTGGATAATAACATTTCATTATTACCCGTTATTCATGTATTAATGGCATCATTTTATTATACATGCTTTGTCGAATAAGTTCAGGTCCTTCTTTTTAGGTCATAGTTATATCATTCAAGAATCATATCAGCATAATATCATACATTTTATTTCATTATATAAATAAATATATATTCATTCTTTAATGTATATATATAGAATGAATCGCATCGTATCATGGGGACAGTGGGCCGTATGTTCCCTCGAGCTACGATAAAATTTCAGTAATTGTTAAATAGTTTGGATGTGTATGGTATATTTTTTTTCCAAAATCATGTTATACTAATTACATGATGTTATTACTTCCACCACTATAAACATCCAAGTAATTTGGGGGGGGGGAGATTACACCATGATGTGGAGAGGATATGTCATACATATGAATGCAATGGGATTTTGTTTTCCATAGAATGGATAGAAGGTGCAATATAGATGTTACATAATCACAATAACATATTAGAATATACTTTATTCTATATTTATTAATTTATATTGGAAAAAACCAATTAACAGTAAGTGTAAAAAGAATGAATTTTGAATGAATATGTTGAGGTTATTAACTCTTCTTCGACAACCTCCCTCTAGGTCACCTCTTTATGAAATATGGCTAGTCTTTAGAAATGAACTGAAGCTATATAATGTGACAAGAGATGTTAATAAATGAAATAGTTTGGTTATGTCTGGGAATAATGGTTCAAAATGAAGAGAATAAGTGAGGGAGGAGGTGCCCTTTTATAATTTAGGTGAGGGGAACATAGGGAATCTCCAAAAATATTAATTTATAATTAAATAAATATATATCAAAATACATCAAAAATATTATAATTTATAATATTATATTATATAATGTTGTAATATCATCAAAAAATTAATTTAAGACAAGTTTTTATATCAATTTAAAAACTATAATATTTATTAACCGATAGTTATATATATTTAATTTTCAACTACTGTAACAATTATTTTAAAATTAAAAGGGTAAAATATTTAAAGAGTTTTTTTAAATTAGACCATAGATAGAAAATTTATAACATTTGAGATCATATAATAATTATTACATATTTTATAACGAAATTTTATATTTTTAAATAATTTAATATATAAATGTTTTTATTATTGAAAAAAAGTGTCAATTTTTTCAACATTAATTAATTATTTTTTAAAAATATTATTATTAAAAGTTAAATTTGAAACAAAATAGTTTATTATGTTCCTAAAATGTCTAACTCATCTAGAAAATTCTTTTAATATATTAATTATACAAAATTATATAATTTTTTTTAATATTTTTATAAATATTTACTTTTATGGCCATTAATAAAAAAAATTCTACGTCAATTTTTTATAGCTATGTAATATTCTTATTTTTTATTTAAAATTTTAAAAAAATACTATGACTAATATAAATCCACTAAATTTCATAAATATACATTTAGTTGAATATATCTTTTGTAAAATCCAATTTAAAAAAATTTATATTTATTAAAACAATAATGTTACATGTTCAATATCAATTTAAATAAAATATTATAAGTGTCACAATGTTTTCCATATCTCTCAAAATGGTCAATTACTAAATCCTAGGATGATTATGTTATTTATATACTCTACCAATATGATTTGGTTGAGTGATTGGTTCATTAAATAGATATTATCTTTTTAATTAAAATTATTTTATTTATTTCTCATCAATTAAATAATTTCTTTATCATCCATTTATTAGACATTAAGTTAATTATTTATTTCCTAAAAAATAAAAATAAATCACCCTTATAGAAAAAATTAGTTTATATTTCAGAATATTGTTTATAATAAAATTTATCATTTGTAGAACATTTTATAAAAATGGTATAGTTATTAATGTTTGAGTAATACATATTTAAATTTTCATTAATGTAAATTAAAAAAATGTATTAATCTCATCAATGTAGATTTAAAATGATATCATTTTTACCCAAAGATTATTTTTGTTGAAACAATCTCATCCATGGATATTAGGAAATGTACTAGAGAAAATTTATAATACTATTTTTACTCTTTTTTACCATATTTAACCTTATACCATATTAATAAAAATTAATAGAATTACTATTCACAATTCCAAAAAGAAAATATAAATATATTAATGATTTGGACTTTTATATTACAAATAAGGAATTAATTTTTAAAAATTCAATATATATTAGTTTAAATAATTAAATTAAAATAAATCTCATTGTTAGAATGTGAAAATGTGTTTTAAAAGTAAATACATTGTAAATGATTGAAATGTTTTAATATCTAAATTCAATGTAAAATTAATTCCAATGGAATAAATTATATAAAATTATAAAAATATATTATATTTTTATTTTTAAACAATTAAATAATATAATTTGACCGTATGAATTATTCTGTTTACAGAATGCTGTTTTTAATTTAAATTTAACATATTTTTACTATTAGTAAAAACCAGAATGTTTCTTAAAAAATTGAGTAAATACATTCAATGTAAATTAGGATTTCCTGATTCCAACTTAGTGGTTTAATATTTCATAAAAATGATTAATGTGTCAAAATTTTAATTTTAAAAGTATTCTCCCTTAAAATGCGATAAAATTAGCATTTTCAAAAATGGTGTTTTTTACACATCAAAAATGGGTTTATTCAATATCCATGAATAAAAGTTATATTATTTCAATATAAAGAATATTTTATTAAATATATAACATATATAGTTCATTAATTTCAATTATTAATTGTAATTCACTTTATTTATTAATTAAAACATAAAAATATTGAATTGATTTATAGTATTCAAAAGTAATTTATAGCTAATGAATTCACCATACATTCTTATAAGTTATTTATATTTTTTCCCTATAACCTAATTTCTAGGTTATAATTATAATTTTATACTATTTGTGTCTTATGGTTCTTTAATACACATGATTGTATATAATTTACGCTATTGGAGAATTATAATTATTTATTGAAAATATTTAATAAAAACATATTGTTGTTACAAAATAGTTTTTCATCATTGTTATAATATTATTTGGGTTTATTTAAAATCATGTTCAAAAGGCTTCTATATAAATTCTCTGATACCTACTATAGAAACCTCAACATTAAGATCCCACAAATATTGTTTACTATATTACATTGGTATAGGATACTTCAGATCTCACTGTGGGGGATCAATCAATTTACCTATATTCATAAACAATAAATATACTTGATCGTCATATAACATTAGAAATTTAAAATACATAAAATAAGAAACAATTTTATAAACATGATATTATTCATAATAGCCTTCTTCAAATCCAATATAAATTTTAAAAAATGGTGAGATCTAATTCTCAATAAATGTTATCTTAAGTATAAGATATCAAGAGTAAATAAGAAATAATCCATATAGAATGATAAATAATGTTACAAAATACCATTTAATCAATATATTTCTCATTAAATGTATTAATGGATAATATCAATGCATGAATCTCATGGATAATAATAATTAAATTTTTTATGAAAAAATTTATTAATATTGGACATCATGTTCTCTAGAGTCATGATATATTTACAATAAAATAATTTTTATAATACATTATAATTTATGTATAGGTATGTAACAAAAACCAATTAAATAATATTGACAAACTAATTAAACTAACGAGAATTGTTGTTCTATCTAGGGGTTATCTATAACTGGGGACCATCCATAAATTCATGTACAATTCATTAGAAGTATAAGGAATGATAGATTTAAATCATAATAAATAAATCATATAAAAAATATACATTTTTATTAAAAAATAAATATTAATATTCCCTCTATCAAAAAAACATTCACAGTTAAAAATCAATAAGTATCAATGATATTTGGTTTATAAAATAATAATATCCATGATATAAATAATATTGATATTTAAGAAAAAATATTAATTTAAAATTAAATATTACAAGAAGGAATTTAATGTATCACTAATATATTAATAACACAAAAATTAATTAGTGATATAATATAATCATCAATTCATATATACTACAAAATCATTTAATATAGAGAATAATGGAAAATTGTAGCAATAAATTAACAGAATATTTCATTACATATTTTTACATATAAAATAATTTAATACTTAGTGAGAAATATAAATAGTATAAAACGTTTTTTGTGGTTGTAAAATCATTTAACTTCTTGTTCTTTAATATGAAATCATTTATTTTGACATTTTGTAAAAATAATGTTTAAAATGAAAAATTTAGGAAACATTAGAAAGATCATTTTAAAAAGGAAAATAATAATGGTGTATATAAAATTTATTTAATTAAAAACTATCATAATGAAGAATGATTTTTGAAAAACAAATTTGAAAAATATGGATACCGATGAGAAATATAGTACATCCAAAATTTAATATTAGTGCTAATTTTGATCTATTCATTTTCTGATTTAATTTACATTAAGTGGATTAGTTCGAAGAAAACATTTAATCTCCATGAATATATATATATATATATATATATATTAATAAAATATATTATGTTTATTAAAAATATATTATATGATTCATTTAATGAACATGAGAACAATCCCAATCAAATGTGATTTTAAATTGAATTCAGACCCGTTTGGTAACATTCATACTTTAAAACCATGAATGATGAAACAAGAATTAATAATAATAATAATAATGAATATATATATATATATCTTAATTTAAAATAAATCAGAGGGTCAGTATGTAAAATATGTAAAAATTAATAGCTACATAATACAAAATAAGTCTCACATGAGTGGAAATTGATAACAGATCCTTTACCTTAATTTCATATTTCCTAGAAGGTTCTCTAACATCTGGTATAAATTTTTTTATTTATTAAAATTCTATAAAAATAAAATATTTTATCATTAATATAATATATACAATCCATTTGTTAAATTTTTTCACACAGTTGTTAACAATCTTCTATTGTTTTCATTGTTTCAGGTGTGTGCTATTTTTCTCCATGTATATTTCGATTTGGTAGTCTCATTTCGAATGTATTTATAATGGTTATACAATATAATGATTTTTATTTTATAAATAAATATTATAATTACTAAATATATATTTATTCCTTTTTATTCATGTATGTTATAGAATTAATAAAATTCAAAGAGATAATTGGCCATAAGTAAGCATTAATGTTGTTTAGTATTTTGAATGCATTCCATAAAGGTAAATAATAATTAAACATTACTAGATCATTTTAACATAAAATATTTCAATATATTCATTAAATATATACTTATTACCATCAATTTATGTTGGAAATGAAAATCTGATCACATTGATTTGTGGAAGTGGTGGTATGCACGTATTCATGAGAGACAATATTTTCATCCAATGGTATGGATAAATGGAATTTTGATATGATATTATAGTTAAAAATGTATAATTAAGACATAAATTAATATTTATTCAGTATTTAAATCATTATTACTTTCAATATGTTTAGGTGATGGATAATAAATTAAATCGATACAGGAGGAGGCAGTACGATGTTTAGACTGGATATGGTTTTGTTTTCAATATGATTAAAAATAAAATCGATTATTATTAATCCATCAACATAATAAAATCATAATATATGAAACATAAAACTATTTTTTTAGTTTAATTTATTGTACATAATTGACAGTGGTAATAAGAGATGCAAAAAAGATAGAGAAACATTAATATGACTACCTTCACATAGTGAACCTCATATGGATCTCTTATAAGAGACAATGGGGTTGGTATTTTGGAAGAACATAACAACTATAATTCTTCTATAGAGATGGAAAGATAAATTTTAATGTTTTGGTCAATATAGGTTTTTCAATTTAGTGTCAATAAATCTGATAAGGGGTTTTCATTTATAATTTAGTGGAGGTGAATTCTAGGAATTTTAAAAATTATTAAACTAATATAAATTATTCATCAAGTAAAAATGTCTCCAAAATGATATAATTAACAGTTAAAATGATAGTGATCTGAAATTATCTTATATAACAAAAAATGAAAATTTTTATGCTTTGTTTTTACCCTTATCACATTGTTTTAACTTTTTGTTAACCCTTTTGAAAATTTATTCGATATAAATGTTTTTAACTATAATGGCCATGATATTTACCATTAAATGATTATTGGCCCATAAATAGAGAATTTATCTCATTTGTGAAAATTTTTTATCCCCCATTTTTTATTAATATATTTTTATTATTTCAAATTCATTTAACATAATATTACTTCAATACAAGATCATTAATGTCATTTTTGACACTATTCATTTGTTTTGATATAAAAAAATCAATAAAAATATGGAATTAAAAAAATTCCATTAAAACAATAATAATTTCTTGTTATAATCAATAATATTATTTTAATTAAATATTTATCCCATATTTTATATATTTTAATATTTTTAAAATTATTTATATTCTTTTTCTATTAATTGAACAAATTCCTCAAAGTTGTTACATATAAATTAATTGTAATAATTTAATTACTATAAATTAGAAAAACATAACATGATTGATAATTTTCATGTAATGTTAAAATATCCCTATATAACATGCCATAAATGGTTTTTCCCTATCACAAAATAATATATATTTTAAAAGGAGGAGAGCGATATTGTTGACATTATCACTTACATAAATATTATAAATGTCAAAATAAATGATAAATGTAAGATAAGGAAAATATATTAAAATTTTTGATGATTAGGAATCAAATATAACCATAAAATAAAATAAATTCAAGTGTTGTAATTATTTCTAATACCTTATCACAATACATTTTACCAGAATTACCTTATTTACCATTAACTGAGTGGATAAATTATACATCTCTTTCTATTCATTTTGACTAAAAATTAAAGTGAAATGATTAAAAAAAATCCTCATAATTCAAAATAAGGAATAAATTTTATCATGTTCAATTATGAAAAATTTTATTAATTGATTTACAAATAAACACAAAAATAGTGATGAAAAACTATTCACCAAAAAAACATTTCTTATGCTGAAAAATAGAAATTTATTAAAATAATAAAATATTATGATCCAAATTAATACCAAATATACATTATATAAAATTAACTAAAAATACATATTAGAATATAACAATCTAATTTTCATGATTGAGGAATAGAAATATTTGTTTTACATAAATTAGTATTTTCATTAATTAATTAAAAATAAATATTTTTAGAAAAATTTGTAAAAAATATCAACTAATTTTGAAATTATAATTTAAAAAGGAAATAAAAATATATATATTAATTTTGATAATTTGGTTTTTTAAAATAATTTTTTTTCTGAAAAAAAAACTATCGATGAAATCTATTTTAAGTGAAATGAATCAAAAAAGTTTTTAATGTTACATTCTACACCCTTTATAACAATTTCCCCCTCAAAATCACATCACTATAATAAAAAAAATTGTATACATATTCCACATCACATGCATAGGTTCCCTTCAGTAATCCCCAACATTATGATTTCACCTCAAAACATTGACCAGATGGGTAGACTTATTTATAGAACTTTCTATCCTTTTTATTGAATCACTACACGTGATTACACTTATGATAGATACTTATCTTGTTGTAAAAAATAGATTTTAGTACTTAAAATGGATATGAAATGTACTTCCTCAAGATAGATATGTATAATAGAGCATGAAATTGAAAGAGAGATTCAGTGGAACAATCAATCGATAATCTATCATCCCAATAAAATAGATAATTTCAGAGAAAATGATATATCTAGGGATTATGTATCCCCACATTAAAAATCTCATATACTTCATCCACGTCTAAATATATATGAATTACTTGACATAAAATTCACACTCACAATTTAACCAACAGTTTTCAGCATCACTTGTTTTACCATTTTTATTTACATCTATGTTCTTATGAATGGATATATCCTTCACCACCATTCATCATAAGGATCTGGTTGCAATAGCATAAATTATCTAACATATTCCCTACATGATACATATCTACCCTTCCTTCTATTTTTTGATTCAAGAAGTTCCATTTTAATACCCTAGTGAAATATATTATTATATGAAAATTCCACAAAAGGAAGTTGTTGATCCAATCCAACATGGAAATCTCTATAGAAAGATCTCAACTTGTATTTCAGTTTGAATGGTCCTATCATAATCACCATATTGAAGTGGTTGATAATAAGTTATGATATTAAATTATGTTTCTAGAGCGTATAGAAGGCATCTCTAAAACATCCACGTAAATCTCATATCCTGTTGAGATTCAATTGAGAGTAGTACTACATGAAATCACATAACAACATTAATTTATAACATTATAAGATGCTTTAGAGTGAAGTATGATCTAATCAAAATAAAATGAATAAGTTTTATATTTTAAAAGACTAAAACAAAATATCCTTATCCCATTTATATGTTTTCGGGAGTCGAATAATGAAATACTATGCAATTTTAACCAGTTCCATTCTATTATGGACAATTTTAATTAAATACCTTTATAATTTAATCTCACATTATTAACTCTTTAAAATTACATGCCCTAATTTCATATGTTAATTGACTAAATTACAAATTGAATTATCCGATTTAGATGTTTTTCGGAGTACATAGATGAAATACATGGTAATGTTTTCCCATTTCCATTATATTATGGTTAATGATTATAATATACCCCTATAATACTCTCACACATACTTAACTTATTGACACACCAAGAATTGAGATACATACATAGTAATATCCCTTTTCATGAAATCCCCCGATAATTATTTCATCATGTCTCTATAAATCTTTGTATATTGTTAATGGATAATGATGAACTATAAACTGCATCCAATATATCCTTCTTCAAATATAGCATTGACGTGAAACATACATGATTCATAAAAAATATAATTCTAGAATGATCATGGTTGAACATAGGAATATTCCACACCTTTTTATGTATTTCTAAATCTTGTATACGTACCACCTTAATCATCTCATGGATATATTATATATCATTTATATGATAAATAAAATATCATTCCCCTTTCCTCCATATAAAAATATCTAAATTCTCAGAATCCATAAATACTAGATCCATTTGAATCCTCTTCATGGATAAACTAACATGAACTCTCTAACATATAGAATCAACTACATTGATTTCTTTCCCAGGAATATAATGTTTTGATTACTCATAATTATAGATGAACTAAATCAATATTCTTTAAAAAATATTCAATAAATTGTATGTAAATATATAGTTTAAACATTAATGAAAATTATATAAATATATATATATAAAAATTCACAGTAGAAATAATTCATCAAAATAATAAATGAAAAAATAACAGTGGCTAACTCCAAATCATGTTTCAGGTAATTTTCATTATTATTTTTTATTTATAAAGAGACATATGCTATAGCCATGTCATTATATAAGATTATGCATCTGAATCCCTTCTTTGGATCATCACTATAGATCACAAAACTTTCTAAGATATAATTTTGTGTAATAATATGTTTCATGACCATGCATCACTTTAGTTAATTGAAATCCGTCACACATTACACAGACATAAAGGTTATAACCACATTTCAAGTAACTATTGTTAGTTAATTAGATAGTAATGTAAAATATCTCATTAAGTATCAGTTGTATCCATAAATACCAAACAAATGTGGATCTTAGTTACCGTGGTTGGTCTAGGATATTAATCAATAATTCTCATATTTGATGGACCAACGGTATACCCTATAGTGAAATTATATGAACAAATAATGATGCTTTTGGAGACATAATTAACAATTGGTAGTTTTTTCATTAATATATATCATTTAATATGAAATTCATAACAATAATATAATATTTTTTATGCACTTAAATTTTATTAGAATATATATAATAACATAATCTATAATGACCAACACATTCTAATAGATTATTATATAATGAATCTATTATTATTATCCATGAAGATAGTAGGATAATTCATTAGTCCAGATGTCACTAATATAAATTAATAAAGACCATACCTCAAATGATTCTTAGTTTTGGTTATGTACATCAAAGTGATTGTTAGATGATGAAATCTCACACTATGATAAATCATGGGAGAATATTAACCTCCACTAAATTCACCAAATATGTCATTATTGGACACTAGAGGTTACTAGTTATTAATAATGATCAGCTTTTTTTCTTTATAATAAATTCAATGTTTCGTTTTCCCATTATTTTTCTTTAAAAAATGAATGGGTGAACACCAAGTTGAATCACTAGGATAAATTAATCCGTTATATAAAATCTCTTATAATTACTTCCTTAATTCATTCTATTTGATCAGAGATATTCTATATGAAATCTTTTATATCGGCTTATCACCAGGTATGCTTTCTATTAAAAACACAACATCATGATTATGGGGGAAGGATAAGAAACTCATTCAAACTGAAATCAATAATTTTCCATATAATAGAAATATTTTCAATGTTTATTTTCTTCCAAACTATCTGACATAAATATCCCTATTGAATTGATAGTAAAACCTATATTGCTGAACTAATTTCCAATGGGAGTTCATGATTATCCTCATATAGAAATACTATTGTATGTTGATTCAGAATACCGAATACGACTGCCCTTAATTGAAAATTAATATGTTCTCTTTATAAATAGATCCAATACATTTGAAATATTTATTCAAATTAAACTAGAGGTTGAAAAAAAATCATGTATCACATTCCCACAACATCTATGAGAGAGTATCTGTAGACATGTGGTTTGATAATTATTCAACAAGTATATTTCACTACCATCTAATCATCTAATCCATGTGGTGGTGAGGAAATACCATTATTAATTTTTTAGATATAAAATAGTTGGTGGAACATAAATCAAATAAACTATTATAACTTCTAGATTTGATGACAAGTTTACCTTCAACCAAATCATTTGGAACCCACACTTCAGCTGTATATATTCTATATGTCTGGTCTTTTATCATTATACTTATCTATGGTAACTTACCTTGACTCTTCGGGAACATGATTGAGTTATTCCATATCACTTTCTAATTTAATCACTATATAATAGTGGATTATTTATTTTCTATTCTGTAATTAGCCAAAATACCCATATATCTACTCTTGTATCATACTCTCATGCCCTTCAAAAATTTTCCAAGATTATTATATCCTTAATTTTTACATGATAGAATTTTGAATGATAAATTATTTAATGATGTGATTCCTTTTTTATATTCCTCTTACAAATTATTATTCCCTTCATTTCCATTTAAATTATAGGATCTATAAAATGCCCACACTGTCTTATTGAATCTAGATAATATATCAAAAAATAATGAAAATGTTTGAGAAAATAGTTCCAATTGTATTATCTATTAGAGACCATCAAAAAAACAAACATTCATTCAAAAGTACATATTTAATTAAAATAATTCATATATTATATTATAAGGATAGATATTTAAATTTACAATGTTTTTTCTTCATTTTTATTTAAAATGAGGATCATCAACTATATTTCAACTTGATTTTCTTGAGGTAAGTATTTCACAATTTATATCATTTAAATATTCTTTATTCCTTGTTTCCTATTTCTTTAGAATTTATTTTTTCTTGATTAATGACCACCAGCGATCGAAATATACTTGTAAACAATAAAAATATAGAATAACCTTTTCAAATTAATTACATACCATGTTTAGAAATAACTTTTCTATGGAATTAATATTTTTCTCATGTTCCAATTGAGTAGTAGAACCATTAATATATGGGGTATTACATAATATGACGTGATTTAACATTGGTGAGCCACACTATGGGAAGAAATAAAACTCAATATAGGAATGGTTTTTCAACATAACCGTGGTCAGCCTTTATATTATGCCATTATATTCTTATTTCCAACACCAACTAGATTTGATTTTTGATTTAGCCAATCCGTACATTATTTTTAGTTGTGGATTCCAATTCATTGAATTGGTGACATCACTAAAATATAGTATAAATAGAGTTTGAACATTTTCCTCATTAGTATCCATTCATTAAATAAAAATACCTCTATTGATAAATTTCCTCCAATATTATATAACATTATCATAATTCTTATGTTTGTTATGTTCATTTTAAATCCACTTTCAGGGGTTCCTACTAAACATCCATTATTACCAACTATATGAAATCCCATTCTAGTAACTCAAATTTGATGTCTACAATATTAAATTAGAAAGATGTACAAATGAATGTATCATATATTGTCAAATAAATTTTTCTTTTAAGATATATATATACATGATTCCCTTATTACATTAAAAATATAAAATATATAGATTGATAAATAGTCTTGAATCCTTGATATAATTTGTAACATTCTTCTTCATATAATTGGTATATAATATTGTTAGAATACATACATAGTTTGAGTTAAATAAAATAAAATCCACCATGAATCATTTAGGGATAATCAGTATCAAATGGTAAATAATTGAAATCACGTGTCATTTAATAAATAAAATGACCATGAAATACAACCTTGGATAATATCAATATAGTAAAATCATGTGAAAAAGTAATTTAATACACAATTAATGAAATCATTAATATTTTTTTGTTATTATCTCAGACATCGTGACATCATTGTCAAAGTCTTGGGAAACGATACTTTAATTTATGTGTGGCTATACATAAGAAATCCATTTAATTTGTCCATGTTATTATAATCCTGAGACGTGTCAATTCATCGAGGGGAAATATACAATCCTACCCCACCTGTTATTGCATGTACAATTAATTCCTCAAATATTGGAGGATAAATTTAGTTGATAAATAATATTCCTTAATAATAAATATCCCTATTGAGTAAAAAATACATATTATAAATATTTCTCGAGTCTTTCAAAAAAATTCAACGTAAAACAATGTATATAGAAATAAAATATGTTTTACAAAATAATCATATCCATGACACGTAGAATATGGATATTTAAGAAACAATTAATGTATAATTAAAAATATAATAAGAATGTAAATTTTTCAAGAGAGTGGTATTGACCATAATATTAATAAGTGATAAAATACAACCATAAATTAACCAAAAATATATATTTTTTAATAATATAATTTCATCTAGAGAGTATAAAATATTGTGTAAAAAATTGTAATATTTTTTCATTAAAGTGAATTCAATATATTACTATTGAACATTTTAGAATAATCTAAAAGAGAGAAAATGTTTTTATCAGTTGGAAAATATATAACATCAATTTACTTTAAATGGAAAATTTCCTTTTTTATTTTTATAAAAAAAATATATAATAGAATTTTTTGAAAAATACTAGAATAATTTATTTATAGATATTTAATAATTAAACGATAACATAATATTTCCTTAAAAAATATCTGTGAATAAAAATAAATTTATTAATATAATTTTGAGAAATATGAACATGTAAAAAATATAGTTGATCAAAAGATAAATAATATATGTTTTTATTTGAAATAATAAATTACCTGATTTAAGTATAAAAAAGATGAGAAATTATAAGAAAAAAAATAAAATCCTAAAACATCTAGAGGATAGAAAAAAAACGTTGTTTATGAACTATTGAATATAAGATTACTTTAATGAAAATAAATAAAATTCCAATATAAATAAATCATAAAATAAATTTTTATATATTTGGAATCATCTAAATGTAACCCCATGAAAAAATAAAAATGAATTGAAAATTAAATAAATATGAATAAATATATATTCAAATTTATCAAATAAAATGTGATGTGTATACACCACATAAAAATATATTGGAACATAATTCCAAATATGACTCAATGTGCTAGAAATTGTGATGAAATTCATTTCCTAATGATTATCATTTCAAGAAGATGTCCTAAACTCGTATACACTAATTCTGAAATTCTTATAATTATATTCCATAACCACATTAATATCTATAATATTATTCATTATTCATTTATAACATTTTCCCTCATTTTATAAAATCATTTATTATTATCATTATTTTATGTTTTTTCTTCTTTGTTTTTTATATAATTTTTGACTTGGCAGTCCCGGTCATTGAATCATTCCAAAGATTAAAAAATCTCTAAAATATTATTAATGATTAAAATATTTTATTATATATATATATATATAATCATCCATAAATGATTGACATAGTGAAATGAATTACACCGTAAATAAAGAAGATGGGACGTACGCACATTTCAAAATTGATGTAACATATCAAAGAATGTCATTAAGTAATGGTAAAAATAATCCACCTTTCAAAGATAAATTTAACATCATATATATCATATATATTGATTAAATATATCCTTAACACCACCCAAGTATGATGGGTTGAATGATGAATCACATCCCTTTGTTTTGGTGGTAGTCCATAGGTACCCATGAGAGACGTTACACTGTTTCAATGGAAAAGTAATTCGGTGGTTAGAAATGATATGATTATTACAGATAAAAATTTATTCCATAAATAAAACATATATTTATTAGTTCCATAATAATTATTATCCATGTGTGGTAGTGATGTAAATCAATTTACATTGGTTAGTGAGGCAATAGTCTATTGTACACACAAGAAATGGTTGTCTTCCTATTTAATAAGGAATAAAAATGATAAATATTATAGCATATATATAATAAAATTTTAATATATAGATGATGTTGGTATTATTATATTATAATTTTTAGGATATAATTTTTGGTTGTTCAATAATACGTAAAAAGGAAATATCTTGGTTAAAACTGTTACCTTCTCTTTGATAAAGCTCTAATGGATCTCTTCGTAGGGACATTTGGTTCTGATTATTCGAAATAACATAACATATATAATGTTTATATGGATGATATAATGTGAATATGATAGGTTCTATTCATTCTACGTTTCTCAATGTGTTGTAATGAAAATAAAAAAGGGGTGTCATTTTATAATTGAAGGGAGGGATATTCATAGAATTTAATAAATTATGTAATTAATCAAAATTATTTTTCATAGACACTTGGTTTTAAATTTTAATAATACAAAGATAATAAAATTATGAATCCAAAAAATATAATGTAGTTAAAATTGATCATGGTTATATGTGAAATGTTCTATTTTATCTGTTTTTTTTAACCTTATACTAACCACATTGCTAATTATCCTAATAGAATTTTTTAAAAATAAAGTATCCTAGAAAATAACCAAAATAGAATAAATTTCCAATAAAAGGTTATAGGATTATAATTTTACCATATAATATCACCCTTATCCTTTTACAATATTTTTAAGATTTTTATATAACTTTATAAAATATATTTTTCATAAAGTATCTTTAATGAAATTTTACACACAGTCAATTATTTAGAATTTCATAACATGAAGTCTAAGATGATATTAATATCTAATTTTTTTGTAATTCACTAATTATTTATATTTTTCTTTAAAATTATTATATGAAAAAAATTCAATGAAAATTTAATCTTTTATTATTTTAATAATCATTAATTTTATCTCTATTATTTTTTTAAACAATTCTACGGTGTTTCCAAATAATTTAATGTCATTAATAAATTCCTAAAAAATAAAGTTAAATTTAAATGATAAATAGAATTAATTCATATTTAATATAACTATATTGGAATAAAAATAAATAGTTCTTATACCTGTTTGAAAATATTATTTGCGTCAAAATATAGAGAGTGGTATATTTGAATTTTTCTGTAATGTAATTATTATAAAAATAAAATTCTCCTCTATTGAGAAAAAATTTCATATTATTGATGTCATTATGAATACAGATGAAATACTCTCATATAATTAAATAAACTCAAGTGGTGGATATATTTTTAGTTCTTTAACACGTTATTTGAATTCTTAATTATCTAATTTACCCTTAATAAAGAAGATAAATTTTCTTTGATTTATACACCTAATGCCTTAAATAAAATTTGAATTTTTTTTAAAAGAAATTGACCATCTTGATTCTTAATATGTAAATCCTTTTATCGAATTCAGTCCCTATATTTTTTTGACATAATTTTCAAAATATTTCCATAAAATTATTGGAAAACGGTTTTCCTAAATAATTTCATTTATGCCAAAGAATGAACTTATATTGAAATTATATAAAATGATCAACCTAATTTAAACCAAATGGTTTATACGTAACTTTAATACTATATAAAATATATTTGGAAATGTTTTAAATTAATTTATCTTGTAAAAAGAAAGTATTTATTAAAATTTGAATATTTTCACTAATAAAGTAATAATAATACTTTTTTTTGAAAAAATCCCCATAATACACCCTGAACTAATTTTGACATGATTAGTTAAAAAGGGATACAAAAATAATATTTTAATATATTTTTATTATTAATTTAATCACAGTTTTTTATCTAAAGTAAGCTACAAATTAAACATACATATAGAAAAATGTATCACAAAATCTTTTGTTGTTATATCTATACACTATATTTCAATAAATAAAATGTTTACACAAAGAATAAAAACTAAAATTTATTTTCAATATTTTATTAATCAGATTTTAATGACGTTATCAACCACTTTCTCAAATTCATCATTATTTCAATGGGAATATATACTTTTATGATCCGCTAATTTAAAAATGTCAGAATATTGTATATGGATATTTTAGTATACAGAAACATTCAGACATATATATATATATACAGATAAATTATAACAATATAGGAATATAAATATATAAACACACCCATATTTTTAACTAAATAAGTTTATCTGAGAGAAATTATAATTTAAATTTAACTTACAATATAAAAAATATTTATAACCAACTTTAATTATGAAAAAAAAAAGAATTTATAACAAATTTTTTAAAATTTATTTTAAAAAAAGTATAAAGATAACTAATTTATAAATAAAAACAAATATACAAAACCAAAAAAAAATTATAATGAATAATTTATTTCCATTAAAAATATTTATCCTTGAACATATTTTATGAAAAAAATAACAATTGATATTTTTATAAAAATAGAAAAATGAATCAATCTATGGATGAAATTTTTCATTAAAAAAATTAATAGATCATTCAAAATTATGAAAAAAGATAAAAAATATAGAGTCCAATAATGGAAAATAGGTTTTAATTTTTATTAATCCACTCAAGGGATTTGGAATTAGGAATGGAAGATTTAATATTGAGTAAAAAAATTCATGAGTGAAGCAGAAAACTGATCAGTTAAAAACCTAAGATCATGGTCGTTAGTTTGAAAGACATGTGTGGTGGTGGGAACAATGATATAAAGTGATATAAAGATGGATGATTAATAGAATATTGAGGGGAAAATACCCAAAGAAATCGTGAATATTGAATGGATATTGATGTTCAATCGTGGGTTGGATTCCTTTGTGAGTCTAAAAGATGTGGTTATCAGAAAAAATGGTGTAATAAAAGAGAACAATGATCTAGTAAATAGATTCATGAAAATAATTCCAAATGGTTTTTTAAACTGACATTCAATGTTTTTGAACATGACTTTTAATATCAATTTTAGAAGAAAACAACATTAAAATTCATTTATACTCGCTTTTAATGATTACTTATGAAAAAATGTTAATATATTTCCTTGTTTATTTTCATCTTGATTAAGAAATATTTGATGATATAAATCCAATGTTTCATCATATATATTACTAATAGTTTCTTGATGAACCCCTCTCTTTATTTGGTTGATTTTTTTATATTATTATTAGAGTGAATCACTATTAAGTGGTTGATATTATACTAGGGATTTTTTTTGGAAATATATAAAAGTACTGAGATTGACATATTGAATTAACAGTAAAAAAAATCTATAAGATGTGTTTGATGTAGACACTCTAGATTAAAATGAAAAATCAGAGACAATAACTAAAGTGGGAGAGATAAAAAGGAGAAGGTCCATTAATATGAAGATACTTAATGTGATGAAAATATTCATCTGGATTCATGGAATGGATGATAAAAATTAAATATCAAGTAGTCCCCATGAAAACATTATACATAATCTTGTTATATTAGTTGAGATGATGAATTATTATTAATCCAAAGCCTGATATTTTTAGAAAGAGTTGTCAGATCAATATCTAATTTTTCTAAACTATATAGATCTAATTATGGAATTCATAATATGGTATTTAACCTTTACCAAGTAGTCAAAACCCCAATATAATAATTCATACAACCCTGTGGAGTATCATGTAAACAAATGTTGGAATACTTTTTATATTTTTTTTAGAGAATAGAAATATTTTTCAATCTAATTACATTCAAGAATTCAAAAAAAAATTAGTATAAAATATTATAATCATAATGTGGATTCCACAGAATTAATATTAACAAAATATTTTTCTACATGAACTAATTAAATTAAAGGGATTTGGGGATGAAAATAAAATTATGGGTTCACCTTTTTTTCAATGAAAAATTCATATGGTTATCAAGATGTCTCACTAGCTTATCATAAACAATTAGTATCAATTATATCTATATATGGTATGAATCTGACATATTTTTCAATATTTATTATTCATTAAAATACTTATATGATTTTTATTTAGATCACGTGATGTTTATCATTGAATTAATATAATTTTTTATATTTCATAAGAATATGAATTTATGTGAGTGACACATATAAAATTTACCAAATAACCATCAACTTATGTTTCCTATGCATATTTCATACTCATAATGATTACTGTATTTTGTGATGAATCATTTCCATGTCATAAAATTATGTAATGCAATTTTTTAATAAAAAAGGAATAGAAAGTGAAATGGGTTGATGATGATTTTATAATGATGGATAATCAAAACACTCAGTGGTTATTATGATATCAAGAATACATTTGAAATTGTTAATTTTTTAATGGAAATATAATCTGGATAAAATATATTAATTTATTGGATACCAATGGGCAGATATTAAAATATCTAAATAAAAATCTTATATTCATGTGGTAATTAGATATTTAGGTTAATTTATCATAAATCATATGAAGCATTAGAGAATATATATTTTGTGACAATAGTCTTTATAGACCGATAGGTTCATGGAATGGGGATGTTTTTTTTTAATTTCAGGAAGATATATTTTGATAATATTATCATTAAAGGGTTATTAAATCTTGTTAATGTTCCCCAATACTGTTTATACATAATTGTTCCAAACATAAGGATATTTCCTATGAATATGACCACATTTTCATTTTATTGAAACAAATTATGGAATAAAGTTCTTAAATCAATATTTTTGACTGTATAAGATTATTATTTAATGGGTGATATGTAATAACTATGACGATAAAGTTAATGGAATTTAAATATTATTGAAAATAAAATACAGTGTGGGAACTATTTTAATAGAATGGTTTCCTATTATATTTTTTAACAATATCTAATTTTAGGAATTTATGAGTATTTTATGAAGGATTTTTATTTCATGAATTTTTTTTAATGATTTATAATTCATTAGATGTGTATAGTTATTTTTGGATAATATTATATTATGAAATTAATATTTTGTTATAGAAGTAATGATAATTATGAAATGTTGAAAAATGTGTCTATGATTTGTTTGCGATATAATTATGATCATGATATTTTTGATAAGATGTTCATATATTTTTTATGAGGTAGATATATTCTAGTGATATTATAGATATTTTTATAGTTTTAGGATGTTTTATATAGTTTGAAAATAGTCGAGCTAAATGGATATTTATTATGAATTTATTGAAGTTATATGAAATATAAATTATATGTGTATAATTATCATGATTATAGTGATGTTGTTGGAAAAATGATATTGTTTAACCAAACCCTATATGTTTATGGATTTTAATTTTTTAGAATTAGTAGCCTAATAAATTTTATTATATCCCTGAGATATAAGGCTAATCCATAAGAGTAATGATTGATTTAATAATATGGTGTTGGTAATTCATTATATATAATGGAAAAAAATATTTTATATAATAATTTTTGTTCATAATAATGTTTTATTACTTATAAAAAGTTTAATCACTATTAAAACACTATGATAATTAAGCCACATTATGATGAGACATAGGTTAATTTCATTGGTTCTGCCTATTTTTAGTTTCCCACTCATTGGGATTGAGTCGCCATGTGTCATGACCAGACCCAACAAGTCTCGAGATGCAACTACCCCAAGGCCAACTCTATTGGCCCAAGGGTGTAAGAAATAAATGAAAGTCATTACCTAAATGGGGGGATTTTTCCTAATGTACCTATACACAAAAACCTTAACATCTCAATGAATAATTTAATATTAATAATAAAAAGTATTAAATATCTATAATCGAACAATGCATATGAAAAACCACTATGATGTACAATAATACATACATGAAAGTTTAATGTAAATGATAAAACATAATCCTAACTAAGAAGATGTCCCAATATGAATAAACTAAAACATAAAAGTGTTGAGAGATCCAAGATCCTTATCTCTATGCTCTGACCATCATACTCAGTCCAATGCAACATGTATCCCTATTATCTTCTATAGTAACCTCAATAATAACTTTAATTTTCATAATAGTCAACATGTTCTTGTATATACTATATAGGGGTGACTATATTCATACCCATTAGGTTTCACTATAAGATGAATGTGGGGTAGTACGAGACAAGGTGGGAATATATAGATAGTAGATTGCTCAACTACAAGAATTAAACTAAACATAATACAAAAATAACTTGGATATGGATGTTTATATATGCTCAACCTAAAGAAATCACATTGATAGGTAATTGTATATCCATCTCCCAACCATACCTGGAAAAAGTTCTATCAGTTCAATAATTACATAAATTGTGACCAACATCTTGCATGTCTACCCAACAAAAATATCCATGTTAATACACACCTCACCACTATGCCTCATAGTAAAGGGTCACAATATAAAAGTGGAGGACTCACCCCCTTGTATAATAGGATGGTTCCACCAAATAGTTGGTAGAGGACTCATTACCTTCCCTGTATGTGGGTACCAATATGATGGCTGAGGACCCATGCCAAAACTCCTCAAAAGGGTCCCATTCAAGTAATTTGTAGTGGACACATTCCCAATCCAACTAGAGGGTGCCTCTCTAAAAGTAGATAGAGGACCCATGACATAATATACATGAGTGTTCCACTCAATATATATGTAAAGAACCCATTCCAATCCCATATGTAGGGTTCCACTTGTAAAGAAGATAGGGGACTCATTCTCTGCGCAGTAGGATTGTGAAACAGTCGTTGTCAAGGACTCACACCCTGACTCCGCAGAAAGGTTTCACTTACTTGATAGTTACAAAACCCATTCTGTATCCCATAAAGAGGGTCCCATTATGAAATTAGAGATATTACCCATGCAGTGTCACATAGTAGGGTGCCACTCTATCGATATTTAGAGGACCCATTCCTAGCCCAGTTGGAGGGTTCCACTCTACTATCCATGATATTATTTTCAGATCACTATCATCCTTGACCATCACCTAATCAAGAATAATTCACATAAAATCATTAACTATATCTCTAATTCCTCTAAAGATTCCATAATCATGAAATATAAAAAACACATAGTACAGTCTACTCATTGTCCATAATATGAGTCTAGATGAATTAGATATAAGAGATTGATGTTTCCTAAAATCAAGGTAGAGGTACACAGTGTGCAGGGGAACCAAAAAGAATGTGGTGACACTCTTTTTCCTAGTTATGTGTTTACTAGCACATGTATACCTACTATATTAGAAGTAAATGAAATGTAGGTGGACTACAAAGCATTTCCATGCCACTCAGGGTCAATCTGTGCTCTCCAGGTAGTGGCCCTCAGGTTGTTTCTATGTAACTTAGATGTGTTCCTAGTTTGTCACAAGATCATGTACTATCAGACAACATGATGGGTCACTTGTACCATAAAACTAGACATTTTGGGCTCCGAAAAGGTGTTTTTTACATACCTCATCCTAAACCCCAAGCATCCATAGAAATGGAACTTTATGTCAGGAGTTATTCAAACTACATGGTGTGTATTATGGATTTTATAGGATATTAATCACATGACCGGACATCTAGATATATATATTCAACATTCAATCTGGACTCCTCACCTCCAAATATCAAAGTAAATGACATTTATTCCCCATTTTTTGCCATCTGTTGGCTGATAATGGATTTACATTTTGTCTATTGATTCCGACATGCATTGTGTGCACATCCACTTCCATTCCATACTGTAGTATATATTCCAATAAAATAAATAATAACCTTAAATCCAAAAACTTCCCAAATTCATCCCAGAATCGTCGTATGGTTCATATTGTGTGAATTCTTCGGGAATTCAGGTGTCTAATTGTGATCGATCCAACCCGAAAATGTCATATCTAAAACCAATTTTCTAATGATGAATAATGTGAAGAAAAATGGATAAATGAACAATAAATGATTTAAATCAATCATTAACAATGTATTTATGGTTAAATAAAAAAATTGGGATATCTAGGGTGAGAAAAAAAAAAGAATAAACAAAAATATATTTACATAGGTGCATGAAAAGTCTAACAACTGGTGAAGATCAATGAATGGAATGATCATTCCCAATCAATTTAATGAATAATTAAATAGTCTACAAATGGATGATTCATCCATAAATATTGGATCATTACACTATGAAGAACATTCTCACCAATGAATATATGAAATCATTGTGTTTTCTATGATTCAATCTATATGTATCTATAGGTTCATCATCATCAGTATACAGACCCGACCTTAAAACATTACATAATATTGAATTAAATGAATAATTCACATCAATGATATTTTTAGGTTTAGAGTTTTATAGAATTATTCCATAACTATTACAGAACACAATGAATATTACATGTGGACACTTCTACTTATAATAAATTTTTTCATAAAATAAAAAATCTTAAAATGAAACAAGTCTACTTCCATGTTTTAGATGGAATGACTTTCCTTGATCCCATCATTGACCCTATTCATCTTTATGTCCTGTGGAAAACAATTCAAAAACATGGGATGAGAATAAAAAGCTCAGTAAGGGTTATAAAATAAGGAAGGAAATCATTGGCCCATCAATAAATACAAATCAATGAAACCATACTTTTCAATCATAACATACCTTATGAAATCATAATATTTATGAATAACACAAACAAATCATAAATCATAAAGGTTACGTATGGAATCCATATCAAACATACATTGTGGCTATCATAGTTACTTAGGGAGTTACACTTGGAATACCCATCCTAGTATATTCCCTAAATCTCTTAGGAGAAACACCATGTTTTCCTCCGTCACGTTACCCAATGCATTGGAGAGCTATCTTGGGCTCACCCACCCAAGGTTTATCATGGAACCACCCATATTTATAAATAATTCCCAATAACCATAACATAATCATAACACATAACACAAGTATAAAGTTAATATAACATTTCCACATTCCAATATATCAAATCATGATATCTGAATATAAAATTCTTTATCAAATCATTTCCAAAACCTTTTAAAAAGTGATTTTTGAATCAAAGTTCCCAATGCCACTTTGAATATTTTTAATGAATTGTCATTTGAAAAAATTAATGTCCATATTAATAAATCCTAAAAGCCATTTTTAAAACATGGACATTATTGATAAATATTTAGAAGAATGACGCTTTAAAACATTTAAAACGATATTTTAGTTAAAGAGTTTTTTTAACAAAAAGAGAGAAGTTTGAATACAAATAATTGTGGAATAATAATTAATCATAACTTTATAATATCATGATTATAATTGAATCCATGATATAATATGTCAAAGGATATTATATACACAATATAAGAGTGAATTGGTGCATAACAACAATGAATTCCAAGTGGAAATGTAAATACAGATGTAATCCCTTATAAAGACGGTATCCTTAAATTAATCATAAATCAATTCCATAATTATGAGTGAAAAAATAAATCCAATATAAGTGTATATTATGTACAAAACAATCTGAGTTCATTTAAACATATTCATATCACGACATATTCAAGAAGTAAAAGTTGAACCCAATGAATTGAAATTTGGTTAAGAAGTTCCCTTGTAAAAATTTGACAGACAAACGACGTCACATTAAAATTTAGAATATGAGTTGATGAGATAAAAAGGGTATATCGTCACTTGGACATAAAGTTTACATTATTAAGTATATATAATAACATTTCCCAATATAATAAGATGTAAATTAAAAGACATAACAAAAAGAAGACTTCAAAAAAGGGGATGGAGAAAGGTTCCATTACTAATTTAGTAACTTACAAAACATACACAACAAGAAATATGGATCATAAAATGAAGATTTAAATACTCATAAATGAAATTATATTACGCAAAGAGTAAAATAATGGGAATTAAATACACCACACAAAAGGAAATAGTGATAAATATAGCATGAATCTCACGGGAATAAAAATTGAGACGAAACCCTTTACCACGTTGTAATCAACTGAGTCATATGACCCAAAGTTAATAAACACCAAATTAATAACATAATAACATTAATATAATACTAGTAATGATAATATATATAATATTTAAGTACACAATACACCACATGCAATGAATAAGTGGTGAACAATGGAAATCGCACCGAAATAAAAGTGAGAAAAGAGAATCCCTTACCTCGTGTCCTACTTGACTCGTTTGTTCCTTGTTCTTATTGAACAATAAACTATAGTTAATTAATTGTTTATTAATAATATTTTTTATATTTTATTATCTTTTTTATATCACTTATTACCCGGTTATAATCATAATGAAATCATTTAATTTAATAATGGTCGTTTGGTCAATATTTGGTACTTGACTCAAAAATGAACACCTTATAATTTCAAGTTGTCCATGTGGTCAATAGTACATTATCTCCAGAATGATATCCATGATTTAGATATCATATCTATACCATATATATCCAGTATATATATGTATTTATAATATAACATAACATTTGTAGATAAGAAATGAAATGCACCGTTCATGGAGACCTAAGTCGTACACATACATAAGCACTAACTTCATTTCTATTTTGTATTTTAATAGAATTAAAACATAATCATAAATAGGTATATTATAATTACAGTATAATATCATATATAATAGCATTACCTCTATCCTTTATATATCCCACATATGGCATTAACGAGACATGTCACATTGAGTGGTTGGTAGTTCGCACTATCTCAAATGAAATTATCGCGTTTACCAATTATGGAAACCATAAAGGTAGGATATAAATGTAAAATACATAAGAATAAGGAAAATATATACATAATATATATCATATATAAAAACATTTCCATCTTAATGGCCACCATGAGATGCGGTAGGAGATAATCGAACAATCATCGTTTCCTGAGGTGTTAGTTTTCTATCTGCAGAAATAGTGTGTTCCTCACCCATTATATGTATTTTTGTGTAAGTGTAGTTAAAATAATTATCATAAAACATCCTACTATATTTAGGATACTATTGTTTTTATAAAAGAAAGTATTAAAAAGTGTTTAGGGGTTGTAGAAGTTAAATAAAATAAAAGAAGATAAGAGGAATTGTTACATTTAATTTGGGTAACTTCCTTTGGTTTGAACCAAAAGGACATCTTGAAGTGAATTCATCCTATGTTAAGGATTCTAGGAGGAGGATAGGGAATTAAGGAGATTTATTGTGCATAGTTTGGACGAGCCAAAGGGCACGATAGGTTTAAGGAAATGGTTAGAAGTGGTGTCCTTTTATAAGGTGGAGAAGGGGCTCTTTAGGAAAGTGTGAAAATATTATTATATTATAAAATGATAATCGGTTTCTAAAGGTATAAAACTAATTAAAGTATAATATACGATGACTCAAAGTCGAAAAATAGTATCCGATAATAAATGGATAGGTTTTGGATGTTATTGTAATATTTATAATCAAATTTATTTACATCATTTATTAATGAGGTATTTACTACATCATTATAGTGTTGTAAATAATTTTATTTATTTGTTGTCTAAAAAATATAAAAAAAATACCATGATGTAGGAAATATTTTTATCTTTCAAATTAATATTTATAGTTGAAAGTATAACTTATATAACTCCATGTAATAATTAATTTACTAAAAGATATTTGTTTGTTTCATTTTTTCTTTTACATTAAAATAATTAATCTAATGTGTCATTATCTCTCTTAAGTGGTTACATGGGTCCCAAAATCGTCCAAAATATTCTAATGGTCGGTAATGACTAATCCAATAAGGTTAGAACAAGCGTTAAGGTAATTTAGTATTATTATGATATTCTTTTTACCTTGAATTATAGTATTTACCTTTAACTGCGGTAAATAAAAGTCAAAAGTTACTATTAAATAACAACTATTTTCATCATATTGAACCACATTTTACTCATTGATAAAAACCATGTATGTCATATTTTCTATATTAAATTCACAGAAGCAGTAAAATTTCATTTAAATGAAAAATTCAGTTATTTTAACTACTACTAAGTGGTTTCACTATTCATTAAAATTTGATGTTTTTTAGAAAAATACCAAAAATTCAGCTTAGGATATATTTGATATTAAAAATTATAAAATTATGTCTCTTATAAAAAAATCAAAACATATAAATATCATTCAATAATTTATAATTAATTGTCGTTGTCAAAACAAATTGCTTGTTTTTAAGGAATAATAACTATCAAAAGATTGACACATGTTTATATCCAATTTCAAAATGAAATTATTTCCAATGAAAAACATTATATTAAATGGTAATAATATATTCTAATAATGTTTTAAATCCTATCAAAATGATAATATAACCATATAAATAAATTAGATTAAAATGCACTTTTGAACTAAAATATAGTATTTTTCACTATTCATTAAAAAATGATCTTTTTTCGAAAAATACCAAATATTTACCCAAAGTACATTTTTATGTTCTGAATCTAATGAAGAATTTTATTTTTAAAAATTGAACATATAAAAATTACCAATTCTATATTTAATGAGGGTTCACTATCAAAAGGAGATAAATCGACCTTTTACTGAATTTTAGATTATTCATGCTTAAAATTAGATTCAATCATATTTTAAGACACTAACATTTATTGGAAAATTGTAAAAACATTTAAAAAACATATATAATCATATATTAGTTAGTTCTATTCATTCTCTCTAATAAAATGGCTAGGCATTAACTACCATTTAAAATAATAATAATATATTATTAGTGTGCAATGTAAGATTTCAAAGAAAATCGTTGTTGTGTATCAGGTACACCATCGAACATACAGTACCCTTTAATGTACAATTAATACTTAATCCAAAAATATTAATAAATAATGAAATTTCCGATTCTTTATTTACCTGGTATGTAACATCTTTCCCCCCTTTTGAAAGTTATGTCCTCGCAATTTTAAAATTGGGCTCGGAAACATCATTAAAAGTCCCACATTGTAAAACGAGTCTATAAAACAATAAATTTAAATAAAAGGTATAGAATTAAAAAATGTTACCTGAGATAATAGTAACAAATATTTTAGTAAATCATGGATATGGAATAGAAACTAACTCTCATAGATTAATAGAGAGTGATAGAGGACTTGATCATGAAAAGATAACCAGCACAATAGCATAAACTTTTTGTTCGGAAAAAGTGTGATGATAAAAGATGGATTATAACTTTTTTTCTTCAAGATCCTTTTCATAGAGTTGAAGAATTTTATTAATAACAAGACTAATATCATATGAAAATATACTTATTCATCATGTAGAGTGTCATCCTTTAATAAAATTCTACCACTAAGTCATAGTTTCTCCAAAAGATGAGTATTCAAGAAAACATGTTCACATTAAATGTGATATAATCTACATCGACAGAATCACATAATACAAAAAAGATAAACTCTATATTTCCCTTGTCTTTAGATATTAACTAAAACCAAAATATTTAGTACGAGATAATATAATCCCCCAAATGGATAATCATTTATAAAATGAAATACTAATATTAATATCCAAAATTCAACAAAAAGTAAGAAAAGTTCAAGAAAGACCATTCAGTACACAATTGTGCATAAAATTCATCAAAATAATCAAAACTGGTATTGAAACCCAAAACTCAGAAGTATTTATATCACATAGTCTTCTATAGAAAATCTGAATATTTATCCCCAAAATTATCGACTACTCTTAAAGTCTCATACTAAAGTGTAATAAACCTAATCACATATTCTCGATTATAGGTTAATCATTTCCATAAATAACAGAAATCATATTATTTCCACAATAAAAACATATATTCTTCCAAAATAATATTTCAACCATTACTCCAAAATTTAAATCCCAAGGTATTCTATTTTTCATAAGCATATATTTTTCCAAAAAGAGAGAAGGTCTTCCAAAATAACCTTTATCACTTAATCACCAAATCATTTTCATATACTAATAATGTCCATATTATAAAACATAAAATCCCAAATAAAGTTATTCTTTATTAATAAAATCATTTAACTAGAAATAATTAGTCCTACTAACCAGGGACATCACATAGTCCAGTGGTAGGTGATAAATAACAATCACACTTTGGTTTTGGGTTCGATTCCCATAACATTGTCCAATGTGACAGGTTGTCACATGGTCTGTGTGTTGTCCTTTTTCAAAAACTATACAATTTCATAACATTCTAAAAAAAAGGGAAAAATTCCTCAAAATTAACCATAGCATAATTTATCCTCAAAGGTTATCTAATACCTTTCATTTTGCACCCCAAAATATAATAACCATTTATCACTTCTAGAATAACTATGACTCTTTTTATTATGTTAACCATTATGGTTATGTCACTTATGATTAAATTACACCCTGACCTTTAATGTTATCTAAACCAACCTCTAATACAAACTATAAAGAACCATCCTTAAAAGAATACATAATATTGAATTAAATGAATAATTCACATTGACGATCTTTTCAGGTTTAGAGTTATAGAGAATTAGGCCATAACTATTACATAATTACTTGAATATTACATGTGGACACTACTACTCAGTATCCATTTTTTCATAAAATAAACACTCTTAAAAAGAAGCAAGTCTAGTTCTATTTTTTAGACAACATGACTTTTCCATGATCTCATCCTTGACCCTATTCATATTTAAGCCATATGGAAAATATTTCAAAAAAACGGGATGAGCATAAAAAGCTCATCAAGTGTTATAAAATAAGGAAGGAACACATTATCCCATCAGTAAATACAAATCAATTAAACCATACTTTTCAATCATAACATACCCTAAAAAATCATAAGATTTATGAATAACACACATAAATCATAAATAATAAATGTTAATTAAAGCATCTATATCAAACATAAATTGTACAAATCACAGCTACATAGGGAGTTACACATGCAATACCCATCATAGTATATTTTCTAAATCTATTATGACAAACATAAGGTTTTCCTCTGTCATGTTACCCAATGCATTGGAGATCTATCTCAGGCTCACCCCCCCTAGGATTATCACAGAACCACTCATATACCTAAACAATTCCCAATAACCATAAAATAATCATAACACATAACACAAGTATAAAGGAAATAAAACATTTACACATTCCAATATATCTAATCAATATATTGAATTAAACAGTTCTTTTTAAATTATTTTCAAAACCATTTAAAAATAGATTTTTGAATCAAATTGTCACATAAAACATTGATTATTTTAAATGAATTATCATTTAAAAAAATTAATGTCCATATAAATAAATACTAAAACCCATTTTTAAAACATAGACATTAATTAGAAATATTTAGAAGAATAAATCTTTAAAACATTTAAAACGATATTTTAGTTGAAGAGTTTTTAATAAAAAAAGAGAGACACTTGAATACAAAAAACTGTGGAATAACATTTAATCATAACATTATAATATAATGAGAATAAATGGATTCTTGATATAATTTTTCAAATCACATTATATACACCATATAATAGTTAATTGGTTCATAACAACAATGAAGCCTCGGTAGAAATTTAAATTGAGATGAAATCCCTTATAAAGATGGTATACTTAAATAAAGGATAAATCAATCACATAATTACGTGTGAAAAATATGAATACTACAAATATAAGTGGATATTAATTGTAAAAAAATCAGAGGTCATTCACACATATTCATAGGACAACAAATTCAAGAAGTACAAGTTGAACCCAAATAATTGAAATTGGGTTAAGAAGTTCCCCTGTAAAAATTCAACAACAAAACGACGTCACATTAAAATATAGAAAATTATTTGATTGGATAAAAATGGTGTCTCATCACATGGACGTAAATTTAAAATCAATAAAGATATAACTGAATATATCCCAACATAATAAGATGTAAATTAAAAGTCTTAACAACAAGAAGTCTTTTAAACTGGTGATGGTGAAAGGTTCTTTTACCGATTTGGTAACATACAAAACATATGCCACATTAAAGAAGGATCGTACAAAGAAGATATAAATACTAATATATGAAAATATATTACACAAAGTGTAAAATAATGTGAAGTACATACACCACACAAAAGGAAATGGTGGAAAATATAGTATGAATCTCAGGGGAATAAAACGTGAGATGAAACCCTTTACAATGTTGTAATCAACTGAGTCGTATGACCAATAGTTAATAACCTCAAAATGAGTCACAAAATATCATGAATATAATGAGAATCATGATAATATATATCAAATGGCAATGCACAATACACCACATGCAATGAATAAGTGGCCAACAATGGAAATCTCACGGAATTAAAAGTGAGATAATAAAATCCCTTACATCGTGTCCGACTTGACTCATCTGTTCCTTGTTCTTCCTGAATAATAAACTAAAGTTAATTTATTCTTTCATAAGAACATTATTAATGTATATTATCTTTTTTATATCACTTATTACCATGTTATACACATTATTCATTCATTTATGTTGATAATGGTCGTTTGGTCGATATTTGGTACTTGAGTAAGAAATGAACAATTTATAATTACAAGTTGCCCTTGTGGTCAATAGTACATTATCTCCAGAATGATATTCATGATTTATATATCATATAAATCATATATATTCAGTATATATATGTATTTATAATGTTAAATAACATTTGTATATAAGAAATGAAATGTACCGTTCATGGAGATGGTAAGCAGTACATACGCATGGATGCTACTTTCATGTCTATTTGATATTTTAATGGAATTAAAGAATAATGATACATAGTTATATTTTTATTACATTATAATATCATATATAATATCATTAACTCTATCATTTATACATCCCAGTTATGGAATTAATGAGTCATATCACTTTAAGGGGGCGGTAGTCCGCATTTCCTCAAATGATATTATCGTATTTACCCATTATGGAAACCATAAAGGTATGATATAAATGTAAAATAAATAAGAATAAATAAAATATAAACATAATATATATCATATATAAATATATTTCCATCTTAATTTCCACCATGAGAGGTGGTAGGAGATAATCGAACAATCATCATTTCGTGAGGCCTTCGTTTTCCATCCTGCGATACAATATGTTCTTCACCCATTAGATGGTGGTGTGTGTAAGTGTAGTTAAAATACTTCTCCTAAAAACATCATAGTATATTTATAATACTGTTTTTTATAAAATAAATGAATAAAAAGAGTTTAGGGGATGGAGAAGTAAAATAAAAGAAAATAAGTTCTGAGGAACCATTAACTTTAATTTGGGTAACTTCCTTTTGTTTGAACCAAAAGGTCATCTTGAAGTGCCTTATTACTAAGGTAAGGAGTTTAAGAGGAGGAGAGGGATTTAGGGAGGTTAATTTGGTAGATTTTTTATGACAGAAAAGTCTTGAGAGGTGTAAGTAATTGGTTAGAAGTGGTTTCTTATTATAAGGTGGAGGAGGGGCTCTTTAGGAAAGTGTGAAAATATTATTTTATTATAAAATGATATTCGGTTTATAATGGTCTAAAAATAATTAAATACAAAGATACTATGACTAATGTTATAACTAAAATCATCCAATATGAATTGGAGTGGTTTTGGATGTTATTTTAATGTTTATATTCTTATTTATTTAAATCATTTATTAATGAGGTATATAATGCATCATTTTTGTGTCATAAATAATTTTAATTATTTTTTGTCAAAAATTATAAAAAAAATACCATGATTTAGTACATATTTATATCTTTCCAATTAAAATTTATAGTTGAAAATATAACTTAAATAACCCCATGTAAAAATTAATTTAATAAAAGATGTTTGTTTGTGTCATTTTTCCATTACATTAAATTATTTAATCTAAAGTGTCTTTATCACTCTTAAGTAGCTATATACGGTTCCCAAATCGCCCCAAAAATCCCCATGGTCTTCCATGACACATTAAATATGGTTAGGACAATTGTTATGATAATTTTGTATTATCATGATATATTTTTTACCTTGAGTTACCCTCATTACCTTTAACCACTGTAAATAAAAGTCAAAAGTTACTATTCCCCCAAAAAATATTTAATCTTATTGAATAAAATTTTACATACTAATAACAACCATGTATATTAGATTTTCTAAATTCAATTCACAGAGGCAGTAAAATTTCATTTAAATGGAAACGTCAGTTTTTCTAACTACTACTAAGTGGTTTTACTGTTAATCAAAATTCGATGTTTATCAGAAAAATACCAAAAAATCAGGCTAAGCTATATTTGATATTCCGAATTCATAAATGATTTCTATTTTACAAAATTTAAAACATATAATTTGCATTAATTAATTCAATAATATTTCCGGTTGTCAAAACAAATAGCGTGTTTTTAAGAAATAATAACTATCAAAAGATTGAAACTTGTTTTTACCCAATTTCAAAATGAAAATATTTACAATGACAAAAATTAGATTAAATGGTAAAAATATATTCTAATGAAACTTTAAAACCAATTAAAATAATCACCTAACCATATTTATAAATTAGATTAAATGACATATTTGAATTAAAATACAATATTTTTATCAATTCATTAAAAATTAAACATTATCAGAAAAATATCAAAAAGTTACCCAAAGTAAATTTTCTTGTCCCTAATCCTAAGATTAATTTTATTTTGTCAAATAGAACATATTAAAAAGACCAAAATTATATTTTCATAGGGTTCTCCATCAAAAGGCTTTAAATCGACATTTTACTGAAAATTAGTGTCTTCATTCTTAAAATTAGATTCATTCATATTTTAAGCCTCTAAAATTTATTGATTAATTGTAAAATAATTTTGAAAATATATATAATCATAATTTAGTTAGTTCTATTGATTTCTGCCAATACAATGGCTTGGCATTATCTGCCATTTAAAATAATAATATTTTTTAATTAGTGTGCAACATAAGATTTCAAAGAAACCTATTGTTGCGTATCAGGTACACCATCAAACATAGCATCCCCTTTAATGTAAAATTAATACATAATTAACAAATATTAATAAATATTAAAATTTTTTGTTCTTTGTTTTCCTAGGATGTAACAATCAGAATCTGATTTTCCAATTAGAGGAGGAAAAAAGTCACTACGCAATGATCCCAAGACTATACGACTAACCCTAACAATATATCCCTTTCAATATATTAATATTTGAAATAAAATTTATATTATTTAATTAAAGATGTCAAATTATTTAATTATTTAACTAAACTCACCTACCCATAACCTCATTTATCCAAACACTCCATGTCGACCTATTTTATGACACACCTAGGGTAAATATTGCAGTTGGGACTCAACCAAGGATTCAAATTTTTGAAAAAAAAATTCATTTAGGAGTTACCTCATTTTTTAAGAGTATGTTTGTGTAAAATATAAAATATTTTTAATATATTTTATAAAATTAATTCATGAAACACCATTCTACCAAATCATACACTACCTCAATGCCTCACACCCAAAATATATAAATAAATATTCCAATGAAAAACATGGGGAAAACATGGTCTCTACATCATTACCTCCATTAATATTGTCATCATAAATAATAAAAACCTGATAAAAATCCTAGGATACCAGCCTATATTGGTCTCTCCTACTCCCTGGAGCACTCTTGCATGTTCCCCAGCTTCCACAACAGACGAACCAAGGGAATGGTCTATCCACATAGGTTCTTCTCTTATCGATCCTTGATCACTACCATGTATTTGGGAAAGTGGAATCATAATTTAGGTATAGATTACCACAATTAATAATATGAATGTGGTCATGTATGTATCTCCTGTATTACAACACATGGAAGACGGTGTGAAACACCTCTATATGTGGGGGTAGGGTGAGCTAGAAAGTGACAATATAAAACTAGATAGAGGACCCATGACATGTAACACATGATGGTACACTCTAAATATATGTATATGATCCAAAGAAAACCAAACTAGGGGTTCCTAGTCAGATATTAGATAGAGAAACCATTCATGGACATGTTACATGGTGCCACTATTATAGTGAATGACCCATACTCTAACTATGTAGGAGGGTGCCACTCGGTGGATTGGTAGAGGACCCAGGCATTATCCCAATATGTGGGTTCCACTAAAAAATTTGATAGAGGACCCATGACCAATTCCATTAGATCATTCCTACATATATATATATATATACAGGTTGCCAACTCATGCCTAGACTAGATAAAGGGTACCTCAATAATGTTTCTGGTGTTCCTTCCTCATGACTTCCTTTATCAAGTGGCCCCTAAATAAGAATCACCACTTGAAAACATTTCATAATATATATAAATTTGTTATGGTGGACACCATCACATTATATGTATAAAAGTCTTAATAGGATACTCTTAGGCCAAAGTCTATGTCAAATGAAGGATATATGAAGGATTGAACATTCCACAAAAAATTTTGGGGTACACGACTTATAGACGACCCACATGGTGTGTGGTCCCCCTCTTTAGTCTGGTCATGTCCTCAAAATGACATTTCTCCCTTATCATGTATATGTACATTACATATAGTTGTACTATATAGAATTAATGAGCTACTCAGGGTCGAGTCATGCTTTCCATCCAATTCCTTGGGGTTTACTCTGTGCACCATGGTCATGCATCAATCTGTGCACGTGCTTGTGTACTCCTCGAGTACACACTATGTTTCTTACAGCATAACACATTGTGTGTGAGGATCCCACATGGCATGTTATAATTAAATCATCCCAAAGACTATTACCCATATAGCCAAGTCCCAACAAGATGTGTGTTATTAGATCTATAGGATGTCTAGTCATTATTTTTTCATAAATTTAGATATATTTCCAAGCGTATAGATCTGTATCAACCACCTAAAATCTTGTATCCTTTCCCCCAATTGATCAATGTAAAAGGCCTCTGTTTTTTTATCCAACCATATTTTTTCTATAATTTTCATTCTTTTGGTTCATCAATTAAAACACACACACCCAATGCATCCTGTTCCATTCCATACTCCAGTTTAGATTCTAATCAATTAAACAATTGATAAAAACCTAAAAACATACCAAATCTATCCCTTATTATTCATTCCATTCATTATTCAAAAATCCATGATTAATATTGGGTTTTGGTCAGGCACAGTCCTACCTAGAAATATCAAATCATGACCCCATGGTCAAAAAATGTCTAAAATGAAAATGAAAGGGTGTAATGAAAAACAAATATTTGAAACAATGGTTGGTCAGTCATTCATGGAAAAAAACACAAATAATGATATATTGGGTGAGAAAAAAAAATTAATTTGATTTCTATATGGGTGCATGAAATGTCTGGAAATTGGCACTAATAAAAGAAAGGGATGATCAATCTCAATTATTTTAATTAATATGGGAATAATCCACAAATTGAGGTGTCCTAAATAGTCATCGTCGGAATAAAATTTTTGAGTGAGAGGGGGAAGAATTTGATGAACAAAAATAAAATGGTTATGTGGATAAACTTATAAATATCTCCATAAAGATATATTTTTTCATGTAATCAGAATTAGTTTATTTATTTAGATAAATTAAATTAACAATTTATTTAACCAATCACACTTGTCAATGACCTCTTTTATCTGAACGCCCCATGCTGACCTATTTTTGGCCATTCCTATGGTAGAAATCAGGTTCCTAAATCAATCGTGGTCTCATATTTTTTGATCTGAGAATCTATTTAAGAGATATCTCACTATTTTTAGTAATCCATTTTCACTCAATATAAAATATATTTATTATTTTTATAAAAAAAACTTGGCACACTATACCTCCGAATCTCAAATTGTCTTAGTATTTGGCACTGAAAATATATTTATAAAAATAAAATTGTCTTACAAGAAAAAAATATTGTCTATAAAACATGGAAAATGTTTATATATTATATATATCTTGAATTATATCACATTATGATGCTTATATCCTTCCATGATTAAAGTACCCTTGACATGAAATTTAAATATTGATTTATTATTGGTGGCCTTGAATGTTATGTTCTGGGATTATTTTTAATCTAAATTAACAACACACTATAATAAATACTACCACTATATTATGAAACCTGTATATAAATAATAACTAGAGAAAGAACAAATATATCATGTTGTGATTATATTTTCCACATAATTATTGATGAAATATCAAGAATTACAATATAATTATTACATTGGAATTGTGTAACCATTTTTTAGATATGGGATTAACTTTATGAATGGTAATGGAATTCTATGATAGTTATTTTCAAGAATATGATCAAATAATTGGGATTGAATCAGTGATAGTTCAAGGTAACTAATTTCACATATTTGAATTTGAAATTCAAATCCCATGATTAAAAATCGAGGAAGATGGATAGAAAAATGGAAGAATAAATGGTAATGAAATAATTGATACCATTGAATAAAAAATTGATTTATAATAAAAACGATTGGTCAATATTTTTTATCAATGAAGATATAAGGTGGTTAAAAATATGAACTTTATTGAATATTTTATTTAATAGGGTTATGATATTGCTAATTTACAT
The DNA here is from genome assembly GCA_963277665.1 of Viscum album. Taxonomy (NCBI): domain Eukaryota; kingdom Viridiplantae; phylum Streptophyta; class Magnoliopsida; order Santalales; family Viscaceae; genus Viscum; species Viscum album. The sequence continues at coordinate 2,009,816,367 of OY728127.1, read as the reverse complement.
TATATTGATGATTTGATTTATAGAACATTAGTGATACAATGGGTTTTGATGTAACCAAGGTTGTTCATTGATAATAATGGAGTTTGGTGGTTTTTTTTTCTTATTTTCACATGTATGACTAGGGTGTTTGGAAGAAATGTATTCATATGATTTAGGATGAATGATGTATTGAAGGTTGTATAGTTTCCCTGTGTTTACCAAATTTTTGGGCCTCAAAATCAATAATGTTTTCATAATATTGAACAGCATGATAAACGGTGAATTAAATTGGAAAAGTAAGGAAATTGTGTAGCCCAGGACATGGACCTTGTACCATGTATGGGAACGGTTCATGGAACACATATAAAACAATAGAAAATGTATGGGGATCATATCGTGGAACTGAAATCAGTGCATGGAAAAGGAATGATTATGGAGGCTTGTGGTATGTGGAAATCAAGAGGTTTTGGGGATAGATGTAGTTTTTGGGAAATGAGTTGTTCATATTGAACTATGTACCAAAATAAAATTTGTTAATTCATGGATTAGCATAATTTTTGGATCCATTATTGCCTATATAAGGAGCAATAATTTCCTTCGTGAGGGTGTTGTATTGGAGATTAAAATTCAAGGATGAAATCTTATGAATTTCTAAGTGGTTCATTGGGGAGAAAACTGTACATAGAGAAAAAATCCACATAAGGAAAAACAATCCTTGAAATAGTCTGTGGCTCATAGAGGAATCTCTTAAAGTACGCAGTAGATCTAGGTAGTAAGTGGAGAAAGTAGGGTTGTATGCATAGTAGAGTCAGAACATGTACTAGGGGCAGTTTTTCGATGGTGTTTGGAATAGGCAGTATATGGACTTAGTTCATATATTTTGTACATGGATGTGTTAAAAAAGAGTAGTTTATATAGGTGTAAAAAAAAAGGATTGAAGAGAGGTGATTTTTGAACCATACATGGAACACAGTATATGGAGGAGGTAAGGTGTTACAAAAAACAATCAGGGGGGCCTATAAAGTGACCAAAACCGTTTTTGAAAGTATTTTTCATAATCAGGAAAATTGATATACATGTATGGAAGAAAATAGGACTTTGAAAGATAATTCTTTTATAGTTTTTTCCATATTTAATTCTAAAACATTTGGTGAGACCATCAAGTCAATAAACTGTGTGAAAATTCTTCCAACGTGGTGAGGAAGGTGAATTTAGTGGAAGTAATTTTAGGGATACAGTGTTATATCCCTAAAACCTTATAAAGGTAGTTAAACTTTCACAGAGTGACTATGCATAACTCTTTTAAACTAAAAAATATGAATATTAGTGGTTTTGGTTTTGAAAGACACACTATTAGCATATGCTCCTTGGACAAAACCCTTAGTGGAGAACCATGTAAAATTATTGTGTCATTCCTTTTCAAGTGACTATTTGTTTTATACACATCCCCTTATAATAAGATTAATAGGTTCATACCAATATGGGAATAGGGTCTAATAGATTATAAAAAAAATTGACACCCCAATTCACACCTCCCCTCTAAGGGTGTTCTGGAGTCCATCATGTTGTATCTAATCTAGTTTTGAAAATGTGATCGTAGCCATTCATTATTTATACCAAAAATCATGGATTTGGCCCTAACCATCATTCGATTCACTCTCGTGCCCAATATTTCACCTCTATCATGTTTTCCAAATGTCAGATCCATAATTTCATATTGTTTCACCATGAATCGATGGTGGAAATATCAAATTGTCATAATGCATTCAACTATAGGGTAGAATGAAGAATTTGTAACGAAGAATGCATAAATTTTGTGAGAAAACAAAATCAAATAAAGAGGGATGAACCTTGATTGATATTCATGTTTTAATTGGTTTATCATAGTTATAATATTTAATGAATCAATCACTAGTTTTAATTAGAAATATTTTATCATCCCAATAAACTCATTGAATAATCATATACATCAAATACAGTCGATCCATGTGATAATCTATTCATGTATTAGTCACTATTCATTATTAGAATAAATAATTGGAAATAAAAAAATTTAATTCATCCTATATTGATATTTATTATTCCCTAATGAATAACGTTCACTACATCAATATCTTCGGAAAGATTTTCCATGATTTGAGTGCTCTAATATTTTATTTGAGATCTCTTAATTCATCAAGAAGATTCACCAGAGGTTCCTTCCCAGCATCTCCATATAATTTTAGGGTCATGAGGTTATTCCTAGATCACTTAAATTGGGATACATTTAAAGATATAATAACTAGTTCATTGTGTCAACAAAATAAATTAAATTTTCATAATTTATTATATTCATTTAGGCACCTATGGTGACTTTCCAAAATCTACAAATGATAAATAATGTATGGTCGCACCAAGGGTTAATCCACTATTCTAAAAAAAATGTCTCCCTAATATTTATGATCTAACCAACCATTTAGAAGGTATTACAAATTTCCATGAAAACCATCACATGTGCTATTTAATATTTCAGTATTTTCAATAATTTGTTCTGAGAACATCAGGCCTCAGAATTACACGTATGCTCAGGGTCTGGTATCAAAATTAATCCATATAATGTTAAAAAATAATACATTAGAAAAAATATAGGATATTTTGTTCTCCCTAAAATTGGGATTTATGCCCTTGAAAAGCCAAAACCATAGCCAATCATTAAGATGAGGGTACATAATGTGAATTTCATCCTCTTGCACTGAAGTTCTCCTCAGGTGATTATCATGATACCAACAGACACACACCAATGGAATAAATAATCTACGATTGAACCCCTCCTTCCAGTCCTTAATCTCTACTAGGAACTAAGCTAAAGACTCTCCATCATTTATTCACAAAACTCCCCATTCGATTATGTTCAATGGGTCAAGCATGTTCCTCCTCACATACGACACATAGAAGATTTAATGTACCTAGTCTATCTATGCGGGTTGAGCTAGGTGGTATTCCACCTCACAAACTATAGGTAGTATCCAAAAAGGGTTGATGAACCTTGACGATATCTTTTCTCCCAGGATAAATATATGTAATCCACATCAAGGTAAAACCCGTAAAAACCCATGTTCTCCTTACTTAAACTAAATAGTCCTTTATCAACTGTCAGCATAAGACTTATGATGACTCGGTGGAGTCTTCATCCAATCCAAGATGATCTCCACCTTCTCTAATGATTCTTGTACCAATTCTAGGCAGGTGACTATCGACTCTACTATGTTATTCCGCCAAATAGGTGAAATACATGTTCTCCCATACAAAGCCTCTAATTTTTTCATACTAATTGAGGAATGAGATATGTTTTATACACAAAATCAAGCAGTTTTTTGAAATCCTCACAACTATGGACAAAGTCTAACATGCATGCTCGCAGCATGTCCTCCAAAACCTGAATGTTTTGTTTATCTGGTGGTTAATTTGTGGTTGAAACACTATCTTCAAGAATAATTGTTTCCCCAATTCCTCAGGTAATCCCATCCACATTGGGGATGTAAATTGAGCATCATGATTAGAAACATTCATCAATGGAACTTTATTGAGTCAAAATATATCATGTACATATAGGAATCCCATGCTCTCTACTGAAATATACACGCAGATAGCTTGGATGTTTGATGACTTGGTGAGTTAGTCAATATCACAAAGATTTAATCGTGTATCATGGATGTATGTGGTAATAATATCACAATGTACCTGGATATCCTATCCCACTTCTATTAAAGATCCTCATGGGGTTGAGCTAAACCCTCTAGAACATGGTGCTCAGAATTCACTTGATTATGAGTAGTGAATCGAGAGAGAAACACTGAAACTCATTTCATTATCCCCAACCACCAAAAATGACATTGGAGTACTTGGTACCTATTTTCCAGGGCTAGATATACTCCAACATAAGATGTATAAAACTACCACAGAACCACCTCCTGTAAAATCACTAGTACCATGGTGCATCCTAAGAAAATAATGACAAGATCCCCACCATTTTAAAATCCTTCTGGATCATGCCCACTAGATATCTGACCATGTAGGGTCTCACAATCAATATTTGAATGTTGTGCATACCTAACTCACTGTATGAGTTTAGGGGTTAAAAACATCGACATGAGGTAATATACGATGTATCCATCCATACATGATAACTATAATGTGGCCAACAACTAAGATTCCTCATTCAGTAACTGTGAACAATATATCCTACAAATATTATTTTCTACCACGTCCCCCTACCTAGGAATATATTATATTTTGAAGTCATAGTCTTGGGTGAACTACATACATCACCTTTGTATCAAATTTAGATCATTATGAAAGAATATATACTTGAGTCTTTTGTGATTGGAGGAGATGATAAACCACTCACTCATCAGGTATTGTATCCACATATTAAAATAGTGTACTACCTCTGCTAACTTAGGATCAAGGGTTGAATATTTCTAATCATGTGATCTAATCTGGCGTGAACAATATACAATCAATTCTTTCCTCTTAATTAGGAAAAAACTATTCCAATTTCCATATGCATCACAAAAAACACATACTAGTCATGCTCCTATAACAATATCAAGATCATAGAAGATTTCAAACACTGCCCCAATTACTAAAAAGCATGCTGGAACATTTTTGACCATGTAAAAGGATACGATCTTAGATTCAAAGCTATCATCAGTTTTGATATCCTGTAAAAGTCATGTATGAATCTATAATAATATACTGTCAACACAACGAAACATCCCACCTCTGACGTGCTCTTCGTTGGCTCCCATGAAAACACCTTCTTCAACTTCAATATGACGTATGGCACTCCCTCCACTGATATAACATGTCCTATAAAGTGGACTGCTAAAATACAGAACTGCAACTTCTGGAAATTTCCATAAATCTAGTGCTATATAAATACAATGGAAACTATCCTTATGTGTCTTGTGTGATCCTCCTCATATTCAAAGTACTAAAGGATATTGTCCATGATGAATACCTCAAACCCATCTATGTAATGCAAAAATATATGGTATAAGATTCCCCTAAAAACTAATAGGGAATTTGACAATCCAAATGGATTCTACAAGTACTAATAGTGACTATAACAACATCTGATAGTGATCTTCAGTATATTCTCATCCCATACTCGTAGCTAGTGATAGCCAAATAGGAGTTTAACCTTCGAGAACAATTGTTCCCTTCACAACAGATCAAAGAGATCATAGATGATTGGTAGGGGATACTTATTATTCACATCTTTCTAATTCATGCGGTAGAATTCAACAAACAACACCATGCCCTCGTCGTCATTTTTGAAAAAAAACTGGGGCTTCCTAAGTTGAAACACTGGGTCTCACATATTTTTTCCTCTATATTTCATCCAACTATACACTAACATCCTTATGATATATGGGATCTGTATAATATGATAGTTTAGATATCAATTTCATCCTACGGTTAAAATCGAGGATGAAGTCTTTCTCTTGATGGGGATGTAATCCTAAAACTTCTTCAGGAAAGACTTCCTCATACTCTTCCACCATTATAGGAAACTCCAAACTCATAAAATCCAGGGGACCTATGGTTAGTCTCACAAACTGATGAGTAATTGGCTTCACCCTCTAATGCATGAGCCCATCATGTACTGCCTGGGTTCCTTTTCTTCAGCAAAGGAAAACCTTGTTCCCTCATTGCAGACACACCGCACCCTTCACCTATAATATTCAATCTGGGCATGGACTGTAGATAACCAATCCATACCAAGAATGATTTCATAAGGCATCTTTTTCTATAAAAAGACGTTCCAACTGGAATTTTTACCTCCAAGGGTCAGGTGACACTATTGGCATATTTGTGTGATCATTGAGTCTCCTCCAGTAGATGTCTCCTTGCATAAGGATTGAATCAACAATTAAAACGCAGCTCTATGTCTTGTATAAGATATGTGGTGATAATGGAATGACTTGAACATGTGTATATCAGTATGGAAACTAATGCAAAAAATAAAAAGATGATACCATAAATCATTCCTAGATCCATTGGGTCATAAGTATCGACATCCTGTAACTGTCCTCACCTCTGTCCTCCAGATCCATGTGCCTGACATAGACCACCTAGGGGTGGTGGTGGAAATAATTCCAAATTTTGACAACCTCCTACTTATCTCCCATATCATATTCGACATCCACCACTATATGTATTTACCTAATCAAGACAATATCTCTACCTCATGGGTCCATCCACAGTCTCTCCATCGGTAGTATGGCAGTTTGGGGAACCTTGAGAAGGGTGTCCCATACCATCACATTAGTACCCCCTCCTCCCTCTAGGATTACTAGACCCACCCTGTGAGCCATAAATTATAGATACCATACCTTGGGAAATTCTGAAACGAATCCCACATCAAGGTACCTGATACTGATGTCAACTTCATACTGCGCTGGTCAATGCTCCTACATTCCAATTATTGGCCATCATCGGTTGTATCTGCTCTACCAAGAATCCATCAACAGAAATATCCCACTCAAGTAACCCATCATAAAAAGAATTAATAGTGGGATAACAGTGGATTAGATATAACTATGTAAACCTCTCTCAATGTTCTAATCCTAGAAGAACTGATTTTAATGAAAATTCATCCAGTACCAGGAATGGTTCATAATCCCCGATGAATAATCATCTACATTCATGCTACGCTAATGGAAAACAATCTCCTGAATATTCACATACCTAATCATAACTGGTGATAAAACCTCTCTAAATAGTCACCCAAACTCATTATGTGAATGATTCACCTCATCATATGTTAGATAACCTAACTCCACCATCGACCTATTGAAATGTGTATAAGGCCCACTGCCAAGACCACCATCTGATTTACTGGTGTCCTCACCAGATAGAAAACATAGATCACTACCTCAATCTTGTCCTCACCTGCATGTGTGTTTATCATTACTCAAAACATGATTGGTCTTTTCCAATTAATCTTCATAAGTTTTCTCATCCTACACTGCTCATCAACTGGTACTGCGGGTATCGTATTACACCCTTTATGTGGTGGTATGGCTGGTGCACCACATGGAGGTAACATCAGGGGAACTGGTCCCTGTATCGAATCCTTATCACTGAGGTGGTAATCATCATGATCAAGATATGGAATCCTACTTGGTATGTGTTATATTGGAATCCTATAAATAAACAATATATACCATGGTCAATGAGTATATCTAGAGATCATACTCAATAATTAAGTAGAAACCACAACCCATTCCAATCTGATGCATGTTCCATTATTTTCCCTATAAACAGTGTTCTCATGTACTGAGTCAAAATTAAGGTTATCCAAGTCCTGGTGTATGGATATATCAGTCGCTAAACCAATAATGGAGTCCCTAACCTAAAATTTAAACATGAAATAGTAAAATAATTCCCCAAATCAGTCTCACAGACTCCCAATCCTAAAGTAGAACTGACCTCCTATAATGAAAATCTCTCACAAAGAATCCATCTTGGTCCTATAACATTACTCCCCATGCCTGCCTACAATAGGAAAAGGGCTTGTGACTATCATTGAGTAGGAATATCACTAACATGGGGTGAATTTACAATTTAACTGTATGCACACACACATATCCAATCCAATAGAATTCAAAAAATATGAAAACTACTATGTAACCAAGTCTGGAATCAACTAAATCCCCCAACCAGAGTATGATAAAAAATTAATGTAATGTAAAAAGGTCCAAATACAAGACCGCTACAAAGAGTCTATAACACATGTCAAACATGAATGTTAATGTATTGGACCAGATATAAGAAAGCCACAGGAACAAACCACAGTCTGTTCAGTCTCCCTATGAACCATCTTGTACTAGTCTACCTCAGACTCCATCAAATTTTATATCATATACACAAGAAATGAAATGTTCAAGGAAGTGTCATACATGGGAGTGTATAACAACACTTATAAAGACATCCCAAAACCACAATGAAATAACAAAAGGAAAGTAAAATTACCTCTACCCAAGTATATGTCTACAACACAAACAGTAAGAATAGCCATATACTCACAAACCAAGACACACAATAAATAGGTAAGTCATAACCAATATATAACAACTACATGAATTTTACTTAAAGATTCCATAATGCACTAATCCTGGAGAACACACTCTTCTGTTTGATAGCACTTGATACATTATTCTGTGAGGTACTTCTCATCAAGTACTATCATCATAATGATACACTGGAAGATATGAAGAAAATATGATACTACATATGAGGATCACAGCTAGGTACATTTGGTGATACCAAAAACTCAATCTAGAATAACCAAATAATTTTAGGATCAGCTCCCATGTATTGTTAGTCATGCCGATACAAAAAAAACACCAACCAGTGAATGAATAATGAACAAAGGATCATACTCTAGGCCTCTCAGGGGGGTTCCCACAACTATATCCACGATGTCCTATTGAAAGGGTCATAGTCCTTGGATTAGGGAATGATTTCAACCATCTTTTATGAAAAACATAAAGTGAACAAACCATAATGAAATATTTTTGAAATAAAGAGTAAAGGATAATCACGATATGTAAGAAGGGGTACAAGGCATGTAGTAGGGTCACACATTGTGTCCCTTGACCCTAGACACTGACCGTGTACAAATTCCATTGGCATTTAAACCATGTCGTGTTGATGATGGATTCCTATTTCATAGTAAACACCACACGTCCTGTCCTTTCACCCAGAGTCTACCTATGTACTCCAGTCATGTTCCAGTACACATTGTCCACATGTGTATCCCTTCCGGTGTACTAGTAAATCAGGTGGCCCATTTACATGGTCTAGGCCATCCCATGGGGGAGTATTTATTGTTCAGGGAACCCATGTACCCCAACCAATGTCCATGTACATACCATGTACAGTCTAAGTCATCCAATTGGGGACTACACACCATGTAGTCATAGGATACATGTGAGGTGTATCAGTTTTTCTAGAAACATGATTTCATTATCCACTCATGTCATCAATCTCTTGGGGTATATTTTGGTGATCTTTTCACCTCAATACTGTATATCCAAGCTCATCTGGTCACCCTAAAACTGAATCTATGGGATTGATACCTTAAATTTTCTTGGAAAACACGATCGTTGTCATTATTAATTTCCATAGATGAATGTGGATTCGTAACCCACCGACATTTGATTGGTTATTGTGCCCACCATCGCACCTCCATTGATTTTTCACAATTCAAAATATATGGTTTTAGATCATTTGACCAAGAATTGTACGTGCAATATTGATTGTTTACAAGGGTTTCAATAATGTTGAATAATGATGAATGCGTAAAGAAGAATACCAGAATTGGTGGAGAAAAGCCCAATAAAATATAGATTGATAATCCTAGATCGATGTTCCTCTTGATCATGGTTTATCACCATTAAAATAAAAAATGATTCAATCAATAGTTATAATCCTAAATATTTAATCATCCCGATAAAACCATAGAATAGTCTCATCCTGCAAATACGGTCGAACCCTCATCTAATATGTTCATGGATTAGTCTGTGCTCATCATAAGAATCAAGAACATGAAAGAAAATAAAAAATAATGCGTCCAAAATTGATTCATATCATTCGATTATGAATAAAGTTTTTAATTTCATTTTCATTAGATAGATATTCTATGATTGGTGTTTGCTGATATTTGATCCAATATCTCATCATTTGTCGGGAGGATTTTCCATAGGATCCTTTACAGCATCTCCAATGAATTCCAGGGTTATGAGGCTATCCCAAGATCTATGACATTGGAATATTTTTAAATAGAAAATTGTTTTTTCAAAATAAACATAATAAATTCATTTTCTTAATTAATTTTATTTATTAAAGCACTCATGGGAACATTCCACAATCGACTTGTGAAACCAATGCTAGGTCCCACATAGAGTAAAACAACTATTCTAAACATCATGGTTCCCTTGGATTTTGGATTCACGAACTTGTTCAAAAGGTACTTTATCTTTTAGGAAAATAATATGTGATTGGTATTTATAATTGTAACAATTTTGAAACAATTTTTTCAGGAACACCAATCCTCAGAATCACACGTCGTATCAGCACCTGGTCACGAAATTAATTCATATTATTTTTAAAAATAATACACAAAAAATGAGGACATTAAACCTAATATATCTTATCTAATCTCCTTAGTACCATTAATCAATGATAAAACGTTTAGAGTGACTCTTATAAATCATTTTGTGAAATTTTATTTACCATATTGAGTTCAAACTACTATCTAAATGTAAAGTATTACATATTGGACTACACTTTATTATATATTATTATATTTTTTATGAATATTCCATATCAAGTAGCATAATTTTATTTATCAAAGGGTTACCCTATACTTTTCCAATTTGGTAGTTTTAACACAGAATACAATAAATTTTTTTAAATCAACTCAAAGCATTTTCAAACCTACTCCGAGAATCCCCATTAAGTCAAATGAAACTAAAACCAATTCTCAGAGACTTATAATGATCTATATTAATCTTTGAAAATAAATAAAACAAAATTAAAAAATCCTTGGGTTATTAAATTATTTTTACCTATATTATAAATTAATTATCATATTAACCATATATTTATTAGTTATATAATTTGACAAGATTTTTTATTTGCATATTAATAATAGCCTTAATATTTATTCTAATAAAAAATGATATTGTTGAATCCGCCATTGAAAATACATAAATAATACGAATGATAATTCTTTTATAAGATGATTCTTATAGATGGGATTTAATATATTTTTCAAATTTATTTAATTCAAGTAGATTTGAATAAAATCAATGTATTTTAAATACTGTTAAATAAAATTTAACAAAATAAAAAATAAAAAATTATAAAAACTGAAATCTTAAAAGCATTTAATATTTTTAACACTCCATCTATATGAGTAATACCATGTAACTATTTCAAATAATTTCTACCGATAATGATAAATTTATTAAACCTAGATTCATTCAAAATTTGATATCCAAAATAGATTACGTATTCCAATATCACGAATAAAAATTCAAATATAAATTTAGTGACATGTTTTTCAACCATGAGAATATAAGATATCACATCTCCACCCATAAAATTATTCAATGGAAATCCAAAACTACAAATAATATTTTCTATAAAAATAAGAAAAAATAATAATAAAATAGTTTAATAGATAATTAAATCAAAAATATTATAAAAATTTAAAATTTTTTGCCGATAATGTTGATACTAACAATTATGAACAATAAGCATCATATTTTAATTAATAACTATAATATTTTTTAATATTTATATAATTTTAATATTTAATTGTAAATATTTTATATAATAGTTATCATTAAAATAATTAATAAATATAATATTAAATTATAGTTTCCTATTAATATTATAATGAAATGTTTTTCCAACTCATTTCCCATGTTATTTTATATTATTATCAAATGTGGTAGTAGTAGTAAATAATTAAACTTCTAATTATGAACAAATTTATTTATTATTTTATGTTATTATAAAAAATTAATTACTATTTATATTATTATAAATTTAATTATTATTAACTATTATAAAATTTTTAATGAAATTAAATAATAATAATAATTACTATTGAAATTATTATTTAAATAAAATAAATATTTTTATTGTTATTTAATATATATATATATATATATATATATTATCAGTGTTTGGAGATGGAGGTTTTAAAATTGATCCCCAAAAAATCAAGAAATCAAAGAAGGTACTCTTTTTTAATGAGGAATATTGAAACTAGGTCCACTGATCTTATTACAAAATATATGGATTTATTTCATATCACATGTGAATAGGAATGGGTAATGGATTAAATTTTAATTTGTTTTTATTAGCCCAACAATAATGACTGTTATAATTAAGTTATTCTTTCTTAAAACAATTGAATGTATATTCTATATGGTTTACAACCATTATCACTTGCTGGTTAAATATTGTGGAGTTACTTGGAAGGGATTATTAGTGTTTTTATTACATTTCAAAATATTGTATATTTTATGATATGATGATCGATGATCAAAGTAAAATAAACTATGATACACGATAATTTTATACTGCTTTGAATCACAATGGATCCATGCATGAGTTGAATAATATATAAGATTTGTTTATGATTGTTGTAAATGGTGGTACAATGATATATTAGAGTTATTAAATATTGATGCTGGTTATAAATGGAAGATCATGGGATGTAGATAAATTTTTTTATGTTATCTAGTCTAAAACATTATGATGATAATTGTTTGATGAATTCTGATTAAGCTATATTTTTTTATTTCATTTTCTGGTGATATAAATTTTTATGAATTGGTAAATAATGATTTATTTTGAGATAACGGGACATTGTAATTTATAATTTCTTTCACCATTTACTAAATACATTTATTCACTTTTTATTATGTGGATATGGGTTTTGTATTTCAACGATCATTTCAAAGTATAGTTAAAATATTAATATAGTATAATTTTTATTGTATAATGATAATTTTATTTTTAAAAAATATTACTAGTGGTCTTCATACAAATATAATTGAATAAAAAATTATTCAATATTGAAAATAAAAATATTTTTAACATTTAACAATAAATATTAATATTAATATAAATTTATTTATTACTATATATAAAACATTAAAAAAGAATATGATTTTATTATTAATAATTTTAATTTTAATTTAATAATAATTATTATATATGATTATAATACCTTAGTAATTTTAACATATTAATATATAATAATTACATTAACTAGTAATTTCATCATCAACGTCACTGTTAATATATTAATATCATGTGAGATATTAACTTATCACTGGAGGAGACACCAAATGGTAATCAACAGATAGAATCCAAATATGATTACCATCATTCATTTTCTAAGGGTAATTTTAAGAAAAATCCCATTAAATGTAAATTCATTATATTATGGTTTTAAAATAAATTTAATTTTAATCTAAGATGAGGAAATTACATCACAGCTATTATTTATATACTATGTTCTTGATGAATGTAGTTTTATTTTATACATACGAACTTTTATTTTTAATTATTAGACTATCTTATATATTTCCATCATCAATGAATTTTTGAATCATATCATTTGATTCAATTTAATTTTTCAAATTCAAATTGAGGCCCGAAAGTTTATTAAATTGATTGATTAGAAATTTGTCATAAAACAACTACTATCATATTTTTCATGATTTTTTTTCTTATTTTGGTTGATATTTAATAATGGTGTAAAAATAGTCTCCACATTTCTATTTAGAGAAAAAAGGTAAATATTTTTTTGTTTTTATTTTTTATTGGATTAAAAATAAATTTATTCAAACAAATTTTTTATACTCAATTGTTTATTTCATAGTGTACACTACATTAGACAATCAATTTCATACATGGATATTATATCATTTTATATGAATATACATTTCATTACAAAAATCCAAACATGAGTACTATAATAGTATTATTCATTTTCAACCAAGGAACAATGTATTTTAATTTGTTGAATAACCCACAATTTTTCCCACAATAATATTTCCATTTTAAAACACTTCATAGACATACCCTATATAAACACATTATTTATACATAGAGGGGAAGAAACATAATAAATGTTGATCTCAACCCATCATATGACAACATAACATATGTATGAAGGTAGGTGATAATGAATATAATATACGAAGTTTGTACCCAACCTATCATAGATCATAAAAATGTGTCATAACATAAATATTGTTATTTCATAATACATTAATCATAAGAGTTTGGAAGAACATGTGCTATGAGAGCATACCATTTGGATAAGACATGTATTTGAGGCATACACATAATTATATAAAATCTTATGTGAAAGATAACAACATAGACATTCATAACATGTTATGTTTTGGATAACCAACAATTTACCAACATTTGACATAATCTAACCACCCATGTATACTGCATTTTTATGTCTAAAAATATAGGACAAGATGCACCACCATCCCCAGTGGAACCAACTTCCCCATAGTGGAATGATTTCACTCACCAAACCATCATGATAGTCATGTTTCACTCCCAATAATATCATAGTAGAAGAAGACACATAATGAACTCATTTCACTCCCTATTCAAGTATTATCTATCTGAAGCAATATAAATCATTACCTAATGAATTTTAAGGAGATATTTCTTCCTCTAATATTTTTTTATAACCCCACCTTCCTTGGTTATATCATAACCACCATACTTAGTTATAATATATCCACCGTATTATAATTAAAATAATATATATGTGTGTCACAAGATCCTAAAAATTTCATCATATCAGAACCCATGAACTTAAATGGATTTCATTAAAATTTCATCATAGAATAAATTTTTTAAAATTTATATTTTTCTTAATATTTTCATTATTTTATCCAAGCATAACCGTTAGAAAAAGGAAAAGGGTTTCATAAGAATTTTTTCATGGTGCAATCTATTGAAGTGAAATGGGTTTCATAAAAATATATTCATCATAAATATAATCTACTAAAAGAAATAATAAGAATTTTATATGTGGATCCTATTCCAATTAAATAATAAATAACCTCAAATAATTTCATTATACATCGGAAATAATTTGTAAATACTACTTGGTACGTTTCACTGAAGAAAATTATATTTCAGTAAAAATAAATTATTAAATCATAAAAAAATATTTTATATCACTTTATTCAATTTTTTTAAACACTATAAATTAATCAAATAAAAATTATTTAAATCATTTCATGAGGAAAATATGAATTTGTCCTTGAATTTTGTTTCTACAACATAAAAATGATTAAAAATCTATTTCATATTGAAATAATTTATTTAAAATAAAAAAATATCCAAAAAATTAAGCGAATAATTTTATTTTTGAATAAAATTAATAACTTATAATGAATTATTGGCATCATTTATTATTCATCATATCTTGTAACATATTTTATAACATTTGTTTTAAAAACAATGATTCTTCTCACATTATTTTTAAAATCCAAAAATATATTTTTTAGAAAATCACATGAATATTAATTTTTCTAATTTTTTTTGTTAAGAGTAAAAAATGGGTAAACTTTTATTTTAAACATATTAAGAAAATAATAAAACATTTTTTTAGTAATTTATAGAAACATTGTTCTCGGATAAAATAGATTTCTGACCGAGGAGTGAAATATTATCAGATTTCAATAAAAACATATTATCAATTACTTTAAGAACTAATTAATGGTAAAATATAAATAATACATGAATATATCATGATTAACTTGATTATAATAAAATTCATGAGTTTCTTATGATATGGGTCATAATATTTTATCATTTAAAGAAAAATTAATAAGCAATCTTGATAAATGTTGATATTGTAACATAATCTAATTACAACATTAGTTAAAATGGAATATATTCCTAAAATTTGAATTAAATAAAATTTTCATATGATCAATAATTTAATTACATTACATTTAAATGGATTTTTATATACACATCATAAAATAATATATGTTCATAACATAATATTCCTCTCAAAGATGGGAAATTGAGAATAAATCTTGTACCCATTTGGTAAAAATTTTATTGTAAACCCCATGAAATGGATATCATCAAATAGAAATTCAAAAATTATAATATTATTAATAATAATCAAAATACAGAATCATGGGAATTATATACACACCAAAAAATAAACATTTGGTGAAAATGGCTTGTGTTTCATATAATATAAACGTGGGCTAGATATCCCTTACCTTACGTATTGAGATTCATTGTAAACATAAAAAACAAATTTATAATAAATATAATAATAATATACTTAAATCTTAAAATATATTTAAATATGTAATATCATATATTATTCTGTTAGGGCATTTTATTACCAATTTATTAACAATTCCATGTTAAGGATACGTTTCTGGTAATAAAAGCATTGTTATTCATATATGTTTTGATTTCATTTATTTTTTTCCTATTAATTATATAATTGTTCCATAATATGAATAATTTAAACCATTATGTTAACATAATATATTTTCACTAAATATTTATTTATATTAGTCTGTAAAATTTAGATATATAAAATTTAATACATTGTTCGTGTAGATGGTATGTCATACGTAATCCTGAACATTGATTCTATTTTCTTATTAGATTGAATGAAATAAATGTAAATAAAATTTTATCATCAAAAAATGATTTTTATTTCAAATTAATTACATATTATAATTATCGACATCCCATTTACATTCCTTGTAAATCATGAATGAATCATAATGCTTCATGAGCCAGAAGTTCTCCATGCACAAGAATGACATTCTTGTATTCCTGCATAATTGAGAGTATGATGGTATGTGTTACATTATAATTATATAATAATAATAACATATTAATTTTATTTTATAAAATTATTTTTCTAAAACTTTCAAAAATTAAGTTTACTATAATATCATAAAAAAGTGAAGATGTTTTTTAGAAAAATATATTTTTTAGCATAAAACTGGATTTATATTTATTTCTTGTCATGAAAATATATATGATTAATTATAAATAAGTTATTTAATAGAAAATATATAAATTTAATTAAAATAATTAATATAAATTTATTCAAATAATTTATCGTTATAATAAACTTGGGCACATCAAAAAAATTTAAGGAAAATATTTCTATTTAATTTCAAAAGTATATTATATTCATTTATAATTAATTTGTCACCAATGAATTCACTTTATATACAATTTTAAATGATATTTTCATAATTATTTTACCATTATTCATAACCACCATTCCAACATCTATATGATAAATATCATATTAAATAATAAAAATTTAATAATACGTCACATTTAATTTAAACTCAGTTTTGCATATATTGAAACCCATGATCAGCGTTTCATGTAACAATATCCAAACTCATTTTTTCATATTACTCATTATAAACATAGTGGTATGGGTAACTTAAAATATAAAAAATATAAATCTAATTTGAAAAATAATCATAAAATCCTCTAGTGTCCCATTCAGCCCCCCTTTAAATGAATTTCTCCCTCGAAAATCATTTAGTCATCAAAGGATTAATATTTTAATATTCCATTATATAAATTAACATAATAAAAATTAATAATAATAATTCCTTTAAATTGTGGAAATTTAAAATATAATGGTCCTATAATGTATGTCATTACATGGTTTTCAAATAGGAGAACGTAGGTGGGTAGTGAATACTTGGACATGGATGAAAAACCTAAATAATTATACAGTGTGATAAAGATCCCAAATAAAATGAGCGTGGGTGATCCAAAGAAGGTATGTTCCATAATATCCTTGAACAAAGAGGCATGAAAAAGGAAATTGATATCATAAAAAATGTTTATAATATGACACCAATTTATTTCAAGATCCATTTCATAAATTTGAATAAATTTTTTGAGAATATATACTTTCTTGATTTCATTATATTTCATAAGATCTATATCACCCTTTGGTTATTCCTTGATCAATTCCCACTTCTTCTCATAATCAAATCAATAATGTTTAATTTGTTATTCTAGAAGCACTAATGTGTAATAATATCCATATATAGAATGAAAATTCATTCTCTATATCTTTAGTTATCTTAGAAAAATGGTGAGCACAAGTTACCCAATATGCATAAATCTTCATATGTAAAAAACAAAACATTAGTCTCTAAAATATCATTAAATGTTATAAGTAAACCATTTGCTAAATGTTTTACCTTATTTTTGACCTTCTAAATGACTATAACTAAACTTTTCAAATATGGAAAATACATTTCCAAAATTAATTTTCCCTTAATCATCCAAGTAACATAAAATATTTCTTTATTTCTATATACCAAACATGTTAATACCTTCATAATGTATTTTCTTGAAACCATATTTTCTTTATAACCTCAATAAAAACATGCATTGTTTCTCATTCTTTGACAAAAACCATATATTATTGATTAGATTTCATAGATCCAATAATGTTATAAACTTCATCAATGGTAACATAAACCAGTTTTTTTAAAAAAATTAATTTATTTGTTCTATGTTTATCAATACAAAATAATTTACACATCCATATCAAGCATCTATTTGTCCAAACGAAACTCTATTTTCTCATCATTGGGAAAATATTATGTGTTACCTTACCAAAATCAAAATATCACATTGGAATTGAATCACTCATCTATTCCATCAAAATCATTCAGCATATTGATTAAAATATATGATTAAAAACACAAACTAATCAATATATATATATATATATAATGACTCATATAACATAATCTCGAATTATAATACATGAATACTTCATTCAGCCCACTACATTCTCAAACCATTATCTAGGACTCACCTTCTTATTCCATAATATATATTTTCTATCACATTCCATTTGTAGTCTCTTTATCATCATCTATATAACCAGCAATCATACATCATTTGTCACGACCCGTCCTCGGGGCCCATGCCGTGACTACCCCAAGCCCGCCTTCCATAGGCCAGGGGCTGGCGACTAGCACCAAGGTGTAAATCCTGGAAAAAAGGGAAAGCATTTCCTTCGTACAGTAAACCACAAACACCACAGAGCAAGCAAGCAGAAGTAAACACTAAGTAAAAACTGAGTACAATATTAAGTGCGGAAAAGTAAGTGGGCCAGAATACAAACCCAAACTGAAAGTAAAGTACAACTCGAAAGGGGAAAACAACAACTGAAAGTAAATCCACAGCTTGAGCTGTCCACGGGAAGTCCCACATGAAGGGTGAGTAAAGATAGCCTCCATAGCTCCTCAGGTCTAGTCGTCCTCTCCGAGTACGTCTCGCCCAGTGGTCCACCTCCAGGTACCGTCCTGCTCTGCAAGCCTCCACCCCGATCAGCGATGTCCGTCGTCTGCAACCAACACAACGTAGTGCGGGCATATCCCATGCAGGGGTGAGTATAAGCTACTCAGTATGGACCCCAAGACCCCCGAAGGTCTCCCTGAATCCAAAAAGGATAAACCACAAAGGAAAGATACAATCACGAAGTAACATCCAATACTGCTTAGGTATATGCCCATACATATACCTAAGTCATGAATTCCAGTACGCTCCAACATCCTAGCTCAAGTACAACCCAGTCCACACAGGAAAGAAAAACGTAAATTCACACAGGATATCACAACACAATCCACATAGGAAAGCAAACAGGATTCAGCTCACACAGGTATACTTCTTCGTAAGATGATAGACATGATCAGATATATACACTGATTCATCTAAGCCATCAGACCCACAGAGGATCGATAGGTACTAACCCCCGCAATGACCCACAAAGGATCTGACCCACACATGATCGATAGGTAACTAACCCCCGCAAAGACCCACAAAGGACCAGACCCACACAGGATCTGTTGGAGATGGCTCACACAGAACTGCTGAGTGCTGACCCACACAAGATTGGACAAACATAGGATTGGTAGCACTGATCCACATAGGATCGCTGAGTGTTGTAGTCGTCGCCATCGAATCCACTGAGGATCTCTGCACAGTCGTCGTCGTCACAGTTTCATACGCAGCCAGCACTAGCGTTCCCGCACACAGCAAGTTCGTTCGGGAGGGTCCACTACACAAGCCGAGAGGCTGATCCATCAACTGACACATAGTCCTAAGTTGATTTATCCAAATGTTCTGTATCGTCAACAGGAACTCAACGTCGTAGAAGGCGCGTCAATCGGACGCCCAGTCTGAGAGTTATTGGCTTTTTCGTCCTAGGGGCCCGGTTGGTTTTTATGGAAAAACCAACCCGACCATACTCCACCTGCATCCAAACCTCGGGAGGAGTATTCCAAAAGATCTGTCTCACTTGGAGGAATCCAAAAAAGTCGACGGTACGTCAATCGGACGTCCATAGCTCAAGATATAAGTGTTTCTGTTCCGAGGGCCCGGTTGGTTTCGTGTACGAACCAACCCGGCCAAACACAAAGTACTCTGAAACCTTCAGTGCGATATACCAAAACAACCATCTCGATCCAAGGATCGCATCACAACTAACGGTGCGTTGTTCGGAGGTCTGTATCCCACGATATGGGCAAAAGACTGAAGAGGGTCCAAAAACGAGGGTTTCGGGCCCGGGCCGACCTGGCCCGCGACCCATTGGGTCGGCCCAGATGGGCGCAGTGACCCGGCACGCTGGCGCACGGCGCCAGCTCGCTCAGACGAATGGTCGGGCCATTTCTTTTGTAGGGGGGGCTGCCCCCCGCGTTATGTAACTGTGGCCCCCCTTAATAGGGGCCGCTAGCTGGCCGGCCGGGGGTTGAACCCCCGACTCCTCTCCTGCCCGGCCGGCCTGCCCCGGCCGGCTGGTTTCTGCCACCACGAGACCGGCGACGGCCGGTCCCCTCCCTGCTCTGACGCCAGCGGCCCGTTTCTGGTCGCCGGTCCTGCTCCGACGCCGGCGGACCATTTCCGGCCGTCGTTTCCCATGCTCCGCCCCGGCCCGGTACCGGCCGCGACCTTCATTCATCCGGTGCAGCGCGACGGCGCCGCACCCCTCCGCCGCAGCCCCTCTCCGGCTGCGTTGCTTTTGCGGTTCTCTGACGCGGCGCGATGGCGCCATGACATGGTTCAAATTCACGGCGCGGTGCGACGTCGCCGCGCATTTCATGTCACACGATCCAGCGCGGTGCGACGACACCGCGCTATCCCGGTTCCAACCACATTAGAAACAATAACATGGATAAGGGAGGAGGGTCGACCATGTTTGTGCGGTCCGGCCCCCTCTTGTTATTCGATAGCAATTGGTCGTATTTACACGAAGAACGACATGGTTGTATTGACGAAAAAAATAAATAAATAAACCCCTACCTCGAGCGTAGCTTGAACAGAGGTTCGTCGAACGAGGATTCGTCGCGGAAAAAGACGTTGCTGAAGGAAACGTCACGGAAGAACCGTCGCGGTATACGGCATCGCGTAGTCGGTCTCCGAGGACTCGGCGTTCTTCGACGGAGTTCGATGCGTTCTTCGCATTCTTCGTGTTCTTCGACAAAGATGATGAAAAACTTCTATATTCCCTTAGCTTTTCTCCCCAAACCTCTCAAGCAACAAGTCCCCAAATAAAATAAACACCTCCCTAATTTTATTAACTCAACAAAGCTTTTGAAATTCAAACATCCACACTTAACTCACTTAATTAACAACATAAGTTGTCAAAAATTAATGGTGAGTTGGGGGGGGGGGTTGATAAATATGAAGGGGTGGGGTTCGTGTGGGCCCCACCACCCTCATAACCTCTCTTGGGAAGTTGGGTAGTTACCCAACTTCCACCCAAAGCCTTAAACCACTTACAAAAAATAAAATTTGTAGTTAAATAAAAAATTAAACTTCCACAATTTTTATAATCTTCTCTCATGAAAACGCAACCCCAGAACAGGTGTCCTAAGCAAATATCGGCGCTGCGATTCCATCGGTGCCTTTGGAATTCGATTCTGAGTACCAGTTCAAAAGTTAGAAAACCCCGCTCATTTGTTCACTGAACGTACCCGAGCCAAACTTCGGAAAATGATTCTGGGCACACCGGGCCTCGGAATCAGGTGCCCTCAGAAACTGCACTCTTGTAAAATTCCAAAGAAAATTAAGAAAGAAAAATTCCTTGAATTTTACGGGTCTTTACATCACTCCCACTTCAGGGCTTTACGTCCCCGTAAAGATACATCATAAACTAGGGAAACAAATGTGGGTACTGAGCATGCATCTGAGCCTCCCGCTCCCAAGTGCTCTCCTGGAGGTTCTCGTGCTGCCATTTGATGCGCACAAGAGGAATCAACCGTCCACACAGGACCCGCTCCTGTCGATCCTTGATCTCCACTGCGACCTCCAAGAAAGTCACCCCATCATCAACGTCAAGCTCCCCATGGTTAATGATATGCGTCGGGTCGTGCACGTATCTCCTCAGATGAGATAGGTGGAAGACGTCGTGCACCCGGTGCAACTGAGGTGGTAGAGCCAGGCGATAATCCACATCGCCAATCCTACTGAGGACCTGGAATGGTGCAATGAAACATGGAGACAATTTTTCGCCTCTTCCAAATCTATGTAATCCACGTCGAGGTGGGACACGCAAGAAGACGTGGTCGCCATTCTCGAACTCTAGTGGCCTCCGCCTCCTGTCAGCATAAGACTTCTGTCGGCTCTGAGCTATCCTCATCCGCTCCTAGATGACCTGGACCTTCTCTATTGTGGCATGGACCATCTTCAGTCCCACAAGTGTTGACTCCCTAGGGTCTGTCTAGCACAAAGGAGATCTGCAAGGTCGGCCATCCAACGCCTCGTATGGTGCCATCCCGATGGTGGAGTGGTGGTTGTTGTTGTACGCAAACTCCACCAAGGGTAGGTGGTCCTCCCAGCTGCGACCAAAGTCGAGGACCCATGCGCGAAGCATGTCCTCGAGAGTCTGAATGGTCCTCTCCGTCTGACCATCCGTCTGAGGGTGAAAGGCAGTGGTCAGACGTAGCTGCATCCCGAACGCCTCCTGCAACCCCTTCCAATGCCGGGAATTAAAGTGATCATCTCGATCGGAGACTAGTGATGATGGCACACCATGAAGTCGCACAATCTCCTGAACGTAGAGACATCCCAAGCTCTCCACTGAGCCCTACTCTCTGATGGGTAAGAAGTGTGCCGACTTGGTGAGTCGGTCGACAATCACCCAAATGGAGTCTTCACCTCTGGAAGTGCGTGGAAGTCCAGTCACGAAGTCTATAGATAACCCGTCCCACTTCCACTCCAGGACCTCCAAGGGTTGTACCACGCCTGCTCGTACCTGGTGCTCTGCCTTCACCTGCTGGCAGGTGAGGCATCGAGAAATGAACTCTACCATAGCCTTCTTCATGCCTGGCCACCAGTGCTGTCGTCTGAGATCCTGGTACATCTTCGCCACTCCAGGATGTACCACCAAAGGAGAAGTGTGAATCTCCCTCAGAAACTCCTCCTGTAAAGAAACTGGTACCATGGTATGTCCTCTGAAAAGGACATCGTGCTCTGCTCCAAAGGAGAAACCATCAGGTGCCTGTTCTGAGGATATCTGTGCACGCCGCGTCTCACAGTCAGCATCCCCATGCTGTGCCTCTCTGACCCGCTGTAGTAGTGGAGGGGTGACTGTGAGAGACTGAAGGAAGGCTGCTCCATCCCTATCCACAAAGGATATCTGCAAAGAGGCTAGCTTCTCTACCGCCTCCTCAAGTAGTTGAATGCCCGTCCTCCTGCTAAAATCATCGGCTACTACGTTCCCCTTCCCATGAGTATAGACTATCTCAAAGTCATAGTCCTGTAGAACTCGAGTCATCGCCACTCTCTCAGGTTCAGGTCCTTCTGAGAGAATATGTACCTGGGACTCTGATGGTCAGAAAAGACTGTAAAGCATTCCCCCATCCGGTAGTGTCGCCATATCTTCAGAGCGAAGACCACTACTGCTAACTCCAGGTCATGGGTAGCATAGTTCTGCTCATGCGGCCTCAACTGACGTGATCCATAGGCAATCACAGCCCGCTCCTACATCAGGAAACATTCGAGTCCAGTCCCTGATGCATCGCAGTAGACTATGTACCCTACTCCCTCCTCAGGAAACCTCAAGATAGGTGCGCTGTTTAATCTCTGTCTCAGCTCCTGGAAGCTCCGCTGACATCTGTCTGACCACACAAAGGGTTTCCCCTTCCTCCTTAATGTTCTGCAAAGCTGCAAAGATTTCTCCTTTGCCGAAAAGGGAAATCTGGTCTCATCCTCTGGACAAACCACGTTCCTTTCCTAATACAGTCAATCCTGTCATGATTAGTTAATTCATGGCATGGATGACGTCGTAAGGCCTCGATGCTGCTACCAAGAGATCCAACAGTTACTCTCGCCTCCAAGGGTTGAGTCACACTGTCGGCAGCAGTGTGTGGTCAATGGGTCTCCTCCAGTAGGAATCTCGCAAGTGAGGGTGAAGTCAACAGTTTTTAACCGGCACCTCTTAGTAATAACAAACAAAAGACAAGAAAACAAACGTCACCATTGCAAGTGTCTTTTATTACTTCAACTCAAAGTACAAGGACACAAGGCAACAAAAACTACGAAGATAGAGGCATTATGGGAAAAGGCCACTATGCCTGGAGCTAGTCCCGCACTAGTCCACCCGCTTTCGGAGCTCCATGATCGTAAGCTTCAGCTGCCTGAAGCTGTTCTCTCCCCTGAGGTCGGGGTGGACCTCCTTGTGGTGGTGGTGGTAGAGCCTCAAAACGTCATCCACCACCTGCCGCTCGACGAGCTCCTCGGCCTCGTACTCCTTCTCCCTGCGGACCGCCACTCTCGAACCTCTGCCTTTGCCTAGGTGGTTCCTCAACCATCTGCTGCTCCTCGGCATGGCGGGTCGGGCAGTCACGAGCCATGTGGCCCTTCCCACCGCATGCATAGCACTATCTTCCACTCGTAAGACTGGTTCTGCTGCGTGTGCCCCGCACCTCCGAGCCAGAATCCTGTGGTCGTCCGCCCGTTGGCCTAGTAGCTTGGACCTCTGCGACATCTATCTACTGTCGGCTGCAGAAGACTCCGCCACATGTCGCATTGTGGTAGGTCTCGCCGCTAGTTAGACTCAGCAAGAAAACTCTCGATGAGAAGAGCTCTCTCCAGTACTCCTGCCTGAGTTGGAATGCTGAGGGAGATCAGTGATGCCTTAATCTCATGCCTCAATCCCGGATCAAAGGTCCGGGCTCGAAAGAATGGGTCTCGTACCATGTCGGTCGAGTAGCGTGAGAGATCGGTAAATCTCACCGAGTACTGGGCGACTGACAAGCTGCCCTGCTGCAGCTGAAGAAACTCATGGATGTGCACCACATGGAGGGTGGCCGAAACGAACTCTGAGCGGAAGAGTCTATCAAAGTCCGTACAGAGAAGAGATGCCTCATCGTGCACCTGGAGCATCAAGATCCACCATCGTCCCGCTGCCGTGTGCAGTAGGCTCACTGCGAGGATCACCATGAGGTCTGCTGCTGTCCTCACTAACTGGAAAACTCGTACCACGGCCTTCAGCAAGTCCTCGGATGCCTGGGGGTTCGTCTCCCCGCGGAACCTGGGAGGTCACTGGCGCTGGAACTCATGCAGTACACTATGGCGACGTGCATTGTCAGCAGCTGGGGCAAGAAGCATCGGTGGCTCGGCGGGTAAAGGTACCGCCGGAGCCTCTACTGTCAAAGGGCCCTGTACCGAGGCCTCGTCGCTCGGTGGGCTGTCGTCACACACAACTCTCAGAACCCTAGCTGGCTGCCGTCGTGGGGCCATTCTTAAAAGGGAACCTATGCGCCATGGTCAAAACAGTATACCTAGTGAGGTGATACAAAGTAATCAGAAATAAAACCTGAAACACGCATGCAATCAATGTTTTCGTGCATTAACTCGGAAATCAGAAGTCATGGTCTTGGTGTACGGATACGTCGGCTGCCGCACCAACACTGGACTCCCTAGACTGATAACCACACCCAATACGCTTAACAATATTGCTTCACATAGAAAAAAGATCAGAGCCCCAAGTTCTACGGTAGAACCGAACTCCTCTAATACCAATTTGTCACGACCCTTCCTCGGGGCCCGTGCTATGACTACCCCAAGCCCGCCTTCCATAGGCCAAGGGCTGGCGACTAGCACCAAGGCATAAATCCTGGTAAAAAGGGAAGGCATTACCTTTGGAAAGTAAACCACAAACACCAATGAGCAAGCAAGAATAAGTAAACACTACGTAAAAACAGAGTACATAATTAAGTGTGGAAAAGTAAGTGGGCCAGAATACAAACCAAAACTGAAAGTAAAATACCACTCGAAAGGGGAAAACAACAACTGAAAGTAAAGACGCAGCATCAAGCTGTCCACTAGAAGTCCCACCTGAAGGGTGAGTACAGATAGCCTCCACAGCTCCTCGGGTCCAGCCGTCCGCTCCGAGTACGTCTCGCCCAGTGGTCCACCTCCAGGTATCGTCCTGCTCTGCAAGCCTCCACCCCGATCAGTGCTATCCGTCGTCTGCAACCAACACAACGTAGTGTGGGCATAGCCCGAGCAGGGGTGAGTATAAGCTACTCAGTAGGGACCCTGAGACCCCCGAAGGTCTCCCAGAATCCACAAAGGATAAACCAAAATGGAAAGATACAATCACGAAGTAGCATCCAACACTGCTTAGGTATATGCCCATACATATAACTAAGTAATGAATTCCAGTACGCTCCAACAACCGAGCTCAAGTATAGACCATTCCACAGAGGAAAGCAAAACGTAAATCTACACAGGATAGCACAACACAATCCACATAGGAAAGAAAACAGGATTCATCTCACACATGTATACTTCTTCGTAAGACGATAGAGATGATTAGATATATTCACTGATTCAACTAAGATGTCGGACCCACAAATGATCGATAGATACTAACCCCCGCAATGACCCACAAAGTATCTGACCCACACAGGATAGATAGGTATCTAACCCCCGCAATGACCCACATAGGATCTGACCCATGAAGAATCGATAGGTACCTAACCCCCGCAATGACCCACACAGGATCAGACCCACACAGGATCTGTAGGCGCTGGCTCACACAGAACCACTGAGCGCTGACCCACACAGGATCAGACCCACACAGGATCGGTAGCACTGATCCACATAGGATCGCTGAGTGTTGTAGTCGTCGTCATCGAATCCATAGAGGATCTCTGCACAGTCATCGTCGTCACAGTCGCCAACGCGGCCAGCTCTAGGGTTCCCGCACACAGCAAGTTCGTTCGGGAGGGTCTTCTTCACGAGCCGAGAGGCGGATACGTCAATGGACGCATAGTACAGAGTTGATGTAGCCAAAATTTCCGTATCGTCAACAGGAACTCAACGTCGCAGACGGCGCGTCAATCGGACTCCCGGTCTAAGAGTTATTGGCTTTTTCGTCTCAGGATCCCGGTTGGTTTTTAAGGCCAAACCAACCCGACCGTACTCCACATGCGTCCAAACCTCGGGCATAGTATGCCAAAAGATCTGTCTCACTTGGAGGAATCCATCAAAGTAGACGGTACGTCAATCAGACGTCCGTAGCTCAAGATATAAGTGTTTCCGCTACGAGGGCCCAGTTGGTTTCGTGTACGAACCAACCTGGCCAAACCCAAAGTACTCCGAAACCATGAGTACGATATACCGAAACGACCATCTTGATCCAAGGATCACATCCCAATTGACGGTGCATCGTTCGGAGATCCATAGCCCTAGATATGGTCAAAAGACCGAAGAGGGTCCGAAAATGGGGGTTTCGGGCCCGGACCGACCTAGCCCGAGACCCCTTGGGTCGGCCCGGCTGGGCGCGGCCCAACCCGGAGGACCGGCGTGGCGACCCGGCACGCTGGCGCGCGGCGCCAGATGGCTCGGCTGAACGGCCGAGCTGTTCAGTTTGCGGGGGGGGGGGGGGGGGGGTTGTAATCGCGGCCCCCTTAATGGGGGCCGCTAGCTCGCCGACCGGGGTTTTGAACCCCAGGCACCTCTCCTGCCCGGCTGGCCCGCCCCGGAAGGCCGGTTTCTGCCACCACGGGACCGGCGACCGCCGGTCCCCTCCCTGCTCTGATGCCAGCTGCCCGTTTCCGGCCACCGGTCCTGCTCTGACGCCGGCGGCCCATTTCTAGCCGCCATTTCCCATGCTCCGCCGCGGCCCAGTACCGGCCGAGACCATCATTCGTTCGGTGTGGCCCGACGGCGCCACACCCCTCCGCCACGGCCCCTCACCGGACGCGGTGCTTTTGCAGTTCTTCGGCGTCGCACGACGGCGCCGCGACTTGGTTCAAATTCACGGCGCCGCGCGACGACGCCACACATTTCTTGCCGCACGACCCCGCGCGGTGCGACGACACCGCACCATTCCCATTCCAACCACATTAGAAACAATAACATGGATAAGGGAGGAGGATCGACCGTGTTTGTGTGGTCCGGCCCCATCTCGTTATTCGATAGTAATTGGTCGTATTTACACGAAGAACGAAAAGGTAGTATTCACGAACAAAATAAATAAATAAACCCCTACCTCGAGCGTTGCTTGAACGGAAGTTCTTCGAACAAGGATTCATCGCAGAAAAATACTTCGCGGAAGGAAACGTTGCGGAAGAACTGTCGCGGTATACGGTGTCGCGTAGTCGGTCTTTGAGGACTCGGTGTTCTTCGATGGATTTCGATGCGTTCTTCATGTTCTTCATGTTCTTCGATGAAGAAATGAAGAACTTCTAGCTTCCCATAGATTTCTCCCCAAACCTCTCAAGCAACAAGTCCCCAAATAAAATAAGCACCTCCCTTATTTTATTAACTCAACAAAGCTTTTGAAATTCAAACATCCACACTTAACTCACATAATTAATAACATAAGTTGTAAAAAATTAATGGTTAGATGAGGGGGGTTGAAGAATATGAAGGGGTGGGTTTCGTGTGGGCCCCACCACCATCATAACCTCCCTTTGGAAGTTAGGTAGTTACCCAAATTCCACCCAAAGCCTTAAACCACTTAAAGAAAATAAAAATTGTAGTTAAATTAAAAATTAAACTTCCACAATTTTTATCATCTTCTATCGTGAAAACGCAACCCCGGAACAGGTGTTCCTAAGAAAATACCGGCGATGCGATTCCATCGGTGCCTTTAGAATTTGATTCCGAGTACTGGTTCAAAATTTAGAAAGCCCCGCTTGTTTGTTCACTGAACGTACCCAATCCAAACTTCGGAAAATGATTTCGGGCACACCGGGCCTCGGAATCAGGTGCCGTTAGAAACTGCGTTCTTGTAAAATTCCAAAGAAAACTAAGAAAAAAAATTTCCTTGAATTTTACGGGTGTTTACATCATTGATAAATTTAATCTTGTAATTTTCAATTAAGAAATTTATTTTCATAATACCCATACTTTCCACATTTAATTAATTCAACATTCGTTGATATCTTAGGTAGGAAAATATTCCCATCCATTTCGTTCACTAAAATTTTCACTTTCCTTTTGTAGTTAAATGCATTAATTCCTTCTATTCATCAATGAAAACATATAATTTTTCCAATGATACATTTATATGGGTTATTATTTCTAATTTTTGGTCATATTAGAAATTTTATATTTATTTGTCCTTGATTACTATAACCCGAATGGTCAGTGAACTCATTCCTTATCTTCTATGGTAATATAGAGAGTGTGTTATAGTAAATTTTTTTTAATCATGTTCCAGGAAAATTGGTTTCATATATTCCCTAAATCCATTATTTTGGTAAAAATACTATATGTCATCTCCTCAGAAAATCATCCATGACATTGGATATTAGTCTAGTTCTTTCTGATTCCTATTATAAAAAATACCAAAAATCAGAGTTTCAGATTTACCAATCCTAGAAGCAAAATAACACAGTGTAGAAAACTATATAGGAGGTCCAAATCATGAAACCAGCTTTTTAATCAATGTCACCCTATGTTTATCCTACATTATTTTTTATAATCATATATTGAAATCTGTCATAATTGTTTGAAAATATTTTTATAATTTCCATTGTATATCTTCTGGGAGTGTCTAACAAGGTGTGTCGCAAGGTTAATTATAATGCACCAGTTCCTGATCGAGTATAGATCAATTTGGTGTTTTCATAGTGGATAACCTTGGTTAAATATAATTCATATCCACATCCACATTTCATATACAACAATGTTTTAATTTCATAGAATACACTCACTCTATCCTTTACAAAAATTCTAGGACATTTTCCTATACATTATCTCATTTGTATATTTGTCTATTGATACATCCATAGAAAAATAATTTGAAATATCCATAAGGATCTAAAAAATGTTTTCTCATCATGTTTTCAAATGTTAGCTAAATCATTACTTCGATTCCAACTATATAAACCCTGTATTATCATACATGGATATTATATATTTTTAGATGAATATTCATTACATTACTCAACCACACCCATGAGGGTCAAAATAGTTTTGTGCCTCTAGAAACGAGGAACATAATATTCTAATTTGGCGAATGATCTTCATTTTTTCCACATTGATCCCTCCATTTTTTATCTTCAATATATATACCCTATAAATAAACATAATTCACATGCCATGGAAAGTAAATATAATAATGTTTGAGATCATATAAACAATGGGGATAAGAATAAGTGACATCCATATTTATACAAACAAATTCATAAGATAATAATAATTGTACATGTTAATGATAATAACTTATGAAGTTCATACACAGCTTTTCATAGTTCATAAACATGATTCATGGAAGAAATATTCATAGTTCATAAGACATGAATCATAATAGAATAATAAAACATGACCATCGAGATCATAATATTTGAAAAATACATATATTTTTTGAATACACATAATTATAGAAAATATTATGTTAAGGCTACCCAACAAGACATTAATATTATGTTTGGATTAGGATAACCACCCATGTACCTACATTAGGATCGGATAACCACCTTTGTACCAACCTTTTTAGTGGATACACATCTTAGGTGGGAAATAACACCAATTTTAGTCACATCCCTTTTCTCATAGTGGTATGGGTTTACATCCCAAACCATCATGTTATTCATGGTTCACTCCTAAGGCCTTAATATTAGAAAAATTACCATACCTAATATAGTTAACTCCTCATTCTAATGTTATTTAGATTTATGAGACATAAATCAATACAAATTTATTAGAGGGAGATATAGGTCCCACCATTTTTTGTTCATAATGTATCCACCATCCATGGTTATAACATATCCACTATCCTTGGTTATAATATAACAACTATTATATAATTAGAATCATATATATGTGTACCACATGATAATAAAAATTTACTCATTCCTAACCCATGAATTAAATTGGATTTCATAAAAATTTCATCATAACATAAACCAAATAAAATAACATGATTTAATAATCATTTCATCATTTTAAAAAATCACAACCATTGAAAAAATATGTGTGATTCATAATAATTTTTTCAGGGTATAACCCGTGGAAGTGAAATATGATTCATAATCATTTTTTTGTTCATAAACATAAAACGTTGTGAAAAAGAATAATAATGGTGTTGTCGGATCGTATCTCCAATAAATCTTATGTAACCTCAAAGAACATTATCTTAGTTGGGAAATAATTTTGGAACACTACATTGGACATTTCATGACGAAAATAACTTCTCTATGAAAATTATTTTTTAAAACATAAAACAATACAATAATAATTTTATTTTTAAAATAACACTGCAAACATATAAATGGTTTTTTTAATAATAATTTATTACATTTATTTAGGAAAAAATTATTTAATTGATTTTTTTTTAAAATCATAAATAGTTTCATATAATTTAACATTCAAATAAGTTAATTATTATCGAAAATTTTTAAAATTAATAAGAAATGAATATTATATTAAAATAATGTTGCAAACATGAAATGTAATATTGAAATCATTGAGTGTTCACGAAGTCATGAAATATTTTTCATGGCATGCTCGTTAATAACAATGATTTTTTCAAATTTTTGATAAAATCTAAATCTTAATTATTTTGAAAACATCATGAAAATACATTTTCAAACATTTTTTAAAAAAGTAAAACATTGGTAAAAATTTCTTTTATATGTATAGTATAATAATAAAATATTTTTTATTTTTTTTTAAAACATGGTTTTGCTAGAAAATGGATTCTTGACTGAAGATAGAAATAATGTTAGATTTTCATCTAAACGTATCATAAAATATTTAGATAACCAAAGATGAGGAAAAATGAACTTTTACATGAAAATATTATGAATAAACTTATTATATTTATATTTCTGAGTTTCGGGAGATACTTATTTTAATATTTTATCATCTGAAAAACAAACATAAATAATCCTGATAAATGAGGATGTTTTAACATAGAATCATTACCAATTTAGTAATTTTCAATCATAATACCCATAAAGGAATATTTTAAAATAGAACATAAATTATCAAGAGGATAAATTAATTTATTATATTATATCTAAAATGGGTTTTATATACACCATTGTGAAATAATATAGGTTCTTACCATTTCATACATCTCAATGAAGGCAAATTGAGACAAAAATCCTCTACATATTTAGTAACATTCAAACTATAATCCACCTAAAAGAGAAATCCTCAAATTTATATATTTATAAAAATAATATAATAATCATAATCATAAGATACATTCATTGGAATACATTACACCATATAATAGAAACATGTGGTGAATATGGCTTATGTCTCAAATAAATTAAAATTATGACTGTAATCCCTAATCATATGTCCTAAATTTCATCACACACATTCAATACTAATTTATAATAAACATAAGTTTATTATCCATCCATTAAAAATAAATATTTATATGTTTCATACTATATATTATTTTCTTATAACCATTTATTAAAAAATTATTAATGATTCCATTTTAATGTTCTGTTTTGGGTAATAACAACTTTTTTCATATGTGTCTTGATTTGATATATTTTTTTCATTTTACATTAATTATTGTTCCATAATCTGTAATTTTATAACCATGATATAAATATAACATAAATTCTATATATTTGTATTTCGGGTAAACCATAAAATTATGTCGTAGGAAATGAATTACATCATTCATGGACATGGTAGTTCGTATATTCAGATGAACGATGTGTCCATTTTCATATTGGATTGAAAAAAATATAATTATATAATATAGTATCATTAAATATTAAATTCTATTTCAAATAATTCAAATATTTTTATTAAACCCATTCTTAATAAGTTCTATGTAGTGCCTGAAGGACTCAAATTGCTTCACAGATCGGTAGTCCTCCGTACACTCAAATGATGTTATCGTATTCCCACAAAATAGAGAGTATTAATTTATATGTGAATAATAGTTATGTAATAATAATAAATCAATAAATATAATAAATTTAAAATATATAAACTATTAAATAATTATAATTTCTAACAGTTAGAGGTGGTAATGGAAAAACAAATGACATTTGTTCATGAGGCAGTAGTCCACCATGCACACGAATGAATACATATAAACCTTTTTTATGGAAGGGGAGATGGTTATAGTTCATGTAATTAACATAAAAAATTTAATTATATTCTTATTTATTATATAATAATTTTATAATAATATTTTTAGGTGGTGGATGATGAAATAAAACAAAAATGCTTATTGATGAACACTACCTCTTCTTCAGGTATCCACCCTAGGATTCAACTAATATCCATCCTTTTTTGGATTTATAGCCAAATTAATGTTTTTTTATGAGGTGGGTTTTGAATTTTATTTGTTCAGTACATGGTGAAAAAATTGCGTTTTGGAGGTGTGGAGAAGTTAAGAGAGGGGTGGACTTTTATAAGTAGGGGAGAAGACACACTTGGTTTTTTTAAAATTAATAATTTCTCCAACGTTTTTCATTTTTCAAATGGGTCTAAAGTAATCCATTATTTAACTATATTGAATTAATGGTTGAAATATGTTCAAAAACTATTTTTATACAAGTGTATAGGTTATTCTTACCCTTATCATTTTTGTTTGACCCTTAATAAACCCATTTTTACATTAATTGTGGTAATTAATTTTTACATCATCCAGTATTAGTTTTTGTCACATATTAAGTTCAAATGATTTTAAATTTTTAATTATTTAACCGATTTTTCAAAATTCAATTCACAACTATTTCAATATTTAATTTAAAATAAATCCCACAGACGCGATGAGAAATTGAATTTTTATTGAAAAAATTTCAAAATATTGAAATGTTTTTATATAATAAATACAAAATGAAATTTATTCCAATGAAATAAATTTAATTAATTTATATAAAATTCAACTATATTTATATTTATACGAATTAAAAATATAATTTATCATTACAAATAATTAAAAAACATATTTAAGTTAAAATTAATTATTTTTTACAATACATCAAAAAATGAAACTTTTCATAAAAATAAAATAAATTCAACCTAAAATAATTTTGAAATTATGATTTAAAAATTTAATTATTTAATCAAATTCATATTATAGTATTTTAAAAACATATTTTAATTATATGTGACCAAAATGGCAGTAAAACATGCTTTCAGAAAAATAAACTTTTTAAGTGTGAAATGGATTAATTTTAATTTCTTTTATAGAAAATATATATGTTTAATGTTAAAAATTTTGATTTAATATATAATATTTTTAATTAATTAAAACCATAAACTAGAATTGATTTTGTTAATTTATTAATATAAAACACATTTTTGTGCATAAAAATCGTTATTTAGTGAAATATTTCCTTTTATTTTCAAAGGGTTTTTATTTTCATTTATAATTATCTAGTCACTAATAATTAATTTTATATAAATTTTTGAAAAATATTCTAATAATTTAGTTAAAATTAATCACAGCCATTATTTTTGAATCCAGGTCACAACTATCGTATTAAATAAAAATAATTTAATAATATGTCATGTTTCATATATACATAGTGTTTCGTGAAATGAAAAATATGATAAGTGTCAGGTGTAACACAAACCAAACATAGTGTTTCATATAACTCATGAAAAACACAGTGTCGGATGTATCTCAAAATATCAAAAATATTTAATTAATTTTTTAAAAAATTATATATTTTAGGCGTCTTACATAGCCTCTAAAATGTGACTCAGATCTTTAAAAATTTCTAAGCTCATTGTTGAATAGTTATATATGGAGGACAAAATTTAATAACCAATATATTTGAATATTTTATTAAAAGTAGTATTGTATAATTTTTAAAGTGTTACATATATTTTCTATTTGAATATTGTAGTTCCTAGTGATATTTTTAACCACACTAAGAACGTGTAGGGGTAAGTAAATGAGAATAATATTTCTAAATTATTTTTTATTCAATGACCCTCTTCAAACATCTCAATTCGTTATGATTATTAGATCTTCGTATGATCCTCCAAGAGGAAACACCCCCTATAATTTAGTAAATATATAACAACAATATCACATAGATTTTTTATATTCTTCTCCCAATATTTTGGTGACTATAGACTTACGTTTATCGGTATGAGTCTAAGACACAAGTGTTTCAGTAATATGATAAAGTGAATACATGTTAAACCCAGGCTGAAAATTTACATCTATGATAGATTTACACATGACCTCAAGCATTCTTCCCCATTCACCTAATGTCAAAGACTGATGGTGATGTAATAATTTTGGAATGGGGAGAGTACACCAATGAATTGTAGAGCCATGTAAAGGTGAAATAACAAAAAAAATCCATTGTATATAATATTGTAACATAAATCAATAAACATAATGTTATAAAAAGTTAATGAATATAAATACAAACTCACTGATATGAAAAAATAGAAAACTAATTCCCACTAAAATAATATCATCCAAAAAATATTCTAGAGACACAAAATTCACATAATGAAACTAATTCCATTATTGGGCCATAGTAATTACACCACCTCGACACATATGTGGAGCCACGTCATCCCGATCCATCGAACATCCTATTCTCTAACATGAATGTAGACATAAGGTCTACTTGTCCATTAAGGTTCTCATGCAGAGTATGATAGAAAATATTTATAGGTTCTAACATATTGTTCTTAGTATGGACCACCATATTCATTTACGAATGATTAAATAAATAGATATGTCACAAGGGAATCCTAGACATCATGTGATAACCTGAACAACAGAAGTCACTACATGATGGGCCACTATGTTCCAACCATGGCATCATGATACATGAAAATACAAACTTTTTATACATGCAAGAATTCACCTCCTTGAATCATGATTTAATCCCCATAACCATTCCATAAATGAGGAATCAAGGTAGGGAATCATCCAACTCCTAATGGTAACATGAAGGGGGTAGGGTATGGTCTTATGACAATAGTCACAATTAACAAATCTCATTATGATAGTTAAAAATCCATTTCTCAACCCCAACCCTCACACTTATGTTGGTTTAATCCATTTTGTGATGAAATATCATGCTATTTAGAACCCCTTCTCACTCATGAAGGAAACATCATCCAATATCATATCTTGTCTCATCCTATGATTTATCTCACTCATGGAAGTCACTTCATCTAATATTCTGCCATCGTCCACATTCTGGGGAATCAATCTCACTCACATAAATCCCACTAATGTTATATAACATATAAAAAGGAATAAAATGGTTCCCAGAAACACCATCTCAAAAATGTCTGGCCCAAAAATCATGTACGTAGAATTCACTATGCATCACCATTGAAACCCCACCTATGATATCTCACAAATAATGTTGTATATCCTTTAGGCCCACCGCCAAAAATACGATCAATCACTAAATATTGAAAATATATATGATATTAGGAACAATGAAATATATAATCACAAATATTATCATATTATCATAGAGAACTAGTCACATGAGATCTATAACCTCATTCAGAACACATCTCATTGCATATATTTGAGCATTCTTTATCTCCACTAGAACTATACTAGACAATATTGAATATTAGAATCCCATGACCATCCCATCTTGGTGACACCATAACCCATAGACTCATCCTTACCAAGACATTGTCACCAAATCTAACCATATCAAAACCCTCCACACTACTATCCGTCATACCCAGTGACTGCCCCCATGATATATCTCCATATGTACCTTGTAATCTAATTTCCATACCATGATCTATTCCCACAACCCTCACATGTATCCTATGTATCAGATCCTAAGTTATATCTATTGTCACCTCACATGATGAAACCCCTATCTATCACACCTCATCTAATCTTAACAGACTCGTTATACTAAATAAATGCATTGAGTATCATCCCAGCTACAAAAGATTATCACCCACTTGGATCGATAAGAACAACCATATACCCCCCCCCCCAATAGGCCAATATGTCACCTTCCAACCTGATATTCTTATAGAAACCAATGTAATCAATCCACCTCTCCACACTTATCCTAAGATGAACCCATAGACCAATTTCATCCTTATAAAAAATATACCCCATAGTGATATAGGGTCCAGTTTATCTCGAGACACTGAATGTTAAAAATTGAATTTTTCCCAACTTAATGATATTGGATTCCATCTAATATCATCTACTCACAAAACATTTATTCACTATTTATTTCACGATAACCTCTGAAAATTTAATAAAACAAGAATAATACATAATAAATATTATAATAATGTATTATTGAAAACACCTACTTCTATAACAGATCAATCATACTCTACATGTACTTATTCATTCTCAAAAAAGCATGTCCATGATTAATATAAGCATGCACATCCACCTGATATTTTATCTCATTCCATACAACACAAATAATCAATTTTTCATATTTTATAGATAATTATTTTATTTTATTATAAGGGGAAAAGTAAAAAAAATATTTCTTAATGTCCTTTTCCTAGAAAATGCACCAAACAACATGCACTAAAGCATTCACTACCTCTTATAGTCATCACCTAGAATCCTTATCCTCGTCAAATAATTTATCTAGACTCTGGTGGAATCCCCTAAAAAACCTTATCCTAGCATAGTCCAAAATTAATGGTATGGGAAGGGGAAAATTGAATAAATAATGAAATTTATAACCTATAATAATCATGTAATTTCATTATAACCCACCTCTCTTGATGAGGGATGATGTGGTGGGGGTAATGGAGTTTATCAAATAGAATGGCCCTTCCCAAGCACACATGGTCTAACAAAATGATGTTGTTCCCACCCAAAAAGGACTCGTTATGAACAAATTTATAAATACTATTATATAGGTAGAAATTTCATGGATGGTTTTGTTCTGAAATGACATAAACCTTTCTCAGATGCTCTCATAACATGACTAGATGTAGCAACATGTTGCTCTCCAAGAAAAATGTCCTTCAATGGCGCTATAGTAATTCATTCTAGCAATACTCATGCACATTTCAATTCATGATTTAATGTACTTATATGTAGATAATAATGCTCTCCTTCCCTTATACCTGGAGGGAATCCACATTCAAACTACATGGGACACAGATTATTTCCTTAATCACCCCATGATTAATGGGTACAAAAGAATTTAGAAATGAAATAAATTATTTTAGAAAGTAATAAATTTCGAAATTTATTGGTTAATTGGGGTCTTATCGCACTATCCAAGACTCATTTCACATAATAAAATATCTTCTTTAGATGATAAAACCCTCATTATCCAATATAAATCCCAAATCGAAAAGGAATATTGACTCTAGAATAAAAATTCATGCTTTATAGGAATTTCAAAATCATTAATTATTAGGTTTATTATTAATATGAAAAATATTTATTCTTAACCCTGAGATTAAATAGTATTCCTAAAACTATCATACCCAAGCTACTAAAGTTTTAAATTCCCTGAAAACATGTTTTTTTCCATCTATGAAATCCAAATGTGCTTCCACTAAACAACACCAAAAACTGTGGCACACAATTCACTAAAGGTTGAGACACCTACTCACCAATAGCATTAACATATATGTGGATCTAAAAAACCCTGAAATAACCTGATAACCCAATATTTATTCATCCATTTCACCCATGACTACTATTTTTATCCACCATTAGGCTCTTCTTACAGTGATTGATTTTGAACTATGATGCTCACCACCATCGAAATAACCGTATCGATAGACTTATTATAGCCTAAAGTCAAATTTAACTATATCTCCACCTCAAAAAATCTATTTTCGTGGTAAAAAACTAAACATTTACCATTGTATTAACTCTTATCAAAATAATATACCACACCAGAAAAGCCACCACAACTCCTCCTCCACGTATCATGATGTATTCACTCCCGAAGGGATCAAAGAACCACCTACTCACCCCCAGAGATGTTTGAACCTATATCTCAGTGTTATTAAATAGATAGATCACAAAAAAACACATAAAAACATTACATTCTCTCGGATTTCAATGTTAAAACCTCAATCTAATGCACTTTTTTCTCACCTATTTTCCACCATGAGATCAATTCTAATACACCCATTCTAACCAAAGTCAAATATGAATTGTGAATTTATACATTATGAGTGAACTTGATAAAATGAAATACTCCAACACATAGGCATCATTCAATAAAATTTCTCATATATAATGTTAGTATCACCACAACCATGATTTTAAAAACATGTGGGGTATTTACCTATAGATGGTATGATTCTACTAACCATATGAATGTCAATATTATAACTCTTCCAAACAAAAATGTGTGACTTCCATGGAGAACACTCATTAAATTACTAATCAAAATGACCTGAAATTTCTAACTCAGTCATTATCAGTCACTACAATGAACAGAAAATAAAATATATCAATAACCCACTAAGAACACCATCAACCTAGTTCAATAGACTAATCTAAAAATGGTCCACTCCCATCGATAGATAATGGTGACTCCACACAATATGGATTCACTGAATCTTATCCTCTATTTCTAACCTAAATGGTTCCAATGATATAATGTGATAGACTCAAAATATATCATTCTCACCTATCACGTCAACTTTATTCACGGGAAAACTATTGGTCAAATATTCATAGATACTTCAATATATTCATAACATCATCCAACCACTCAAAGGACCCCAGTCTCCCATGACCAATGACCTCCCACCACCGCACCACTAGCACAATTTTTTCAGTACATCCACAACATTAACAGTACTCAATGGAACCACAAAAAATAACCATTAAACAACTAAATAAAAAAAACACTACATATTACCATTGTGCACCATATTTCTAACATAAAGGATTTTTCCTAAAAATCCATGATAACACTGACACTATAAATCAATGTTGAGTGATCTATCAAAAACCCTCTTACTGGTTATCACTCATGATCTAACTTAGTCTAATACAAACCCAATTGTTGTTTGATCCCATACAACCTGGTAACACAAAAAAATTACACCCCCTGAGCTGCCCCTCATAAAACATAGGCTTATTTTACTTACCTACAGATCATGTTTCAATAAAAGCCATCCTCATCCCATATCCCAAGGTATCTCACCCATTCCATGTCCAAGTAGATGATCACCATAAAGCCATGAATTTACCAACCATGACATTATATCCACTCTATTCACATCCTAGTTCTGAAAAACTAAGACTACCATACTATATTATTAAAAAATACACGCCCAACTAGCAGGCTCGGAATAGGACTTATAATTACTTCACAACCTATCATTAATTCCATAAATGCTCTAATAGTTTGATAGCCTAAATTCCTATGGAATTAACATCACATTACGTAAACACCTAGTTCATTTGGGTATAATCACACCTGGAATCTCTATGTGATGTCGTCATATTGATCGTCATTGAAACATTATATAACCAAACCCACAACATCACGTAAATTGATTCACATCCAAAAATAATTCTTGAGTAATCAATGTGACAAAATGAACCCATCATGGTTTCATTGTCAAGGAATCAAATTCCAAGACCAACTAAATATGGTCTGTTATACATCTCACTTATAAAGGTATTGAGTAATCATCAATTGAAAACATCCAGCACTTGGATCCACATGTCCAACCCCCAAAAACCAGCTCGTGATTGAAAATAATAGCCCATTTAGTATAATTACCCCAAATTGTATTATGGGTAAAACAATATAAATTATTATTGATACATTAAAAAAATAAATCTTCATCTTCAACGAAATCACACATAGAAATATATATTTCATATGATTCTAACATATAAAATATAAGACATGTAAACGAGACCCTTTACAATGGGACAAGAGAAAAAAACTAGAAATATAAATCTTTAACAACACATCATATTCAACCAAAATTTCATCGATAATAGAACTTCCCAACAAAAATAGTCACGTCTGACTGATAAAAAAATTCATTAGAAATGGGTTTATTAATTATAATTCCAAGGTCCAAAATAACCATTAAACATTTAAAGACCAATTGTTTTCCATCTCCCAAAATAGTGAAACCAAAACAAAAGTACTAATTTGTTATTCCATAGTTCAGAGAACTTGCCTATGTCAGATATCCACATGACCCCATACATGCCTCCCTATAATTGTTATTATAGAAACTATAGGTGAGTTCCTAATTTATTAAAATGATAGAATCTATCCTTGATTTCTATTCATAATTCATTAAAAGTAATCCAATAATAATTTTATTCATAAGAATAAATACTCATGATCATGTAATTATACTACATTGATCACCCCCTAGTCCGACTTCACATAGAAAATAATCAAACGTCCAAAAATATGCACACTAATTATAATGTTATCCACAAGGAACATTATATACCCCATCATCAATCACCCATCATGAATCCATATCCTAATATAATACACATCCAATATATATTGAAAGCAACTAGGGAAATGAGGAAGCATGCGAAAATATATTTTATATTTTCAAGGTCTAAATTAATTAAGAAAAAAAATCCTTTATACCCCTACATATATTCATACATGGATTTTATGAAATATAATTTAATCGAGAATAATTAAAATTAAATCATAAATCAAAATTGAATATTTACCCCATTGAATTTTTATCAAACATGTGTTTCACTAACTATCATATATTGACACATTAAATAACTCAGGATAAAAAATTATAGTTAATACTAGGATACGTTTATAGAATAATTAATAAAATGCCATAACAATTTGTGTTCTTTCCCAGATAAAAAATGTCTATTTTTATTTCCTCAGGATTGTGGGAGATCATAACAATCTATCCTTACACTCAAATATAAATATTCATGAACATAACTTCACAATATCTCTCTATAAAATTAGAGAGTGGTTAAGAGGTGTTCTAATTTAGGAAATATCATATAATATTAGTTTTTAGGTATAAAATTATTTTTATACATATATTATAAATTAAATAATTTTCATTTTGGTCCCTATCGAAGATAAACCTTCAAAAAACCATTAAAATTTTAAAATGAATAAAACATACTAGAAATGTAAACACTATTTTATCACACACTATTAACATTATAGTAATGATACATTATAAAATTTGAGACATTATATTGACTCACTTATCCTATTATATTTTTAATGAACATTATATAAATAAATTTTCATTCATAACTAATTCTATCTAATATTTAATTAATAACATTTGAATAATTTAATTTATAAATTCAATACATTTGATTTTAAAAATTATTAATATCAAATTTATTGTTTCTATTTGATCATTTATTCCCAGTCATGTCCTCACCCCAAATGTGGGGGATACCTTTTACTAAACAATAATTCAATAAATTATCTATACATAATAATAAACTTTTCATGGGATCATCAAGGACCATATCATGATATTAGTGAGTAATACTCATAGACATATAGAATAGTATAGAAATCTATAAAACCACCTATGATGATTATGTATAGTAATAATAATAGTTAACTTAAATAAACATCTGTTATTTTAACATAATCTCTTAGTATTGAGGTATATCATAATTTAGGATGCACCATTCATGTCCTCATCATTTATTATAGTATTATCTTATGAAATTACATGATATAATTACCTAATTTTAAAATGAATATGTATTAAAAAAAGGTACATACATCTTGGTCAATTGGGTTAGATGTATCTCATTGATTTGGAAGTTATAAATTAAATATTGATCACCCATTCTATGTCAGAACAGTAATGTTGAGCCCAATATAAGCTATCTCATCACAACATAAATGATTTTTTTTCATCTTAAAACCAATTAGCTTACCAAATAAGACACATTAATAATGATAAAATATATAGGACCAATACATTTGATCATAGATTGGAACATCCAACGATATCAAAAACATATAGTCTTCTTATTCATAGGTATTTTCTCATGTTATCATCTATTTGAGATTACAATAGTGAACATAATAATAATAAGTATCAATGCTTATGATCCCCCAACATTTGACAGTAAAAATATCAACATTGGACCGTTGGTATGGTTTATCTAGGCTATAAGATATATATTTAAGGTTATTTCATAATATATTGAGTTATTCATTATACATTGAAATTTATCTAAAATTTAGATACAATGTGTATTCTAATTGAAATAATGTACAAATATTAATTGGTGATAAATTTATACTATTATGGAATTGAAAAAACAAGTGTATGTGTGTGTGTGTGTAAATATATATATATATATATATATATAATGGTAATAAATTTACATTTAGTAGTTGTGTCAAGGTAACCCTTTCATAATGAACCCACATCCACTATTGAAAACTACTAACAACCCTCAACCAACTAGCTCTCACATGAGAAACATTCCTCTTCTTTGATATTTATTTAGTTATGGGGTATACCACATAGTCCTTTGTTAAATATATTCTAATTATATAATCACAAGTTTATGTAAAATCCATCAACATATGAATCATTTGATATATATGATTTTTATTCAAGTCTCGTATGGGATCAAAAGATTGTACCACAAAAAATTCATTGTCCTGATAAACTATAACAGATGTTATTAAACAAGGGAAAACACCATAATTAAATAAAAAAATATTTATATAAATATA
This sequence comes from Viscum album, assembly GCA_963277665.1. Classification (NCBI taxonomy): domain Eukaryota; kingdom Viridiplantae; phylum Streptophyta; class Magnoliopsida; order Santalales; family Viscaceae; genus Viscum; species Viscum album. The sequence continues at coordinate 2,009,772,625 of OY728127.1, read as the reverse complement.
GAATACAACCTTAGCTGCATTAGGATCCACTATATATTTATACTATTCTATATAATAATAGACCATAGTATACCTCATACTTATCAATTTCACACAACAAATATTGGGATAAAAATTTATCATGTCTGTGATTTAAAATCATCAGGATCTGTATGGAAAATAAAAAATTGTATCCCTTCATTGTGGGTTCCTCATCCCCTTCAAACACTTCTGATAATATCCTATGTAAGTCATATGTAATATATGATATTTTTCATAGCGGACCAACGTATCTCCACTAGATTATCTTTATATCATTTCACCATTATTAAAGAAAAGGAAACATAAAAAATTTCCCAAAACTTGGTATACAAGAAATAACCCACCACTAATGCATAAAAGAATAATCTTATCTTTTCAATTTCTTCTAATGTTTTTGCACACAGTTTTTGGAAAGGTTGATAACGTTTGATGTTGGAAATAACCCACTATTTTTTTTCATATTATAACATTGATGTATCTTATAAATATATATACATTGACTAATACTAATCATCCTTTGAGATATACATTGATAGATAATAATAACTATAATATAGGTTTATTCGTATAAGTTATTAATGCATAATAATTCATTTTAAAGTGTCTTAAATAGTTTTAAAACCATTAGTTATTTTCCAATACTAATTATTTAGTTAATATATAAAACTATAAAACAATGGAGTTTTCACAAACATTATAATAGTCACATGGATCCCATTCATTATTATAAAAGAAAAAAAATCTTAAAGAATAAAAACCCTATGATAATGGTGATAGATTCAGTCTGTAAATCACTCTCTAATGTATTTTAATTTTATTGGCACTGTTTGACTAGATAAAACCCCCAGGTTGTGTCATATAGATGTATTCAAATAACATCCCATTTATGAAAATAATTTTTACATCATTTTTAAATGTTTGATAATCATTTATACATTTTATTAGATTTAAAATTCTGATATATTTTGTCAACATGATTATTAAGATAGTTTTGTTATCATCTAGGAAATGAAGTTCCTTGGATCCATTTGTAATGAGTTGTTATATTTAGGTAGTTATCTATTCATCCATTTAAAAAATTACATGAACATTCAGAAACACCATGTTGTTTTTACGTTATTTTGAGGTCCCACCAAATATTATAAATTATTTCGATACATGGAATCAATATTAAAAATAATTGGATCATTCTATTTAGTTTCATCCTTTATATTTAATATTTTTAGATATGTTATATGTTAATCATTCTGTATGAGTAATATTTCACCAGATTCTGTGATAAGAAAATAATATTTCAATGGTTCTATAACCACTCTTGTTGACCTATTCAATAGATGTTCTTTGAGAATGTCTTTATCTTCCATTATCCCATGTAGATTTTTTTCTTATAACAACTCATATAAATATAGAGCATCAACTTCACCAAATTAAATCATTATTCTAATTTTTGAATTATAAACTTCTTCCATTTCTAGTAATATGAAATGTATCACAAAAATAACATTTATTTCTAAATGGTTATTCCAATAATATCCTTTAGTTTCCATAGTATGTCATGTAAAGATGAACTTTGGGTAATGATAGGTTAGAATTCTATTCATTATTTTCTTGAAAAACACCTCACATCCCCATGTATGTATATAATAAATAGTGGGTTTAGTTATATATAATAATAAATATAGAACACATATAATAGTTTAATATGTACTTGGTTATGAGTAATTTGAATTTTCTCTAATTTATAATCTCAATAGAATAATTGTAGTGTTTTATGACTTATCTGCGATCATACCATTTCATTCATGGTAAGATTATTTCGTTTACAAACACTCTACCCCTATAGCGTATAATGATTTATTATTATTGAGAATATCGTATTCTCCATCAAGCGATCATTGAATTTTTGGTTTAGATACTATGTATGGATCCAAACAGAAGTATTTATTTTCAATGAGCCATTTTCTTTTGGTGAGTGATGAAGATGTTGTGATGATTGGAGAATTGAAATAGATTCATAGAAGGCATTGGATTTCATGATTGATAATAAATAATCATAATTCCACAATTATATTGACTTAGTACTATGACAGATGGTGAATTAACTATGATAGTATACCACCTGAAGAACTCAAGAGTCATTGTTCAAGAAAATTATGTTATATAAAAGGTTCTACCACCATGGTGCTACCATTATAGCATACCGCTAGGAATGTTACCTCCAAATTCTAACTCAGGTCCAACAATTAGTTGTTCTATTTTCATTTGATAAATGCATATACTACCTCCATATACTATTTTTGGGTGTTCAATTGTTACTATGATACTAATAGGGTGTTACGTTGGGTGTGTTACCGTTGTTCTTCTACACATTGATGTTTTCGCAAAATAACTAACATATAGACAATGTATGAGATGCCAAATTTATTTTTGGAATTCATGTAGATCCCCTTGCATAAAAAATGATGTTAAAGAAAATATAGGGTTTTCCCAAAATGATAACATTTAAATGAGTTTTTCTAATTAATTATGAGGGATGTTTGTCCATATCATTTGAATAGAATACTCAAATGAGTCAAATATTTAATTAATGAAGGTATAAAAATTAATACGTCATTTAATAAATGTTTTTCCAAGTATTCACTGGTTCATTCCATGATTTTTATGTTTTACTGGTTTATTTTGAGTTCATAAAAAATTTCATATACTCACTAGTTCATAGAAGTGATACAATTAATTAATTTATATAATATGAGATCATGCTGAGGAATTCTAAGGATGATTTGTCAATAATGAGTTATTATGTATTAAAGATGACGTTTGGTATTTATCTTCCTTGTAATGGAATGATAAAATGATGAATTAAGTAAATGATGATGCAATTATAGAATGATTTAGATAATAATTGATATGATATATGATTCTGTATTAAGGATTCTATAAAAAGAATAAAAAATTAGATATTAAGCATTAATTTAAATATATATAAAAATATTGAAAATGTTGGGTTACATTGACTAGATATAAGACATAGACAACTATTTTCTGCTATATGCAATTGTGTTAATGATATCCTTGGATATAATAGGAATTAATTGCCAACTATAGATAAAAATAAGAAATCATGAGAGTATATATCTCTATATACTCGGTTATAATTAATTCATTGGAAAAAAAATTTATGGTATTTGTGATGGTGAGAATAACTATATATATAGGACACTTTTAAATTACTATTGGTAAAAAGGTAGTATACATTTGAAAACATGCTAAAATTTACGAATTTTTGATAATTTCCATTATAAAAATAAAATATTAGAAAAATAAAGGATTCATTAAAAGGGAAATACATATGTATTCTTGGAACGTAAGGAGAATCAAGATCATACAAAATCTAGAATGAATTTTGATACCAGTAAAGCTATGATAGATTTCTGAAGATCAAGAATAGGAATGCATGAAATAATATAAATATATTTCCTTGTGTAGGATTTTATTATATTCAAGAGGTAAAAAAATGTTGGGGAGGGATATCTTTCTAAGGATTATCATCATTAATGAATTTAATTTTATATTTTATCTAGTTTTAGATGTGGATAAACATAATTGTAGTTTTTTGAGGAGATTGGGTTTGTTTATCAATGTAATAACTTTTTGGATTTTGAGGTATTAATGTTAGGGGTTAGACAAATACAAAATTGAGTTCTATTTTTTGGTAGACATTTTAAATATTGTATTCTAATATTTTTGTTGACTTCAAAGAAATATGAGGAAATGTGAAATAATCGATGAAATTATTAATTTTTAAAGTTATAAGTGGTTTAAATGAAAATAAAGAGAATTAATAAAGAGGGACCACAAATCATCCCACCCCACCCTCAGTTTCCCATTCAACCAGGGACACTAAAAGGGGTATCAAAGTGAGTTTCCCTCCATATAATTGATCCATATTCTAATATAGTATTAATCATAACTCCTTCAAATGTTGAGGTGTTCCCACATTCAATGGGATGAATTTTCATAGCTAAAGGTTTTTTATTCTACCATATCTCTTATAACTCCGTATTTATCTAAGTGATTCTGCTACTATTTTTTCCAACCATTTCTGATGGATCAACAATGAAACATAATGAAAAGATAAATTTTTTTGTTATGGGAAAATAAAAAAAGGAAATATTTCAAAATAATAGGTTGATGAATATGAATACTGGATGATTAGGATGATAACATCATTATTCAAATTATTTTACTTATATAAAATGGATAAAATAGTGTAAAATTTATTGAAAATATTAATAACGCACTGAAATAATTCAATTATGGTCACTTGTGATTTTGATAGGAATTCTATAATGAAGAAACATAAAAAATCAGAATCAGAATCATTCAATGAGATTCCTAACAAAGACATGTGGGGTATGATGGAGAGAGAAAAATTAGTTAAAAAAGTGTAATACTATGAAAAAACATAATAAATATTAATTTGAAATGTTTTATTTAGATAGTGAAATTTGGTTAATTTCTCATGTAAATAATTAATATTTTTCATCAAGCTATATTAATTATAGAGATCAACGGTCACAACATGAGTATTGTTTAAATAAATTTCAGAATTAATTATCAGTTTGTTAAAATACATCATGAATAAAAAAATGGAATATTGAGAAAAAACGGTGGTTTTTGATAAGTAATAACTAATTATTTAGAAATATAATATATTGAATAAATCCTATAGAAAAATATGATATCTAATGGGATGGAAATATTGTGAATTGTTTAAAAAATTATATGAATGAAATAAAAATGGATTTATTTGAATCAAATTACATATGATTCACTATTAAACATGAGTTGAACAAGGCTAGGGAAGACTTCACTAAGGCCATCGAGGTGAATATAACATCCTTTCAAGCTAATGAGAAGAGGACTTTTCATGAACAAGGTATGTCTAATGTAAATAATTTTCATAATTCACCCAATTTTTTTCATAGTATAGATTTGAAAACTAAATATGAGAATGTATTGGTCAATAAAATTTAGATACAATCATTCACATTAAATATAGGTGAATGTATTCAATGGAACCCATATCCCCCTGAGAAGTATTAGGGTCAGCATGTAACAACACAATAATAACATAAATAGGGATAAATTTAGAACAATCATAGAAGAACAATGTTTCATGTATTCTATTGGATCTAATGTAAGAATGGTCATAATGACTATTATTTCTAACTCATTTTGTCTTCACCATTAATGAGGAAATAACTAAAGGGGATTTTCAATGAAAATCTAATGATAAAAGATCAATGGGGAAAACCACTAGCTTCATTGAAACCGTATAAATTTATAGAAAATAATATTTTATTATAAAATAAAATTATAGTTTAAATATTTTGGAATTTCATAGGGGTGAGGTATTCATAACATGGTTGAATGTAGAGGTACCCTACTTTTTAAAGGAATGATTGTTCAAAAGAAAAATAGTGTTATATAATTTAGATATTCAGAGAAGGCTATGAATGCTAAAAATGATTGTCTTGTTGTTTTGAATACCCAATTTAAATTGGTGAAATAATTAGTGTAAGATAGAATATTTGATGAGTATTAAGGAAACTACAATGTATTAGAAAATTACTCTAAATTTGATGAGAGTTTTACTACAACATGAAATTTGGTGATCCAGATGACTGACATGAAATATTTTATTCCACCCAAGGAAGATGTTCAAGGGTTGAAGAAATATAATAATGTTTATGAGACTTAAAATATATTCAAGAGTCTAAATCAATGTATCAATAATGATATTTAAATAAAATAATGTCCCAATATGGTAGACAACATTCAAAATGAATGTGACAACTGAATAATTATAAGTTCTTCAAATATTATATTATATATATATATGATTTTTAGCTAATGTACATGGAATTGTAGGATATTATATAAGATGATACCTCTAGATAACATGAATAGGTTTACCCTCATGGATACTATGGGTTATAATGAAATTAAAGATGATGTTTTCACACCTTAAGGGGGGAAACATTTAGAAGAGTCTATCAGTACTAAATTACAGTTGGTCTTTACAATTTTGATATATTTCAAATCTAAATGATTGAGTAATTCCCATTAATCATGCATCCCTTTGGTATGACTATATTACATAATCATAATAGTGGGGTTTTGATAGATATTATAACAAGATAAATTATGTGGGTTGTTACATTACATATAAATGGACTATATTGATATATTTTTTAGACATGTATTGGTTTTATATTTTCATTAAATGAAACTATTTATATACAAACAAAATTTCTAAAATAATATAATCTGTGCATGATATCACTAGAATGGTGGGGTATGTGACTAATTGATAAGCTTAACATTATATCTCATTTTTAACTACACCATGTTTTCCAATGTAGAATCGATGTATACAAACTAAATGTTCCTTACTAAGAAACATAATTTGTAACATACATTCATCTCTAAATAGGGTAGGAAGAGTATGAGAGTGGATTGATAGGTATTAGAGTAGATATGAACACTCTCACATTGATAGATGTATTTTGTTATAAATTTTATGTAGAATTATAGAATCTATTGAACCACAAAAATTGGTAATGGGGATTAATATTGAAATAAATTAAAATTATGGAGTTTTTTCCCAACTATTCCAATTTTTATAAATATGTCAATATTGGATAGTAGATGATGATGACGTGATGATGTATGGGGGATTGTAATGGATTCATAGAAGTAATTTGATTTTATTCTTGTTAATTCATCCATATAAGTCGATATGTTTGTTGAGATACTACCATGGTAGAAGAAAAAGAAATTATATAAATATATAACATGAAGAACATGATTATTTATTTTCATGAAATTATTTCATATGGAAAATATACTGCAGTTATGGTAATATTATATTGTATTTCCCTGAGTTATGTTACAGTTATGTGCTCAAGATTGGTCTACTACTACTAGGTATTACCACCAAGTTCTACTAGCACGTGTAACACCTCTAGGGCCTATAATTGAGATGATGCCTATAGGTTCCAATGTTATGTTTTTTGCCTCTGATTATTATTACAGGATTCTATTTAAATGGGGTACTTTAGGTTGTGATATAATTTGTAAGATACTATTATATTTCTATCATAACAAGCTATCATTGGGTGTGATATTATTGGTATGCTATAATGTGACATTATCTCATGAAGAGGAATAGAGGGACCATGACTGTGCGTTTACATTATTAAGGAATTTATGTAGTTTCATTTTCATGAATATAATTTCGCTGTTGATAATATGATTATTCCGTTATATGATTCTTTGATGATGAGTAATGTTTGTAAAATATGAGAAGTGGTTGATCATATAATCCTAAGAGAATACTAAAGCCATTCAATTTTATAATTTTTGAATATAGGATATATGATACATCATAAAATATTTCTCATACCATGACATGAACTGATAATACCATGAATCATATGTTATAGTTTATAATTATATGTTCTTTATGGATTTTTACAAGTATATAGTATATGAACTTGTTGTAATGGTTTCATCGATATCAGAAGACATCCTGCTGTGGAATTTTTTGTATGATGAGTCAATCCAATGATTTTTGTTCTTAATGTTAAGTCAGGATGTATATATACCATGTGATAAAATGAGGACTTGATTTATTATAAGTATAAATATTCAATTAATATATGATTTAATTGAAGAATGTTATGTTACATGAATTGAGATTCATGTAGTATTCAGGAAAAATAATTAAGGGATATAAAATATTAATTGATATTCAAAATTAGTAACGAAATAAGTGTGTTAAATTGACATGAATTAAGTGTCAAATAACAAATTGAGTAAATATGAAATTATGATGATGAAATGCAGGGAGACATTAACAAATCATGGATCACTGTAGTTAAAAATAGAAAATTATGGGAGCCATGATCTAAATTTTATTGGATTTCATGAAAAAAATATAACTCTTTTATTATTGGTATTTTCAAATATGAGAATGACTATATATATGAAATAATTATATACTATTATAGATAAAGATTAACTATAGTATTCAAAACATGATAATGTGATGTGATTTTTTGGAGATTGTCCATTTCTTTTATCAAAATTTAAAGGATGCAAAGGTGGAGTCCATAAAAATGTTAGATCTGAGTATTTGAAGAAACTGAGTAGACTCTATATTTTTTCATATATAGATTGCACTATGACACCATCAAATAAGAATATCAGTTGTGACGATAATTAAGAGGTACATCTGATGACCTGTTGATCCATATTCTTATGGAGAAATATTTTACCTCTATGTGGGGTAGATGCAACAATGGAGTGGAAGAAGAACTCTATATACCTGATCCCCAATGATCAAGATCTTCATATCATCCAATTATTTCTAGATATATAGGATCTTTATGGGACCCTATTTTGAATATAATAATATTTTTTTATGCATTAACTTTATTGAAAATGTGGAATCTATGTTGTTGTATCAAACTAACAAAACAAGGTGTTGTATTTTATTCCAATACATGAAAATACTATATACTACTCTCCATTATTACATAACACAATGTTGAGGATATTGTAAAACATTTAGTGAATAAAAAACATTACCAGGAACATGATGTTGACATTAAAACCAATATTATATAGAAAAAGAGACTATTGATTAACCCACCACCACTCCTAGTGGTTCATCCCACTTGGGACTCTAAATTCTCTACCACAGTCTGAGTACACGTTCGTAATATTTTTACCAATATGGTTATCAACATACTTTTTTTATTCCATAATCATATAAAAGTAATATAACTATTATCTCATTATATAAATACACATACAAACTATTTTCATAACTAAAAGTTATTATGTAATAATATCAACCCCTTTCCTATATTAGAAATAGACCAACAACCTCAGTATGATTATATTATGGAAGATCCATATCCAATTGTATATTCCCACTAAATATGGCATTGTTCATTTTAACATTTAAATGATAATGAAAAAATATATCTGAGTAGAGTGTAGATATCCAACTATATTAAATTTTCATAAATTATTTACATTTACTATACTTATCTTAATGTTCAATAAGCTATAATATATGAGTCATTCATGTCTTTTTTTTATGATTTCCATTTTTTTTCACGTTAATATATTTTCAATTAATTATTAATACTTGTTTTACTTTAACAAAAAAATTTCTGTATAAAGGACAATACAATTATTTCATTACATGAAATAAAAACCTCTAGTTTATAAGGTTAATATAAAGAATATTTTTTCAGTCATTTGTGGTACAAAATAAAAATTATCTAATATATGAAACAAACCACTAGGAATCTTCAGATTGAAATATCCAACTATTAATGAAGCAATGATCACATTATTGTTTTCCCAAAAATCCACCTCACCATTTGAAAACATTTTGAATCTACCTGAGTCATATATCTGTATAAAAACATTTCATCCACATGTTCTATCCAACACCCAACATTAATATAATGATAAATTTCATTCAATGAAAAATATTCTTGATTTTTAGAAATCACCCTTCTTTCATTTCGATTCATTTCAATTCAACATCCAATAGAACATGTTGATATAAAAAAATGAATTTATAGACCTACTATTTTCTATCAACATGTTTCATTGAATTCATAGAAGATTAGTGAATTAAAATATTTTTTATAACCATATACTTTGGAACATTATTCCTTCCCTTCCACCTATTGTTCACCATTAGTACAGATGAGTTAGTTTTCTCTATATCCATAATGTATTAGATAACTAAAGACAATATATTTTTTGAGTGACTTTTTCATGTCAATAATCTTATAATAATTGATCAATGTTAACAATTATGGTTGAAAAGTATAATTAAGGGTCACATTTAATTTTCATGTATCAAAAAAGAACCCAATGAATTATTATCACTCAATGTACCAATTTATTTTTTAATTTACAAGGAATTTATAGTATAAATTCTAAAAAAGAAACACATATTTTGTCACTTTGCAACCCAACGGGGCCCGAGATGCGACTTATCAAACCTACATTAATATGATAGGGGATAGAGTCTAGTTCCATGTAGACTATCACACACATGGGTGGCCTTAACCTAAGGTATCAGTACACACACACTCACATACACCTCCCTAAAATAGTGCATTAATATATAAACTAAAAATAATTGCACTAATATATCTATCCCAATATAGAGCATAAATTAAGTATAAAAGGGAATCCAAACATGCCCACCCAAATAAACCTATAAAACCAAACATTATTATTACATATAGTGTATAACAGTCAAATCAATCTACCAGAATGGTCCTTGAACAAGATCTTGTAAACACCCCGGTCAGTCTAGCTCCCTAAGCCCCACCTTCTCCACATCCTCCTTGGACTCCACCAAAAGGCATGTGTCCTACACAATACCCTACATGTTTGGAAAATGCCATCCCTAGATGAGTAAAAAAATACTCTTTAGACACCCTAATTACTCAAAAGAAATGGTAGTTACTAAAAGTCAATAGTCCACTCAACCGAACCAGAGGGATCCCAAACGAGAGATAATCTTAATCCCAAAACCATTCTAAACTAAAAACAACTAGTTATATCATACCACTTTGGGTGTCACCCATAATGTGACAAAACCCCAATGAAAACTAAAATACCACCCATATATACTCATTTTAGTAACCAAGTTTCATGAGGTTCTAATCTCATAGAAAACGAGAGGTTCATCGTCAAGGATCTAAAGTAACACTCGACCAGGATCACACACTCCAGAAAACTGATCAGCCCAAATGAAAGATGTCTAAGAGATACACAGAATTCGGTAAGAACCAACCATCTTGGATGGAACAGCTCAGAGATACAACTTGAATAGGGGATCTCACCCATACATGATAGGGTATTATACTATCACTAATGGATACACAAAAGGTCTTGTCACTTAAAAAGGGGATCCACCACAGAATCGCCAGGGGGATACTAAAATCCCAGTTGGGAAAAATGTAAATCACATCTCCATGTATAGAAGATCACTCCTAAGATCCCCCAAGGGACACCACAAACCCAATCTAGTAAACCAAATAACCCACACTAATAAGGGATTGGTCATGGGATTCACTAGGGGACACCACAACCTAATAGGATTCCCGCGAGACCATATCTCTCAGATATAGGATCATCACCCATGTATTGTGAGGTCATGATGGTTCCAAAAACTCTATCCGATATGACTCGCATTGTAGAGGATTATATCATGATGATTTCAAAAACCCTTGATAAACTATCTACTATCTAGGGGGTCATATATCTGAAAATGCTTCAACTGTACTATCACTTTTGGCTACGTAGGGTATTATATACCCAATGATTCCACAAACCATATATGGTTGTAATTTTATATAGGGGATCCTTTCTCATGTATTGTGGGTCATAACAGTACCAAGAACCCAATCATGGGAAATGATATTCTAGAGGATCCTGCTCTGGACACTCTATAGGTATACAATAACTCTAACAGTACAATAGATCATCCCACCCCATCCTCTCTAAGGGGATACCATAACTATATGCATGCACATCCTACCAACAGGGTCACATTATTATACCGAGGACGTGATGCCACACTAAAGCCACATAGTTATACACCAAGGGAGGCTACTCAACCTCTGCTAGCCCAAAACATTTATTACTTGAGTGACCCATAACATCGCCTCTTCTCACATCATCTCGACCCAAAAAATTACCACCATTGCATTATACAGAGAAAACCACTACGGATAGGATAATCATAGGTGTGAATTTGATCCCTAAATTAAGAGATACGAGAGGGGAAAATTCCTCCGAGAGGATACAACATGACGTGTAATGTGGTCATTATGGCGGGTGACCCCGCCTAAACACTTGGTTATTTCCTCTAACCACACGGCTTGACAATGAATGTCGGCATACCAGTCATGTACTGATGGTACATGACATATCTCACCTCACTCGCACCTTGTCTGTATATTCCCTACACATGAATAATATATCCATATTGAGCACATGGAATGCAGCCCTTGGAACATGGCATGTCCCAACAACACGGCCTCTTGGCCATGTCGCTTTCCCATATCTGTGTCCTACACCTCATTCTCGTGTACTATGGTCTGGTAGTTTTACATTGTCGTCTACATCCACATGACTTCCATAGAAATTTATTTAGGTAACCTAACATGGGGTCACTACAAATTTTGTATCCCGAGGTACATGACGTGATGTCCCCAAAACTCATCGTCCCCCAATAGGAAGAACACATGGCATGTTCCTCTAGGCTACATGCCGTATAGACCAGAAAATCCATCAAAAATTCCATACAAGCAGACTAAATCACCCCCTTTCACCCCGAAACACATAGATCGGCCCTAAAGAGTTCCCTATAATGAATATAAGGATTATATAACCTTATAACGATGAATAAACAAGGATATCCGAAAAAACTCAAAACACCTATCTCATGGAGAAACGCCAAGACATTGGTGTAAGATCCATGCTCTGAAGCCATTGTATTGCGGTCTAGGACTGATAACCATCAAAATCGACGGTCCATGGTGCCTAGTTTCTTCAATTCAGCCCTTGAGTAATCCATCACTCAAAGTGGAAGAGAGGGATGTTCTTTTCTTGTTATAAACAACAGGGGGAGGGAGGTAAGTCATATTTTATTAATTTTATTAAAACAATATCCTCTACATAACACCTCACTACTAACTTACTATCAACCTGACACTAGGAGCTGCCAATGTTAATGTTAGGATAGGGATAAACATGATGTTATGAACTCAGCCACGGTATTAGAATTATGATTTGAGACTCCACTCAGGCGTAATTCGTTCTTCCAAAAAAGACAATGAATGTGTGCTAAATTTATGTAAAATTTTTAATATCACAACATCGAGGATCTCCAGACCTCAGAATATCATGGTCACTCAGCATAGGGATTTATAGATATTCTTATAAATATTCCACAGACATATATTTTAAAACTAGGGTTTCTAAATCCACTAAACCTTAAAACTTTTCTTCATCGAAAATCGAAATCCTAGGCACGTGAGAAAGAAAATGAGCTCTCAAAAATGACTCACACGACATCTAGATCATCTTGACCATAATAAAGGCCAAAATGGTTACCATGTGGCCTATAATCACAAAATCAAGTGATTGGCAGGGCCCAACCACAATAGATGTCCCTCTCAAATAGTTTGACATCATGCAAAAAAATGGGTGACATTTCACCTCAGCATTGGTAGGTGGGAAACACCCAAACACTGGTTCCATATACATTGATATGGTCTTTCAGTACAACCCCTCACTAACCTGACACATAGACCAACAAAACCCACCTCTGAACACACAATGATATGTTACTCACCCACCGCACCTTGACATTATTTTATATGGGAAGAAAAAACATTCTTACGTGGTATTTCATTATTTATCAATAACAAGACTATGTGGGGAATGAATCCACAATTCATGGGAGTAAGAAGCCACGTAAAATGTAAATATTACATCCCCATACATCTCCTTGGAAAATATAACACCATACAAGAAAGGGTACCAATGAATGAATAGGTCTGGCCAAGCACACACACCGGGTCTCACTAGGACATGAACGCGAAACTCTTACCCACAATCCCAACCTAATGATATAAGTTAGAGGTCATCATCATGAAAACCACGGTACTATCAACTTTGTGTGGCACTAACTCACCATCTTGGTTTTACTCACATTAAAAAAATTCATCTTGATCAGAGAAGGATCCATCTTCCTCGTGCATTTGAACCTCTATTGAACAACACAAACACATGGTTACACTGATTCCTCTGGTCACCCTTAACAACCCTCAAGAATGATGTGGCATGAAATGAGTACCTAACTACATTTTCTATCAATACAACTATATAATGTATAAATTAGACAGATTTTACCGCAATCCACCTTAAAAAACATGGGTAAAATGCCTCTATGGATTATAGTTGTGCTCACCCCCATACTCATGATCCATGATACTAACGTGGACAACCAGGGGTGGTGGCGGAAACTCATACCATTTCCTCCTCCTTCTACACTACCCACTCCTCTATCACATCCTCTACCCTGCGGACGTGCATGATAAAAAAACATTCCTCTACCAGGGCGGTTTGTTGACTATATCCCTATTAGAATCTTGGTGTGTAGGACAATCTCTAACAAGGTTTCACTAGCCATCGTAGGGATAACATATCTTATCTGGTGGTTTACCAAACAAAACCTAGATTCCCTGAGCCTTAGACCCTCCATCTTGGGATCGCCTCCTGAAGCATCTATTTTTACTAGAACCCCAATCTTGTTGTCGGATACTAGCATTGGAGGTCTCAGCTATTGTGTTCCAGACACTAATGGCTAGGTTATGATTAACCATAAATCACTCCACCACAATGGATTGCTCAAGAATACTAGCATTGGTGTGAATTCATAAGGGCACCCCTGATGCCTTGATCTCCTAGCATAATCACCGTTCAAAGGTTCATTCTCTAAAAAATGGATACTGAACCATATATAGATAGTATTGAAACAGGTCTGTGAATCTTAGTGAGAACTATTAAATGTTCGTGTTATCCTTATGATGCTAAAAATATCTATGATATACATTGATATCAACATGATTAGATTAAAATCTCCCAAAATGATTTTCTTATACTCAGACAAAGTTATTGTTGCCTTACCATGGTTCTAAATAACAAGGCACCACAAATTCATAGTTTAACCATACAGAAGGATCACCACTAGGACCACCATCTGATTGGGAGGTCACATCACAAGGTTGAAAACACACGTGACATATTCAAGATAGTCATCAGCTACCTCATGGTATAGATCACCGAAAACCTAAGATTCCACTACATCTAGAACTCATAAAATGTATTCAGCCTATTTTCATCCACATCATGTAAAGCTAGAACAATCTGCTACTCGATGGTTAGTGGTTCAACTAGGGGAACACCTGGGGTTTCATCCTTAGAACCAGTACCCTCTACCTAAGCCTTTCCATAGGGTGGATCATAGTCAAAATCCATCTATAGGACCATGTATGGTTATCATTGTGGTGGAATCCTAAAATAAATTCAAGACACACCATGGTAAAGATTATATATGGGGTGCTGAATCAAGGATAGGAAAACCCCAAATCCCAATACTAATAAGATGTGTGTAACATAATTTATGAATGACCAATTTACTAATACACTGAGTGAAAATACAGGTTATGATCATCTTGGTGAATGGATATGTGATCCACCACATAAACACTCGAGTGAATAACCTTAAATACAAACTCAAAGCAATATAACCCTATCACTGTGAAACCCAAACCAACTAATGACACTAAAATCCCAAAGTAAAACCCTTTCTAATACCACATTGTCACGAATCAACTCGACGGGGATCAAGACGAAACTCCATAAGCCATGCTCTATAGTTCAGGGGCTGGCAACCATCCTCGTGTATGTAATCGCACAAATGGGAGGCCTTATCCAAAGCTTGATGTATACAGAAACCCATAGACACCTCCATACAACATTCTATAGATATAAAAACTGAAAATAAATACATGCAATCATCTATCCAAAACTATAGTACAACAGATGTATAAAAGTTAAAAAATACACACCCACCCAAAGAAAACAATAAATGATTCTATCCAGATCATGAGGAAGGAATAGTTTACACATTCACTATTATAATTTTCCTTGTCCATGGTCTGATAAATACCCCAGTCAGTCGATCTCACAATGATCCACCTGCTTCAGGTCCTTCTAAGACTCTGTCAAAAGGAATGTGGTCTGCATAAGACACACCACATATGGGAGAGTGTCATGCATGGTTGAGTATAACAATACTAATTAGGCTACCCAAATTCAAAAATGAAAATAGAGTAACTGAAAAGAAACAATCCACATTACCCAAACAGAGGGAACCCAAATGAATGAAAAACATCCATCTCAATGTAATCCTTCGCTATACATTACTAGTAATCTCATACCACATGGTGTGTCATCCCTGATGTGACCACACCACAGGGAAACCTAGAAGAAGAAAGATGATCTAGAGATAGAAGTAGGTATCATTGAATTAATGATATAGAGACACTATCATTATGTGAAACATGACATATATACACAGACCACCAACAATTGAGTTATATATTATCTTAGAAGGGGATTAACATGTTTCATAAATGTGGTTTTAGATAATTATGAAATTTGAATATTATATTCACTACCTTCCAATAAAAATAAATAATGTAGTTTATGATCTTAGAGGAAAATAAATTTTTACTCTATCAAAGATCTGTATTGAAAAAGACCTAACTTTATAGATACTAATTTGATGGATTTGAAGATCATAATAGAAAATAATACATTCTACCAGTCCAAAATTATTTTTCAACACTCTATCCAAAAATGAATAAAAGATGAATAATGAGATTATTGTGGAAATAAAAACAATGTGAAAGAGATAAGGGAGGAGGAAGCTTTATGATTTCTACATCGATGATGGTTGTGTGTTAAACGTATGGATCAATATTTTTTATTACATTATCACTTTAGATAAAGATAGTGATATTTGAAAATGATTATATCGCATCTTTCTCTCTCCATCCTAGATGTACCAAGATGTAATATGATCATCAAGAGAACTTATGTTATGATAATATGATAGTGGTTATTTCAAATTATACCACAATGTTCTCGGTATTTCAATAATTTAATAAAGAGTGATATAATTCCATCTAGATGATGTAACCATTTCCCATACAAACATCATATTGGGATAAAACCACCATGGACTTCATCACTTGTCTTCCGAAGACCTAAAATGGAAGAAATGAGAAACGAGTTTTGATGGATCAACTCACAATGACTTCCCACTTTATCTCTATTAGAATATCATTTTTCCTTGACTAACATTAAATGATAGATGTAATGTAAGTGGTGAGGTTATATGGTTCATCAATTTCAATAATTTTTTCCTCGGATCCAAGGTTGAATTCTAAATTTTAGAGAATTCATCAATATTTTCTCAATATTGAATTGAGTTTCAGTATGTCACATCTCCCCCAAACTAATGTACATTATGAAACGAAAATTCTCACACATGAAGACAAGTTGAGTGACTGATCAATGGAATTTAAAGGAAAATGAGGCCAAAAATTTTCATTTGATGAGTTCTCATGAAAAAAACATCTAATAATGTTTTTAAATATCCCAATATAAAGTTCATTATTGAAAGTGACGTAAAAATTATACTGGTTTTGATAAAATTTGTAAATCAAAGCTACATGGACCCTATCTTGAGTAACATCTAACTGAAATAGTCCTTGACATCCAAAAACATATAAAAGATACCCTGATTTTGAAGAAGTGTTATTATAAAAACCATTAAAGTGAATTGTATTTTGTTGTTGTAGACAAGTTTTTCTTTCAAATATCACCATAGAAAAGAGTTATGTAGTTTGGACAGAAGTAAAAAATTATCTATAGGTCCATTATCCCATTTGAGACCATTAATCACTTATGATCCACTTCATATTAGCTAAACTACCACAAATCATGGATCATACTAATGATGTGATCTATGTATTACTATATAGTAAGTACATACTAGATCCCACACATGTAATGGATCCATATGATGTATAATTGGATAATGGAATCTATTATTAGCAGTAGTCGAATAAGATATTGGACTCTATAGACAATGTTCTAAACAAACAGGAAACTCAATATGTTAAAGTGATATGGAGGAACCATAAATATGATAAGGAATTATGGGAACCGATGGAAACAATGAAGAGTAAGTACCATCATCTTTTCTCAATTGAGAATAGGAGTTAAAATTTAGTGGACAGAATTAATTTAAGGTGGAAGAATGCAACAATAAGAAAAAATGATATTTTTTTAATAATTTATCACTTGACTCGCAATAATATTTTATTACGATTTACAATGGAAGAACATTGAATGATATTTCATTCTTATATGAACATAACCCATAATTTACTGATACGAACTACTAAAACTATGATAATTAAAATAATTGAAAAAAGGTACTAGAAACCACCAAAACATTATTTAATTATATAACCTTATTATATTCAATCTATAAATATTAAGAATATGTTATTTATTATTAAAATTTTAAGACTAAATAGTGTTAAATAAGTTAGAACATAATAATTTGGGTCACCTTGATCCCCTAGAATAATTTCACCCAAGAACAACACTATAATAGATAAATACAAATTTAATAAAAAAATTGAAATGGAATTGAAGATTGATAGATTAAAAGTAATGGAAGAAATGTAATATTTATATTGTATTTATTTGGAACTATGATTAATTTTAATTATGAATATCAGCTAATATGTTTTATGGGAATTATTAACATTATTCAATAAAAAATTTGGTCCTTAATAATGTAGGTTTTCTAGTGGCCTTTAAATGATCGTCATAAATATTATTAATAGATTCAAAATTTTATTATTTTTAGAATATAAACATATTATATTGAAATTATTATTTTTAGAATATTACAATAAATTTAATTTCATGAAATAAATTTATTAAATGTTTTTTAAATGATAATAAATTTTAATCAATCACATAGGAATTGTTGTAATGGTAAGAATGATTTTTTTATTAAATTAGTATTTTTCATTCGAATAATTAAAATTTTTAAATTTTAATTTTCCCATATTTATATAAATATTTTTATGAAATAAATATCAGTTTTTTGACTCATTACATCAAATTTTTCTTAGTGTGATTTTTTGTGAATTTTCTAACTATGTTGATTTTGGGTGAAAAAGTCAATATTTCTGCTGTATGAAAACTGTGATTTTACAACATTATTATTAAGTAATTCAGATAAGTAATTTCATAGAACATTTTATTCAATTAAAATTAAATTTATTAATTATAAGAATTCATTTATAAATATTAATTTTTATTCATAAAATTATACATTACATTATTGAACAAATATATGATTTTTGAAATAAAATTTAATCAATGAATTTTGGGAAATAATTAGGTTTGATGGGAGGAACCATTATATTTTTGAATGAATTAAACATACAAATATACATTCTCACTCATTAGTATTCTAATAAATTGGTTGTATTTATATTTACCCACATGTGGTTTGATTATATGGTAAAAATCAATATTTTATCTTTTAAAACCCACCCCACCTCAAGTATAAATACCACTATTTCCCCTTACCTATATACCCTAAATTAAAAATAAATGAAATTATGGTCATTTTACCTCCCAATTATTTTCTTCATGGTTTCCTCTTTGTATAATGGTTCCACCCTCTTGTTTTAGTATGTAATTATTTATGTTAAATCAATTTTCATCTTCTTACATTTCATTAGAGTTCATCATTTTTGTGGATATTATTAATGAAAAATATTATTTAATTTTTTGAACCTTTTATGTTCCCATTTTTATGAATATTATTATTTCTATTGGGAGGCCTCCATTATCTCCCGTTATACATCATTAATAATCTATGTTTTATAACATTATGCTACCAAAATGAGTTCCTGATATTTTATCTTTTCATGACATAATCATATATTTTAAAAACAAAAACCACTAATTTACACTTGGAAAATCCCCAAGATTTAAAGATAATATATTTACTTGGTTATTTACATTTATGAAACTCACATTACCTTTTCATGGGTAAAAAATTATGTAATGTCCAGGTATTTAATCACTTATGTACTATGTTTTTTTCATATGAAACACATTGTTTATTATCCCTGTGATATTGATGAAATTTATTATTATTTTAAATGTTGATCTCATAAATTAATACATATGAATGGTGTTCATGTATAGTTTTTTAATTCATTGGATAAGAAATTAATCACTATAGATGAAATTTTTTTAATACCATGGTGAATAACACTTTTTAATGTGATGAATCCCAACCTGGTAATAATCCTTGGTGATATGATTATGAATGAAATATTATAATATTATAGACCCATTTACAGGTTTGATTCATGATCTTTATATAATTTTATGACTCATGTTCGTAAGATCATTCTTTATTGATATGACTCTTTGTCACATTCTATGTATTTTCTTTTCTTATTCACTTATTGGGATTCATTCTCACAACATACATTAATATATTTTCCTAGGATATTTTATAAATTAAATTTAACATTGGACAAACCATTGAAGGATTATTTCATGTGTATTAGAAAATATTTATTTTCCTTATTTTTTCATGTATGATGGGACTAGTTTTTTCAAGATAGCAAACCTCACAATATTCTTGGAATTATTATACTTCATGCCCTATAATGAATGTATTATAAAATAATAGGACGACCTTCATACAAAAATTTACATTTAATTTTGTCAAAATCCATTTCTTTGACTTCTGAGAACTTCCCCATATTCCAGATTGTACTAGTGGAATAATATTATGGAATCTCTCATGTCCTGATTGATACACGAGGGGTTAATGTTAGGGGTTTTCCCAGCATTATGGAAAACACCTACAACTACGATTGTGACATATCTAAGGAATGACCTCTATCTTCTAACTCAATATGGGGTCCTTCTATTATTTCCTGACAATATATGATAACCTTGACCACATCTCTATCATGGAAACCCCATCACCCAATATTACAATTCATCTCATCTCAGGATCCATCACCCTAGTGGAAGTACAATCATCTAATATCACATCATCATGACCTTTGCAAGGAATTCATCTCACAAATAAAAGATCCCCCAATTTTATATCATTCATTGAGAGGCCTAAACCAGTCTAAGGATGCACAATACCACTGATAGTTAGCCCAAAATAGACATACACTTCATATACTACTGGATAATATTATGGTACCACATTTCCTATCTCAATCATTAATCAAAAATTCCTTAGGATCCACTCTTACACTGATATCCACTTCCTAACATAACATATGTTCAAGAAATAAAAAATAGTTACACATGTCATCATAAATATAAATAGACAATCCTAGTGTAATATCTGTCAAGACCTATCTCCTCTTCTAAAACACATATCATCTTGCTCATTATGACATATACTACGTCTGTAGGACCTGTTATGATCTCATCACATTATTACCAACCCAAGATCATAACACCTTAGAAACTCAACATCTATTAACATCATCCTAACCCCTAATAGGAGGAATGTTCCGCCATTATCGAAACCCCTCAACCCCCCTAGTCTTTTTAGTTAGGGATCCTTCCAATATATTATTCACTAAGTCCCTTGGTATCTCAATTCCACCATTTGAACAATTCATATGACCCGCACTTGGGTTTCATCACTTATCTACTAAGGGAGATCTTTCATACCCCCACCTAGATTATACTTGTCCCCATAAATCCTTGTCTCCTCCTAAATGACTCCTCTCAATGTTCTCAGGGAGACTTGACCCACCCTCAAGAGGGAGTTACTCACCAGGAATGACGAAAATGACTATCTCACCCTTCCTATAAGAACTAATTCTCTTCTGGACATAAGAAAATCCTAAAGGATACAAACCTAGTATAACAAGATCTCCACTCATACTCCAAGGATTGTTGATGGCCTCTCAGAAACCCAACATACACGCTCCCCTTTGGAGACTTATACTCTATGTAATCCCAAAACACTCAATGTGTTAAAGAGGGCTTCTCTCGAGATTTGGGGGGTATAATCCAGTATCTTTTAATCAAGACCTGATAGTCCCTATTTACCATAACAAAATCCATGAAACATGCACACATTATACAATCATGAAAAATCAATCATATGATTTTGTATTATAAATTTATCTTATATACTAAATGGAGCTACTATCCTCAATAAGTTAGCACTTAGCCATAACAATTCTCATCTATTCATTTTGAAAGATTTAACCACCAACCGAGATACTTTATCATGATATAAAAAAATGATAATAATTATTCAATTATTTATTAAATATAAAAAATATGATTAAAAATAATAAAACTCAATAAGAATTTCCAACTTCACTAATACCACCATGAATGCACGTGTTTTACATTATAGGGCCACTATTATCTACCCCTCAAAGATGTTTGATCCACTTCATCAGAATCCAACATGAAATTAAGGATTTAATATTGGAAACCTATAACAAATCAAACCAAAATCAAATGGAGATGAATGTGAAACAAAAAAAGTTGGAATATGGGACGAAATGATTTAGAATTTTCATATAATATCTTAAAAATGAATCCCATAAAGGGAGGATGGGAGGATAGAGTGAGGATACGACATAATAGAACTCCCCATATGCATCTGTTAAATAAAAAATTGTTGGATGGCCACAAAGATACAAGTTTTTCTTCTAATTTATGAAAACCACTCAGGCATCAATCATGGTACAATGGGGGATATCATGTCATGAAACATAAAATGATTTTATATTCTCACAGTGTGAAAAATTATTGTCGCATAATGATCCTAGAAGGAGTTAATTTCCATGGAAATTGACACTTCATGGAATGAAGACTCAAATAGATATTCCAACATAGTATGACGAACTCTTATGTTGGGTAGGAAGCTCAACCTATATTATTTGGGGTGCAGAACCTAACACATTCTTGGCGTGGCATACAAACTATAGTCTATCATGGTGAGACTTATGTGTTTCAGTGTGAATTACAACAATAAAAATATTTCATCATGGTCTCCATGTATTTCTCCATCACTCAAATGATTTCCAGATCTACCCAAAAGAAATCATTCCATTTATGAAAACATATTACTATGATATTTGAACCATAAAATTAATGATCCAAATACCATTCTTCATAACAACCCCTTCTCCATATAACAGATTAAAATTCAATAAAAATTTCATAAATTTTAATGTCACCAGTAATTAAAATGTACAATGGGAAGGAAAAATCCATTAATGATGACACTGTATCTTGAGAAGTCTGTACATTATTTCAATTGGATATTTATAATTGATCATAATAGTTTATAATGAAACACTTAATTTCACTATTGAATGTGATATTTTACTGTGCTCATGGATATGAATACAATAATGGATAAGAACATATTCCCTAAAAAATTTCAACAACTACGAAAATCACTTATATTATTCCATCCTATAAGACATCATTGAACTCTAAACTAAATATTCTGAATGATCCCCAAAAATATGTAGTATTTTATTTCAGGTTTTATTCCTACACATTCAAATAATTTTTTCGACACTAAAAATATAGTAAAAGAAACAATAACAAATTTTTCCCTCAACATTCATCTTTATCAACTTATTCATATTCTTCTTAAAGTGTTTTGTCACAATAACTCCATATTGGGAGTATGAGTTTGAACCATTCTCCCCCATCTTATTATTTAATAATTTTCTTGTTCTTCCTTATCTCATTGATTTACAATATAAGGGTATTATATGAATGCCTAAATTTCCCATTAATGATGATATGGTATGCAATAGAATATCTTCGTCATCCTCATTTATCTTCTCTCTCAATTTGAAATATATGATCGTTTGATAATAATAAAAGAAATTTCTTCTCACACATCTCGCACACAATATCTTTTCCATTATTCTAAATATCATATATATTTTTATAAATAGTTCAAATAAAATAAATCCCATTTATTAGTTATATAAATACTAATTAGAGAATTTTAATTGTTATTATGTAATTTTCAATATATCAATACATCCACATGGGATTGTTCCCCAAAATCCTAAATTCGTAAGAAATACCAAATAATTCACATGGGTATATTTCCATTTAAATACTAAAATAATTTTTAATAAATACCCAAGAGATTTTTATTTAATGCAAGACAAGTATATCATAAAATAATATCCCATAATTTTATTTTTTAAATTATTTTAAATATTTAAATTTAAAATCAATGAATTTTCATTCTGAAATTTTCAAATTATACTTCAATCTATTCCCCCTTTAACTCTTCTTAAATATTAAGAATAAATTTTAATTCACATTCCTACATAAAATTCATATGTTCTTTACAGATACATTATCAAATAATGTAAATCCTTATCATGTAATCACCATTCTCACAATATGAGATAAAATTATTTTCTCGATTTTTTCATGACTGAGACATGATGCATCAATTTTTTGAATCATACTCATATTTAAAATATCACCATGAATTTCATTATCCATGAAAATTCATAATAATTAATAACTACGGTAATACATCTTGACTACAAATTTAATTTTTTATTATCCAAATACTTTTGAGGAAAAGGTGAAAAACCATCAAACACTCTTTTTATGGAAAAGTGTTAATCCATATAGGACTTCACAACTCACAAGAGTCAAAATATCACGCATCAAAGGATTAAGACCAACCAAACAACTCATTCAACACACCAAATCAATCAACTCAAGTATTCAACATTTCAGTCATTCATAGTGAGAGTTAGAATCATCAGAGATATCGATGTGGAAACCACGAACTAGGAAACACGAACATTAAAAAATCTAGTACAAACCTTTGAACCGACCTCACATAACGCCCATCAGTGCGACCATTGATTGTATCCCAAAACCATAAACATGTCAGAGATCTCTAGTTGGAAAACACCCAACCCTCCAACAATGTGAGACGGCCTCCTAGAAATCCTCCAAGAAGAACATGTCCACATAAAGCTAATGAATGAGATAGATCCAATAAGAAAAATGTTGTCGTGATGTCTCACCCTACTCCAGAGTCAACCTCGGCGCAACCTCATGTAGTGATGAATCCGAAAAAACTAACTATAGACTCTTGAAAACCTCCCCCCTCCATGTTGCTCTGAGCAGACAAAGATCCAACCTCGCCATGCTGGATCTGACTGCAAGTCATGCCGACGCCAGCTAAACTGGATGTCGAAGCCACACTATGGCAGAACGGTCTGCGATCCACACCAACACTGATCTGAAACAGAAGGAGCTGGAGACCACATCATGTCGTACTTCCCTTCAAGCCATGTCGATGCTAGAACTATTCACGCCTTGACAGATCTTACATATTTTTGTATTAAATTTTCAGGTCCAAATAATAATTGAGGAACATAATCATTTTTACTCAAAAAAATCAAAATATATTGATGAATCATCAATCTCTCAATCCCATTTGAACACAACTCAATTGGATTAGGGTATTTAACATACCTAAATAAATTCTTTTTTGTTTAATCTGTTGATCGCATGTGTTAGTTGATGACATAATTTGTTTTTTTCATAAATAACTACCACTGATTGGTGAAAGGGCAGAATCTACTTTTATCAGCATGAATAAAATGCGATGATAAATGTTTATAATAAAAAATATAATTAATTTATATAAAATTATTTTATCTATTTTAAAAAATATATATCTATAAACATTAAAAAATAAGATTTATAATTAATATTTCATTAACAAATAAAATATATTTTTTAAAAGAAATTATTTGTATAATAATAAAAATATATTTAAATACTTATACAATTATAATAATTTTTTTAAAATAATAAATATATTTCTTATATTTTTAATTATATAATTATATTTCAAAACAAATACTTTTTAAATATATATATTTATCATTATAATTATAAATTAATATATTTTTCTAATAAATATGGTTAATAATTATATTATTATGTTGGTATAATTGATGTATATATGTTATGTATTCAACATGATTTAGTGTTCATTTATACTTTACTACCTTTTTATTAGTATTCATGTTTTCCATATGTGATGTCTCATTTTTTATTATCTCTATACATTTCTAAGTATAAGATTCATTCTTGTTGTTTCCATGAATGTATTCCAAAAATTATTTTTAAAATTACCATAAATATATTTAAATATTAAAAATTTTGATTATATTTATAATTTTGAAAATTAAATTTTATATAAATACATTCAAAATACATTTATTTATAATTATAATTATAAAAATGTATATATATATGAAATTACAATAGATACATCTATTATAATTTTATAAATATATATAAAAATAATTATATACAAATATTTATAATTATATCTTCTTATAGTTATAATTATAAATATATATTTATGTAAATAATTATAAAATTATAATGAATATATTAAATATACTTATATTTATTAAAATATTTATAATTAAAAAAATAATTATAAATATATAAAAAATTACAAATAAATACTAATATTTATAATTATAATTCAAAATAAATATATATATATTTAAATAATTATAATATTATATTAATTAAATTAATTACAAATATTTATAAAATTATAAATATATAATTTTTTATTATTATACCAGTGAATTTTGGATGATAAGGGATCTCATGGCCTTAAAAATATATTAGAAAAGTAACAATGTGACATATAGATCCCATGGTACATTTCAAACACCACCAAAAAAGTACAATAGAATAAACATCATCCTTGGCCTCTGCCACTACAACAATGAAAGCCTCCTTGACATCTCGGTTGCCTACCCCTTCGCCACATCTTCAGGGTCTATTGCGTTCCACCTTGATCAACATTGTACATATTCTTAACACCTTAACAACACACATGGGTCACATCCTCAACATCATCTTTGTCAACATGAGTAGTAATGCTCTCATCATCCTCCCTGAGGTGGTGCCACATTTGTTAGTATGTGGAACTGTCCTGTTTGACCAAATTCTAGACATTAACAACAACACCTGATAAGACTTCCTTACCCATACGCTCCTTTATATCTCTTTATAGTATTTCATACTCTAGTGAGTTGATGGAATCCAACATATGAAAGATGTTATGGTTCATAGCATCATGAAGAGATGGAATGTCCTCCACTGGTGCTTTAGAACCTGTTGTCAGTATAGCATCCGACACTTCATCAAAAATCCCAGGTTTAACAATATTAATGGCATCATTAGAGGCAATAGGAGATGCCTCCTATAATAGTTGTCTTGTGGCTACCTGAGTAGAAGAGTCCCACACTAGAACAATGTGTAGTGCAGGACTAAAGGAGAAAATTGTGGAATAGCTAGAGCCAACAAGAGGGGCCTCTTATACTAGCAGTCCAGTGTCTACATGAGTAGTACTGTCCCATAATGGAATAATGTACAGCACAGGACTACCTGAGAGAGGTTGTAATAGACCCACATTTTCTACTGATAACCACAAAAAATAACAATGACAGAAACACAAGGTGAAACATGTGGAATAGCGGTAGGAGGATTAGCAATTTTCCCCCACCCAGTAGAAGCCCATTTGGGAAGAAGACTACCAGCCATTTTTCCTTTAGAATATAATTGATCCTCTAGTAAAATAGCGGGGTCTATCTTGACATCACTAAAATGACTACATTAATCCAAATTACCCAATGTAGAGGGATCCCAAAGACGAGAGGTAACCATTTCTAAGGATCTCCCAATAGAAGTACATCCCCACTTTTTCCCCAAAAAAATTAGCTGCTAGATTTACCAGTACAACATCAAAAAATGATATAGTTTTCCCATTCCTTGAACTATTGTGAGAGTTGTGAAGATGATTCCCATTGATTAGATAAGGATATTCCTTCACACAATCAGGGTTTTCCTACTTCCCAGGCAGTGAAACATCAGGCTCCCAAGTTAGTCTGGATTTATAATTGGTATAAACATGTCCATATCATTTTCTACTATAGAAGTGTAATACCCTATAACAATTAGCTTGAACACACCCAATAGAAAAATAGTTCATAGAAAAATCTAGGACATGCGCATACTCAATCTCGAGTTCAAATTAGAACTCTCCAACAATCAAAAAAATAGTCTCAACAAGATGGAAGGACTTAAAAAATTCAACCAAAATACGAGAAAATGACCATATCGAACAAAAATGATCACTTTTTCAAGACTGAAATGTGTCCCAACAGCCATAGAAATATCCCATAGGATACTAGGATTACAAAATACCTAGTTAAATCCTTTAATATGAACCTAGTATTGAGAAACCGTATTCCTTGCCTTAAAAGGATCAAACCAGGGATCTCAATTCTATAACCTCAATGTTTAGGGATTTAAATTATCAAATCCATGGATCCAATCCCTAAGCGTCAATCCATTATAGTAGAAATTGAAATGATAATAGTTTATACCTAGGGACACCATATTCCATTCACTGAAACCCCAAATTTCATAATGATGTGTCTTATGATCATCAATCTTCAATGACATACTCAGATGAGAACTAAGACGAGCGATCATAGAAAACATACAAGCATCACTACACTCTAGAAAAGGGATGGGGGGGTTGCTTAAACTGCCATACATAGTCCATTATGCGTGATTTGATTAGATGTGGAGTCTTCAACATAAGAACCATGGAACGATCTATCAGAACCCCTGACCTGCAGTTATTTAACTCATGGAGCTGAATCATTACATGAGGGTACCTTGGGCTTCACAACAACATCATTCTTCGAGGGACCGATGAAAATTCTTTTGTGATTGAAATGATATAATTATTATCCTTATAATTTTATCAATAAATATATATATTTATAAATAAATAAAAATATTTCTCATTATAATTATAAATAAATATAGACATATTTAAATTATTATTTATTTATAATAAGTATAATAATTATATATATTAATAATATTACAAATATATTAT
This sequence comes from Viscum album, assembly GCA_963277665.1. Taxonomy (NCBI): domain Eukaryota; kingdom Viridiplantae; phylum Streptophyta; class Magnoliopsida; order Santalales; family Viscaceae; genus Viscum; species Viscum album. The sequence continues at coordinate 2,009,743,797 of OY728127.1, read as the reverse complement.
ATATATAGTTTTTATAATTTTATAATTATATAAATAAATATATAGATATTTATAATTATTATAATATATAAATATATATTTATTATAATTTTAAAATTATAAATAATTATTTCTTTTTTTATAATTATAATTGTAAATAAATTAATATATATATATAATTAAATAATTATATATATTATTATAAATATATTTATTATAATTATAATGTTAAAACTATATATAATTAAATAAATATACTTAAAAAATGATACAAAAATTTATAAATACATACAAATTTTATAATTATAATTATCATAGATATAATAATTATATGTATTTATAAAATTATAATTATAATAAATACATTTCTTATTGTTTTATAATTATATATATATATATATATATATTAAAATTATAACTATAAATAAATATATATTTATTTTATATTTATAATATTTATAATATTATAAATATGTAAAATTAATATGTTAATTATATATATTTATAAAATAATAAATATAAGAAATATATTTATTATAATATTATAATTAATTAAATAAATATATATTAATTTAAATAAATATCTATTTATTATTATATATAATAAATATTTTTATTATATATATTTATTATATATAATTATAAATAAACAAATATATTTATTCTAATTTTATAATCATAAATAATTAAATATTTGTTTATAATATTTATAATTGTATAAATATATATAATTAATATATTTATTATATATATAAATATGAATAAATATATAGTTGTATATAGTTATACATTGAAATATATATATATATATATTATAATTTTATAAATATATATAATAATAATAAAACATAATTAACATTATAGGTCTATTTGTGCTTTTTCAGCACTCATAAAGGTATATTTTATCAACACTTTCTTTTGTAGCATCAATAAGACATTCCATTATCCACGCTAATAAAATCATCACCTATTTTTATACATGAATCCTAATAGTTGGATTTTTCTTTACACAACTCATGATCTCATGAAATTCGACCCCTACCGCAACCATCTCATCCTTTGTCGACTCGTTTTTTTTTGTTGACCATTGCTAAGCCGTGAACGCCTCCTCTGTTGTGAACCCCTCCTCCCCCATGAACCCACCTCTAATGAGTACCCCACCTATGCATGGAACCCACCTCCACCCAGATCCCACCTCCGTTGTGAACCCATCCTTCTTCACGAACCCATCCTCCACTTTAAACCCACTTGCACCGCGAACCCCACCTCCGCTACAAACCCCTCTACGACCTCTGTCTCCACCTACCCCAACTCTACCACTATCATACACTACTGATGCTAATGCACACAAAAATATAATTTATGTTCTTATTTTATTTGGATTTGATGCTTAGAGAGTGAAAATTTTATTATAAATTTCATTGTTAAAAATAATGGAGAGGGTTTGATAACTATACTGTTTGTGGGTATAATATTCTATCATTGAGACAAATGGAAGACACTGATTTGTTATTTTATTATTTTTTACAGGTTTTTTCTCTAAATATATAGACATATATTTTAATATTATTTATTATAGTTGATTGTTCATATATATATATTTGGTTACAATATCCTTTGAAAACCCTTTTTTGTAGTAGAGGGAATGTGAAATAAGTCATTATTTATAATTTTATGATTGTTTTCTATAATATGTGATATATTGGAATGGATAAGAGAGTGTAGAGGATTTGATGGGTAACCAACACTATTCTTTGTAGGAGACATGTGTTACGTTTTGTGATGGTTATAAAAATGAAGATTTCACATTGAGAGACATGTTCTACAGGATGATAAATGATAGTCCTACATAAATAAATTTTTAAGGATACAACATTAATGGAACTCAAGGGCTCCGCCCATACAATGAAGTTAAAAATTAAATTAGGGTAAAACTTCATTGAAAACTATGTTTCTAGGACATGACAACTTTCTACCCCAAAGTTATAAGTACCGATCTAGGATGACATTTTAAAATATAAATGTAGAAGAATGTCCAACATCGTCTCTAATAATAGGTGATCAACTGTATGAGAATTGGAATAATGTGGACTCTTATTTTGGTAAACCATTTTTGAAAAACCTTACAAATACCTATTGAAAAAATAGATCACTTTCTTTGAATTGTCATACATGAATTGTATGTATGTCCGTCATTTTTTTTATGTTATTATTGTTTAAAAAAATTTTGTGATAATTTTATCAGGATTTTTCGTAATACACTGAGAAAAAAAGGATGTAATTAAGTCTAGGATGGACATGGTTGACATGGGAATATGCGAAGAGATAGCCCGAGTGAAGGGTGAAAAATGAAATTTTCTTCCTCTAGCTGCATACAATATTTCCAGACAGGAGAGATATTAGTTTTTCAACATTTTGAATGATGTGAAGATTATAAAGGGGTATTCATAGACTAATAAGAACATCATGTCTATGGTTGATTGAATGTTAAATTGTATGAAATCACATGAATTACAGATTCTGATGCAAGATCTATTTCCTATAGCTTAACGTTTCATTTCTTCCAAGAATGTATGTCATATGTTAACCAAGCTCGTTTTATTCTTCATATCTATATACAATAATGTTATAGATTTGGTTAAATAACTAGACGTGGAAAGAATAATTATCATCATTTTATGTGAATTGGAAATGTTCTTCCTATCAACATTCTTTGACATGATGGTTCATGTAGTGAGATATATTCGACAATATGGTCATGTACACTATATATGGATGTACCCCATTGAATGGTATATGATGATTTTGACAGGGTATGTCAAAAATCAAAGTTGGATAGTGGGTTTTATTGTGGATTGATATAATACTGAGGAAGTTCTTGAATTTTGCACTGAATACCTATCTGATGTGGAAATCATCGGTCTAATGAAATCTTTTCACACTAAGTTGATTATAGGTGAAAGAATTTCTGGAAAAGATGTTGTCACAATCAATATTACAAGTCAAGAGAAGGTCCACCATTATGTTTTATAGAATATTTTTGAGGATTCCCCATATGTTGAAACCCATAATGAAATTAAGAGGAATTTGAATCCATCAAGGAATGAAAGAGGGATATCAAATACACATAATCAATATTTTATGGGATGGTTTTAGGTCAATTATTTAGCAGTCATATGAAAATTCAGATTCAATTTCAGAATGAATTCGATTGATAGATGGAGGAAAATTGTGTAGGTATTATATTATAATGGTTATGTAATTAATGGTTATGCATTAGACAAATATGAATAGGATGAAGATAGTACCATGATAAATAGTGTAGTTGTACTTGTGGATGAGGCAGTTCATGTTTCCTGTACTAATGAATGAAATCCAATTTATGTGATTATGTAATAATTTGGAATCATTAATAAAATTTAGGAGTTGTACTATAAAACAATCCAAGTGTATATGATTCAATTCTAGTGGTGGATAACATGAGTTTTGTTAAAATATATGAAGTAGGAATCATCAATGATTATTTCAGTAAGTAGAGTGCAAGAAAAAACAATTTTTAATGTCATCACAGGTCATACAATTAATTTTTTTCCCGAACTCACAAACTGAAAGTGGTCAATTGTTCAGTTATCGAACAAATCCACTGAAGGGTCAAATGAAAATTCAATGAAGGATGAACCTTTCATTGGGATATCTCAATCATTTCAAAGTGTATCCAACCTACACGATGTTTTGTTGAATCAATCACACCTCAATATGATGAATCATGTGTATGATATGACTTTAAGTGTGCATTTTTATAATAAATTGTCATTAAATTATTTCATAAGAAAAACTGAAACACTGTAAACCAAGAAAAAGTATTCGGATTGTTTCTAAACATTAGGAAAATGATCCATATGAAATTTATGATGTGTATGAATCAAAAGAACCAAAATCCAATCCACATTGTGAACTATATGACTATAATTGTTTATATTTATATTAAATTGATATTAAAGTATGTAAAAATAAATAAATGACATGCTGAGAACTGTGGAAATTAATTAGTATTGTTTTTATACTTTCGTAAAATGATCTTTGAAACATTTTTTATGTGTGGGAATGAACTAAACTTCCATACAATGCATTGTGTTACCGGTATAACTAAATGTGTCCATTATTAGTTTAAAATTGTCATTTTAGTTCATAACGTGTCACTCAATGAAACCCAAGAAAACACACATTGATTGTCTTCATAATTTAGAATAGTGATTCATATGTCTTTGTTGATATGTATGAAGCAATATCGCATCAAACTGATGCACAATGTCATTAGTATAACTCAAAGTGCATGTTTCTAATTTGAAATGTCATTTTAGTATAAAAACAAAACTAACATAATGAAAAGTGGGAAAATGTATTCATATTGTTTAGATACTTTAGTAAAATGATTTATATGTCATTTTTGATGTGTATAAATCAACCTAGCCTAAATTTGAAGAACATTGTGACTGGCATGACATTAAAATTGTATTTTTACGTTAAATTGAAATTAAAATATGTGAAAAGAAAAACTGACATAATGGAAATTAAGAAAACGCTTTCCAATTGTTTTAATACTTTAGGATAATTATTCCTGAATTATTATTGATGTGTAAGAATTATCCACACCTCAATCGGATGCACGGTGTGACTGGTATGAAAAAAGTTTTGGTTATATGTTTAAAATTGATATTTCAATGCATAACGTGTCACTCCCAAAAATCCTAGAAAATGCACTACAATTGTCCCCATAATTTAGCATAGTTGTTCATAAATCATTTTTGATGTGTATGATGTATTCGCACAATAACCTGATGCACAGTAAGACCAATATGATTAAAAAAGGATGTTTTTAGTTTGAAATGAAATTTTAGTAAAAAAAACAAAATTTGAACAATAAAAACTAAGAAAACGCTTCTGGATTATTTTTTCACATTAGGAAAATGATATATATGTATTTTGTTATGTGGAAGAATCTTTCACACTTCAATATGATGCACGATATGACCGATATTACTCCAAGTGTGATTTTTTATTTAAAATTGAGAATAATATAAGTAAAAAGAACAAGTGAAATATTAATAACTGATAAAATGCATTCGGATTGATTTGATATAGAAAAAAATTATAATTGATTCATTTGTGACATGTAGGATTCAACCAAACCTCAATAAGACACATAGTGTGATATGTATGAATTCATGTGAAGCCCCGAACCTAGAAGCCCAGAGCTAGTGGATTAATTTATTACATTGTTAAGATAACAAGTAATCAAATCCAAAAGGAACAATTAGTTTATCAGTCATGAATAAATTAGATAAATACATGTCACTCATATTATATTGGTAATGGTATCAAAATACAATACATATAAAAACTAGTAAACTACAACCATGAGAACTCAATAAATGGTATCCTCATCATAACCTGTTGACATTAAAGAAATGAAAGAGGTTATATCAAATGATCGGTAAGGGTTACAAATATAAAAAGCATGAATATAAAATAATTGAATCAAAATCAAATTGGAATAGTCAATATGGTATGGTGAATAAATGAAACATTCATGCCACTAATAAGCTAAGAATGAAACTGCGTCCATAGATTCTGTTATAGTGAAAACCTCATGGATAGTAATAAATAAATATAAATTAAGAAAATTCTCATTTATGGGATGTTATGTATCTAGAACATGATACCACTAAACCATCAAAACAGTTTAATTCTATGTGTAAATACTTGTTTGATTCTATTTTAGAAACAAACTTAAAGGGTTTATCGCCAACTGAATTGTCTCATGAGACCTTTCGATGCTTCTAAAGGATATAATGGGCCCTTCCAATCACTTCATGTCCAAATAATTCTTTGCACATATATTTAATACACGTACAATATGCCATTTCAATATCAATATATAGTAGTGGATACATATTCATCAATATTTACATAGTTAAAACAACATTCAAAATAAATGTCGTATGTCAAAGGTTATACGTCTTAATACAATAATCACATCCATGAGACAATAAGATTGATATATAATATATTTACAATATCAGATGAAAAATTATCTCAAAGGGGCAGTAGGTGCACTATATAAGAATGATTCGGTGCACAATTCCATGAAAATAACAATGATTTGGGAACCAAAACAATGTCCCTTACGTCATTATAATCAATCGAGTTAATAATCATCAAGTTATTCCTTTAATACCATGAATATTAAGAGAATAATGATTTTTATATCAAATGGCAGTAAACATACAGCACATACAAGAAACATGAGGTGAATAGTTGAAATACCACGGATGTAAGTGACATGAGAAACCCCTTACAAAGATCATATAATTACATTCGGGGAAATTCAATTACATAATTAAGTGTGAAAAATATAAATCCAAAAAATATAAGTGGATATAATGTTTAAAACAATCACAGTTCATTCACACATATTTTCATAAAAACATAACCAATGACATATATATTTCACTCGATAAATGTAAATTGGCTTAAGATGTCCCTTACAATTTTTCCGAATGTGTTCTTAGATAGATATTAATAACCAGAATAAAAAAATTATCATCATTAATTAATATGTACATAATCTATTATATATGAAATTTATTTACTTTTACGATATTAGGTTCATTCATGGCCTTTTTGATGGGTTTAAGAGGTTCAATTTTATTGTTTTGGAAGCATTTTCTTCCTTGGTTTTCAAGACCAGTTTACTAGTATTCATGAATGGAAGTTCATTTTAAATGTGGATAAACATCCCTAATTATTAACGTATATTACTAGAGAAATTAATGTTATATAAATGATCTTATTATGATTTTTGTTACATACCATGAGGATAAATCATTAGATATATGTTAATGATAAACACTTGGATTAACTTGGATGTTTTGGTCACAATGAACATGTTTGGTATTAATATTATATATTATGATTGTGTACCGATTTATAGAACATTGAATAATGTAAACTGAATATATAATTATTAGGTTCAATAATTAAAATGTTTTAATGAAAACTCTTGAAGATTGTAATATTAATTTAAAAGCTATCATCCTTGAATGTGATAAATTTAGACATCTCAGAAAATATTTTATTTTTTAGTGTTAAAGGAGGGGAAATGAGAGATGATGATGAAATATTCCATTACTATAATAAAATTATAGTTAATGTATGGTTTTGTAATTATCATTTAATTTGGATACGTGGAGGTGAGGAGAGACCAACAAATGAATGGAACGTGTAAAAGAAGTTGAAATAAAAAGGGAGAGAGGTTAACCTCGTGAGAACTCCTCCTTGAGAATATCCTTATGGCAATTATTTATTGGCCTTTTGGTGAGAATAGAAGGTCATGGAAGTTGAGGGAGGGATTGAAATGTGTATTTTGTGTAATATAGGCTGGGGTCAAAGCTTGAGTGGTGTGGGAGGAAGAGGGGGTGAGGGTGGATTATAGAATGGAGGGGAGGAGGGTTTTCTTATTATTATAATCATTGGTATATTAATTTTCCCTGAGAAAAGTAATAAATAGGTTTACCTGAAAAAATTAGTAATAATAGCATGTGAGTTTAAACTAATCATTTCTTACGTCATCCCAAATGCATGGAATTATGTATTCATATCATAATGTATTTATACCATAATTACCATATTTTTCTATTAAAAAATAATCAATTATTTTAAAAAATAAAAACAATTCACCCTGATAATTTTTAAATGTGTATAATATAACAATGAAATCCATTTTTCCAATATAAGATTAAAAATATGAGTAATTTAATTTTTTATTAAAATCATCATTTATTCGACAAATACCAACACATAAAATATTTAAATTCTTTTTTAAGGTGCCTAAATTTTTTATACTTTCATGGGTAAGGTTACCATTCATAATGGGAATATTTCTATTCATAATGCTATGTTATTATTCATAATGGTATGTTAATATTCATAAGATTTTGTTACTATTCCCCAAAAATTATGCTGAATATATCAAAGTCCAAATATCACAGTAATCGTAATCGTGTATGTATGTTTTTCGATAATCAAACAACAGAACTGGAAAATTTATGTTTATTGGATAGGTTATGACTATATACTCTAAATAACCATGTATTGTTTCACATAGACTTAGTGCTTCATGAAAAATAAGTCATCAAATTAATTAAAGTATTTAAGAGAAGCATACCATAAAATGTTTGGGGTGTTAAATTCTTCCCACCTTCGAAACTTTTGTCCTCAAAATTTCTCATGTACAAAGGCCTTTAAAAATATGTGAGTGGTTCTTATTCATAAAAACCCCATGTTCCCATGTTTCTCCAATAATTTTGTGGTTTCTCCAAAGGAAATTTACATGTCTAGTTGTCGGATTTCCCAATACATGGTCCCTTGTGTCAAGAATCTAGATAGGCTCTTCCTAGTTTGAAAAATCAGGTTCCAGTACTATTTATTCATTGGTGAGTACATGTATTGGGCCTTTCATATATTTCATTAACAAATACATATGGAAAACATTATTATCTTTAGAGAGACATGGTGGCATTGCTAAATGGAATGCTACAACTCCAATTATTTCTAAAATTTCAAATGGTCCAATATACCTGACACTCAATTTCTATTTCTTAGCGATCCATAAGAGACCCTTCCATATAGATACTTTTAGAAAGACAAGATACCCTACAAAAAATTCCCAATCCATTTTTTAGTTGTTTTTATAACTCTTTTTCCTACTTTAGGAAGCTTTAATATGGGCCTGAATTTTCATTACCATTACAATTTTCTATGTGATAATTTCTGTGTGAATAAGTTTCCTCTCACCAGCATCATCCCAAAATTTTGGAGTGAGACACCTATTACCATATAATGATTCCTATGAAACCATTGGAATACTATAATGGAAGCTATTATTGTATTAAAATTCATCCAAAGGTATGTATTGATCTCATATACCATGAAACTCAAGATAGAAAAATCTCAGCATGTCTCCCAGGGTGTGAATAGTCCTTTCAAACAATCTGTCAGTTTGGGGGTGATAAGTAGTACTCATATGAAGCTCTGTATCCAAAGCCTTCTAGAGACTTGTCCCTCTTTTTTTATTGTAAGTTAGGTATCTCGATCATAAAAAATCTATATAGGTTCACCATGATGTCTAACAACATTATAAAATAATGTCTTCCTAGAAAATCATGTGGTAAATCCTCTCTTATAGTCAGGAAATGTGCGGATTTTGTGTGACGATCAAAAATTACCAATATTGAATAATTCCTTATAGTTGTCCTCAATATTCATATGAAAAAACCATCATAATGTCATCCAATTTCTACATATTAAAAGGAAATGGTTTCATGACCCCTCTAGTATGTAGTCTCTTATCCTTAACTTGTTGAAAAACTATAGCCCATGACACATAGTCGGCAATTTATCGCTTCATGTTATCTCAAAAAAAAATTTATTTCAGATCTCAATACTTGTTAGTGGAACCAAGGTGTATAGAGAAATTTGAGCTATGATCATCATCTAATTGTTCCTTTTTTATCTCAGGTACTGTTGTAATGTATAATCTATTCCCAGATTTCATAACTCTGACGTCATACACAATGTCTTTCAATCTTCCATCTTTAATAGATTCAATGTTCTTCTATATATTCTCATCATCAAATTGAGAGAATTTTTTCTTCACTAGTATAGATGGTTTTCCATTCATTTGAATTATGAATGATGTTTCCACTCTTTATCAATTCCTATATCCATCATTAATAGTTCCATGAATATATGATCTATCTCAATCCTTATTTGGGTCATAATTCCATGCCCTGATAAAATGAAACATAAGAAATGGGTGAGCTCAAATGCTCAATAAGGGTAATAAATACCGCGGAATATATCAAAAACCTAAACATTATGTATGGTGAATAACTAAAAACACATTCTTTTAAAATGATATCATAGACACTTTATTGTAGAAATAATAGTTGAATTAATAATGCCATAATAAAGCATAATAATGGGTATTCTACTAGTATAATAAACATATTAAGTATCAATACTATTTTTATAATTATGGAATTCATAATTCAGGACCTCTTAACAATAACTTCAAAGCCTAATGTCGAGACATTAAATATTTGTTTTCATAAGGCCTCGTTCTAAGACCATAGTTTGTCTCTTGAGATCTACCAATGCACCTAGGGGCTATAGTGGGCCCCCTAACAAGTAATACGTCTAATGTATTCCAAATATGAATGAGGATCACGATAAGTAACATAAAAACATATAATGAAACTAACATATGGAAGATAAATAAATTTCCCAAATTATTAAACAGAAACACTAACCATTCAGAATAAAATGGTGAATGGTTTCATGATAGCATATCCACAATCAAACTAATCAAAATCCATTCAATAAAACATAGTGGTTGATATCACAGGAGATAAAACTCAATGATGTACAAAATTCAATATCTTAATTTGAAATAGATGAAGATACATTTAAATTATAAAATCCTTGAGGAAATAATCCTTAAACATTCCAAAGTGTTCCATACCACCTTGAGACATTGAAATAATAATTCTTTAGAATATCATGAGTTTAAGGATAATCTTAATATGATATACCAATTTTCTGTACATATACAACAATAAAAAATAAGTGGTGAACAAAAAATTTATCTTATAAAAGTTAAAGTGAGATGAGATAAATCATTTTTTACTTTTGGAAGGAAGAGTTGTTTTGGGAAATCATTTTTAATGGTCATGAAATCAGATTGTAAAAATGTAAATTCCTAAAAATAAAAGGGAAGTTCATTGAAATAATATTTGAGTCCTAGATAATATATTATTTTAAATCATTTAAAAAGAGTTTTAAAGAAGCTTTATAGATAAAACATTTTAGTGAGGTTTAAGGAAAATATTAATGGATTTAAATGTGAAAAAGAATATTTTCATTCATAAAACTAGAAATAAAAAAAATATCACATTAATGATAAAATATATTATTTTATAATGAATAATATGGCTTAAAATAAATTAATGAGAGAAATTAAAAATAGGTAATAATTTAAAGAAGTTCCTTGGATCATGTTGAATTTCATAGCAGTTTTTTTTTAAACATCCTTTTAAAACATGTAACTACACATTAAAAAATGAAGGAATATGATTAGTAAGAATATATAGAACATTAAAATAGAATTTATGAGTAGTAAATAGTAATAAATAAAAAATTCATTGATGTTAGTAGAGAATAAAAGAAAACAGAATGAAAATGGAGGTTCAATTAGAAAATAATTAAAACATTGTAATCAATTGAATCATATGTCCCAAAGTTTTTAACAATCAAATGATAAATTTATCATCATGAAAATAAATATATTCATGATATGAAATATCAATTTTCAGTATACATATATCATACATAAGTAGGAGTTTTGAATTCCAAATATCTCATAAAAATGAGAGTGACATGAATAAACCTCTTACCTTAAGTTTGATGGTGTTCTAGAAGTAGTCTTAGTGTCCTGGATAACAGAAATAAAAGGAATAGTTAATATTTAAAAAACCAATTATTCGTTTCATGGATTTATTTTAACTATTTCATTTTCATTCATGGCCTTTTAGAAGGGTAAAGGTGTTAAATTTCATTATTCTTGTCCATTTGATTCACTATTGGTACACTTCTATACAAGAGTGGAGAATCGTATTAAATGAGGGTGGTTATACATAATTTAAGTTATATTTTATTTTTCAACATCCAAATGGCTACATGGTTGTGAATTTTATTTTCTTACATTTTGTGATGATGAATCATTAAATAAATTACTTAATGATAACTGTTTGGGTTAATTGGTTGTTTTTGAACATAACAAACTCATTATGCTTTATAAATCATAACCATGTAGAAAAAAATTCAACATCCAAAGATGATAAATAATACATATATTATAGTTTAGTTCAACTATAATAGCGGTCTAATGAACATAATTTATTACGGTAATATAAATTTAAAATCCATCGTCCTTGAATGTGATATATTAGCACATATCAGATGGAGTTTTCATTTTTAGTATAAAAGAATGGAAAATGAGAGATTATTTAGAGTTATTCATTTATAATTAGAAAATTATAGTACGTTGATGTTAGTATTTTAATCACAGCATAATGATTAATGGATGTAAGAAAAGAAAAATAAAAGAAAGGAACATCGAAATAAAATAAATTTTGAGGGATCCATTATGAAAATTCGGCAGCCAATCAACATCATTTAAAATTTCATATAAATATTTTGATAACATAAAAGGGTTATAAAGACAATTTTATATTATATTTATAGTATTTTTGATATGGAATGACATATCTCAACATAATAAAATTTATATTAAAATTAATAATGTAAAATGAAAGCATGAAAAAGGGAAGGGTGGTAGATTCTCTTACTGTGTAGAAGGACTCCTAAAACAAGAAGGTTGGGATCTTGGGGGATTGAGGTAACCATGGGGAGAATCCTAGAGAGGTAAAACTAACTGGGAATTGAGTACTATGAGTTTCTAATTAAATAAAATGAAGGAATTAGTGGGTATTTAATGTAAATGTCTAGGAGTTTTTTTATTAATTTTAAAGAACACCTCATTATTGTTTTTTGAAAAACCATGGGATTGCCCAAGGTATTTTCCTATGGTATTAACCACTTGGGACACCTAATATCATATTTTACTATACAAAATACTAACAACATTTTATTTTAATTATTACATCATTATGATTTCATTAGACATACAAAAAAATCAAATCATTATGTTTACTATTCCTGAAAAATTCATGTATTTTAGAAAAAGCCCAATAATTCACCCCAACCATTTTTCTTTGTGTCAAATTAAAAAATGCAACACATTTTTCAAAAATATTTTTCTAAATATTTTTTTTAAAATTTTATATAAGAAACTAAGGTAATTCAAGGAAATAAAAATGAAACAGTAACTCAATTTATAACAACTTGAGAAATTAATCAAGGTCTCATAAAATTATATTTTAACCATAAGACAATGAATGAAAAATTTATGATTTAATTTAATGAAAATATATTTAAATATAAAATTATTGTACAAATGAAAAAATCATAATTAAAATATTTATGAAATAAAAAAATACAAATACTTATTCTATGATCATTTTTCACTTATAGCCTGTCAAAATTGTATTTACACATTCATTGGTGATGTTTCTATATTTTGAAAGATTTATTATTCATTAATATTCATAAGGGTATGTTACTCTTCATAATGATTTGTTACTATACATCAGAAACAATTTTTATTATATCAGACTCTATATATATTACATGAATGCAACAGTGTATGCTAGTTTTTTGAAATTCAATGAATAATGGTGGAAAAAATAATTTTACTAGCTAGGTTATAACAAAGTGGTGTTTTTTTAGAGAGTCTGTGATTCTTCCATTATATTTTCAATTTATTTTCAAACAAATGGGGTGTTACAATATGACCTCCATACATAACATTCATCTTTGAAATTACCATAATGTTACCTCACAAATAAATATGGGTAGTTCTTCATCATAAACTTCTTAGGATAAAATGTTTCCCATTGTATTTTATGATTTTTCTAATGTATCTTTTCCATTCGAGTCCTTGGATTCCTCAACACATGTTTTTAGTTTCTATAAATTAGATTTTCTATTCACAATAAGATATGTCATGTTCTTATTATACATATTCAGGAGTGAGGACATGTGTTGGTTCTGACATGTACTTCATCATCAATGAGACATGGAACACATTGTGTATTATAGACAGGCTACGAGCCGTACCCAAATAATATGCAGCATCATCAATCCTATACATAATCTACAAATGTCCTATGTACCTAGGGCTCAGTTAAAATTTCCAATTTTGTCTTATAACACCCTTCCATTGATATACGTTCATGAAAACATGATCTCCCACTTGAAATTCCAAATCAATCCATCAATTATAGGCATAACACTTTTGAAAATTTTAGCAACTTTGATGTGGCCTTGAATAGTATTTACCTTCGATGTTGATTCCTCTACAACCTGTGGGTACAAAATATTTCTTTCACCAGCATCATCCAAACATGTTGTGGTATGGAATCTCTTTTTATACAATGATTCATATAGTTACATTTGAATACATGAATGGAAACTATTATTGTAGAAAAAATCAAAAAAGGTAAATAATGATCCCACATAACATTAAAGTCCTATGATCATGATCTCAACATTTATTATTATGTTTTGATCGTCCTTTTATATTTCTTTTTAGCTTGAGGGTGATAAGTAGTACTCAATCGATGCATTTCATTAAGGATTTCTAAAAACATTTCCGGAATTTTGATGTAAATATTGGATCACAATAATTTAATATTGAAATAGTTTCCCTATGAAGTCTTAAAACGTTATTAATATATAGCCATTCAAGGGAATCCTTTATAAAATTATCCCTTATCTCATGGAAATTTTAAGAATTCTTAATTTGATCAAGAATTACCCATATTTCATCATTATTTCATAGAGTTGTGTCTATTCCCGGGTCAAAATTGATGGTGACTTAATCTCAAAATGAAATATCCCATAATTACCTACAAATACTATAAACCAAAATTGTTATTTAAACATTATAATTATGTCCACACAAGGAAAAGAAATTTCATCCTCAAATATGACTTCCATATAACAATCAGCATAGTTACACAAACTAAATAATGTCATCCAACGTAATACCGTCATTAAAAGACCATGAATACTTTTAAACATTTCTTCATTTATGTTTTTCCATATATGTCCATCTTAGGCATAGTGGTTATCCTATAGAATAGAGCATGGACTCAGTTAATTCATATGTCCACTAAATTTTTGGGAAATGATTATAAATGGATTCTTATGATTGGTTTTTATTTTATTCCATTATACTCTACATCTTTCCTCGATAATGCTTTGATTTTATGTCCTAATTTCTCACACAAAAATAATTTATTTGTTCTTTTATGACAATTTCATGGGTTTCTCCTCTAAATATCCTCTTTGATGAAATTTGAGATTTTTCCCTACAGTCCCCGCCCTTAGAGCTCTTAGCTTGCACCACCACTCTCTTTTATGGTGATTTCAGGAGTCATTTAATGTATATATTGTTAATCATGTTTTTGGAAAACTGATTATGCATAAACACTATATCTTTCATTCATATCTACAATCCATTTGGTTACTCATGTCCACCAACTTGTCCATATATTCCATCTTGTTTAATATTTATATGACTACTTTGGGATCCAACCATTGACATAAACCAAAAACTATAATGTGAGTAACAATAGTCATAAAATCATTTTAGAAAAAAAAATGAAACCTTATTTTCAATCTAAAACACCATTGGACTCTCTAATGTTATTCATGCACATCTTATATTTTAATAATTAAAATTGTTTTGTAATGAAAAATTGAATTATCCTAAGAATATCCCATGAGAGTGTCATACTAGGTGCACATTTAGGACCTTTGTTGAGTACCAGAATACCTCGGGTCATGCTCGAAACTCCTTGTTAACATTTTCACACATATGTACATTTATGATAGAACAACTTCCAGTTTTAGTATCCATATATGAATATTTTATCTAAAAATATCTATATAATCTACTCCTTACCATAATTCGAGGAAGCTGTAGTATTTTTATCCTCAATGAATCTCTTAGGGATTTGTTCCCAAATCTACATTTTAACAGTCATATTTTAATATTTTCTATAGAACAACCTCTGATACCAACTGTACAGACACAATCCCTATTTCCAAGATCCAGTGACTTATTTTATTACATAGGCCAATTAAAATGGAAATAAATCATAAATAACCAAGTAGATTAGTAGTTTTGAAAACCAGATTCATAAATAGTTTCAACATTACAACTTGAAAAGAAATGCAACATATATGTTTTTTTGGGAACAACCACAACTCTAAGTATATCTCTGCAAGTCATTCATAATAAACATCAAAATTTACTAATAAAATTAATCATAATAAATTTTTGAGGTCAGATTCATAGTATGGGTATATAATATATTGTAAGATATCAGAAACATAAACATTAGGGATGGTGAATTACTAAAAAACATGCCTTTAAAAAAGAGAATATGAACACATTATATCAGGAATATTAGTTGAATAAATAATTACATAATAAAGAACAATCCTAGTTATTATACTTGTGTAATAGAAACATGAAAATATCAATATTATTTTCATAATTAGGTAATGAATAATGCGGGATATCGTAACCATACTGTCATGGCCTCGGGCAAAGACCTAAAATATCCATCTTGTCAAGGCCTACTGTCATTACCATCATTAGTCTTAGGTGACCTACCAATTCACCAAGGGGATATAGGGGGCCCCATGAGACATTTACAAAGCCCGATACATTCCTAATATGAATGATGATAAACATAACAAACAAACACATTCATATTGAAACTAACAAATAAAATATATATAACGTTCCCCAATAATTAAACAAAAACACTAACCATTCAGAGTAAAAGTGTGAATATTTTATATATAGAACCACCACATTCAAAATAAACATAATACATTCAATAAAAAATGGTGGATGATATCATCGGATATAAACCTCAATAATGTACAAGATTCAAAAAATGACATTGACATAGATGAAGATACCTTTAAATAAGACCATTGAAAAATCCTTGGGGAAATAATCCTCAAACATTACAAAATGTCCCATACCACCTTGAAGAATACTAATAATAATACCTTAGAATATCATGAAAATTAGGAGACTCATCATATGATATACCAAAGGGATGTTCATAAACCCTATGAAAAAAATATTTGGTGAACAAGTCTTATATCTCATAAAAGTTATCTTGAGATGAGAAAATTCATTTTTTACTTTGGAAAGATGAGTTCCTTTGAAAAATAATTTTCTCTCTTGATATTAGATTGTAAGAATGTACATTCTAGAAAATAAAAAGAAATTTAAATTAAATTATATATGTCTCTAAAATAAATTATGAGGTGATGTCATTTAAAAAGTATTTTTAAATAAGATTTAAAGATTAAACATTTAAGTGCAGATGAAAGAAAATAATAACATGTTTTAATGCATGATGGCATGGTTTCATTCATTAAACTAGAAATGAAAAAAAAAATCATCCTAAAATGTGTGATTTTAGAATGAAAAATATGAAATTAAATATATTATAGAGTGATGATCATTATAGGTAATAATTTTGAGATGTTCCTTGAATCGGATTGTATTTAATAATAATGTTTTCAATGATTCATTTAAAAATTGTGATGCGCAATAAAATAATGAAATACTAGGATTATAAATCATATATATATAATTGAAATAGAATTTATGAGGATTAAATAAGAATAAAATAGAATTTAATTTAGTTGAGTATATAATAAGAGAAACACAAATGAAAATAGAGGTTTCGGAAAAAATACATAAATCATTATAATCAACTTAATTGTATACCCCAAAGTTCATAATCATCAAATAATACATTTATTACCATGAAAAAATAATTTTAATTATATTAAACATAAATTGGAAGTATGAATACACCATACATATGTAGTAGTACTGAATATGAAATATATCACAAAAATGGGAGTGAGATGAAGAAACCCTTACCTTAAATCTGATGGAGTTCTTCACTTGGTCTTAGTGTCTTGGATAAACAAATTAATTTATTAATTAAAATTTCCAAAACTTCTTCTACATTTAATTGATTAATTATAACCTCATTAAGATCATTTGATGTCCTTTTTTGATTTTATAATATGTTCAATTTGATTGTTCGGGTTTGTTTTTTTTTGTGATCGGAATACTTATATACATGAACATAGATACATTTAAAATAAGGGTGGTTGTCCAGAATGGAAGTTATAGGACATTATTGAACATAAAAAATGTTACACTATGGTAAATTTTTATTTTTTACTTGTAGTGAATAAAATCGTTATATAAATTATTTAATAATTACTATTAGGGTTAATTAGAGGTTTTTTTATCATAAAGGTCTCATTTGGAATTGTAAATAAAACCCACATGTAAAAAATAAAGAATAATAGATGATACATAATACATATATTATATCTTAGTTCAACCAATTGAAAGGTTTCATGACTATAATTGAAGATGGTATGAGAAATTGAAAACCTATCATCCTTAAATGTTGAATATTAGCACATCTCGGAGGGTGTTTTCAATTTTAGTATAAAATTATCGGAAAATAGAGATGAAGGAAAATTATTCCTATATCTTTAAAACATTCCAGTAAATGTATGTTATTGGTGTCATCACAACACTGGAATCAATTTAGATGAGGAATGAAAAATAAAAGAATGGAATATAGAAATAAAAAAAGTTAAGAGATCCCTTACGAATATTTGGTAGCCTAACGACATTGATTAAAATTTCATAAAAACATTGGTGATATAAAAATGGGTCTCTAATGATTATTAAATAGTATATAATTTAATGGTGATATATAATTACATATCCCAATATAATCTATTTGAAATTTAAAATAATAACATAAAATTAAACCTTGAAAAATATATGGATGGAATATTCCCTTACCTTGGAAAGTAACTCCTAAAATATGAAGTTCAGAACCATTGGGGATTAAGGACACAATGTAAGGAATAAAAGGGAGTTATAACAACTTTAATTTCATGGATGATGAGTTTTTAATGAATTAAAATGAAAAAATGAGTGGTTAATTGTTGTAAATGAGAGGGAGTTCTTAATTAATTTCAATAGACACCTCATTAGTGGGTTTTTCAAAACCATTGGATTTCCCATGGTATTAACCACATGGGAAACCACATATAATATTTTAATGTAACCAAGTTGACCATAATATTATTTTAATTAATATATCATTATGATTTCATTAAACATACAAAAAACTGAAAATTGTGTTTCTACTATTCAAAAAAATTCAAGTATTCTAGAAAAATCTCCAAAATTTACACCCACCATTTTTTGAAGTGTTTAATAATAAAATTAAATACATTTTTTAAAACCAATTTTCAAAATATTTTTATTTACATTTTAAAAAAATCATAATTTATATCAAAAAAGAACCTTAAAACTATAACTCGTTTGACAATACATTGAGAAAATAATCTAGGTCCCATAAAATTATAATTTAAACATATGACAATAATTTAAAAATTTATGATTAAATTATATGAATATATATTCCAATTTTAAATTAATAGATTAATCATAAAATTGTAATTAAAATATTTATGAAATACCAAAATTTCCAATACTTACACTACGATTAGTTTTCACTTATAGGATGTCTAAATTGTATTTATACATTCATGGTCAAGTCTCTATTTATTAGATGATTTACTATTCATTAGTATTCATTAATATTCATTAATATACATTATTAAACATAAGGGTAGGTTATTATTCCTCAAAAACTATGTTGACCTTATTAGACTCAAAATATCATGCTGAACACAATCGTGTTTGTCAATTTTTCGAAATT
Organism: Viscum album; assembly: GCA_963277665.1. Lineage (NCBI taxonomy): Eukaryota > Viridiplantae > Streptophyta > Magnoliopsida > Santalales > Viscaceae > Viscum > Viscum album. The sequence continues at coordinate 2,009,724,211 of OY728127.1, read as the reverse complement.
AAAAACACAGAGGTGGAAAAATAATGCTTAATTTCTATTTTATAATAAACTGTTATTTTGTAGAGACTTAATGTTTCATGAATTTAATAATAAATTTATTTTCAAAATCTTGGGGTGTTATAATTAGGCCCATAAAATGAGATGGTGGATTAGTCAGTTTACAATTCATTACTGTAAAATTGCAATGCCCAAACCATGTTTGAAATGTTTTCATTGGAATATCTTCCTTCCTCACACATAGATTATGATATCGAGATTGATGTTCAATGTTTAAAAAATATTTATATCCATTTAGTTGATCAGATAAATAATCAATTCATGGATGATGATACTTGTTCATTATTTTAATAGCATTGATTTCACTGTAATCAATGCATTACGTCATGGATCCATCTTTTTTCATAAAAAAGATGATATGGTCTCCCCATGGAGAATCACTATGTCAAATGTATCCCTTTTTTCTAATTTCATATGGTTGTATAATTTTATCCAAAAATTCCACAGTGTCCTTTCTGTAGGGAGTCTTTGATATGGGTCTTGCACCTGGAATTAAATTAATAGAGAACTCAACTTCCCACTTTGGAGGTTGTCAAGTTAAATCTTATTGAAATGCATCAATGTATTCTTACACAGTTGGTACTTATTCAATTTTAATATTTCTTTCCTCACACATTGATTTTGTTTTCTATTCCTCTCTAATAATTTCATTTTTTTAGGGCTACTGGGGGAGGATCTAGATAAGAATTAGATGGAGAGGTTTCTTTTCTAATACTAAGGTATTATACAACAATTTAAAAAATTGTAACTACATTCTTATTTCAATATATATTCACCTTGTAATTTGATATCCAATTAAATCCTAGAATTATATATATTTCAATCATTGGTATGATGATAATGGTAGCATCTTTTATAGACACGTAATTTTTAAAGGGAATTTTTTTTCTTAATTTTCTTTGGGATTTTATGAGTACGCAGTTTTTGACGGCACCTGATTCTGAGGCCCGGTGTGCCCGGAATCATATTCCGAAGTTTAGCTCATGTACGTTCAGTGAACGAATGAGCGGGTTTTCCTAACATTTGAATCGGTGCTCAGAATCGAAATCTGAGGACACCGATGAAACCACAACGCTGATAATTGCTTAGGATCACCTTTTTCGGAGTTGCGTTTGATTGGGTGAGGTTATTAATTAAATGGGTTAACTAAAGAATAAAATAAAATAATGTGATACACATTTTATTTCTATTCTATGTAGTGATAACCTAGGAATGGTGGTTGTAGTGGGACCCACTCATATCCTAACTCCACAAGGTAGAATATTAGTGAGGTGGGTCCCACACGAGCCCCACCACATTTATTTCCTTTTAACCTTCCACATGCATTTATTTTTGTAACTCACCCGCAACCCCCTTTTAAACGCCAAGTCAACTCTCTTAATTAATGAATTTAATTAAGTTATTCAATGTAATCAATTCTTGAATTCATTTTTAATTTTGAACTGAATGTTGGATTGTGTGTGTTAATTAAATAAGACAAATTATTATTTCTCTATGGGTTATTTCGTTGTGCGAGAAGGTTGGAGATGATTTTCTCACGCCTTGGAATCATCATCCTCCTTCTTGAAGAACGCGAAGAATGCACCGTCACCGACGAAGGACGCCAGCCTCCAACGAAGGATGATGAATAACACTGATTCCTCAGAGATTGACGACGCGAAGTTGTATACCGCGATGCCGAAGTTCCTCTTCTCCATGACTCCGTTTACCGTGACGCTGTGTACTGTGACACCATGTACTGCGACGTCGACGATCCTCCTTCCGTGATGCCATCTTCCATGGCATCCCTTTCCCGCGAAAAACCTCGTTCGACGACTTCATCGAGGTAGGGGTTTGGAATTTTGATCGTGAAATATCCTTTGTCGTTCTTCGTCTTTATTTTTTGGGCCACTTGTTATCAACTTAACGGGAGGTGGTCAGACTGCATGAACACGACCGACTCTCCTCCCCCTTTTGTGGTTTTGTTTGTTGCGGTTCTAAAGAAGGCAGCACGGTGCAACGGCACCGCGCGGAAAAATGGAGAAATGCGGTGAAGATGCGCGGCACCGTCGTGTCACGCCGTTGAGGCCGAATGAACCCGCAGCTGGAGTCGGGCCGCAGCGAAGGGGTGCGGCGCCGTCACGCCATGCCGGAGAACCACAGAGGCACCGCAGCCAGAGCGGGGCCACGGTGGGAGCGGCGTGGCGCCGTCGCGCCACACCGGTCGGACAAGGTCGCGGCGGTGCGAGGCGGGGCGGCCTGAACCGCCGGCCGCCGACACCTCGGAGGGGCGGACCGTGTGGTCCTACGGCGGTAGCACCAGCCATTTTAGAAGGAAGACCGGGGGTAGTAACCCCCGGCTGGCATAAGAACAGCCCCACATGGGGCCACAGTTTCAATCAAGGGAGGAAGCCCCCCCCCCCTTTCCGCTCGGCTCGGCCAGTGCTGTGCTGGCCACACAGGGCCGCGCTAGCGCCAAGCCAACAGGACGCCGAGGCCGGGCCGCGCCCAACGGGCTGGGACGCGCCCTGTTGGGATGAACCCGGACCCTGGTCGGGTGGACCCGGTTCGGGCTGACCCAGGGGGTCTTGGGTCGGGTCGGTCGTGGCCCAAAACCCCCTAAAACCTAACAGGTTCGTTTAAATACCCGTAACATGGGCTACAGACCTCCGATCGACGCACTGTCAGTTGAGATGCGATCCTTGGATCGATAAGGTCGCTTTGGTATATTACACTCAACGATTAAAAGAACTTTGGAAATGGCGTGGTTGGTTCGAACATGAAACCAACTGGGCCCTCGGAGCGGAAACACTTATAACTTGAGCTCAGGACGTCTGATTGATGTGTCGTCGACTTTGTTGGATTCCACATAGTGAGACGAACCTTTTGGCTTACTCCTCTCGAGGTTTGGACATAGTTGGAGTGTGGTTGGGTTGGTTTTCGCTTAAAAACCAACCGGGCTCCTGGAACGAAAAATCCAATAACTCTCAGACCGGGCGTCCGATTGACGCGTCGTATGTCATGTTGAGTTCCCTATGTCAAGCCAGAACTTTTTGATACATCAACTACGGACTACGTGTCAGTTGATGTATCGACCCCCCTTGTCTAGTGGAGCGGACCCTCCCGGAAACGAGCATGTTGTGTGTGGGAACCCTAGAGCTGGCTGCGACTACGACGATGACGACGACTGCACTGAAATCCTCCGTGGGTTCGGTAGCGATAAAGACTGCACTGAAATCCTCTGTGGATTCGGCAGCAATGAAGACCGTACTGAAATCCTCCATGGGTTTGACGACGATTACTACTGTTCTTGTATCCTACGTGGGTCTGGAAGAGTAGCTGGTCTATATCCTATGTGGGTCCGACAGCTTAGCTGGTTTAGTATCCTACGTGGGTCCCAGAATAGATGAATCATTTGCTACATCTGATCATCTCTATCACCTTATGGAGAAGTATACCTATGTGAGCTGAGCTTGACTTTCAATAATTATCTTCGATATGATTGAATTTCATTCCTATGTAGATTGTGTTGTACTTTCCTGTGTGTATTGGGATATACTATCCTGTGTTGACGTGATCAAACTTGGGCTCGGATGTTGGATCCGAACTCGAATTGTTGACTTAGGTATATGTATGGGAATATACCTAAGTAGTGTTGGATGATACTTCGTGATTGTATATATCCTTTGTGGATTATCCTTGGTGGATTCTGGGAGACCATTATTTGTCTTGGGGTCCCTACTGAGTTGAGTATACCCACCCCTACATGGGCTATTCCCGCACTACGTTGTGTTGGATGCAGACGACGGACATCACTGATCGTGGTTGAGGCTTGTGGAGCAGGTCAGTGCCTGGAGGTGGACCACTGGGCATGACGTACATGGAGCGGACGGCTGGACCCGAGGAGCTGAGGAGACTATTCGTAACCACCCTTCTAGTGGGGCTTCCAGTGGATGGCTCGACGTTGCAGCTTTACTTTCAGTTGTTGTGCTTTATTTCCAGTTGTACTTTACTTTCAGTTTGGGTTTGTATTCTGGCCCATTTATTTTCCGCACTTACTATTGTACCCAGTTCTACATAGTGTTTACTTCTGTTGGCATACTCTGAGGTGTTTGTTTACTTTATAAAGGTAATGCCTTCCCCTTTTTCTAGATTTACGCCTTTGGTGCTAGTCGCTAGCCCCTGGCCTCTGGGAGGCGGTCTTGGGGTATTCACAGCACGAGCCCCAAGGACAGGTCATGAAAAATTGGTATCAGAGGAGTTTGGTTCTTCTGCAGAACTCAAGACTCTGATCTTTCTTCTATGTGAAACAATATTGTTAAGGGTATTGAGTGTGGTTAGCAGTATAGTGTGTCCAGTGTTGGGGCGGCGCCGACGTATCCGTACACCAGGACCCTGACTTCTGATTTCCGACTGAATACACGAAAACATTGATTGCATGTATGTTTCAAAAGTTTTCTTTGTGATCACTTTGTGTCAGCTCACCAGGTATACTGTTTGACCATGGCACACCTGTTTCTTTTCTAGATGGCCCCACGATGGCAACCAGCTAGGGTTCCGAGCTTTGTGTGAGATGACAGTCGACCGAGCGACGAGGCCTCAGTGTAGGTCCCTCTTACAGCGGAGGCACTGACGATACATCTACCCGCCGATCCACTGATGCCACCAACCCCATCCGCTGAGAGTGAACGTCGCCTTAGTGCACTGCAAGAGTTCCAGCGTCAGAGACCGCCCATTTTCCGTGGGGAGACGGACCCTCAGGCAGCCGAGGATTGGCTGGAGGCTGTAGGTCGAGTTTTTAGGCTTGCGGGGACACGAGTTGACCTCATGGTGATCCTTACAGCGATCCTCTTCCACGCGGCAGCAGGAAGATGGTGGAGCTTGATGCTCCAAGTGCATGACGAGGCATCTCTCCTCTGGACGGACATTGAGAGCCTCATCCGCTCAGAGATCATCCCAGCCACCATCCGTATGGTGCACATCCAGGAGCTACTACAGCTGCGCCAGAGCAGCATGACGGTCGCCCAGTACTCGGCGAGATTTACAGATCTCTTGTGATATTCGAGGGACATGGTACGAGACCCATTATTCCGGGCCTGGACCTTCGACCAGGGACTGAGACATGAGATCAGGGCATCAATGATCTCCCTCAGCATTCCGACATGGGAAGGAGTACTGGAGCGAGCCCTTCTCATAGAGAGCTTTCATTGTGAGCCTAGACCAGCAGTGAGACCTACCGCAAGGGGGCATGTAGCAGAGTAATCTACAACTAGCAGTCAACGGACATCATAGGGGTCCAGGCAGACCAGACCATCAGGCGGACGACCTTAGGACACTGGCTCAGAGGTGCAGGGCACTCAGCGCAGAGCCAACCTTCCGAGGAGAAGACAGTGCTATACATGCGGCGGGCATGGCCACATGGCTCGTGACTACCCGACCCTCTGTGCATAGGAAAAGTCGATGGTTGAGGGGCCACCCAGGCAGAGGCAGAGGGTCGACCATGGAGGTCCGTAGAGAACAGGCGGACCAGGAAGAGGAGCTGGCCGAGTAGCGGGTGGTGGGCGATGCTTTGAGGCTCTACCACTTCCACCACCCGGAGGTCCACCCCGACCACAGGGAGCTAGTTGCCAGAGGCAGGCTCAGCTTCAGGTAGCGGAGGCCTACGAACACGGTGCACCAGAGATTATTCGAGGTACTATCTGTGTCTAATCCACCCTTGCTGCAGTTCTTATAGACACAAGTGCGAGTCATTATTTTATTGTCGCTGCCCTTGTTCGGAGCTCAGAGATTCTGACGGAGTCGTTGGCTCGATCCTTACGGTTAGAGACTCCTATGGGAGCAGACTCGACGATTACTCACTGGTGCCGTCAGTGTGAGTTTACTCTAGGAGACAAGAGCTTCAGCTGGGATCTTCTTATAGAGGCGTTGAGTCCTTACGACGTCATCTTGGGCATGGATTGGTTATCTACAGTCCATGCTCGGATCGACTGTATTTGGCACAAGGTGCGATGTGTTCGCACCGATGGGAGCATGTTCACCTTCACCAGCGAAAAGGGAGCCTTAGCAGCGTAGGATGGACTCACACAGAGGAGAGGATAGCCGATCACTCATCAGTTGGCTAGCCTCATCCTAGGAGCAGTTGACGTGCAGAGTCCGAGTTTTCCTGTAGTGGTGGATCAGTATGTGGATGTTTTCCCTGACGAAATTCCAGGACTACCTCCTCACAGAGAGGTAGAAATATAAATTTACATGTACCCAAGGATATCCCCGATATCCACTCCAGCATATCAAATAGCCCCCGCTGAGCTTGGAGAGCTATGGGTACAGTTGGATGACTTGCAGGGCAAGGGATTCATCCAGCCTAGTGTTTCACGCTGGGCTTCCCCGATATTGTTCGCCAAGAAGGCGGACGGGTGCTTACGACTGCGTGTCGACTATCCTCGCCTGAACGATGTGATCGTGAGGAACAATTATCTGCTACTGAGGATTGGTGACCTCTTTGATCATCTCAAGGGAGGACGGTGGTTCTCGAAGATAGACCTCAGATCAGGCTATCATCATCTTAGAGTTTGGGATGAGGATGTGTAGAAGACGGCCTTCAGATGTCGGTATGGCCACTATGAGTTCTTGGTTATTCCATTCGGTGTAACCAATGCTCTAGTGGTTTTCATGAGTCTCAAGAACAGGATTATTCCGCCATACCTCAATCGATTTGTCGTGGTCTTCATCGACGACATTTTGATATACTCGACCATTGAGGAGGAGCACGCCTAACACTTGAGGGTTGTACTTGACACACTCTGAGAGAAATATCTTTATGGTAATATCTCAAAGTTTCAGTTCTGGTTACGTGAGGTCCACTTCTTGGGACACGTCATCTCTAAGGCGGAAGTTTTGGTGTATCCTGTGAAGATCAAGGCAGTGCTAGCTGGGGAGCCACCCATGAGCGTGAAGAGGTGCCGGGTTTCTTGGGACTAGCTGGGTACTACCGGAGATTTGTGCCAGACTTTTCCAGAGTTAGGCCACCACTTTTAGCTTTGATGAAGAAGGGGAAACCCTTCGTGTGGTCAGGTAGATGTCAGTAGAGCTTCCAGAAGCTGAGACAGAGATTGACCAGCGCACCTATCTTGAGGATCCGGAGGAGGGAGTAGGGTACATAGTCTACTGCGATGCATCAGGGACTGGACTCAGGTGTGTCCTGATGTAGGATCGAGCAGTGATTGCCTATGGATCATGACATTTGAGGTAGCATGAGCAGAACTATGCTACTCATGACATGGAGTTAGCAGTAGTGGTCTTCGCTCTGAAGATGTGGCGACACTATCTGATGGGCGAGTGCTTTAAAGTCTATTCTGACCACCAGAGTCTCAGGTACATCTTTTTGTAGAAGGACCTGAACCTGAGAGAGCGGCGATGGCTCGAGTTCTTCCAGGACTATGACTTTGAGATAGTCTATACTCCTTGAAAGGGGAACGTAGTATCCGATGCTCTCATCAGGAGGACGGGCATTCAACTACATGGAGAGGTGATGGATAAACTATATGCTTTGAAGATATCCTTCGTGGATAGAGATGGTGCAACATTTCTTCAGTCACTCAAAGTCACTCCTCCACTACTACAACGTGTCAGAGAGGCACAGCGTGGGGACGTTGACTATGAGATGCAGCGTGCACAGATATCCTCAGGACATTAACCTGATGGATTCTCTATAGGAGGAGATCACGGTGTCCTTTTCAGAGGACGTACCATGGTACCATCTTCTTTGGAGGAGGATGTTCTAAGAGAGTTCCACACTTCCCCTTTAGCGGTACATCCTAGAGTGGCAAAGATATACCAGGATCTCAGATGACAGCACTGGTGGCCGGGTATGAAGAAGGTTGTAGCAGAGTTCGTTTCTTGATGCCTCACCTGTAGGCAGGTGACGATAGAGTACCAGGTTCCAACAGGCTTGGTACAGCCCTTAGAGGTCCCAGAGTGGAAGTGGGATGGGATATCAATGGACTTCGTGACTTGAATTCCACATACTCCCAGAGGTCACGACTCCATTTGGGTGATTGTCGACCGACTCAGCATGTCGGCCCACTTCTTACCCATCAGAGAGCAGGGCTCAGTGGAGATCATGGTACGTCTCTACGTTCGGGAGATTGTACGGCCTCATGGTGTGCCATAATCTATCTTCTCTGATCGAGATGCTCGCTTTACCTCCTGGCTTTGTAAGGGGTTGTAGGAGGCATGCGGGACGCAACTATGTTTGAACACCGCCTTTCACCCTCAGACGAATGGTCATATGGAGAGGACCATTCAGACTCTCGAGGAAATTATCTTTGCTTGTGTCCTTCACATTAGTCATATTTGGGAGGACCAACTACCCTTGGTGGAGTTTGCGTACAACAACAACTACCACTCCACCATCGGGATGGCACCATACGAGGCATTGTACGATCGGCCATGAAGATCACCTCTGTGTGGGACAGACCCTGGGGAGTCAGCACTTGTGGGACTAGAGATGGTCCCGACCACGAACAAAAAGTTCCAGGTCATCCAGGAGCGGATGAGGATAGCTCAGAGCCGGCAGAAGTCTTATGCTGACAGGTGGCGGAGACAACTAGAGTTTGAGGATGGCGACCACGTCTTCTTGTGGGTCTCACCTCGATGTAGATTATGGAGATTTGGCCGAGGCGGCAAGTTGTCTCCGCGCTTCATCGGACCTTTTTAGGTACTCAGCAGGATAGGAGAGGTGGCATATTGTCTGGCTCTACCACCTCAGTTGCACCGGGTGCATGACATCTTCCATGTATCTCATCTGAGGAGATACGTGCACGACCCGACGCATATCATCGACCATGGGGAGCTAGGCATCGATGATGGGGCGACGTTTGCGGAGGTCCCGGTGGAGATCGAGGATTGACAGGAGAGGGGCCTACATGGGAGGTCAATTCCTCTAGTGCGCATCAGATGGCAGCATGGGAACATCCAGGAGAGCACTTGGGAGCGGGAGGCTCAGATGTGTGCTCAGTACCCTCATTTGTTCCCCTAGTTTGTGATGTATCTTTATGGGGACATAAATCCCTGAGGTGGGAGTAATGTAAAGACCATTATTTTTCAAGGGAATTTTTTTTTTAATTTTTTTTGGGATTTTACGAGTACGCAGTTTCTTACGGCAACTGATTCTGAGGCCCGGTGTGCCCGGAATCATGTTTTGAAGTTTAGCTCGGTTACGTTTAGTTAACGAACGAGCGGGTTTTCCTAACTTTTGAATCGGTGCTCGGAATCGAAATCCGAGGACATCGATGAAACCGCAGCGCCGATAATTTCTTAGGATTACCTTTTCCGAAGCTTTTTTTTCTCGGGTGAGGTTATTAATTAAATTGGTTAACTAAAGAATAAAAGAAAATAATGTGCTACAATTTTTATTTCTATTATAAGTAGTGATAACCTAGGCATGATTGTTGGAGTGGGACCCACTAATATCCTAACTCCAGTAGGTAGGATATTAGTGAGGTGGGGCCCACATAAGCCCCACCCCCTTTATTTCCTTTTAACCTTCCATGTGCATTTATTTTTGTAACTCACCCGCAACCCCCTTTTAAACACCAAGTAAACTCTCTTAATTAATGAATTGAATTAACTTATTCAATGTAATAAATTCTTCAAATCATTTTGAATTTCGAATTGAATGTTGGCTTGTGTGTGTTAATTAAATAAGACAAAGTCTTATTTCTGTAAGGGTCATTTCGTTGTGCGAGAAGGTTGGAGAGGTATTGCTCAAGCCTTGGAATCTTCATCTTCCTCCTTGAAGAACGTGAAAAACGCACCGTCACTGACGAAGAACACCGACCTCCGATGAAGGATGATGAATAACGCTGATTCCTCAGAGATCGATGACATGACGTCATGTACCATGACGCCGATGGTCCTCTTCTCCGCGATGCCGTGTACCGCGACACCGACGATCCTCCTTCCACGACGTCATTTTCCGCGATGTCACTTTCCAGTGATAAAACTTGTTCGACGACTTCATCGAGGTAGGAGTTTGGAATTTTGTTCATGAAAAATCCTTTGCCATTCTTCGTCTTTATTTTTTGGGCCACTTGTTATCAACTTAACGGGAGGAGGTCGGACCGCACAAACACGACCGACTCTCCTCCCCCTTTTTTTGTTGTGTTTGTTGTGGTTTAAAAGAAGGCGGCGATGTGCAACGGAACCGCGCGGAAAAATTGAGAAATGCGGCGATGATGCGTGGTGCCATCACACCGCACCGTTGAGGCCAAACAAAATCGCGGCCGGAGTCGGGTCGTATCGACGGGGCGCGACGCCATCACACCGCGCCAGAGAACCATGAATACACTGCGGCCGGAGCGAGGCCATGGCGGAGGGGCACGATGCCGCCGCGCCGTGCCATTCGGACAAGGTCGCGGTTCAATGTCGCGGTGGTGCAAGGCGGGGTGGCCAGAACCGCCGGCCACCTACACCTCGGAGGGGTGGTACTATGGGGTCCTGTGGCGGCAGCACCGACTGGCCGGACCGGGTTGGCCGTTTCGGAAGGAGGACCAGGGGTCGTAACCCCCGGCTAGAATACGAGCGGCCCCACTTGGGGCCGCAGTTTCAATAAAGGGGGGCAGCGCCCCCCCCCCCCTTCCACTCGGCTCGGCCAGCGCCGAGATGGCCACACCGGGTCGCGCCTGCGCCGGCTGGGCCAGGCCGCACCGGTAGGGCCGGGCTGCAACCCACCAGGCGGGGCCACGCCCTGTTGAGCCGGACCGAGACCCGGGTTGGGTCGAACCGGTTTGGGCCGACCCAGGGGGTCTTGGGCCGGGTCGGTCTGGGACCAAAACCCCCTAAAATTTGTCAGGTTCATTTAAATGGTCGTAACATGGGCTGAAGTCCTCCGATCGACGCACTGTCAGTTGCGATGCGATCCTTAGATTGAGACGATCATTTTGGTTTATTACACTAATGGTTTTGGAGAACTTCGTGTATGGACAGGTTGGTTTGAACACGAAACTAACCGGGCCCTTGCAGTGGAAACAGTTATAACTTGAGTTCCGGACGTCCAATTAAAGTTTCGTCGACTTTGTTGGATTCCTCATAGTGAGACGGACCTTTTGGATTACTCCGCTTGAGGTTTGGATGTAGTTGGAGTGCGGTCGGGTTGGTTTTGGCTTAAAAACCAACTGGGCCCCTGGAACGAAAAAGCCAATAACTCTGAGACCGGACATCTGATTGACGCATCATCTATCGTGTTGAGTTCCCTATATCAAGATTGATTTGTTGTTAGAGTGACTGGATGGCATTGGATATACTATTTGAAGGCGAACTGAGAACTGCTACGAGATTCATGAGATAGATCGGCATTAGTGGAGGAAATACATTTGTTTATAGAAAACCCAACACACACGATTTGTATTCCCGAATACATAGTGTTTGCTCATCCATAGATGAGATGGAGTGTACATGGGATGTACATGAAAATTTGTCAGAGTATACAAGTTACCTACATGGATTGTACTACCCCACCCGACATGATCTGAACTTGTTACACAGAATACCCCTTGTACTAGTACACGGGCAGGAAAGAATGCTCTGTGGTCAGGTACTGGAACATGACTAGAGTACAAGGACGGACCATCGATGGGTGATCACAGAGTGTGACTCCTTCTACAAACCATCTACCTCCTTTTGAACATGTCATATTCTAAGGACACAAACCGTTGTATATGGGAAGTACTATGGGTTTAGGAAAACAATTTGTGACCCTATTACAATCCATGTATGCATTAATAAATGGATTGTGCCACTTGTTCACTATTTCATATAAATTTTTTTTCAGGTTTTGTTCAATTAATATTTTCCCTAAAGGTAAAACTGAATCTTTTTTTTACTGATAAGACTATGATACCTTTAGAAGGACATCCTAGAAAGACTTTTCGTAATCGACCGAGATAGATGGAGTACGATCCTATATTAATTTTTCATGACATAGGTGGAGTTAACAGTATCAACATGACAAGCACCATGCAAGTGATAATCCACTATTTATTGGGTTAATATATATTGAGTTGTTTTATCACCTCATGGATCTGGATGTGATCCTTATCTATTGCACCATATCTCTCTTCAGATCTATTATCGTATATCTCTTATGGTGATACCCAACAAGTAGTACAACTCAACTAATCATCAACAATTCTATCTAATTCAGGAGTACGTTCTCCTAGATGAGTGATTCATAGAATCATTAAGATGAATTTCAAGAGTTTTTAGAAAATTGTGTGACATACCTCTAGTATATGGGTCGTTGTTGAGTATATCCTAATATTCTTCTTATATGTTCTATAGATATTTACTAGTTTAGAGATAACTATATTTTCCTTTTTTGTATTGCTTTTTGGTTTTTGGGTTTCTTACTGAGTATTGTCATACATAACCTTACACAGGGGTTTCCAACATGTGTTGTTTCTTGTGCAGACGATCGACCTTTTGTTGGTGTCCAAGGAAAACAAGGACTAGACAGTGCTTTGAGAGACAAGATATAACGAGGTGTGTTCCTACAACTATCATATGGTATTCCTGGTACATTTTTCAATTATTTAGGACTTATGGGTTTAGAAACATTTTTGTGGGAATTTATTCTTTCCCTATTTACATTTATTTTGTATCTGTCATGCTCTTGTTGTGAGATATAGTGTTTTTCGTGCATTATTTACATAGTGGTTTTTGCCTTTCACCATTTTGTGGGCTTTTGGATTTGTGTGTTAAAACATGTACATATGAAATGCCTCCAATTTTAGTGATATTACGATATAGTTATAGTCACCAACCCCTAGCCTATTAGAGTAAAGCATAAAGATTCATGGAACTATCCCTATTAGGATGGGTTATGAAAACTCCAATGTAATCGATTGTGGATAAATTAATGTTTCCTATGCTACGTCATTCGAGGAGCAGTCTACATAGATTCATAACCACCTAGAGAAGGTGTTGTGTGGGGGTGATATCCCCTTGGTTTTTTCCTTGTTGGAACACATTGTTATGGAGAAGTGTTCTTGGGAATGTGAGCCATAGATACAAAGTGAGTACACTGAGATGTATTCTCTTTAGATATTCTCTTGTAAACTCTATTCATTTTATGGATGTATACATTTTTTTATTTTATGGATTTTTATTATTGTGTTGTTTCATTTGTAATCCAGATGTGGTGGTTGACCTCCTATGGTGGGAAGATCCTTCAGAGTTATCTCGTGGGGTGGCTATTCGGTTGACCCCTTTTTTCACTCTAGGTTGGTTTTTGATTCTTGAGGATAACAAATTTTTGAGTGGTATATTATATAAGGGCCCATATTTTCTTTGATCAACCCATTGTGTGTTTCTAAAGACTAAGGTGCTAAGAGGAGGCTCATCGGATGTTTGGAGGAGTTTGGAATCATAAGGATGGGATATCGGAGATTTCACAACGTGTAAATGCTTTTAATGACAAGAAAATGGGTTTCATGACATGTAATGTATTGGGATTTAAAAATAAAATTAAATAGAATAGTCATGTGCTTTAATGGGGAAACCAAACCCTATTTATTAAAATACACGAAATAGGATTACGAGTCATGTAAGTCCTTGATGTTGTATGTTTTAATCATTTCCACCCACTTTGGTTATCAAACCATACAACTATAACATGCCTCTCTCTCATTCCAAGAAACTCAAGAACCCCATGTTCGACGTTTTGGGGATTCATTTATCGAGGATTGATCCCAATATTCCTTCCTTTGATTCATATTCAATCTAAGGTAAGTTTTATTTATGTTATTATGGATTAATTTATATGTTTCCTCCTATTCACCTTTTCAATGTGGTGGAGCATGATATTCATGTTTGAGTGGAGTTTTGTTGATTTATTGTTGGTGCAGTTGTGGCATGACGTCCTTGGGTGGATACAGTTCTTGCAGGAGAGGTGACTTGGATATGTAGCATTGCTCTGTTATCATGTGAAGAATCATAACAACATTTTTGAGTAGGGATTCATTTCTCCTCTATTTATATACATAAAATCATATAGAAAACATGATTTATCCACTTTAATTTCAATAAAATTAATCTAATAATTACCTGAACCTTATTAAATAATCAGTATTGATCACATGGAAATGATTGTGGTTATTCTGTGAAAACGAGTTGCCTCCTGTTTTTCTAGATAATGTGATATTTATTCTATACTTGTTATTGATATTTTATCAAGGGAAATTTGTATAGAACATAAACCCAGAATTAATTAGAAAAAATATTATAAAAACAAGTTTAATGAAACTAATTTTCATTAGAATTTTATGATAAAAAAATTGATATAGGAATGCATGTTTAATTGAACAGGTCAATGAAATTGATTCATGTTGATGCTTGCTCGAAAAATAACTAATTTCATGTTAAATTAATTGTTCAATTTATTTTTTATAGCTGTGATAGATTGTTGCTAAAGATTCCCATTGTTGGAACCTATAATAATTAATTATTTAATTAAAGATGGAATAATAACCAGTTATGTTTTGAAGGATCATGCCCTTAATGGGACTGAGTTACTCTTTTCTTATATTGGTTTAGTTCCTTGTGCCTTTGATCCATGATAGATCGTTATTTGTGAAGGTTGAATTACTTTTTTTGGGCCAAGATCCCTATTTCTATGTTTTCTCTGTGCTGCTTTATATGTGATGTGAGTTTGGGATGGATGATCTTAGTGGGATGTTGTGGTTTGTGGTGTAGGGAGTATTGGATGTGACATGAACCTATGATGGATGTGAATAGTGGGATGTTGTGGTATGAGGGGTTGGGAGGCCCAATTGTTGTGGAATCAGTTGATACATGGAGTTGTGAGATGCAATGGTATATGTATATGGGTGTAAGGGAGAACACCAAAGATGACAGAATGGTTTGACAATCTACATACCCAATGATAAGAAAGTTGGATGCTTGTTTGAATTTGATGAATGTATGATGACCATGTTGTTATTTATCTTCATTCCTTTCCCCACTACTTGAGGTGGATGGTTTTCATTACTTTCCATCCATTATTGGAGACCACACACAAGGAATTACATGGGATTTCTATTTTTATCTAATCATGGTTAGATGAGTCTATGGTACATCTATAGGTTAAAAAACATACTATTTAGTTCATCCACTCATCATGTTCAACCCCTTATAGTTTGTAGCTTAGAATTTTTTCCTATAATTCATGATAAAATGGAAAGTAATGATCTAAATAAATGATTAAATGTTTAACCCCTGGGGTTAGAGCATACTAGGATGAAATGATGAGGTTATAATTATGAGAATCTATGGACTCTATTGCTTATTCCTGTAGTAATAGATCTTTGCTGAGATGTTATCTGAATGTATTGTGAAAAATGTTAATAGTTAATTAATGGTTAATGAATTAATTAACGTAATGTGAAACTGATGAAAATGAATAAATATAACACAATTTAGTTATATAAATTATTGTGTTCTTATAGGATATCTGGTCTTATGAGAGGATGATGATTTTTTGAGAGATATTATCTACAGTTTAGTCTAAGACTAGATTTTTGTAACACACCACGATTTCGTGGAAATTTTTTTTCAAATTATTTTATCTTTTTGATATTTTAAATTTCCCATGACATTGTAAATATTTCTTATATATATATATATATATAAATATTTAAACACTAATAAACACATTCGTTTTAATGTACATGGACTTGGATTTAGCTACATGCAGTACCGAATTGGCCAGTGCTACCCGCAAAACAAAATTGGAATACGTTACATAAAACAATAAGTTTCTACACATCATCATTTTATTTTAAAAAATTTAATGATATAATTATAATCAAGATGTTAAACTTAGTGACATGAATATTAATATATACATTTCAAATATTTCATATAATGGTTTTATTTAAATAAAACATTTTGATTATGAAAAATATAATTTTAGGTTATATCGTTATATGTTTATAAATATTATTAACTAATCCTCATTTTAATCTATGAAAAAACATTAAATTAATTTTAAGCACATATAGATATTTAATTTGATAAAATAAAATTCATTTCTGAATTTACAATGAAAAAATTAGTGTAGGGTGAATATTTGTGATTTTTCTGATAAACTACATTTTTGCAGGAAAAGTGTAAAATACTATTTTTTTAGTTAATAGCTACAGTTTCATTTAAATAATTATTATCATTAAATAAGAAAAGAAATTTGATTTATGGTAAAATTAGATATATTATTCATTTATTAATACAATTTAGTTCATTATAATAAATTTAACATAGAAATTGAATATAAGAACTTAACAACTTTTAGATCATTTTAATCCTTAAAATCCCCGTTATTTCATCCCGTTTATGAGATTAACATTAATGTTAAATTTTCTATATCTATTAATTGATTTAAAAAAAATTAAAATACACCATTTTAATTGTTATAATATTTAGAATCTAATTATATCATGTTTATTTTTCACCCGAATGTTTAGTAAAAGTGAAAAAATTAATCAAAATGATTAAGGTCAAATTAAGCTTAATTAAAGACTAAAACATAATCATAGAAGAATAAATGAACCAAGAACTTATAAAAAACGAATTATATGGAACTATTTAGGCCCAAAAAAATCAAGTATTGATTTATTTTTTATGAATTAGTTTTTTTAAGAACATTTGTAACCCTAACTCTTTTCCAAAAATTCCATGTGGGTCCTTTTCCTTCCCTTTAAAAGTCCACCACATCAACTGCTTTGTTACAGCTCTAAAACCTCTTAGGTTTAGACAAAATATGCCCTATAGACATCAAAAAATCCATATTTTCCTCTTATAATCCTCCCCTTGGGATGAAAGAAATTCATGGAAGCCTTTTGGATGAAACCAAAATGATTTACCCAATTATGGGGTAACATCTTCTCCCAAGCGCATTTCATTTATTTTAATTCACAACCCACACCAATCTATTTATTACATGATTCTATAAAAAACCAGTATATTAAATATAACTGGATTTTTTATGATGTGTATTTTATTTACACGTACACACACACACCCATCTAATGGGTAATGAACATACAATTTATGTGTACGACGAACTGCCACCTCACTAAACAATGATTTCTCATTTTACATTAACCACCTATCATGGTGGACATTATGATGTGATATATGTTTATATATGTTGTATAATATATTTATTATTCAATTTATCATCTTTATTCCTTTTAAAAACACGAATATTTTTTTTACTTTCCATTTTGAATTAATATGATAATTTCACTTGAGGAAGTGTGGACTACTGGACCCTCAAAGCGATATGATTCTTTTATACAATATAAGGATAGAGCTAGTGTAATAAAGATAATGGAATAATGATATTAATGCATATAAATAAAATTATATAACAAATATAATAATTATAAAAAATATAATGAAATAATTATATATGTATATATACATATATTTATATAAATTAATTATTTTTTATTTGAACAGGGAAATTTAATGGATATACTGTTCATTCATCTATTTGACATATTTTCTCCATGAACAGTGTATTCTATTTCATTATTATATATTATATAGATTATTATAATACAAATATAATATATACAAAATATATTTATATCATTGTTTAAATTATAGAAATTATGATATAATTATAAGGATGAAAGATATTACAAATTAAGATACATGCAAAGAATAACATGAATATTACCTAAAGTGAACCCTCAACATAGGATTATTTACAAGAGTGTAATATAATGTCATAATAAAAACATATACGGTATTAGATATAAGAATTTGATTATGTAAAATACTTATAAAAAATTTATATTTAATATAGATGTGGTTATATTTAGTATGACGAGAGTCAAGACACAAGGTAATGAGATTTCACCACACTTGTTATCAACATGAGATACATGTAATATTCACCACCCATTCCTTTTCAGTGGTGTGTATATTTCACCTGAATGATTTGTATGATTTTATAGTTAATTTAATGGGTATTTACTTATACATATGATGATATTTATTTTAGGGGATTTATATATCAAAAAGATAACAAATTAGTAAAAAAACATTTTTCTCAATTTTCCATCTTTGAAACACATGAAACCTTATGCACCTATATTTTTCATTTAATTGTATATACTCCCATTTAAAATTTATATCATGGATAAAATTATTTTTATTCTATTTTATGGATTATTTAATTTTTTTCTCCCTTTGTTATTATGGTTCAAGGTTACCATGTGGTAAGAGTTTATTGAAACAATCTCATACCAAGATTGTATATGTTTATTCTTCATGTGATGAATTTTTATTATCCATATATAAATAAAATCCATGAATATTCTTCTCCTCTTATAATTAATTAATTATTAATATATTGGTTGAATTTATTCCCCTCTTTGGTTCATAATATAGTTAATAAAGTGGTTTTAAGAAAGCCCAATATTACCATTTCATCTATTAGACATCTTTGTTCCTTTAAAAAAGGTTTTATAAAACGGGTTTCCAAGAAAAATATACTATTCTACTAATATTTTTACAATAAATTTTTACCTATTTTTGTCTTTTACAAATGTATTAAAGTAATTTTATTATCACATTTCGAATAAGGAATCTTTCTATACTTTTACATTGGAAATGTAATGTTCTTTTTACCACATACGATATATACAGATTTACCCACAATCATTTATTTGAAGCTTACTTATCATTTTAAAGGGGATAATTTTTATTAAAATTATTTTCAATTTAATTTTCAAGGATTAATTTTTTTAAAAATTCAATATTCCTTTATATGTTTTCAAGTAATAATTTTTCAAAAAGTTTTGAAGCCTTATTTATAAATTTTCCATTTATTTTCAAATAAATTGTATTTAAAAATATTTATATAGTCTTGAATATTTTTTCAAGGGAATAGGTTTTCAAAAACATTCCAAGAATATTTTAAATGTTTTCAACTAAAATTGTTTTTTAAATGTTTTTAATCTTTTTATTTATGTTTTTAATGAAAATAATTTTCAATATGACTTTAATTATTCATTGTAAGTATTAAAGGTTTTTTAATGGAAAATTATTTTCAATTTTTTTGGTTATTAAAATTCATTTTTTAGAGAATAAATGATATTTTCATCAAGAATAAATTTTCAAAGATTTTTAAAAATTATTTTTCATCTAAGAGGATATCTATTGACATTATTCATTCCCTTCTTGGAATTAATCTAGTTTTCCATTAATATTATATATATGAATGGATTTTTCTTAACATCATAGTCATTATAAATTATATTTCTCTTTATTGGGTTATATGTTTATGAAATAATATTATCTTTCACAAGTTATTCTTTTTATTAAATGATTGATAATCCTCTATATTTTCTATAGGGTATGATATGATTACATGTCTATGATACCCATTTCATTTCATTGGTTATGATATTATTGATTATGATTTTATGGCACATATATGTATGTTATAATTATGATATCATTAAAACATACATATCCCTCCAATGAATTGGGTAAATATTTATATCATGTGAGATAGAAAAAGATGGAATTTGGAGTAATCCTTGACCACTAAAATGGATATGGGATTGAACTATGATTTCCAAGATGGAATGAGGAGTGAACTCATGCTATTAAAATACATATGTGAGAGAACCATGACTACCAAGATGGTATGGAGAGTGATCTCATTCTAATAATATGGTCTTGTAAGTGATGCCTTAGAAACTATGGTAATCATATTATATGTGTATGTGTTTTCAACAATTCCGTGTTTTATTCCTATATTATTTTTTCATGGATTATGTTATTTATTTCCATATGATTCATGTCTTAAGAACTAACAGTATTTATTATGATCACTATAATGATGGTTATGATCTTCAATTACCATTCTCATATTCCATACCATATTTTTCATATTGTTACTAAATATTTCCTTAGTATACCTGTACTGAGAATCTGAGCATGCGTCTTTATTATGTTTCCTTTCCCTATGTTATGTAGAAATGTTTTAGGTAGAGGTACAAAAATTAGAGGTAATTAGATGAGATTTGGAAGATCATTCACCTGGATATAAGATATTGTTCAAATGTTTCCAAAGACACTAAACTTCGACAATATTTGGTCCTGTGTTATTCTAATTTACTGAATTTTCATCTAAAATGGGGTGATATCCATTCATGTTTATTCTTGGGTTTCTATTGTTGGTATTAATGGAATTGTTTAGTCAACCTTTGCAAACTACGATGATAAAAAATTAGTGATATCGCTAGGTATACTTCTATGGATATGTATTTGGATATGTATAGGAATGAGTTAATGTTTAGGAACATGTCCTAAAATTTTGGTAAAAGAATTAGTGAGTAGTTTAATAGAAATATGTTCATATATTTATACAATATGTGGATGTGAATCTATAATAGATATACATAGGGGTAAAAAATCTAACTAGGTATTCCATAATGGACATTGGGTAATATGTTACACGACAACGGGACCAACTCCTCACCTGGTATGACACTCTTGGGGGATATACTTTAGAAATTCACAAAATCTTCATCAACCATCATGAAGGATTTAAAGAAAATTTATCTACGAATAACTTATAATGTTCCTAGGGTGTCATAGGTTATGGAAGTTGTCAAGATTTAGAAATCCTATACTTAAATATCATTTTAACTATGTGTATTTCTGCTATGATAAATAATGCTAAAAGTGTTCTTCTTCTTTTAGTCAATGACGGGAACCAAAATGAAATGGATTAATGTTTTATGTGATGGAAGATTTTATAATGACCATTCAACTGGGATGTTTACTGGAGTGAAAGATGTTGTGATCATGGTTAATCATTTTTCATAGAAAATCATTAACAATGGATACCTTAACCAACCATAAGACTCGCCATGGATGAGAAATAAGGAGTTTGTTGAAGGTTAAGGTAATGGAGACCATGAATGAAGGAATATTCGGTTTTCTTTATGTCATGAATATTGAAATAATCACCTATGTGAATTTCATGGATGAATAAGAATATATTTTGACTATGAAAAAGAAGGACACAAAGCATGTGATTGTAAGGAAAAAATTAGGTGTTTAGTTAACGAAATGGATGACGATGTTTTCATCTCTAAGTCATCATCAAAGGATAACTATTTTAAGAGTGGATTAATATATCATTATGAAACTCAATCTCAAAATATGAAAACTCTTAATTGGAAACATAAAAGGTGGTGTGAGTAATGGTTACATTTCTGATGATAAATATACTAGAGATGAAATGTGAAACAAAATTGTTATTGTGTAATAGGATGATGTATCCTTGTTAATATCATAAGGATTTTGTGGAATAATCAGTGTTTCTATGTGTTTGGTATAAAAAATTGTGTTATACGAATGATAAAATATACAAGGATTGGTCTATGTATGTTTTTTTATCATTAGTTACAGGTTTATGTTGAATGTTCCTGATGGACTAGTGAAGTGATTGAATGTCAAGGTGAAATTTTGAATAAGGGAATTTAATGATTACAATTCTCTATATGTTAAGATAATTTTTTTATAAATAAGTAAATTGGATGGTACATATTGCCTTAGCACTAATTAAGGACTTGTTTTCATGTGGTGTATGCCGTCATTGATTAAGTTTACAACACTTCATGGATTTGAGGAATAAATCCAATAAACATTGGTACAAAGAAGAATTAATGTTTTCCAAAAGTATTTATGGTAATAAAAGATATTACCATGTTTCAAGGGAATATATGTTAAGGGTATTCATGTGTTTGGAAATAGAAAATCATGTAGTACTTGTGATATATGGGGGATAAATGTTATTGTAAAACCCTTGAAAAATTGAGACTTAAAAGGCTAAATGTTACTACCCCATGTCAACATGGTGAACCATCCTTTTCGAAAGCCTATCGTTTTACAACTCCATAGTAAAGCGTTCTTGGGATAGAGTAGTGATCAAGATGGGTGACCATTTGAAATGTTCCTAGGGTGTGAGTGAGTGAGGACAAAGCACACTAGAAAGGTTAAGTATTGGCCTGTGAGGACTGTCATTAGTCAGATGACCCGCTCAAGCACGTGGGTGGGCCCCTAGGGTGGGGACAACATGTTTTCGGGGAAATTGGTGGTTGGGGCCCAGATGTTATATTTGGTATCAGAGGTGGTACCCAGCCTTGAGTGTAGTGCACTGCCTATGTTGAGATGTATATCCCACAATGTGGATGTTGTGCTCTAAAGGGTTAAATGACTAAATGATATAACCCATGCCAATAAGGCGCACCTTCCTTTTAACTCCATAGTTAATTGTGCTTGGCCTGGAGTAGTGATCAGGATGGGTGACCTTCTCGGAAGTTCATAGGGTGTGTGTGAGTGAGGACAAAGCCCACTGGAAAGGAAAAGTGTAGGCCTGTGGGGACTGTCATTAGTCTGATAAGCGACCCTAGTGAGTAATATCCTATGGTGTGCTAGGAAGGCAACCAAGGTATTACAGGAGTCCCATGGGGTTAGATGACAAGGTTCATGGCCCGGGGAGGCGGGTCTGACAAATTGTATCAGAGCCAATACCCAGTTGAATGTTCTTAGGCACTGCCTGGGTTTAAGGCATGGGGTCCTCAATGAGGGTGTTGTGCATTAAAGTTGTGGATAATGTAACACCCCTGAAGAAGCGATACCTAAAAGGATAAATTTTACTAACCATGTCAACAATGTGCACCTTCCTTTTCGAGAGCCTATCTGATTAGAACTCCACAATTAATCATTCTTGGCCTGAAAAAGTGATCAGGATGGGTGACCTTCTAGGAAGTTGTTAAGGTGTGTGAGAGTGAGGACAAAGCACATAGGAAAGGATAAGTGTTGGCATGTGGGGAATTTTATTAGTATGATGACCCATTCAGGCACGTGGGTGGGCCCCTAGGGTGGGGACCACGTGTTTACGAGGCAACTGGTGGGTGCGGCCCAGTTTTTACATTTGGTATCAGAGGTGGTACCCAGCCTTATGTTCTGTGCACTGCCTGTGTTGAGATGTAGGTCCCACAATGAGGAAGCTGTGCTCTAAAGGGTTAAATGACTAAATAATATGACCCATGTCTATAAGAAGCACCTTCCATTGAACTCCACAGTTAAGCGTGCATGGCCTGAAGTATTGATCGGGATGGGTGACCTTCTGGGAAGTTCCTAGGGTGTGTGTGAGTGAGGAAAAAACACATTGGAAAGGAAAATTATAGTCCTGTGGGTACTTTCATTAGTCTGATAAGCGACCATAGTGAGTAATAGACTATGTTCTGCTAGGAAGGCAACCAAGGTATTATAGGAGACCCATGGGGTCAGATGACAAGGTTCATGTCCTGGGAAGGCGGGTCTGACAAATGGTATCAGAGCCAATACCCAGCTGGAAGTGATTAGGCACTGCCTGG
Source organism: Viscum album (assembly GCA_963277665.1). NCBI lineage: Eukaryota > Viridiplantae > Streptophyta > Magnoliopsida > Santalales > Viscaceae > Viscum > Viscum album. The sequence goes on along the minus strand of OY728127.1, from coordinate 2,009,700,707 downwards.
GTTTGAGGCTTGGGGTCCACAATGACGGTGTTGTTCTTTATAGTGGTGGATAATGTAACACCCCTGAAAAAGTGAGACTTAAAAGGCTAAATTTTTCTACTCATGTCATCATGGTGCAGATTCCTTTTTGGGAGCCTATCTGATTAGAACTCCACAGTTATGTGTGGTTGGCCTGGTGTAGTGATCTGGATGGGTGAACATCTGAGAAGTTCCTAGGGTGTGTGTGAGTGAGGAAAAATGACACATGAATGGACAAGTGTTGGCCTTTGGGGACTGTCATTGGTTAGATGACCCATTGAGACATGTGGGTGCACCCTTAGGGTGAGGACCACGTGTTTTCGAGGTAAATGGTGGGTGGGGTCCTGTTGTAACATTTGGTATCAGAGGTGGTACCCAGCCTTATGTGTGGGGCACTGCCTGTGTTGAGATGTAGGGTCCACAATGAGGAAGTTATCCTCTAAAGGTTTAAATGACTAAATGATATGACCCATGTCAATAAGACGCACCTTTCCTTGAACTCCACAGTTAAGCGTGCTTGGCCTGGAGTAGTGATCATGATGGTTGACCTTCTGGGATGTTCCGAGGGTGTGTGTGAGTGAGGACAAAGCACATTGGAAAGGACAAGTGTAGGTCGGGGGGACTGTCATTAGTCTGATAAGCGACCCCAGTGAGTAATAGCCTATGGCTTGCTAGGAAGGCAATCAGGGTATTACAGGATACCCATGGGGTCAGATGACAAGGTTCATGGCTGGGGTAGGCAGGTCTGAAAAATGGTATCAGAGCCAATACCCAGCTGCAAGTGCTTATGCACTGCCTAGGTTTGAGGCTTGGTGTCCACAATGAGGTGGTACCCAGCCTTAAGTGCGGTGCACTTCTTGTGTTGAGATGTAGGGTCCAAAATGAGGAAGTCTTGCTCTAAAGGGTTAAATGACTAAATGATACGACCAATGTCAATAAGTCGCACCATCAATTGAACTCCACAATTAAGCGTGCTTGGCCTGGAGTAGTAACCATGATGGGTGACCTTCTGGGAAGTGTAGCCATGTGGGGACTGTCATTAGTCTAATAGCCGACCCTAGTGTGTAATAGAATATGGTGTGCTAGAAAGGTTGCCAAGGTATTATAGGAGATCCAAGGGGTCAGATGACAAGGTTCATGGCCCGGGGAGGCGGGTCTGACAAATGGTATCAGAGCCAATACCAAGCCGGAAGTTCTTATGCAGTGCCTGGGATTGAGGCTTGGGGTCAACAATGAGGTTGTCGGGCTTTAAAGGGGTGGATAATGTAACACCCCTGAAAACGTGAGACATAAAAGGATAAATGTTACTACCCATGTAAACAAGGTGCACCTTCCTTTTTGGGAGCCTATCTGATTAGATCTCCAAAGTTAAGAGTGTTTGTCCTGGAGTAGTGATCAGGATGGGTGACCTTCTAGGATGTTCCTAGGATGTGTCTGAGTGAGGAAAGAGCTCACAAGAAAGGACAATTTTTGGCCTGTGGGGACTATCATTAGTCATATGACCCGTTCAGGCACGTAGGTGGGACACTAGGGTGGGGACCACATGTTTGCGGGGAATCTGGTGGCTGCTGCCCTGTTGTTATATTTGGTATCAGAGGTAGTACCCACCCTTAAGTGTGGTGCACTGCCTGTGTTGAGATGTAGGGCCCACAATGTGGATGTTGTCCTCTAAGGAGGGGGTGACTGAAACACCCCCAAATGATAAAGGGTTAAATGAAAAAAATGTTATGACCCATGTCAATAAATTAGACCTTCCTTTGAATTCCAAAATAAAGCCTGCTTGGCCTAGAGTACTGACTAGGACGGGTGACCTTCTGGGAAGTTCATAGGGTGTGTGTGAGTGAGGACAAATCACACTGAAAAGGACGAGTGTTGTCTCGTGGGGACTATCATTAGTCTGATAAGAGACCCTAGTGAGTAATAGCCTATGGTGTGCTCGGAAGTCATCCAAGGTGTTACAGAAGACCCCTGGGGTCAAATGACAAGGTTCATGGCCTGGGTAGGTAGGTCTGAAGAATGGTATTAGAGCCAATACCCAGCCGGAAGTGCTTAGGCACTGACTGGGTTTGAGGCATGGGGTCCACAACGAAGGTGTTGTCCTTTAAAAGACTGGATAATGTAACACCCCTGAAAAAGTGAGACTTAAAAGGATAAATGTTACTACCCATGTCAACTAGGTGCACCTTCCTTTTCGAAAGCCTATCTGATTAGAACTCCACAATTAAGCTTTCTTGGCCTGGAGTAGTGATCTGGATGGGTGACCTTATGGGTAGTTCCTAGGATGTGTGTGAGTGAGGACAAAGAACACTATAAAGGACGAGTGTTTTCCTGTATTTGGGAGAATGTAAAGACCTAGAAATTCTATGAATTTTTTTCCAAAATAAAAGGGAATTTTACAAGTCCGCAGTTTCTAACGGCACATGATTTTGGGTCCCGGTGTTCACAGAATCAATTTCTGAAGTTTTTTTTGGTTACGTTCAGTAAAAGTATGAGAGAGATTTTATAACATTTGAACTTGTGCATGGAACTGAAATATGAGGGCACCATCGTACTCACAATGTCAGTGATTGCTCAGTGAGACCTTCACCGTTGTTGCGTTCTAATGAGAATGGAAGTCATATTTTGGGGGTTTTTAATTAAATTGAATAAAAATAAAGCGTTAAATTTATTTTTATTTTGGTGGTTGAAACTTCCAAGGGGATGTTGGAGGTGGGGGCCACCACACCCTAACTTCCCATGGGAGGTTATGGTGGTGGATCCCACCTGAGCATAACCTCCCATGGGAGGATATTATTAAGGTGGGGCCCACATGGGCTTTAAACTCCTTTAACTCCTTGGAACCCCAATTAGGTGGGGAGCCTCTTCACCTTCTCTACATTAAAGTTCCAACTCCTTCACTTAATTATTTGGAACATTTTAAATTCTTTTGAATTCATGTCATCAATAAAATAATAGACAAAGCTATTATTATATTTTTGGTTGGAAACTCTCTTTTGGTGGAGCCTTGGAGAAACATGGGAGAACTTCATTCTCCCCTCGAAGAACACGAAGAACGTCTCTTCTGCCACCAAAGAAAAACGAACACCATATTCTTCCTTCTTCAACCGGGGAAAGAAAGGGAAGCATCGTCGCACATGAAGAACGTTGACGATGTCATCACGACTCGTCTTCTCCGAACTCTTCCTCCTCTGACATTGCCGAATTTACACGGCCTTCCAACGACTTCGTCAATGATCACCGAAATCGGGGTAGGGGTATTTGAAATTTCTTTATACCCATTCTACATCGTTGAATTTATGGTTTGAGAACTGAAAGATATCATCGTAATGAGGAGGGTTCAGACCGCACAAACACGATCTGACCCTCCCCTTTTGTTGTTCCCTTTTGATGACGACAGATGTGGAGCATGAAGGAACAGGCGGCGCAGGGCTGCCGTGTCGCCATAAGGGCGCGGCACCGCTGTGCCACATAGTGAACCAAGACGTGGCCAGGTGGGCTGCGGCGGATTCGGAGGGGTGTGGTGCCGTCACACCATGACGGAAGAAGGGGCCACGACCATGAAGGCCACGACAGTCCCATGGTGGGTGCAACGCCGTCGCACCGCACGGAAGATCTGGAGGTCGTTGTGAGGCTAGGATGCGGAGGAGGTGGTGGGTCACTGGCGCGCCGCGTGGAGCAGGGGAACTGTGGCCATAGGGTGCGGTAGACAGAAGTGGGTGTCCGGCTAAGCCGGCTGCCGGTGCGCGCTATAGGCGGGACCCCTCGGGTCGTACGGGTCACCAAACTGGTGCCTTGGGCAGGTTTCTTTGGAAGCCGGGTGGCGCCGCACACCCCCTACAGCGTGGCCAGCCATGCCACATGGGCTCGCCTGCTGGGATGGGCCGCCATGGGCCGGGCCGCCACTGGGCCGGCGGCCTCGGGCCGGGCGGCCTCGGGCTGGGCCGCTTTGGGCCAGGCCGCCCTCGGGCCCGGTCGCACCTTCGGGTCGGGCCGCCCCCTCGGGCACCGCTTCCCACTTGGGCTGGGCTGCCCCCTCGGGCTGGGCCACCCACTCGGGAATGGTCTGACCCGCCGACCGAATCAAACCCCGGTTCGGACCGGGTCGGGCCGACTAGGTTGGACCAGACACAGACCCATATGGCTTGTTTACACCTTTTTCACCTATAACATGGGCTATGTGAGTCTGATCGACAAACCATCTATGACAAAAAAAGAATAGAGTGATATGGTTCTTTTGGCATACCACACTTGATGTTTGGACACAGTTATCCTACAGTCGGGTTGGTTTGAACCTAAAATCCAACTGTGCCCCTAGAACAGAAATGACAATAACTCACAAACCGGGCGTCTGATCGATGCGCCGTCAGAGGCATTGAGACCCCTATGAAGAGGGGGGCCCTTGAGATACTTCATATTTGTACATCATGATAGTTGAAGTATTGAAACATGGATTGAGGAGAAGACCCTCCCAAAATCCGGCATACCTGAGCGGAACACTGTGGCTGGCTGTGCACTGTTGACTGTTCTTAGATCATGTGTTGGTCTGACAGTTCTGATGAATGTTCTTGGATCATGTGTTGGTTCGACAGTTCCAACTTATGTACCTGGATCATGTCTTGGTCTGATAGAATAGATGGACCATGATCATGTGTTGGTCCAACAGCTCAATCAATTGTTCCTGTATCATGTGTTGGTCCGACAGTCTTGACTTTTGTTCTTGGATCATGTGTTTGTCCGACAAAAAAGCTATTCTTGGATCATCTGTTGGTCCGACAACTTAGATGACTTAGTGTTTATATCTGACCATCTATACCACTCAACAAAAGTTGATACCTGTGTGAGCTGAGTAAGTAACTATTGTGTTTCCTCATGATTGAGATTGGTCATTTGATAAACATTGTTATATGTATGGGAATATACCGAAGTGGGAAATTCGGTTGATCTAATGCTTTGTGGTTTATCCTAGTTTGATTTTAGTAAGACCTTGAGGGTCTCAGGGCCCTTACTGAGTATCATTATACTCACCCTTGTATGATCAATGCCCGTACTTCCTTGTGTTGGATGCAGACAATGGAAAGTGCTGACTGAGGAAGAGTGTGCGTGGATTGGACAGTACCCGGAGGTGGACCATTTGACGAGTCGGTGCACAGAGGAGTCTGGTGGACGTAGAGAGATTATGAGGCTATCTGTACCTACCCTTCAGGCAGGATCCATGGTGGACGATCCAGGTGTTTCTTGTCACCTTCCAGCTATTTTGTCTTTTCCTTGTACTTTACCGTTGGGCTTGTATTTCTGGCCCATTTTACTTTCCAGAACGTCTTCTGTATACAGTTTTTAAATAGTTTTTTACTTACAGTTGTGTACTCTTTTGTGTGTGTTTCTGTTTATAAAGGAAATGCCTTCCTAGTTTAGGGATTTACACCTTTGGATCTAGTCCCCAACCCATGGCCTATGGAAGGCATGCCTAGGGTAGTCACGATATGGGCCCCGGGGGACCACACGAGGCATAACTCCCATATTAATGGGAGGAGAAGAAAACCTCTCAACTCACCAGATTAATGATTGTGGATCCTCTTAGAATCCTCCCATCAATTAAATCAACGCACCTCTTAAATTTCACAAGCCAAACATAATTGCATTTCTACTTTTAATTTTATGTAACCACTTCGTTGGAATTTAGGAAGGTTCCTAATAAATGAATCATCATAAATTCCAATGATCGTAACCTACCTCCCTCCCCCTCCTATTTAAAGAATTCTTGGGGGATGTTTTGGGATGGCTTCACCAAGCGACGAAACGCTGGAAAAGTGACGCAATTACCAACACTTGGAGGATTATGCCTTCTCCAACGAAGAATGAAGAATGCTGACCTTCTTCAACTTCTTCCTCAGACACCTACCGACAGGGAGCTTCATCAATGAGCCAACGCAAGTCGTGTTTGGAAGTTCTTTGTGGACGCGACGAAGGACGATCCTCTAGGTCTTCTTCCACAACTCTATCGACGAACAATAACCACATTTTTTCACCAACATGAACCAACTATGATCAAGGTAGGGGGTTTATTTATTGATATTATAATTCACTTTTCTTATCTTCCTCATTGGAAAAAAATGGATTGATGAGGACGTATTAATGATCATCTACTTTTCTAGATGAACCAAATGATACCTCCCAAAACGCAGAGGGTGTGGGACAAACTAACATGCCCCGACACCCTCCATCGGTTTTCTTCCTTATGGTCATCTTTGAAGCGGCAATGAGGTGACGAAGGCGGAAATGACAAAGGCCGCGCTACCCATGGCCTCTGGGAACCGCACCGCCCCTGCGGCACACTAGTGTTCCTGACCGAACACTGTCGGCCCGAACCGCACCGAACAGGCCCACCCGGCCGCCACCATCCGTCGTACCCCGCATTACCTAGTAGCCACCAGCCGTCGGCCCGCGCGTTTCCTGCGCCCCGTCGGCCTGCCCGCATGATGTCTACACTCGGCCATCCTCCCGCGCGGTTCCCATGGCCCCGCGACATGCCCACGCACTGCACGCGCACCCCGCCGGTCTTCTCGCACCCTTCTATCGCCATGTATCATGCCAGTGCACTTACTGGCGCTCCGCCAGCCTTTTCGTGCGCTGCCCACGCCCCACGCGGCCTACCTACGCAACGACTCCTGGTCGAACCGGTCGAGCCACGCCGGCCGCCTGAGCCGGCCTACGATGTTCTTCTCGGCGTCGCTGGCCAACCAGCTTGACCTTCCAAGCTAAGTCTGCCGAGCCATGCCCCTCACGGTGCTGGCCGAATTATCCCCAGACCTCCGTGCTGAGCCGCCAACACAGCGACCACCGGGCCGAATCGCCGCCACAGTCCGTTGGGCCGGGCCCAGAAGACCGGGCCGAACCTAGCGGGCTGACACGCCTAACGGGCTGGGTCAGACCCAGTGGGTATGACAGGGTCAACCTAGATTGGGTCGGCCCAGACTGGTTTGGGCCGAGTCAGTCCTACCGGGTCGGACCGGACCCGAGCCCACTACCGACCCCTGTACTTTCATTGGCCATATCTTTTGCCCCGGAAGTCAATATGATGAACTGTCTACGGCGAAAGAAATATTAGAGTGATAATATTCTTTTGGAATACCCCACTTTAGGTTTAGACATATTTGGGGTATGGTCGGGTTGGATTGAACCTAAATCCAACCGGGCCCTCCAAATGAAAATGCCAATAACTCTCACATCGGGCGTCCGATTGATGCATCATCTACCGCGTTGAGTTTATTATGGAAGGATGGATCTTTTGGATACATAAAATTGGGACTTGGTGGAAGCTGATGTGTCGACACTTGGATTGTGGAGCAGACCCTCCTGGAATCAAGAGTTATTTATGGAATCCATGTGGCTGGCTGTGCTCTATTGACTGTTCTTGGATCATGTGTTGGTCTGAACGTTATGATGACTATTCCTGGATCATGTGTTTGTCCAAAAGTTAGAACTGATGTTCCTGGATCATGTGTTGGTCCAACAGTTCTAACTTCTATTTTGGGATCACGTGTTGTTCTGACAGAATAGCTAGAACTGGATCATGTGTTGGTCCGATAGATCTGACGACTTTACCTAGATCATGTGTTGGAACGACAGTTCTATCTTTTGTTCCTGGAACATGTGTTGGTCTAATACAATAGCTGGACCTAGACCATGTGTTGGTTTGACAGTGCTGATGACTATTCCTAGATCATGTGTTGGTCCGACAGTTCTAACGTCATTTCCTAGATCAGGTGTTGGTCTGTCAGAATAGCTAGTCTGGGATCATGTGTTGGTCCAACATCTCTGATGATTCAGTGGCTATATCAGATCATCTTTATCTCTCTACATAAGTTGTATACTTGTGTGAGCTGATTCAGTGACAACTTTGTTTTCCTCATGATTTAGATGGGTTACTTGATAACTTAGGTATATGTATGGGAATATACAGGTAATGGCTTTCTATGGATTTCATAATTTGTGGTTTATCATTGATTGATTTTGTGAGACCTTAAGGGTCTCAGGGTCTCTACTAAGTATCGATATACTCACACATGCTTGGGCTATGCACGCACCTAGTTGTGTTGGTTGTAGACGACCAACAATGTTGACTGATGATCAAAGTAGTAGGACAGGACGGTACCAGAGGTGGATCTTATGACGAGTCGGTACACTAAGAAGACTGAAAATCATGGATTGCTGAGGGGGATATCTGTACCTACCCTTCAGGTAGGAATTCCCAAAGGAAAACCCTGTAATTGCTTTACCTTTTCATTAGTTGTACTTGTTATTCAGTTGTACTTGTACTTTCCTATTGGGCTTGTATTTCCTACCCCTTTTACTTTTCAGTACTCCTTTGTATATAGTTTAGCTTAGTGTTTTACTTCCTGCTCATAATTTGTTGTGTGTGTTTACATTTTAAAAGGAAATTCCTTCCAACTTTTACGGATTTTCACCTTTTGTGCTAGTCTCCAGCCCCTGGCCTATGGAAGGTGGGCTTAGGGTAGTCACGGCCTGGCCCTGGGGGACCGGTCGTGACAATTATGTTTATTTTATTATACTTTTTATACTATTCTATATTTTTATCATTGATATGAGTTATAAGGATAATAATTCATGAAAATATTACTTTAGATGTCTGAGGAGTTATTTATGTATTGATATTGTATAAAAACTGTTTAAAATGATATTTAGTGATTAGTTTTATTTATAGTTCATCCATGATATTTTGGACGTTCTATTTTTAATGTTTTAGAAGAGGATAAAATGTATTTTGGGTGACAACCAATCATGTATGGTTAGGCTGCCAGTCTAGAACCCATGAATGAAGGATTATATGGGTTTCGCGCCTACCATAATCGTTTACGATGTCTTGTTTAATGTATAATAATTTTTGATCAATAATTATTTATGAATAAATATTAGTTTTAGTTTTTTGGTTTACTGGATAACGTATTAAACATATTTATTTTTATGAATAGTTATGTATAAATAGTTATACATTTCATTATTTTATGATCCTTATGATCTCCTAAATGTATATTTTATCCATTCAAACATAAATATTAATTTCTGGATGTCCATTACATGATGTGATGGATGAATTATAATTTGATAAATGCACAACTATAGAATGAGTTTTTTTATAGAAATATATCAAGTAATTATATTTCATAATATTGATGATCAATTAATGAATTTGTCAATTTTAGTATAATGATCAATGTAAAATTTGTAGTCCTAATACATTAATTTTCTTGAAATGATGACCATTTAAATTATCACACATTTATGACTTTGAGGACCTCATCTTTTATTTTATCATCCACTTGTTTTTTATTAATATCCATAATCAATCCCATAAAAATTTATGATTTTCCCCCATGTCTAATCATCACTTCCAAACTCTATTATCCAATGTGGAAAACTATTGGAATGTTAGTTTGGGTATTCGTTATGATCCCAACATTTACTTTTAGTGGAAGTTTTAGTATTCATTTTTATTATTTTGGGTTCTATGAATGAAACATTCAAATATAAATGCTTTTATAAACCAGATGAAATTCCAGGGAGAAAATCATTTTAAGGTGGGTACTGTGTAACACCCTATGATTTTGATTATCAATTTTTTAAATTAATTTAACTTTATGATATTTTCATTTCACATGACTCTATACAAATTTATTATATATATTTATTAAACAACTAAGTCAAAAATTCCATTAACATGTCAATGACATCTATTGCACTACACGGAATGCTGAAATGGCTTGTACTAATTGCAACATAAACTTGGTGTATATTACACAGAACACTGAGTTTAAGTGAAAATTAATTTTATAATAATTATTTAAATGATAAAATTATATACTAGAAATAAAACATAGTGATATGAATATTACAAACATATTTTCACATATTTTTTATAATGGTTTTATATAAATAAAACATATTAATCATGGAATATATAAATTTTGGTAAATCCATTCTTTGTTTAAAATTACTATGAACTAAACTCCATGTTCTTCTATATAAAATAATAAAATTAATTTCAGAAACATATATAAAATAATTTTATTAAAGAAACATCATTTTTTAATTTGGAATTCTAAAATTATATTGGGAGGTTTTTTTGGATTTTTCTAAGGAACATAACCTTTTGGTGAATAGTGAAAAATAATGATTTTTAGTTAATAATTTCTTTTTCATTTTAATTATTATTAATGTTAAATTATACATTAAATTTGTTTTAATGTCACATGATACCAATTATTAATCTATTAATTCAATTTAGATTTTTTTTATTTTTATTTTTCAATTGAATATAAAACTTTAACAAGATTCTGAACATTTTTATAATTTAAAACCCATTATTTCATCCCATATACAGGATTATAATTAATATTAATTTTTCTGATTTTATGAATAGAATTTAGGAAAATGAAAATAAACAATTCTAATCAATATAATATTTGGATTTAATTATACCATATTCATTTTTTATCAATAATATTAGTAAAATTGAATGAACTTAATCACAACGTTTATGGTCAAATTCAGCTTAAATATGGATTAAACCTTCATCATAGGGGTCAAAATGTCCTAGAAACATGCCAAAAACCCCCATTGGTTGGCCATATTTCGGCCATAAACCTACCATTATTGATTTTGGTTGGTTTGGAATGACTTTTATTAGATAATAACATGCGTACACCTAACACATTTTCCAACATTGCAAGTGAGTCGTTTTCATTCCCTATAAAAGACCACCAAATATACATCTTCGGGACACCTCTCAAACTTCTTGAGATTATATAATCACTGACCATTACAATAAACATCATCCTTACCATCCTTATATAAGTATCCCTACCTTTGAAATAAATCCATGGAATCTTTTTGGCACCTACCAAAAGGAGTTACCCAATTACGTGGTAACATCTTCTCAAAATATCCTTTCTTTTATTTTTTTCTCCATCTCCTCCACAGTAGTTATTAAATTATTATATAAAAACACTATTATATTAAATATAATACTATTTTTTTATAATTAGTGTTAGATCCACAATCCCAAACACCTCTATCTAATGGGTAACAAATGTACTATTTATGTTAATAGTGAACTATCGCCTCAGAAAATAATGATTGTTCACTTTAACTATACCGCATATAAATTGTGAAATTATGATGTATACTATATTTATATATGTTTTATATTATATTTATTATGAATTTAACCTTATGTGTTAATTTTTAAAGAAAATGTATTTTTACATTCCATTTTTTGTTAATACAATAATTTCACTTGAGGAATTGTGGACTACCACCCCCTCAAAGTGATATGATTCATTCATACACTAAATTGATTATATTAAGGATGGTTTAGTGAATATATATGACATATATTATATCATAATGATTATTTAACAATGATATATGTGTATATACAAATATTTATTTTAATTTTTTACATTGAAAATGACAATTAAACGGAAATAGCCTTCATGTGTACATATGACATATTGTCTCCATGAACATTGTATTCCATTTCATACAAATATATTCTTTAGATTACTATAATAAAAATATTATGTATATAAATTATAATTATATCATGGTTTACATTCTGGAAATCATGATATAATAATAAGGACAAAAGATATAACAAATTAAGACACATACAAAAAATAAAGTGGATATTACCTGATACGAATCCTTAGCATTGGATTGATAACAAGGAGGTATTATAATGTTGTAATAAAACCATATATTGTATTATATATAATATTATGTTTTTGAAAATTAATTATAATAAATTAAAATTAATTATAATGGTATGTTGAACTAGTACATTGTGAGTCAAGACACATGTTAAGGGGAATTCATCCTACTTTTTATTTCCATGAGATACATGCTTTATTCACCACCCATTACTTTTGAGTGGTGTGTATATTTACCGTGGATGTATTATATGATTTTGTACTTATGTTTTTTATTATTTACATATTTATTTTAGGACATTTTTTAGGGGATTTATGCTTCCAAATTTTACAAATTGGATAAATAATTTTGTCTCTATTTTCATTCATTGAGACACACACCAAGATATGCACCTATATTTTTCTAATAGGAGTGTATATCTAATTTTAAAGGTAATATCATTAATATCCATATTTTAATTATATTTTATACTTATGTTAATTTTCTTTTATTACATAGGGAATATGGTTCAAAATTACCAAGTTGTAAGAGTTTATTTAAACAATCTCTTTACTTTTTGGGAATATTAATGTATATTCATACAAGGATGAAATTTTATAACCCATCTCTAAAGAAAATGCATGAAATTTATTCTAATTTGGATATTCATTATTTATTCATATATGGTACCATTTATTCTACCCTATGGTACATAATAGAGGGAATAAACTATTTTTAATAAATCCTGACATTACCCTCTCTTCGGTCTAAAATTATTGTTCCTTTAAAATTGATTTTTCTAAAAAGGGGTTTGATGAACATTATAATATTTTATTGAAATATTTAAAATAAATTTTTACCACTTTTTTCTTTTGTCAATGATTTGAATGGAATCTATTTTTCACTTTCCAAACATGACATTTTTTTCACTTTTTACCATGCAAAAGGAATATTTTTTACCTCACAGAACAAGTATGAATTTACCCGCCATGATTTATTTGAAGCTTAATTTTAATTTTTTTAATGGATTATATTTAAGAAAATCATTTTTAAAAGTAATTTTTATGAAAATTTGTTTTCAAAGATTTTCCAAATTTATTTTATATGTTTTCAAGGATAATTGTTTTTATAAATTTTTTATGACTTGTTTATGTTTATATGTTTTTCCAATTAATTTCAAAGAAATGGTTTTAGTAGAAATAAAATATTATTTCATATTTTTTCAAGTGAAAGGTTTTTCACAAAAAATTATAGATTTATTTTGATTTTATCAATGTTTTTTCAAAGAAAAATGTTTTTAAAATGTTTTGTATTTCTTTATATAATTTTTCAAAGAGAATGGTTTTTCACAATTATTTTAACTCTTCTTTATGTTTTTTAAAGTCATTTTATAATAAATTTATTTTCAAATATTTTTATGTATTGAAAAGTATATTTCATATAATAAAGGTTATTTTACATTAGATATATTTTTGAAATATATTTAAAAATTATTTTCCATCTATGTTGACATCTGTTGATGTTACTCATGCCCTTCTTAGAAATGATCTAAAAGTTCCATTCAAATTCTTTCTATGAATAGTTTATTCTTAATTTCATGGTTTTCATGAAAAATGATTCTATTTAAAGGGTTATTTGTGTATGAAATACATTTATCTTTTATGGGTTGTCCATTTATGAAATTATTATGAAACCAATATCTTTTCCATAGGATATGATACGACTATATGTTTATGATAGCCATTTCCATTCATGGATTATGATATGATTTATTATGATTTTTTGGAATTGGTAAGTATGAGTTTATTTTTAGATAGGTTGGGCCTATATCTTCCTCTAATTTATTGGGTAAAAAAATTCTCATTAGATAGACTAAGAGGGTATTTGAAATAATCGTTGAATACTATGTTAGCTATGAGAGTGAAACATTAATTCTAAGATGGTATGAGGAGTGAAAATAAGATATTAAAATGGACATGAGAGAGAACCATGACTACCAATATGGTATAGAGTGTGATTCCATACTATTAATAAGGTCATGGTGGAAATTCCATGTAAAATATGGATATCAGATTATATGTGTTTTTGTTTCCCACAATTCCATGTTTTATTCCAATGTAATGATTTCATGGATTATGTTCTTTATTTAAATATGATTTATGTCTTATGAAATTACCATATTTATTATGACCTATAACATACATGGTACATTATTTAAATGTTGTTCTCATGTTACATACCCATTTTTTCATGTTATACTTAGGAACTTCATTTATTTATACTTACAATGCATTTTTGATGAATTATTTCTTATGTTTACTTTCCCCATGATATGAAGAAAGGTTTTAGAAATAATTAATTATAATTGAGATCTTTATTAGAGATGTTAAATATCATTCACTGTATATAATATTTTTGCATGTTTATATAGACATTTATGTAATATGGTCCTTAGGAATGAATTATTGTAATTTAATGAATATTTATATAAATATTATAATATACTTGTATTTATGCCTGATCAAATATTTTTATGACCATAGTGTTGTTGTGAGATATATTATATCTCGTAAATTTTTTGTTTCTATATGCTACCCCACCTACTATGTTAGGGAAACTGACACCACAGGGGATGGTGAGACCCGGTGGTGTTTTCACCAACATCTTTGTGAGTGGATGGATGATCCACTACCCCCATTTGCCCCACTCTCTTCTCTTATAAGTTACAAGTTCCAGTATTCATTGTAGTTATCTTTCCCCATATATGTGTGTAGAGTATTATAATGTCTTGTCGTTTAATTTACAAACATGTATTCTGGATAATGTTTCCTAAGTAAATATATTTGTTTAACATGTATATGATGTGATATATTGTGGATCCTTACTCGGTGTATCAAATTTGATGGCTTGAGGTATAATACCTAATGTATGATACACATTTTGTGGTATTTTGTGGATCCAAAAATAAACCAAGTTACTTATGGTTAGTTGTACGTGGTGGTGTGTTTCATGGGGTGAAGGTTGTGGTGATTCTTATAGTTGTTTACAGGATTAACATTTGGAGAGAGATTCTCAAGACATGTGACATTGAGGTAGAGTGGAAAAATAGTTGGGAAGCTATAGTGGGCTGCACTTTGTATTCTTTATGATATTATATACTTTTGTAATAGTTACATGTTTTGGGTACCCATAATGACTCTGAGAACATAGTATACATGTTTAGGTGATGAGTTACTTTCACTTGAATTTCACTTTTCTTTAACATTCTTTCCATACCTTTTGCCCATGATTTTCTGGGGAGGATCCTACTAAATATACTGTTATACACATCATATGTATATATAAATTTTTTTAGGTCAATTAGAGAAGTTTAAAGATCAATATGGTTACTAATATATTGTGGTTTATAGGAGCTGTTTGGGATTTGTGGTCACTGTCGTCTTTGCTTTTCCTTTGGTACTTAATGTTTTCCATTCAGTTTTTGTAGTTATTTTATGACATTTCATATCTGTACCATGAAATTTCTTTTATATTGATGTATGAATAGTAATCCTTTAGTGTATATCCTATATCTATATTTCAAATTTGTCTTCTTAGAGGGTAAACCATCCAATCTATGTGTTTATTATACCCCCGGTTCTTGTTTCCAACTCGAGGCCTTCTAGAGGTGTGACTTAGTTGTCACTATCTATCTTCTACGATTTCCGGCCTAAGAGGGGTACACATTGTTGGAATGGGGTAATGATAGTTTATGGTGGCCTATTGAGTTTTACTGAAGCCCTACTAAGGATTCTAATTAGTACCTATGTAGAAATCATGTTTGAATGGAAGGATAAAGGAACTATCCATATAAAATATGGATTAGTTGGGATTTATGATGGATCATGGATGAGGGAACCAAAAATTATTTTGCGACACACTTGGGAGTCTATAGATTGTTATTATATTGTGTATTCATTTGAAACATGAAAAATATATGAATTATAAGGATTATTTATTTGGGTAATGGTCATTTCCCCGAGTTTTGTATTCTTTATATGATACATTTCCATTTTGGGTTTTCGTTTTTTATTATTTGGTCTATTTTTATAAAGATTTTGGTAGTTTAATTGATTTTATAAAAAGGTTAACGTCTCCCCACATGACTTCTTATGGCCTACCATTTATTCATCAACCTCTGAAGTATTGGGAGGCTCACACGAGGTCATGTGATGAATTGGCTCAGGACACTGGTCTGTGGTTCTCAGCCAAAGAGGTTTCTTTTTCATCTTTCTGCCAATTCTATATATAAGAACGATTCAAAATGAATATTATTAATGGGATAAGTATATGTGATTTAATATTCTATACTACTTATAATTTTATTGATTTCGTCTTCAAGATCATCAATTATATCTATGTTTTCTTGCAGACTATTATAAATAACAAAAATAATTTGAGTTTGTTCTTTAATATTCTGGTTTATATTCATCAGATCATTAGGGTTTCTATGAAATGAATTTTGAAGAAATAATTCCCCATCATGTAAGTAAATATAAACATTATTAATATCTATATCTTCACATTATTCCTTAGTAGGACCCCAATATTAATATTTTTAATTAATTGAATATCATGATCTTTGGGTGATCACTCATGTTATGCCCTATTATCTACTAAGCCTTCTAATTGACTATTTCACACATTTATAGATATATTATTTCTAAGTATATTTATCATAAAATATTTTTTATCTAACATAAACTTAATTTCATATTCCTTTCAGAAATTTCTATTATTCTATTTCTATTTTCACATAAAGACCTTCCCCTAAAACTTCTTTATTAAATTCATTTCCAGCAAGACAATAATTTTATGAAGGAACCATGTCAGATTCATCTATATATATTTTTATTAACATTATTAATCATGATATTTTATTTATAACATTTCCAAAATTTTCTAAATATTACAATATTAGAAGAATGATATGAATTGGAAATGTTCATGTTGACTATGTTATGACCTAAGACCCAAGAATCCTTTGGGATGTACACACTATGTAAATAAGGTGCACACTATATAATCCATCAATAGTGTTGTTTTTTAGGATTTTCCATAGATTAATAATGGGATATTTGAATAGTATTTTTCATTTTTTCCCCATATAGGATGTGATGGTGGAACCCATTAATTGATCTATGGACTTCTTAGAGGTGATTTAGGGAAAATGAGTTATTACAGAGTGGTTTTACCTCTACGAATTAAATCCACCAGTATATTGGGATGAATATTAGATATAAGACCCATATAAGGGTCTTGAGAATGTTTTAGGACACTGAATTGGGTTATTATGGTCCTGAATTGGTTCTACAATGGGATAGACCATAGTTAGTGTGGTTGGGTTGTGGCATGATGAGATAAATTAGTTTTGAGTGATCAATACATTTTTTCATATATGATACTTAACTAATATGGGAAATTCATGAATTGATATGGATTGGGTTGTGTGATTAGAGAAATCGAGTGGGACCTAATAACTGAGAATGGGGATGATCATACAACCAATGCAATGATTATGTGGAAGACCTCAACCTGTTATGATATTGTATTATGTATTAGTATTATTGGTAATCATCAAATACCCGAGGATAAAAAATAATATGTTTACCTAAAAAATTAGTCCCAAAGTTCATATATTGTATAAATATTTAACTACTATGATAAACCATATTATTTTTTCTATATACAAAATAATATATTATATCTTAATAGTTTTTTTCACCCATATTTAATTATAAACATATTGATGAGTGTTTATATTTCATGGAATATAACACCTATATATTATTAAATGATTAATATTTTCCAACTATTTAATTTCTATAATTTTTTCCTACTTATTTCGTCTCATGAATTCCTTATAGTAATTTATTATATTAATTTTTTATTCTATATAAAATATATTTTTATAGAAATTATTTTCTTTTAAGAACATTAACTTATAAATATATATAAAATAAATAATTCATATCATTCACCCACAAAAAACAAAATATATTATTCAATATAAAACTATTTTAATAAAAAAAAGAGTTACATGAAATTATTTTTTTAAAAGATAAATATTATATGAATCTAAAATCAAATCAAGAGATTTAATTTTTTGACTATTAGAAAACCACCAATTTTTTAGAAATGCGATTTATGATTACATGATATTCGGAATTACATCACAAGGTAACACTATCAATATATCCTTAAAAATATTATTTATTAATTTTAACATAATTTTGATTCTAAATATGAATTTAAATATTTAAATAAATGAATAATTTTTTATTATAACAAACAAAACACAGTATTTTATTGATTTAAATCAAATTTAATGTTAAATAATAGAATGATAAACCTAAAATGCGATTAATGACAGGTAGAAAATATATTTTTACAACCAAAGTTTTTCATTTTACTATTCTTATGAATTCTACATATAGTAACAATATTCAATACAAATTGAAAAATAAAAAATTAATTAAATTAAACCAGGGTTTTTATAGAAAATTTGTAATTTAAATCTAAAAACAAATATGAATTTAATGTTATTTTAAACACCTTATAAAATAAATATATAGAACATGTGTGAAAATTACTATAAAATCATATAATTAAATAAATAAATTATAGAAATGAGATTCATAATATTTATTAAAATATTTACTTATTTTAAATTATATCAAAATTTTATTTGATAATATTTAGTTTATTAAATTATAAAATTCAATTTATTTGTTGAAGCCTAAAAAATGACCAAATGTCATTCTCTACAAAATTACAAGGAATATTATTTTGGAAAAAAATCACTATTTATTTCCCATTATACACTATGTCATCCACTATATTACGTTTAAATGAATACTCAATCGAAGTAATAGATTGATAAATGATCAATCATGTTATGTATCTTTTAAACAGATCAACCACAATTTTAATTCGAAATTATTCTAGTGTGAATTGTAAGATAGAAACATTCAATAAAATCATTTCATCCATTCCTTTTATTTTTTATTGATCTTATTTCATTATCTAATTATTTTTTAGCTTCATTAGTGATAAAATTAGTATAATATAAGAATAATTATGTACTTTATCCTCACCATTAGTCCCCAACTAAACCACTAGATATTTAAAATGGTGTGTTATTAATTAATGTCAATCGTAATCCTAAATATTCATTTCTCAATACTACAACCTTCTACATAGACATTATTTTTAGGAGGGTCCCTGGAACACAATTTTATTATAATTGAATAATAATTAAAAAAACATAGACCAATATGATCACCTATATTAGTTGAGAAACTACCTTGATAAAAAATCAATGACAGAAGTATGAAAACATTATTGGATTTTGTTGCTATAAAATATGGGTGATCATAAGATGAACCAATATTTGGAAGGATAATTGATGGAAATGGAGAATATTTACACTCAATAAAATTACCACTACTTAAATATTTAAACAATTATAACAACCATGCTCACAAAAGAAGAGGATTGAATATAATAAGTTTTCTATGAAATGGGACGTCCAAATATGTCCTTTGAGGATCACTCTTTATTAATCAAGAGGTGAAAATTTCCTTATTAATTCTACTTAATTCATAAATTTCACTTTTATTACTAAAAAAATACTTATGGAATTACTATAAGGATACTACCTTAAACATTAAACTTTCTAGGGTATTTAGAGTAGATTTCATTTTCCAACATTCAAAATGATCATTGAGGTTTAGGGTAATTGAGAGTTGTATTTTTATTATTATATAAAAATATGATATATAATAATGTGGAAGCTTGTAATCTATTTCAATTTTATCACACATTGAATATTTTTTCATGAAACAAGATTTATTTTTAGGAAAGATCTTTACGACATTCAACATTACTTCTTTCATTACCGTACACATTCTTATGCATAATGAAAAAAATTTATAAAGTGTTATGAGAAAAAATTATTAGTAATGGACATTAGAAGAGGATATTAGTTCTTCTAGAGAAAAACATAACAACCCATGAACGGATGTTTCTTAATAACAAAACTATTTATCCAAAAAGAGTATTGTTTTTCCATTAAAAATATCACTATCATCCATTCATAAATCAATATATTTCTTTGAAAAATATTATTGAAGAATAGAAAATTCATGTAGGTGCATTAAGTCATAATAATCTTAAAACCATTACAAAATATGTGTAATTAGAATAACATTATTTCCTTCTTGTAATATAATTTTATTGAGAACATAACCAATACATAATTAATTTATGTGATATTTTGGTGCACTAATTGTATATGATATATTGGGATAACCTATTAGATATAATGGAACTAAAATATTCATATATTATATATAATGATCAAATTTGAGCTATAATGAGGCTCAACTCTTTTTAAGAAATTCTTAGTGATAATATCATGATTAAAATCCTGGAAAAACACTTTTAAACATGTACACAAAACACAATTCTGTTTATAAATTGAAGTTGTAAAAATCAAATCATTATACCCAAACACAAGAATAATTGTTAATAAAGGGTAATGTTTATTTAGAACATTAATTGTTATAATGGAATTAAAAAATAATATAATTTTTATGGTGGCACGAAATTTGGTTGTCATCATATATGTTAAAATAGAACATTCCATTTTTCCTTAGTAAAGAATGTTAAACATTTAATAAAAATATTTATATTGAAAAACTTTTCAATGTATGTTAAATGAGAAATAAAATTCCATTTATAAATCATTAATTTATATATAAAAGAATAGTTAATATACCATTAAAAAATATACATTGAATAAAAACAGTTTTTTAAAGTAATAATGGGATTAGGATTTTTAAATAAACTTCTTTTCCATAAGTCGTACATGTCACGTGAATTTTATATAATTAGAATAAATTATGTTAGTATAAATAATTAATATTTTAAGAATTTTTTTTATTTAATATTATTTTTAGTTTTTCTCTTTCCATCCTATATTTTATTATTTATTTAAATATGTTCTGCTTAGACCTTTTGAAAATATTCATTTCAAAAGTCCAAAATGGATTCAGTAAGACATATATTCTCAAAGAGGTCATTATAAAATTAAATGGTGAATTATAATAATGACAAATTATCATTTTAATAAACCAATTATAATTTTAAAACAAATCAATAATGATGGTTACGAAATATTAATTATGTCAAAATCTTAGAGATAGTTGGATGTATATAAGCATGGGTACTATCTCTATTTTCCAATGATCCTTATGGAAAGAGGTTAAGTATCATTTTACCATTATATAAAGTTAAAAATAACATAAATATGATATTATTTAATTTAATATACATATATATATCATCCTTGGGGTGTGGTGGTGAAAAATGAATCACATCACTTCATAGAGGTGGTAGTCCACACATACGCATGAATGATGTTATCATTTTTCAGTTAGTGGAATTTTAAGAAGTAAAATGATATACTATCCATATTGAATTAAAAGTATGTAATCAAAACAAAAATTATATATTAATTTCATATTTATATTTGTGCCATGATGGAAAATGAATTATATCGGTTTGTGAGGTTGTAGTATACCATACACAGGAATGATGGTTTGATTTCCCATTTGATGGATAATGATATTGATATATGTTGTTACATTAACATAATAACACATTATTATATTTAATGCAATTTTTTTTATATAATCATGTTTTATGTGGATTTCATGGAGATAGAGGAAGAAATAAAAAAATAATATGATGTTAAAAATTAATGCTCTTTTTAAGAAGGTATCCTTTGATTAACTTCATAATCCCTCTATGGTTTGCATTATTTGTAGGCCAATAACTGTATAAATAAGGTAGGTATAATATGAAGGTATTTGGGTAGGTTTAGTAAAAAAATAGTTTTTGTTATTTGATGTAATGAGAATAATAGATTCTTAATTATAAAAGTGTTCAAGGGGCACAATTGGAATTTCTAAAAAATTAAATTAATATAACTACATTTTCAACATAAAATTAAAAAAAGATATATTTAGAATATCATATGACTATTGATACATATCCTATCATAAAATAAATATTTTAAATTTATTTATCACTTTTTACTCTTACATCATATTTTTAAAAACCCTTGTTAATCATTTTCTCACTTAGTGTGAAAAAAATGATTTATAATATTTTAGGGTCAATATAGTTTCTAAAAATGGAATAATATCATGTAGATATACCATGGATTATATTATAAACCATATTCTAATCACTTCTGGTAATAAAATATTTTAAGTAATTATATATCTTTTAATAAAATGTTATTTATTATTATATATCCTTAATGTTAATTTTTATAACAATACATTACATTGACCTGAATATGATCAACCCAAAAGTAAAATTTTAATTTTTTTTTTCATTTATAACATTTAATTTTAGTATATAAAATCAGTTTGTCAAATTAAGTATCTCATGTTATATGACATTTCATATTTATTATTTTTTTTATTTTTGTTTTTTGATTAATTTAATAATTACAGTGTATCCATTATCAATACATTGAAGCTAATTATTTCATTACTAAAAATGGAAAATAAATTACAATATGAATATTTATAATTTTTCCATAAAAATAACATTTCGTAACAGACATATACTATGTTTACACCAATATTAAAAATATTATAGTTATTAAAATAAAGAGTATGAAATTTATTACTTTTCGATCAATAAAATATTTAAAAGGATATAATCACATTCAAAGGAAAAAAAGTATATATAACTGAATAAATCATGATTATGGATAAAATAGACTAATAAAATAAAACAATGGAATGTTTTAGGGATATTTTTTAATCCTCATTCATTTATTTTTATCATTAATATTTTGATATATCATTTACCATTGAAACCAATTAATAAATTTTTTTCTTATCGGAAAAAAATAATTAATAAATATTCAGTAGATTATAATAAATATGGAATCCTATTTGAAAAATTAAAAACAAAAGATTGCTAATTTAATTTAAAATTATTTATGCAATATGTAGTGAAAAATAGTTTTTTGGAAAACAAACATTTGAATATACATGTTTATAATAAATTCAAATTTAAAAATATTTTTTGAAAACATAATTTAATAATTTTATAAAAAATATAACAAATTAAATATTGATACAAATATAAAATAAAAATTTTAATTGTAATTAATTAAAAATTAGTTTTCAATAAAAACTATAATTAATTAGTATTTCATGAACTATAAAACTGTTCAGAAAAAATAAAAAATGTCAACATAAGTTATTTTTTATATGATTAATTAAAAAATGATTTTTATTTTATCAAATATTATTTCTAAAATTTATAAAAAATAATTATTTCATTTTATCACAAAAGTAAATAAAAAACAAGTTTTTGATGAAAATATTTTGTTGATGAATAAAATTGATTTAATAAAAATTTATTTATTATGTTAAAAGAATAATAAATAAATTTTTATTGATGACAAAATTTGTATGTTTGTGTTTTAAAAATTACTTAATCATATTCATATAGAACAATTTAATGTTTTTTTTATAATTTTGACCTTTAAATAATAACATTTCATTATTCATTTATAGTTAGTGTTGTGTATTTTGTACACTATAAAACATATACCACTTCAAATAGACTCAGAATATTAAATTCTACAACTATTTTTTCAAATTGTATCCTCTCAATTTTGAGTCAAGATAAACAACCAAGGTTTTGACTTTTGAAATTACCTTTTATAAAATCTTATATCATAACAATGGTTAATTTAAATTCTAATTGAATAGAGGTAAATATAAATATGAAGTCCATCTAGAATAAAAAATATCTAGTTTTCAAATTTGGATAATTTTGGTAGTAATTTAAAACATGTACATGTAAGATAAAACTAATGCCCAGGGATTTATAGATAATGATATATACGATTGAATTGAGAATGATATTTATCAGAAAACCATAAATGTATGATTAAATAAATAGCCATTTATTACATGGTAAGATAATTAAATAAATAACTTATTTATTTCCTTTTCAGTTTCTTAGTGTTTAGGAATTTCTTTTACATATATACTAAAATCAAAAATAAATATACCCGACATTTTTAATTTTATAATTTAGTCAATTTTTAACACAATATAATCTATTTATCTAAATGATGTTTATTAAGGAAAAAAATTAATGCATGAAGTTCTAAAATCATATTCTAACATAACCCATAAATCCATAAAATGATACCAATTTATTCATCCAAATTTGGAAATTAACAAAAACAATAATAGTTAGAAAAATAATTGATAATTACAAAAATTAAAAATATTTTATATGATGAAATACAATACTAACCAATAAGGCCTCACTATTAACACCTAAATATTAACATATATCATTCAAAAAAACCTTGATAAAATCCATCAAAATATAGTTGACTAAGAGTGAAACAATAAATCAATGGATTGGATCACATATTCATTGAAGATAAATTTATCATTTATTTCCAAATATATTCACTCAATATTAATTTCTCAAACAAAAAATGAGTATACATCAATCATAAAATCTCCAAGATATAATAATCATTTCCATGAAGAACATTAATAACCATAGAGTTATATTTAAATCATATATACATAAAAAATAAGATTCATTCTTTACTCCTAAAAAATACTATCATATTCTATTCCCATTATTGATATAAGGTTCCCAATTTTATAGTTAAATTCCTCTAAAATAATGTTAATCCTTCAATTAAAAAATCAATATAAAATCCCACAGTTATATAAATGTAAAAACTTATGTTCCCAAAATGTAATAATCCATTATTACCTTAATTTCTGAGATCATATAATTTCTAAAGTCTATTAAAACCTCAAAACATATTCCCACAAAATGTAAAACAATCCATCCTCTAATAACAATTTTTATATGATCAACATAATTGTTTCTTAGACCTCAATCATTTTTCAAAACTCAATAAATTTTTCTAAATTGTAATAATGATTTAACTATTTCAAATTTCAAAGGTATCGATTACATTTAACATATGTTTCAAAGATATGAAAAAATACTATAAAAATATTTTATGGTGTTCTAGGATTCTTATAATACTTATAAAATACCACAACATCATAATTCAGAAAAATGTATACATAAATGCATCCATAAACTATTATCCATGATTCTTTGTCTTATTATATAATAATTTAATCATATAAACTATTGATATGAAATATTTAATTATGATTTCTCAATATAAATTCAATCATGTTCCAAATGTGGAATAAATAAAAATTTATACCATAAATCCAGATATCAATGTATTATTTTATCCTTTTTAGATCCCATTTATATTCCATATTTAAATCCATATCCCAAATAAATAAATAATCATTTCCTCAATCATATATCTCCTTCTTAATGAGATAGATAAATTTATAGTTTGAAATTACATAAAATAAATACCATTATTCATATAAATTAAATATAAATTTAAATGTATTACATAGATCAAATAGTTTTTTAAAGGCATGTTTAATACTCAAGAAGCTATTAGAATAATTTGAATATTATTTTTCAATATTATTTACAATCATATCATTTTGAAGGTATAAAACATCAATGAATTGTCTCTTTCTATAAATCTTGATAAATAATGTTTAATTGATATAAAGGATCACCATTAAAACATGATATTAATTATTTCATGTTAAAATGATTAATTTATTTGAAATTTCAGTACCTATATATATTCCATAATACATTATCTATCAAATCTTTTTTAATTAATTTGATTAACCTTCTAATGTGAATGTGTTCAAAATTTCCAATAATCCCAAAATCCATTACATAAAAGCATAAAATGGTGGTCTAATATGTTGATTTTAGAATATAACATAAACTTTTATATCGATGATGGTAACCATAACTCTTAAAATAACCCCACATAAAAACCTCATAACATCCAATGTTGTCTAAACATGGATATTGTTTCAACTATAAGGACCTATTCTTAAACATTACATATTCCAGTGTCTTTAGATATGAATTAATTTTATTTCATTCCCTAATAAAATTTAGGATTTTAGATTCAATGATTTAGATCAAAACTATTACATTAAAATATAGTATATTATAAAGAGGTATCTTTTACTCAGTATTTGTTTCAAAATATAACACACTTATGGAAAACATGATTTATTTTCATGATAAATATTCAAAAC
Organism: Viscum album; assembly: GCA_963277665.1. Taxonomy (NCBI): domain Eukaryota; kingdom Viridiplantae; phylum Streptophyta; class Magnoliopsida; order Santalales; family Viscaceae; genus Viscum; species Viscum album. Next base: position 2,009,674,704 of record OY728127.1, on the reverse strand, counting down.
ATTGACCATGACATCATCATTTACCATACATATACATAAGACATATGATAAACATTTTAAAACATGGGATGAGCACAAAAAGCATAGTAAGGTATATAAAAATAATAAATATGTTAATCCAATAAAAATACCTGAAAACAAAACAAATTCATTCTCTTAAAAACGTATTTATTTATCCAAAAATATCATTCTTTTTTCCATTAAAAAGACCATTATCATACATTTTGAAATAAAAATATTTCCATAAAAACAATGAAATCATATGAAATTTATATATTTGACTGAGGATGTTGTCATTAGAAAACCCTTATAAGACCTTCAAAAATGGAATAACCATTCTAAAAACATCTAATATAATTGTCTAGAGAACATATTCATTACTTGATGCACTAGAGCACTATCAAGGTTCACCCACCATATATGACATATTGGACGCACCCTTGAGATATAATTTGGACCAAAAAATTGTATAGTTAAGCTCACCCACGATCTATAAGGTTCCTCAACCCTTTTCAAAAATTTTATAAGGAACAAATCCTGAATAAAACTCATGAAAAAATCTTTTATACACGTGTGAAAAACACTATGGGGTCTTAAAATACAAAATTATTTTAAAACCCATTTTTAATAACAAATTACTCAAAAATGGTTATTCGGGGTCTTTAATAAAGAAATAATAATATATTTTAATGGAATCCAAACATGAATTAACAATTATAGTGGAATGAATAGTCATTTTTATCATATATGTAAAAATGTACCATTCCCTTCATCTTTTGTAAATATGTCAAAATTTCCATAAAAATATTACTTTTTGTAATACATGGAATTAAATTCAAATGTGAAATAAAATTTAAACTACATGTAATTTATGATCATATAAAAACGTCCATAAAATTACTTAAAAATTATGGATATTGAGATATATGAATGATTTATGTGAGACAATAAATGGGTATTTTTAAAAGATATTCCCTTATATTTTGTCTCACTTGTCACATATATTCATTATCATCCTAAATATTAAAATTAAGTTTATTATTAATATTATTAAGAATGTATTGAAGTTTTAATTTTTCTTTTATTTTATCACGTACCAAGAAGTATTGAATAATGAAATTAAAAATATTAATATTATATGTTTTCAGGATATTCATTTCATAATTCAAAAATGGATTTTGAAAGCCAACTATGGTCAATGGGGTCATTATTAAAATTTATAAAAAATAATAATAATGTGTAAATAAAATATTTATACAAAAATTATACATTTAAAACAAACAATGAAAGAAGTTGATGAAAATTCTATTGCGCTGCATTTATGGAGAAGGTAGGAAATCATATGTATGAGTAATGTTTTCATTTTTTGATGATCATTATTGAAACATGGTATGTATAATTTTATTTTACAATATGATAGAATATGATAAATATAATATTAATTATTTAATTATAATTATATATCATCCTTTTAATGTGGTGATGAAAAATTCATGACATCACTTTCGGGAGGTGGTAGTTCACCCGTATACACGAATTGTAATATCATTATTTTATGAATTTGAAATTTAACAAAGTAAATATTGTACTAAATATTCATAATTATAAATATGTCACTACTATGATATAAATAAATTAATCCCATTATTATAATCATTCTGTGAGATACAGTGATAGAAAATTAATTACAACAGTTTGTGAGGTGGTAGTCCACCTTATACACTTATGATGGGTTCTTTTCCCATTATCTTGAAAAGGAGATGGAAATATGATAAACCATTTCCCTAAAACAACTCATTATATATAATACTTTGTTTTTATTATATAATAATTCATAATTAATATTTTTTAGAGAATAATGAAGAAATAAAAATAAAACATGTAGTTAAAACATGAAATCATCTTTAGAATGAAACCTTTGATTTACACCATAAGCCATATAGGGTTGGTATTATAATTAAAAGTGATATTTATAATGTGTGTATTGAAACTATGAAGGGATTTTGGGTTGTTATTTTCAAATCCTAATGGGTTATTTAATGTGAACTAAATGGAAGAATATATCTCTTTTTAAGATAAGAGAGGTAACTATTCGAATTTCACAAAATGTTAAGTTAATATAAAATTGATTCCATTACAAATGAACCCAATTAGATTTATATCAAATGTAGGATGAGTTTGGATCTAAATTATCTAGTGAAATTAAAATTATATATGTTTTGACCACATTTTTATCCTTATATATTTGTTTAAACCCTTCATTAACCCCTTTCACACGTACCCCGACAATAATGTTTTTTACAATTTTAGGGTCATATAGTTAATCTATATGGAAAAAGACACATAAACGGGTCTTTTATGATATTATGGAACATATAATAATCACCTGGACAATTATAATAATTTATATAAATATATATCATTTATTAAAATATTATTTATTATAATATACCTTTATTGTTAATTTTTTGAACTACCCATTACATTGATTTTAATAACCACAAGAAAACATATAAAATAAAAACCAAATATTTTAATACATCCATAAAAAGTAATTATTACTATTATATTATTTTATAAAATTAATTATCTACAAATAAATTTCTTTTATTATTAGAAATATATTTTCTTTTATTTTTTCCATGAATTGATTAATTTATGCATCAACATTGTGTAAAAATTAAAGTAATTATTTCATTAAGAAAAATTAAAAGTAAATTAAAATGATGAATATAAATGATTTATATTTAAAAATATAATTTATAAAAAAATATCCTCTCGTTAAACCTATGTGAAAAATATTATAGTTCTAAAAAGGTAAATTGTATCATTTTTTACATTTCATGAAATAAAATATTATAATGGTTATATTCAAATGAAAAAAAAAATTAAATATAACCAAATTATTAATTTCTATGGATGAAATTGACTCATAAAAAAATTATGGAATGTTTTAGGGTTGATTTATAATCCTAATATTTTATTTATATTTAGTAACCTGATTTATCATGTACCACGGTAAAAAAAATTCTAAGGATACTATTCATATAAAAAATAGTAAAATGTAGAATATTTTCCAAATTAGGACCTCCTAAGTAAAAATATAGAATACATTCATCAAAATTCAAATAACATAACTGCAGGAATATAATTTAAAAATAAAATTGAAAATTGATATAAAAAAAATTCATAAAAAAATGCCAAATTCCCTTTTAATGTAAAAATGGTTTTATACCAAATGAAGATATTAAATAGTTCAAACATAGACTAAATGAATTACTGTAAATCAAAATTACATAATTAAATTTTAAAACTAACACAAAATTAATTTTTATCTTTGTAAATACTTTAAAAGAGAAGAAAATTTCTACAAAAATTCTTAATTTTCATTATTCAGTGAGAAAAAAAACATTTAACATAATTCAAAATTTCACCATAAGATAATTTTTATATTAATATTTAAAAATTGATATTCATTTTTTCGTATAATATTTATTAATGTTCCAGAAATTATTTTTATCATTTGGTCACAAAAGCCGAAAAAAACAAATTTTTTGAAGAACATTTATCACTGATGAATAAAATGGATTTATTAATGATCTAGTTCTTATATGATATGAATTGATTAATAAATTTATATTGATAAAAATCTATGAATGTATATATTTAGAAATGTAAGTAAATATATTTATACAGACCATAAGGATTTTGAGGTTATTATAATCAAATTTAAATAAAAACCTTTTATCATATGATTACACTTGATATTTAGTATTTTTTATGTTATCAAACATAGATTTATTTTTAAAAATGTTGACGTTAAATTTTAAATTATTCCAAAAATTGAATTTTAATCCTATGTTCTTGTTGACCACATATTGATAGTCAAATAAAAAATGGGACATGATGAGATAAGTAAATATAAACTCACATTAGAGAACATGATGGATCCATTAATTGAATGTTAAAGTAATCTATCTATTGAAGTAATCATTCTTGGACAATATCACCTTTGAGGAAGAATGATCCAAATGGGATGTTGGGAGTATGGAATATGGATCAAAAAGGTATTTTATATTTAGTTATAAATATTTTTTAATTCTATAATCCATAAAAAATAAATTAATCAAAACAGTATTAATCATTTGGATGACCAATATCATTTTGATATCATCATTAAAATACAAATGGATGTATAAAAACCATTTATTGAAAATATTATTAACAATAGGGGAAATTAAAAATGATGTCAGAAATGGATTATACTAGTTATGCCACATCTATAGGATTATCCACTATTATAATCAACCTAACCCCATATTAGAAATAAGGGAGATGTTAGGGATCATTATTTGTCCAATGGATGACCAAAAGAGTGGGACTAGATTAGAATAAATTGATGAATGGATCACAGGAATATAATGAAATGATCCATGGTTTGAAGAATTGGTTAAATCGATGAAGAATATCTATCCTGGTAGGTCTTCTTTCTTGAGTTCCTATATAATTAATCACTATTAAATTGTTTACTAAATTCTTCTATTTTGGACCTATCCATGATTATTATTCTATATTAATTATCAAACTCATTTATTGGTGGATATTATTTAGAAATCCATTTCCCAAACCATGGATTTCATTAAATTTTGATTTTTTTCAATTTCCTCTCATAATCAGTTTATTATTTTCCAGACTTTTATATTCCCTATAATTTATCTAATCATGGGGACCATTTCTAGTGATTTATTTAGTGTTTGGTATTTCTACCAACTACTATTCTTCATTTACCAATAAAATTTAGTGATTGATTGCAACCAAATATTTCTTATGCTAGTGGTTTTACACAATGGTGTTTGGAATATAAAATTATTATTTTTTGAATTCGATAACCATGTTCACAAAACTACATTCACAATGAGATTATCCTCAAGTCATGAGATAATGATTTTTGGCCCGACCGATAAATTTGATCCCACTGTAGATTATTGAGAATTCCAAATTGACCACCTGGATAAAACCCTTGTTGTCTAATATGGAATTGAATGGTGTGATGACATGGCTGGGAATAAATTTATGAAAAAAATATTCATTATTAGATGATATCTATAAATCTGGTGATGGATATCACATCACGACATGTAGTTCTCTCAATATCTCACCATGTAACTCCTAAGACCTGACACAATGGTTTTAAAAGTTTATAAATATAACATGGTGTCTATTATCAATTCCCATGTTGTATCATATGTATGAGTACACACCGACTAAAATTGTTTATAATTTGGATACAATCCATATTTTTCTTACGAGATATGGCTTGGGATCATGTTGAAATCAATGGAAACATTTTTTTACCAAATATCATGTGTCTATGAAGGAAATTCATATAGATTGGGATGATGTTTCTATCTATTGGTACATGATAATAGATACAACATTTCCCATATACTGTGTACCTAAATGTAAATTCTTTATCAGTTAATTTAATGTTCCATGTGGGTTTTAATATATGAGAATTAAATTTATTAAGTCGTATACACCTTTTACCCCTAGGGTACAAATCTTATTGTATTCCATCCTTCATGGTTGTCATATATCCTTTATAGAGTCTATAATTGGGTGAATGGTTAGTCCATCATGGGTGGATTACAAATAGGATAAAGCGGAAAACATCTCATTTGAATTAGTGTTAGGATTTAAGGATATAGATGATGTTTATTCTCTTTATTCATGTATCACTAAATATGGGGATCCAATGTGTCAATAAGAACATTAGAGAGGCCTATACTCTCTTGATAACATTTTTTTTAAGGGTGTGATTCCCCAATATCTTATAGATAGAGATTATTTTCCACAAAACTATATGGGTCATCGGATCATTTATCTGTAGAGTTGGTTACACCTTCCATGTTCATAGGACTGATGGGGCCTTCTACCTCTCTGTAAGGGATGTCAGTATTACACTCACATACCTAGGTCCAAAGATCTTATCTTTTTGAAGTTTTTTATGCACTTTACTCATAATGTTTCTATGTAATGGGGTGTTTACTCTATAACTACTGTACTGGGGTTTGTATCTACTCAAACACTGATTATTTATCTTCGAGATGATGGTCCTCTTATGTAATTGTAGAGAGGATCTTAAGTTGTTTGGTTTTGGTAGATTAGATTAATGATGTTTTATTATGGCCCTCGAATAACTAGGCATCTGAAAATATGGTCATTATTCTGTGTTTCAGGTTCCAACTACATTCCATCAAGTTTGGTGGAAAGGTAGTTGCATAGGAAAATGTGTACACCCACCTCACTAACATTTATTCATTATAAAGAATATTGTCCCCCTTTATGGGTTCTTATAAAATGTTATAAGTAGTGATATTGATTAGATATGATACATAGAGTCTTTTGAACTAATGGGAACTGTTAGGACCATGATGATAAGGATGATCATATTTAAGGTATTTTGTTTTTTTTTGTCAATGATGTCTAAGAATAAAAATAATGTTATAAAGAAATGAAGTCACCTCACATTGTAATTGGTGACAATCAAACTGACCATTATATTCAACAAATCAGAATCACAATGCTTAAAAAGGTCCAACATAATCAAGAGATGCTGGTTACAAGAAAATGGGTCATTAGATTCATAGTGAATATTGAATGAAAGTATTGATCATAATGTGGAGAATCATAGACTTCAAGGAATGTATTATAAAAGTGATGATGCTTTTCTGATCAAGGATTTCTCATAAATCCTAATTATTTGGTAAACATGTGATGAAATCTTGATAAAATAATGTGGAGTAAATGATATGGTTCCACTCATATTATGATTTATTGGATCTAGATTGAAAATAGAAGAGGTTGTTAGAGATTGGTTTCATTATGATCGTATTCATGGCAATTGTATTCAAGAAAATAGTATTCATGCTGAGAAGGAAATTATAGAATGGATTGTAATGTTACAATAAGATTCATTGAAATATTGACAATAAGAAATATATTCTCAAATGTATTTGAATTCATTAAGGATGCAATGATAAAAGGACAAGTTTGTTATTGAAGTATGTTTATGAAGTTGAATCAGTTGACACTGGTCCATCATATTTGGAGTACCATTGTATTCATTAAAGATAAAATTATTTTCAAAAAGGCCAATGTTAATGGAATTGATTTGAAGATGATGAAAAAAGTAATGATAGTGACCGATAACAAATTTATTCATCAATTTTATATGGTTGATGTGTTGTAAAATACAGAGAACTATTCCTGAAGGCTTGGGAAATTTGGTAAATGTGTGAAACTAAATGTAACATTTTTCAATCAGTCCAAGAGAAAAGGAAATCATTAGAGAATGAAGTTGATGGGTATTGTATTGAGAAGATAAAGAAAAAATATAATTTGTTTTGATGTGATTTTATCAAATGGTTCAAAAACTATAGTATCATAGTGGATTCCAATTCACTATAATCTCATAATGAAAAAAATATGAATGGGATGATTATATTTCATTTTGTACAAAGATTCATAATATGGAAATCGTATCACATGATCAGAATGGTTCAATGGAATCAGATGGAGGTATATGGTGAAGATTAAGGAATCCCATTTCTTCATATATTTAATTATTATGGAGTATTGTAATGAAAAAATTGGACTATGAAAGTCAACATAAAAATTGAAATAGAAATAAAAAATTTGTTTGTGATGAATGTCAGAAAAGAGATAATGTGTTTAGAAGATTCAATAAGTATTGATACAAATTCAGAAGCATTGATGAAGTCATAAATGCACATGAAATTCAAAGGAAAATAGTATATTATGTAATTTGGTTGAGTGGGAATGTTTTATGGATTCCCTACCAAACGACATTTTGGTCACCTATAATTTGAGAGATGTACATTGTACTTCACTGATGACAGTGTACTCTTCCTGAGAAGAGAGAGATGCTATTAATTGATAAGGAGAGGAGTGTAGGTTCCAGACTGAGTATTTACTGAAGTAGTGTTTCTAGATATATGTTGATGTAGAAGAGGCAATATTGTAACATATTCATATGATCATTGTATTATGTTGATTACTATATTATACTTATAAATATTCTTCCAGTCGTCATATTGGGCTAGATAATCAGATTTAGATTATCATATTATGAAGAAATATTGTATTCTCATTTCCAGACTGAAGTATAATGTGTTTAGTATTTTCTCAATTGTATTCTTTAGAGATACATTTTCCATATTCTGAATTAATACATGGAAAATAATATTTTGAAATTAGACTAAGAGATTCATATTGGTAGTATCAAAATGAAAATTAGATTACAGTTTTATATCAAAATCCCTTGATGTCCTTACCAACTTCTGGGTAAGAAAGTGAATAATTGTTTTCAAAATAGATCATTTGTGGTAATTGAAAAAGAAAAAAAGCTAACGTATTTTTTGATACAAAATTTTTGTTACATCATTTATTCATGAATAAAAACACAAACACTATTGAATTGTTTACATAGTGATACATGATTGTAAGGGATTATCATACAGGTCGTATTTTAAATGAAATGGATTGTTTTCTAATTGACTGTGTGGTATTGGATAATTTAAAATCCATAATAAGTAGATAGATATTCTATTTGAATAATTGACCATGTTAATACTTATCACGACCTGTCCTACGGGGCCTGTATCGTGAATAAACCAAGCCATTCATCCATTAGCCAGGGGCTGGAGACTAGCACCAAAGGCGTAAATCCCAAAACTAAGAAGGGATTTTCATTATAACTGTAAAAAACACACCAGAGTACAAAACTGGAAGCAAAACACTAAGTAAATCTATATACAATAGAAGTGCTGAAAAGTAACATGGGATGAAAATACAAGCCCAACAGGAAAGTAAAAGAACAAATGAAAAGAAAGTAAAACTGAGGAAAAGAAAAGCAGCGAATGGGTTGTCCTTCGGGGTTCCTACCTGAAGGGTAGGTATAGTGGGACTCCTCAAGACTCCACATCTGTCTGTATCATCCGTGTACTGTCACACCGAGTTGTACACCTCTAGGTACCATCCAGTCCTGCTACACTCTGCCTCAGTCAGCGTTGTCCGTCGTCTGAAACCAACACATTGAGTTGCCGGCATTGCCCATGCAGGGGTGAGTATAACGATACCTAGTATGGACCCCGAGAACCTTAAGGTCTCAAAATTTCTAACCAGGATAAACCACAATGTATTAAATCAATGCATAACCATTACTTAGTTATATGCCCATACATATACCTAAGTTATCGACTATCCCATCTCAATCATGAGGAAAACAAAAAAGTCATTGACTCAGTTCAAACAGGGATTTTTATTATCGAATCCATAGCTGGTGGCGTACTCCTCCTCTATCGAGTACAGGGGGCCTGCTGCATCACACATAGGTGCTTTCCACTATCCTTGGAAAAATGAGGTACTCCTCCGGTTGAGTACTGTGGGTCTACCATGTCACACATAGGTTCTCCCCACCATGGGTCTATCATGATCACATAGAGGCGCTCCCCACTGTGGGTCTGCTGCGTCACACAGAGACACTCCCCACTGGGCTAGTCGAGTCACTCCGAGTCGAAAGAGTGAGGTTGGATCCCTCACCTTAAACGTAACTCTCAAAAATCAAAGGATGGGACCTTGAGGGCTTGGGGGAACCTTGAGAGGACTCCTTGGGTGGTAATGATACAATAGCTTCATTGGGGGAGAGTTGGCAGTGAAAACTAAAGGAGGTAAGGGTGGGTATTTATAGGGAAAGTGAGGGGACAAGTCATTAATGGCCAAATGACACCTCATTGGTGGTTTTGGGAAAACCATGGGTTTCCCATGGTCTTTTCCCATGGTATTGGCAACATGAGACACCTCATACCTTGTCTTACTATTCATAAGTTGGCCATATTGATTAAATTCTTAATACATCATTTAATGACGTCATTAAACACTCGTAACTTAAAAACTTTATTTTCACTATTCATCGAAAATTCATCTTTCTCAGAAAAATCCCAAAATTTCACCTTAACCAAATATCGATGCTCTTATTTCAAAGATGAACTCCATTTTATAAAAATATTTTTATAAATATTTTTAATTTAATTTTTAAATAAATACACTATTCACCGAAAATTCATTTTTTTCCAAAAATTCCGAAAATTACCTTTGCATAATATCGATGTTCTGAATTTAAAAATAAAGTTTTTTTTATAAATATAATATTCTAAATATTTTTAATTTAATTTTTAATGAAAAACACTATTCACCCAAAAAAACTAATACATGACTAATAATTTATGAAACTTTTATTTAACCATTTTATTGAATCACATTACTTAATCAAGGTGCCTAGATTATATTAATACTTTCTTTAAGTGAAATTACTTATACATTTGGTCACATTAATAATCCTAAGCATAAGATCACTATTCATAATTTACTATTCATCAAAAATTATGTTGATCTTATTATACTCTAAATTTCGTACTGAACATAATTGTAGAGGACCATTTTTTGAAAATCATTACACATTTTTAATTATTTAATGTTTACATATACATTTTTTTTAAAATATCCTTTCTCTAAAATTCAACAAAAATATGCATACTATATTTATCCGGACATTTGAAAATTCATAAACTTCATCATAAGAAGAAAACAAATTATTATTTAAAACAAAGTATTACAAAAGGCAGTTACAGTCTCCTTACATAGCCCCTTATCACACCAGAATATGACCTAAGTGTAAGGTGTGCTAAGGTGAGAGAATCTGAGGGCGACTCAGCCAACATTCCACGAGTAGTAATTTCTTTCAGTTTGAACTTCTCGCGAAGGTGATTACGTTCTAGCTTCACACGATGAAGTTCGGCTAGGGTTTGGTCCAGAGAAAAGCCCAGTGGTGCTACCTCCTTCCCAAGTTCCATTAGATGGGATTCGATTGGCCAGAGACTACTGGATGAGACCATCAAATATTTTTTCTACATTAATTAACCAAGATCACTTGTATTTAGAGACAATAAAAGAAACATTTAGTTTCCAGCGGTCATATTGACCAATGGTCATATAACAGTCAAAACCCAACAGTCTCATTTTAATTATACTCATATTATCAAATGAAATAGTTTTGTTAAGTATAAAAATAAAATAACACAAAAAATTAGGAGACATGATTTATTCAAAATTTCAGGTCGTTACAATCTTCCCCCCATAAGAAATTGTGTCCTCACAATTTTTAAAATTGGGTTTTGAAATTTAATTGAATGTCCCACATCAGAAAAGGAATCAGTAGAACTATTACTTTAAAAGAAAGAAAGGGAAGTACAAAGGTCACCCGAGTTAACCCACACTTGGATTCCATGTAGGAAAACATGGACATGGAGGAGAAAACAAAGGGTCAAGTTCTGAGGGAGAGTGATAGAAAAAATTATTAGGAGAAAGTTAACCATAAAAAAAATCACAAACTTATGATGTGTTTAAACGGTCTTTGATTACCTAGTACGAAACATAAACCAACAATGTTTTTGTTTTACATTCCTTTTCATAATTTTGAAGAATTCATTTAATATATAGAACAAAAACATAAGGAAATATACCTACATTCAAGTAGAGTTTCATCCTTTAATATGTTTCTACCTAAACTAATCTTTTCTCCAAACGATGAGCATTAAAAAACAATTGGTCTCATCAAAACACAAGAATCATCTTCTTAAGAGTCACGTAATCCACAAAATATTAACTATCAATTTATTTTATCTTTAAAAATTATCCCAAAAACAGAAAGGGTAAGATAAAACAACTCTTCAAAAAGAATGAATCCCATAGGAAGGGAAACTACTTTTAATTTTTCAAAATTCCAAGGTACTACCCAAAGTTCATCATAGACCATTCCATAAATAAATGTCCTTAAAATTCCTCAAAATAAACCAATCTAAGATTGAAACCCAATTATAAGAATGATCCCATTACATAGTCTTTCAAGATATACTTTATCGTTCATCTCCAAACAACATCAACCACTCTTATCATCTTATAAAAAATGTAGCTAACCTAATCACATTTTCCCCAAGATAGGTTAATCATTTCCATATGTAACCTAAATTACTATAAGTTCGCCTTAAATTCATAGATTCATCAAAATATATGTCAACCTTTACTCAAAGAAAAAACCATAGTAATCTATTTAACTCGATCAAATAGGGTTCCCAAAATATTGAACGTCTTCAAAAATAATAATCATCTTTTAATCCCCTAATCACCTTTTTTAAAGAATAATAGCTTCACTACATAAACATGTGGTACATAACAATAGATGTTTTCCTTAATGATATAAAATCATCTTAGGTAGTGACTCTATGATCTTAGAAAACATAAATGATATGCTCAAAGAGCACAAACTAAAATACAACATGACATAGGAAATTATTCTGAAGAAGATACATGTACTTCAGTCATCATGATCCATCTCAGCATAGGACTTGCATTGTTCCCTTGTCCTCGATGATCGTTGATGCTCATCATGCTTTCACCCATACCAAGAGAGCATTTCCTTGGATAATGTCTAACTTCTCCACATTTACGATATCGAAATGTATAAGGTACATTAGATCGAACCGTATCTCCATTCATCACATTATCCTTTTTTTAAAGCAATTGGCTACTTTATGCCCTGTCTTCCCACACTTAAAAAATCTCCTGGTTCCTTTGTGACATTCTCCTTGGTGCCTCTTCCCACTCTTTTTGTAAAAATGAAATTGGGCCTTCTTTCCCTTATCATCTTTATCAGATAAACATCCTTGAGACTTTGTCTTCTTCTTCCTTGATGGATTTGGGCATTCAACTAGGTACCAATTATTAATTGTGATTTTTGATAGCTAGTTTGGCATAATCACAATATGTTAAACTTGATCTTTCGTCATCTCTATCACATTAATAGGGCAATCGTCACATTTCCTATCACATTAGTTGTTGGGACATGCTCTTCCATTTCCCACCATTAACTATGAAAAGAACGTATAATTAGGGGGATAAATACATAGCCAATAATCATGAAAAGGAAACTTAAAGCATAGAAGGATAAACTTGTAGAAGAAATGTATACCTAACTTGTGAACCCCTAGGTCCCAATATAGGTTTTTGATGATCATATATTCTTATGTGAATCTTTATTTTATTTTATCTTTGTTCCTTTAAAAATGGATCATACTAAGCCTATGAATTTACCAAAGCATATCCCCCAGGAGTGTCGTAACCAAGACTGCAGCAAGGCTCGTTGTCGTGTACCAGTTCACGTTCGATTCTAGCTCAAAGCAGTGTTTTCAGATTTACCCCTATGTACATCTGGGCCAGAGCCACCTCTACCTTCTCATATCCAGACAAGGATGTATTTTCTTGGAAAACCCTTACTCAATACTCACCAAAATACCAGGAAGATTTTCTATATTTTAAACATTTCTATGGGGTTCCTCCTAATGTTTTCATATCCTAATTTTACACAAATAACTAATCCTCCCTTTGATGCCAACTATAGCATCCCTCCTTTTTATCACATAAACATTCATTGCATTTTACAAAACCAAAGATCATTAAGGTTTAGAGTCTTGGAAACCATGAAATTAAAACATCAAAAAATAAAACATTCTTCTTAAACACTTTAAAGGCTTCTCTTTATGTTCATCCTAGGTTCATTACATCATCTCATAACCTGGGGACATACATCAAAAGAAAGTGTGAGCATAAGGCCCAGTAAGGGAAACAAGGGGAAACATTTTTCATGTGATCTTGAGATATATCAACAATGTCATGAAAAAGAACTTTAAGGCCTGAGAAAGATATCATGAGGCATATCATAACAAATATAATGTATTTCATAACTTGACGATGTGGCTAAATATTTAATATTGAAAATCATTTCCGTTTCACCAAGGTCCATCCCCAAGGTGTCATTAAAAATTACCAAGGTTATTCACCAAGGTGTCGTTAAAAATGGTCATCTCTAAATATTAAGTCTTTACCCAATGCATTGGAGCGCTATTAGGGAGCACCCTTAAATTTGTCTTTTTTATCATCTGTGACACGTATATCATCATCAAACATTTCATAAACAACCCATATAGCATAAAATAAATGGGTTTCATTTCATAGTCATCACATTTCAAAAACTGCTTTAAAGACGTGATCTTTATGTCACTTTAAACCCATGGAAAAAGCAAAGCAGGTCTCATGTATGTAAATCCCAGAATTAAAATAGATCATTTTGAAATATATGTGAATAACACTGTATAAGAAATATCTTTGAGTATTAACTTAATAAAATAAAATAATTTGAGAAAAAGAGAAAGAATTTTTTAGATGAAAATTATGCAGCATAACGGTTATGATATAGGGTTTTAGAAAACATTGAAAAGAGAGGGGACATGGGTCACCCACTCATAAATGATAAATAAAAAAGTATGGGAACATAATATAAAGTATTTAAGAACATGTTAATTAAATTTTAATGATATTCCATATGAAACGAATAACATGAAAGGAAGACAAAAATAAGATTTCTCTTATATAAATTCTGCAGCCTAACATCGTCACTTAAAACTTCAAGAAAATTGAATTAAAGAGATAAAATAGGGTATCTCATCATTTGACCATAAAATATCAGTATGATTGATATTGATATAATACCCCAAAAAAAATAAAAAGGAACTTGAAATACTTTACATGAAAATAGAACTTGAAAATGGGAAAGGTGAAAGAATCCCCTAAAAATTCGGCAGCCTAACGACGTCACTTAAAACATCAAAATACTGAATTGAAGAGATAAAATAGGGTCTGTGATCATATGAACATAAAATATCAGTATTATAGATTTAGATAAATTACCCCAACAAAATAAAAAGGAACTTAAAATACTATACATGAAAATAGAACTTGAAAACGAGAAGGGTGAAAGAATCCCTTAAAAATTCGGCAGCCTAACGACGCCACTTAAAACATAAAAATACTAAATTGAAGAGATAAAATAGGGTATCTCAACATATGAAAATAAAATATAAGTATGATAGATTTATATATCATACACCAACATAATAAAAATTAACATGAAAGACTTGACATGAAAATAGATCTTGAAAACGAGAAAGGTGAAAGAATCTCTTAAAAATTCGGCAGCCTAAGTGCGCCACATTAACATTTTTAAAAAGAAATGATGAGAGAAAGAGGGGATCTATAATCATATGAAAATGAAATGGAAAGGAGGATGAATATAAAATAACATCCTCCAACATATGAACATGGAGAATAAAAGAAATGACATAAAAGAGAGTATTTGAAAAGAAAGAGAGAGGTTGGATCCCATACCTTAAACGTAACTCTTAAAATTTGATGGTTGGGATCTTGAGGGCTTGGGGTAACTTTGGGAGGACTATATTGGAGGTAATGATACCATATATTAGTTTTGGGAGAGTTGTGAGTGAAAACTAAAGGAGGTAAGGGTGGGTATTTATAGGGAAAGTGAGGGGCCAAGGCATTAATGGCCAAGGGACACCTCATTGGTGGTTTTGGAAAACCCATGGGCTTGCCCATGGTATTTTCCCATGGTATTGGCCACTTGGGACACATCATACCATATCTTACTATTAATAACTCGACCATATTTATTACATACTTAATACATCATTTAATGATGTCATTAAACACCCGTAACTTAAAAACTATATTTTCACTATTCATCAAAAATTCAACCTTCTCAGAAAAATACCAAAATTTGACCATAACCAAATATCGATGATCTGATTTCAAAAATGAACTCCATTATATAAAAATATTTTTATAAATATTTTTAATTTAATTTTTAAATAAATACACTATTCACCGAAAATTCATTTTTTTCAGAAAAATCCCCAAAAATTAACATAGCATAATATTGATGTTTGGAATTCAAAAAGAAAGTCCATTTTATAAAAATATTTTTTTAATTATTTTTAATTTAATTTTTAATTAAAAGACTCTATTCACCCAAAAAAACTTATACATGACTAAAAATATATGAAATCGTTATTTAACCATTTTATTGAATCACATTACTTAATCAAGGTGCCTAGATTATATTAATACTTTCTTTAAGTGATATTACTAATACATTTGGACACACTACTAATCCTAAAGATAAAATGACTATACATAATTTACTATTCAACAAAAATTAATTTGATCTTATTATACTCTAAATTTCGTACTGAACATAATTGTAGAAGACCATTTTTTAAAAATCATTACACATTTTTAATTATTTAAGGTTTATATAAACATTTTTTAAAATATCCTTTCTCTAAAATTCACCAAAAATATGCATACAATATTTATCCGGACATTTGAAAATTCATAAACTTCATCATAAGAAGAAATCAAATTTTTTATTTAAAACAAAGGATTACACAAGGCAGTTACGGTCTCCCAACATAGCCCCTTATCACAACAGCATAGGAACTAAGTGTAAGGTGTGCTACGGTGAAAGAATCTGTGGGTGGCTCAGCCAACGTTGCACGAGTAGTAATTTCTATCAGTATGTACTTCTCGCGAAGGTGATTCTGTTCTAGCTTCACACGATGATGCTCGGATTGGGTTTGGTCCAGAGAAAAGCCCAGTCGTGCTACCTCATTCCCAAGTTCCGTTAGATGGGATTTGATTGGCCAGAGAATACTGGATGAGGCCATCGAATCTTCTTTCTATATTAATTAACCAAGATCACTTGTATTTAGAGACAAAAATAGAAACGTTTAGTTTTCAGCGGTCATATTGAACAATGGTCATATAACAGTAAAAACCCAACGGTCTCATTTTAATTATACTCATGTTATCAAATGAATTTGTTTTTTTGAGTATAAAAAAAATAACACACAAAACTAGGAAACAAGATTTATTCAAAATTTCGGGTCCTTACACGCAGGGCCAGGGCCAGCGGACTGCGAGGGCAGTTCGGCCCGGATGTCACCACGTAGGCGGATCGGCCAGAAGGGCGGGGCTGGTTCGGCCAGCACCACGAGGGTCACAGCTCGGGTGACTCTCCCGGGTGGCAGGTCGGCCGGGAGGCCAGCGGGTAGGCCACACGGGGCGCGAGCTTTCCTCGGGTAGAGTAGGCGAGGTGTGGACTGGCCGGCTGGACGCCAGGCAGGCCGTTGGCGTGCCAGGTATGAGGTGGTATGGGACGAGTAGGTCGTTGGGGTGTCGACAGGGTGCCAGGTAGGCTACGGGGGTGCCAGGCAGGGTGCGTTAGGGGCCTGGAAAGCCGCGGTGGTGCCAGGAAGGGCCTGGTAGGGCGCGGGGAAGCCGCGGGGGCACCGGGCAGGGCGTATCAAGGGCCAGCCAGGCCGCGAGGGTGCCGATAAGGCACTAGGGAGGCCATAGGAAGGCGGGTCGTGTGCCAGATAGGGTGTTGGGAGGCCGCAGGTAGGCGGGCGACACACCGGGTTGGGCGCCGGGAGGCCGCAGGTAGGCGGTTTGCAGCCATAAGCATCGGTTCGCTGCGGGGGCGGTGCGATTCGCGGAGGATACGGGTAGTGCGACCTTCTTTTCTGAAACCTTTTGCATCGTTGCCTCATCTCCATGCCGTAGAATTCCTCAAGAAGAGACAAAATCGACGGAGGATGTTGGGCCATGTTAGGTTGGCCTACACCCTCTGTGTTTGGGGATATATCATTTGGACCATCATGAGAAGAAGATTATCATTAATACAACCCCAAAAATCCCATTTTATCCTTTGAATAATGTAATAAAATGGTCACAACATCAACAAGTAATAATCCCCCTACATTTGATTCACTGGTCATCGTTCGTTGACATCGCGGCAAGATGGTCGTCGATCCATGGTAGACAAACACATCCCACGTTGAAGGAGTCCAAGGAAGAAGGTCAGAGTGGGTCATTCTTCGTAATCCATGGTGTCCCTCATCGGAATTATTGACATGGAGAGAGTTCTTCACTGGAAGATTGTTCTTCATTTGATAATTTTCTTTGTTGGAGAGAGTTCTCTCTTCTCCCAAGATCCACCAAATGAAAGACGTCCACTACGTTAAATAATAGATCGTCTGTTATTTTGTGGGCACAATTATTTCAAAAAGGAGAAATAATCGAGAAGGCTCGTTGTAATTAATTCTTGAGGATAGCACATTTAATTAAATGTGTTGTCTCAATAATTAGAGAAGTGGATTTGGCATAATAAATAATGGGAGTTGGATCACTGAAGAGGGAGGTGGTGGCACCATTAATTGGGGGGTTTAGTCCCTGTTGGTCCCCACATCATAACCTCTCGTGGGGGGTTTGGTTCGGGTGGGCCCCACCACGATATCCTCTCAGGAGAGGTTAAGGTGCAGTGGTCCCACCTCCAACCTCCAAGTGGAGGTATGAACCAACAATCACACACTTGGAAGACTAAAACAAAATAATGTGTTGGCTCACTTTATTTTATAAAAATTTTTATAAAACCCAAAAAATATTTTTCAAACTCGACCGACAGTCATTGAAGTGAATGTCATTTAATGTGAATACTGGTGCTGTGAGTTCAACGGTGCCCTCAGATTTCAATTACGAGCAACTATTAAAAAGTTATAAAATCATGCTCGTATGTTTACTGAACATACCTGAACAAAACTTCAGAAATTGATTCTGGGCACACCAGGCCTCAGAATCAAGCGCCGTAAATTTTCGCGGACTCATAAAAATCCCATGTATTTATGAAAAAAAATTCCATAGTATTTTTTGGTATTTAAATTGTCCCCACCTCAGGGCTTTACGTCACCATAATCTACAACTCGAACAATGGGATCAAATGGGGGTAATGAGCACGCTTCTAAGCCTCCTGCTCCCTTGTGCTATCCTGGAGGTTCCCATCCTGCCAACATACATGCACCGGAGGTATTGACCGTCCACGTATGGCCCAATCCTGTCGATCCTCAATCCCCACTATAACCTTTGTAAAAGTAGCCCCACCGTCGATGTCTATCCCTCCATGGTCGATGATGTGGGAAGGTTCCTGCACGTATCTCCTCAGCTAAGATATGGGGAAGACGCCATGCACCTGGTGAAATTAAGGTGGAATAACTAAGCGGTAAGCCATCTCACCTACTATGCTGAGGATCTGGAAAGGTCCGATGAATCTAGGAGATAACTTGACACCTTGGACAAATCTTCATAGACCTCATCGAGGTGAGACAAGTAGAAAGACGTCGTCTCCATCCTTGAACTCTAGAGGGCTCCGTCTCCTATCAACATACAACTTCTACCTACTCAGTGCAGTCTTCATCCGCTCCAGGATGATCTGCACCTTCTCTGTAGTAGCTCGTACCATCTCAGGTCCCACTAGTACTGACTCCCCAAGGTCAGTTCAACCCAAAGGTGATCTTCAAGGTCACCCATACAAGGCCACAAAAGGATCCATCCCTATGGTGGAGTGATAGCTGTTGTTGTAAGAAAACTCCACCAAAGGCAAGTGATCCTCCCATTCGTGACTGAAGTCTCAAACACATGCACGTAGCATTTCCTCGAGGGTCTTAATGATCCTCTCAGTCTGACCATCCTTCTGAGGATGGAAAGTGGCTCTCAAGTGAAGATGTGTTCCAAAAGCCTCCTGCAACCCCTTCCATTGACGGGAAGTAAACCATGTGTCACGGTAGGAGGAAATAGAGGAAGGTACTCCATGTAGTCTCTCAATCTCCGGCACATAATGGTGTCCCAAACTCTCTACTGAACCCGACTCTTTGATCGGTAGGAAGAGGGCCGACTTGGTGAGTCGGTCGACAATCACCCAAATCAGTTCGTGACTCCTGGATTTATTTGGAAGAACCATCACGAGTTCCATGGATATCCCATCCCACATCCACTCTAGGACCTCTAAAGGCTTAATCAATCCTACTGGTACCTGGTGCTCTTCCATAACTTGCTGACAAGTGAGTCCCCCTGAGACAAACTCCGCTACTTCCTTCTTTATACCTTGCCACCAGTGCTGTCGTCGATGGTCTGGGTACATGTTTTCCACTCCAGGATGTACTGCTAGAGGGGATGTGTGGAACTCCCTCAACACTTCCTCCTGAAGTGCCGTAGGTACCAAGGTACATCCTCTGAAGAAGATGACATGCTCTAAACCTTCATAAAATCCATCAGGTCACTACCTTCTGGATATCTGACCACGTCATGTCTCGCAGTTAGCGTCCACAAGTTGTGCCTCCCTAACTAACTGAAGATGTTGGGGAGTGACCGTAAGAGACTGTAAGAATGCAGATCCATCTCTATCCACAAAGGATATCTGTAAAGTAACCTACTGCTCTATCGCCTCTCCAAGCAGCTGTATACCAGTCCTCCTACTAAGTGCATCGACAACAATGTTCCTCTTCCCATGAGTATAGACTATGTTGAATTCATAGTCCTAGAAGAAGTCATTCCAACATTTATATCTCGGGTTCAGGTCATTCTGAGAGAAGATATAATTGAGCCTCTTGTGATTAGAGTACATATTAAAATACTTGCCCATCAGATAGTGCCGCTACATCATCAAGGTGAAGACCAATGCTTCTAAATCTAGGTCGTGGGTAGTGTAGTTCTGCTCATGCTATCTCAGCTGCTGAGAAACATAAGAAATCAATGCTTGCTCCTATATCAGGACACACCCAAGTCCTATCCCAGATGTTTCGTAGTTAAATACGTACCCTACGCCCTCCTCTGGAAGCCTCAATATGGGGGCACTAGTCAGCCTCTGCCTCAACTTCTGAAAGATCTTTTGGCATCTCTCCGACCACATAAAGGGTTTCCCTTTCTTTGTCAAGGCTGATAGTGGTGCTAAAATTATTGAAAAGTTTATAATGAACCTCTGATAGTATCCAGCCAAACCCAGGAAACATAGAACCTCCGTCAAATTCCTGGGTGGCACCCAAGAAAGTACCACATCAATCTTCGCTAGATCCACAGCAACTCCTGCCTCTGAGACGACATGTCCCATGAAGTAAACCTATCAAATACAAAACTATCACTTTGAGAGCTTACCATAAAGATGGTGCTCTTTGAGTTTGTCCAGTTCTACCAGAAAATGGTAGGCATGCTCGTCCTCAGTAGTTGAGTAGATCAGAATGTCATTGATGAAGACTATGACAAACCGATCGAGGTATGGCTGGAAGATCATGTTCATGAGACTTATGAACACTGATGGAGAATTGGATATGCCAAAGGGATTAACCAAGAACTTGTAGGGGCCGTACTGACACCTAAATTCCATCTTTTTCACATCCTCTACTCGAACTCTGAGCTGGTGAAAGCCTGATCTATGGTCTATCTTTGAGAACTGTCATGCTCCCTTCAGCTAATCAATGTGGTCGTCAATCATCGAGAGTGGGTAATTTTTAATCATGGTAAACTGGTTTAGGAAAAGGTAGTCAACACAATGCCTCACGCTCTCATCCACCTTCTAGGTGAAAAGAATTGGGGCTGCCCAGAGAGAAACACTAGGCCAGATGAATCCCTTCCCCTTCAAGTCCACCAACACTACATGCAGCTCTCTATCCTCAGCGGGAGTCATCCAATATGCTGGCATAGATATCAGTGACATCGTAGGGTACATGTAAATGTAGAATTCCACCTCTCTACAAGGAGGTAATCCTAGTACATCGTTAGGGAAAACATCTACGTACTGGTCCACCACTACAGGATAAGTCGGACCCTCCACATCAACTACTCCAAGGTTAAGGCATGCCAACTGGTGAGTGAACGACTACACCTTCCTCCGAGTAAGTCTTTCCTGTGCTGAAAAGGTTCCCTTCTCACTTGTGAAGGTAAAACTAGTCCCATCCATGTGGACACCCTGTACTTTTCGCCTAATACAGTCAATATAAGCATGGAATGTAGATAACAAATCCATACCCAAGATGATGTCTTAAGGCCTCGACGCCGCTACTAAGAGATCCCACCTAGAGCTCTCACCTCCTCGAGTATGCTCACACTATAGGCACCAGTGCTTAATCATCGATTCTTCTCCCGTAGGAGTCTCTAGACATACAGATCGAGCCAACGGCTCTGTCGGAATCTCCGAGCTCCGAACGAGGGCAGTGGCAATGAAAGAGGGGCTGGAACCCGTTTCTATAATATCTGATGCTAAGGTGGAGTAGACACAGATCGTACCTCAAATCATCTCCGGAGTGTCGTGGTCATATGCCTGAACTACCTGAATATGAGATCTCCACTATCCACATGCTCCCAGTGGTCAGGGTGGACCTCTTGGTGGTGTTGGTGGTAACACCTCATAACATCATCCACCACTAGATACACATCCAACTCCTCTTCCACGTCCTCATCCACCCTATGAACTACCTCGTTTGAGCCTCTGCCTCTGCCTAGGAGGTCACTCAACTATCTGGTGATCATCTGAATGGATTGTCGGACAGTCATGAGTAACTTGACACTGCCCGCCACATGAGAAACACTGACTACTACTATCATGTGTGTCTCTATTCCGTGTGCCCCTCACAACTGATTCTGAGTCATGAAATCGACCACCTATAAATATGGTCCTCTTTAACCTCTGTGAAATCTGTATGCTATCAGCTGCAGAAGACTCTGATTTGTGTTGGCTAGTAGTGCGTCTCGTTGCTGGTGACTGGTCAGCAAGGAAACTCTCCACCAAGAGGGATCTCTCAAGAACCCCTGTCTGTGTCGGGATGTTATGTGAGATCATCAGAGCTCTGATCACTCCCCTGATACCCTAATCGAAGGTCTGGCCCATGAATACTGGGACTCATACCATATCTAGGGTGTAGTGCGAGAGGTCGGTGAACCTCGCTGAGTACTACACCACTGTCATGCTACCCTGTTGTAGATGCAGTTGCTCCTGTATCTGCACTGCACGGTGAGTGGCTGGGACAAACTCCACCCAAAACAGGCTATTGAAATCGGCCCAGAGTAGCATCGCTTCATCATGCACCTGAAGCATCAGGCTCCACCATCTGCCTACTGCTTCTTGAAGGAGACTCGTGACAAGGATCACCATAAACTCTGCTGGTGTCCCTACTAGCCTGAAGACTGTCACCACAATGTACAGCCAATACTTAGCCTCCTTTGGGTCCATATATACCCTGATCCTGGGTGGCATCTGGTGTTGTAACCCGTTCAATGCAATCAAGCGGTGTGCATCGTCTACTGCTGGGGCTGGTGGAATTGGTGGCCCAATGGGAAGTCGTACTGATGGTGCCTCTGCTGGTAAAGGGCCCTGCACCGAGGCCTCGTCGCTCGGTGGGATATCATTGCATACAACTCTCGGGGCTCTAACTGGTCGTCCGTGGGGAGGCATCCTGAATGAAATATATGTGAAACTATCAAAAGATTATAGCTGGTGAGATGACCTAGTTGAGATGACTTAATGAAAACTTTTGGAAACACACACATACTCAGTGTTTTTGTGCACTGAGTCAAAAATCAGAGGTCACGGTCCTGATGTATGGATACGTCAACCGCCAGCACCAACACTGGACTCCCTGAATTAAAAACCTCACTTAGTACTCTTAGAACTATTTCTTCAATGAAAATAATGATCATAGATCTATGTTCTTGTGGTTGAACCGACTCCTTTGATACCAATTTTTCACGGCCCATCCCTGGGGCTCATATCCTGACTACCCCAAGCCCTCCATCCATAGGCTATGGGCTGGTGACTAGCACCAAAAGCATAAATCCCTAAAATGGAAAGGCATTCCCTTTAGAACTGCAATCAAACACATCAGAGTGCACAATTAAAAGAAAAACACTATGTAAATATGTATACAAAACAAGGGATGGAGACTAAAAGGAGCTGAAAATACAATCCCAACAGGAAAGTACATGTACAACTAAAAATCAAGTACAACTAAAGAAAATAAAAGCAGGTAATGGGTCACCCTCTGGGGTTCCAACCTGAAGGGTAGGTACAGATGGCCTCCACAGCACTCCACGCCTGTTTGTCTCCTCCGTGTACCATCACACTGAGTGGTCCACCTCCAGGTACCATCCATTCCTACTACACTCTGCCTCGGTCAGCGTTGTTCATCATTTTCAACGAACACAACGAGGTGCGGGCATCGCCCGTCTAGGGGTGAGTATAACGATACACATTAGGGACCTCGAGACCCTCAAGGTCTCAAAAAATCCAACAAGGATAAACCAAAAAGTATGAAATCAATGGATAACCATTACTTAGGTATATGCCCATACATATACCTAAGTTGTCTTGTAACCAATATCAATCATGAGGAAAACAAAAAAGTCATTTATTCAGCTCAAACCAGGATTTTTATTATCGAAACCACTACTGGTGGCGTACTCCGCCTCTATCGAGTACAGTGGGCCTACCGCATCACATGGAGTCGCTTCCCACTATCCATGGACTACAGAGGTACTCCTCCTATTAAGTATTGTGGGTCTGCCACATCACACAGAGGTGGTCCCCACCATGGGTCTTCTATGGTCACATAGAGGGGCTCCCCCTCGTAGCCTGCTGAGGTACTCCTCCGGTCGAGTATCGTGGGACTTCCATTCTCACAAAGAAGCGCTCCCCACCGTGGGTCTTCAATGTCACACATAGGTGCTCCCCACTGGGCTAGTTGAGTCACATCGAGTCGAATCAGTCAAGAAGTCGTTAGGTCTCAGCCAACTACTAGGTCTTCGTACTCTGTTTGCTCGCATCTAGAAGGATCCCTCCACGAGCTACTGATCAATACTCCAACAGTTAAAACGTTCCATGAATATGTATCTCAATGTTCCACCATGTCATTGGGGTCTCAACGCAAAAGATGACATGTCAATCGAATGACCGATCTGTTAGTTATTAGCCTTTATATCCCGATGGCCCAGTTGATTTCGTGTATGTTCCAACCTGACTGTATCTCAACTATACCCTGAACTCCAGTGGGGTATTTTCAAAGGTATGACATCACTCCAAGAATACCGGCACCACTGATAATTTTTCAAATAGACGTCTCATGCCATTGATATGGCGCATGAAGGTAATGGGGGGTCAGTAGTGTGCCTGGGTCCGGTCCAACCCAGTCGGACTGTCTCAGCCCATCCCCGTCTGGGCCAACCTGGTCTGGGTGGACCTGGTTATACTCGCTCAGTCTGACCCAACCAATTGGGCGGGTCAGCCCGCTATGTTTGGCCCGGTCCACTGGGCCTGGCCCATCGGACTACGAGGGTGGTTCAGCCTGGATGTCGCCATGTAGGTGGCTCAGCCTGAATATCAGCGCTGATTCAAGAAGAACGGTGAGGTGTGTTGCTCGGCCGACTCACCCCAGAAGTGCGGTCGACCGAGAGGCCTGTGGGCCGGCCGTGCGGGGCACAGGCTGGCCACGGGCAGAGCACACGGGGCACGGCCAGGTTGGTTGGACACCAGGCAGGCCGTGGGTGTGCCAGGTAGGGCATGGTAGCGGCCCAGCTAGCTGTGTGGGCACCATATGTGCACCGGGCAGGCTGCGACGGTGACGAGAATGGCGGGGCAGGGGCCGGGAAGGCCGCTGGAGCACCGGGCAGGCCGTACTAGGGGCCGAGCGGGCCACGGGGGCACCGATCATGGCGCGGAAGGGTTCTAGGAGGCCGTGGGGGCGCTGTGTACAACACGACAGGGGCCTGACAGGCCGCGGCGGTGCCGGTAGGGTGTCGGGTAAGCCGTGTGCAGGCGGGCCACGCGCCGGACAGGGCACCAGGAGGCCGAATGTAGGCGGTGTTTGGCCGAAAGCATCGGTGCACCGCAGGGGAAACGTGATTCGCAGAGGCCATAGGTAGCGCGACATTCGTGGCTGCCGCCTTCAGTGTCGTCGCCTCATCACTATGCCTTTATAATGCCACAAGAAGAGAAAAAATCAACAGAGGATGTCGGGCCATATTAGTTTGTCCCACACCCTCCACGTTTAGGGAGGTATCATTAGGCCCATAATTAAAAGAAGTTTATCATTAATACGTCCGCAAAAATCCCATTTTATCCTTTAATGAGGGTAAGAAAAAGGGTACAACATGAACAAGTAATAATCCCCCTACCATTGATTCGTCGGTCGTCATTCGTTGACGTCGAAGAGAGATGTTCATCGATCTGTGCTAGAAGAACACATCCCACATTGAAGGAGTCCGAGGAAGAAAGTCAGAGGTGGTTGTTCTTCATAGTCAAAGGCGTCCCTCGTCGGTGTTTTTTTTGGGAGAGCGTTCTTCTCCAGAAGAGCGTTCTACGTTGAAGAGCGGTCTTCGTTGGAGAAATTTATCTCTCCTCCCAAGCTCCACTAATTGAAATATTCCCACCAAATTAAATAATATATTGTCTATTATTTTGTTGGAACAATGATTTCAAAATGTATAAATAAATGAGAAGGGTCCTCCTAATTAATTCATGAGGTTATCACATTTAATTAAATGTGTTGTCTCAACAATTAAAGAGGTGGATTTGGAATTATAAATAAGGGGAGTTGGCTCAATGAAGAGGGAGGTGGTGGAACCATTAATTGGGGGTTTAGATACGGTTGGTCCCCACAGTGTAACCTCTCATGACAGGTTAGGTTTGGGTGGGCCCCACCACCATAACCTCTCAAGAGAGGTTAGGGTGCGGTGGCCCCACCTCCAACTTGCAAGTGGAGGTTTTATCCAACAATCACACACATGGAAGCTTAAAAAAATAATGTGTTGGCTCACATTAATTTATTTATTTTTATAAAACCCAAAAATTATCTTTCAATCTCGACCCACTACCGTTGAAGTAAAAGTCTTCTTAAGAAAATACTGGTGCTGCGAGTGAAACGGTGCCATCAGATTTCATTTCCGAGCACCGGTTCAAAATTTATAAAACCCCACTCGTATATTTTCTGAACGTACCTAAAAAAAAGTTCAAAAATTGATTCCAGGCACATCGGGCCTTGGAATCAAGCGCCGTAAATTTTCGTGGACTCGTAAAAATCCCAGGTATTTATGAAAAAAATTCCATGGAATTTCTCGGTCTTTACAATACTTGTTCTCCTATAGTATTTTTTGATAAGTTTTTAGTAGGGAAATAAATACTTTACAGGAGGCGAAGGTTGTTTCATTTACAAGGAAATATAATGAAAAATTATCACTGATTCACACACTCCCCCACTCTGTGATACAATTATCTTGAATGGGAAATTTAAATTGGTATCAAAGCACTTGTTCAATTCTATAATTCTTTG
This sequence comes from Viscum album, assembly GCA_963277665.1. Lineage (NCBI taxonomy): Eukaryota > Viridiplantae > Streptophyta > Magnoliopsida > Santalales > Viscaceae > Viscum > Viscum album. The sequence continues at coordinate 2,009,647,510 of OY728127.1, read as the reverse complement.
TTGATGTTTTGAAGAGAATTCAATGAATATTTTCTATTGTGTGACCAATAGTGGAATTCTAGTTTTTTATGGTAAGAAATATCATATCTTGAAAAATAGATTATTACCATCACTTATGTCTATTGGATATGATTTTCATGATTCATCAACATATGGGTTCCCTTCTATTGATGAAAAATTTCCTCTCACATATGTTGATAAGAATAATCATCAGCATGATAGAAGGTCCAATAATGCTTTGTTATCATTAATTTTTTAAATTGTGTTCTAAAGACTAAATGGTGTTTCCAAAAACAATGTTATATTGGACAGGTTAAAAAAATAATATGAAGGAAATACATAAGTGAATATGGAAATGTTACCAATTCAAAAAAAATCTAGAAGAGTTTCTAAAATGAAGAAATTGTGAAAAGATATATATTTAGCGAAGATTAATGGGGTGGTGAATTTAGAAGTTTCCAAAAACCATGTGTCTAAAAAAATTTAATACTAAAATTTTTTATTACTGAAGATTTTTATTTTTCTGATAAAATAATGAAGATTCTAATTGATAATATAAATGTTAGGGGTTCAAAAAAGAAAGGCAATAAGATTTCTGAGAAGAATGTCTATATCTGCAGTCAGTATGGATGATTTAGTTGAAAACACTCTTTCTATAGATACAATTGATATTTTAGTGGATTTGGATATACAGATAATATGTTTTGGTTCATCCAACAACATTAATTTTATTCCATAGGATAAGGAATAAAAAGTCTAAGGGGATTCAGTTCTCTAAAATGTGGAAGTCTGAAAAGAATGTTCAGATGAAATTTGAAATGATGGTGTAATAATTCAAATTCGGTTCCAACCTATGAAAACTATATTTTAAGAATGTGAATAGATTGGGAAACGCGATAAGGGTTGTCTTGTTTTGTTATCGACATAAAAAAAGTTACTTAACAATTCATATAATCTGTAAATGAAGAAATAAAAGGGACCATAAAAAGCTCTTGTTGTTGAATCCTCTTTGAAAGATATAAAAGTATAATGATCACAGAATCTTAATAGTGGGTTTTGTTTTCATATGATAATATAAATGATATTACAAATTAATTTGAATGATTTAAAATAAGAAAATGTGACATCATCTAATGATTAATCACTATGAATTAGTGGTGATGGATCAACTATCATTGGAAAAAATTAAAATCTAAAAATTCCTTATATGTTGACGGTTTCAAACATAACCCGTGGAGTGTTTCAAATTTTTTGGATTAAGGTAAAACATTTACTTTTAGGAGAGATGTGTTTGTTTTGAAAAGTGCGAAGGATAAAAATATAGTTATATGAGGAAAAATTATAAGGGGAAAATCTTTCATGTTTGTAAAATACAAAACTCATGTAACATGAGTATGGTAGAAGATAACTAATTGGGGGATAAAATGGTGGGTCCCATGTGGATAATAATCATTTTCATGTTATGTAAAATAAATAGTTTCCAATACATTTATGATTTCCCATGATTAAGATATTGATGTTTCCCTGTTTGTGAGAATGGATAGATTACAAATACTTGGAAAAAGAAAGTTTAAATTTCTGAAAAATAACTCATAGAGATTACTAATTCTAATATTTGTGGGGAAATGGGAAAATAATGAACAGATGGAGAAAATTATATCATTACTTTCATTAATTATTTTACTGAGATTTATAGTGTTTTGTATATGAAATATAAGTCCGATGTTCTGAAACTATTTAATGTTTTAGAAGGAATGCTCAGAAAGAATATGAGTATCCCATGATGAAATTGAGAACTAACAATGGTGGTGAATATAGAATGAATAATGTGAAATCTACCTCAAGAATTATATAATTTTTCATGTGTAATGTTTTTCATACACTCCTCATCAAAATGAAGTCTCTGAATGAAACAATCGAAGTTTTCTGGAAATGGGGAGAACTATGTTACATGAACATGGTCTTTCTCAATAATATTTGAGGCAAACCTTGAGTACTAATATGTATATTGAAATCCAATGACTCTATATTCCAAGGTCACATATGAATCTATATGAATTGTTTTATGGAATAACACTTTGTTTGAAACACATAGGATTTTTTGGTAGTCGATGCATTATAAATAAGAAAGGTGGAAACAAAGTGAATCTTTTAGTAGAATAGTGATGATGGAATTTTCATTGGCTATGATCCAGAAGGAAGTGGATATAGATGTTTCAAAAAATTGACAAGAATAATTATTGATTCAATTCATGTGAAAATCATTTAATTATAAGAGAAATAAAAAAAATATTGTATCTGATAAGTATGTTGCTTTCGATATTGAAATTCTAGATAACAATTCTGATAAGGATACAAAAAATTATAATAAAGAAGAATTATACTAATATATTGTTAGGGATGAGGAAGATACTCAAAAATATCTTCCTAGGATGAGGAATCAAGTGGATTCTTAGAATATTATTGGTGATCCACATAATATTGTTTAAACAAGAATAACCACAAGTGCTATTACAAATAATTCTTAGAGTACAAAAGTTGAGATAAAAGATGTGAAAGAATATTTTAAATATACCAAATTGGTTTTGTCCATCAATGAAGAATGGGATCATATTTAACTGAATTATACATGATAACTCATACCCAATCCTGATAAAAATATAATATTGGAATAATGTGGGTTTTTCATAAAAAAACATAATAAAGATGGTGTGTGATAAAGGAAAAAATAAGACTAGTGTGTAATGGTTATTCATATATTGAAGGTATTGAATTTTATGAATCCTTTTCACATGTGGAAAGAATAGAAACACTCAAAATAATTCTTGGAATATCTTCATAAAAATGATACATGTTCTTTCAAATGGATGATATGTATGCATTCTAAAATGGTGATCTTGATGAGGAATTTTACATTGAACAATGTTGTGGTTTTTTTATTGGTAAAGATTAAAATTATTTGTTCAGATTGAATAAATACATGTATGAAATAAAACAATATATGAGGATATTAAATTAAAAATTAGATATTGTCTTAATTAAGATGAGTTTAATGGAAAGAGGATTTTATTTCAATCATTGCAACATAGAATGTCTGTAGATTTCACTAATTGTAATTTTTTATGTTGATGACATTATGTTATCTGGGATTAATGAATGATGTTGTGAAATACTTGCGGAAGAGATGGAGAATTTTTTTAACATCCATGCTGGGGGAAATAAAATAATTTCAGGGCATAATGATTATAAAAAAGAAGATACATATCTGTCTCTCTCAAGAAAACTAATATAAGGTTTTTCATATGAACTTCGTTAAGGATATTTCAAAACCAATACAGAATATCAGTGGGAACATTGTTGAGTAATGATGGAGAAGGTAAGGATATTGATTAGAAATAATTTAGAAAGACAATTGAATGTTTGTTTTATTTCATTTCCTCAAGACCCGACATTGTTTATGTTGTTATCTTCTTTTTATAATATCAAAGTCCTCCAAAATATTCAAATTTACTTTCTGGAAAAATAATTTTCAAATACATAATTGTCACAAAATATTATAGAATCGTGAATGATATCTCAGAATGTATAGATTTGTTTGGGTATTAATATGCCGATTGGAAGTAAATGTAAATGATATTAGATCCATATCTAGTGGATTATTCATTCTAGGAATGCGTTGTGTATGTTTTCATACACAGAAAAAAAATCATTAACTCTCAGTATAGATGATGTTGAGTATGTTGTTGTTACTTAATCTAATACCCAAAATATAGGGATGGAAACTCAATTAGAATACTTCTTTATTGAAGTGAAGTTACCCTTCCTCTTTGTTAGTGATGATCAATGTGAAATCAATCTCACCAAGAATCCTATTTAACATTCTCGTTCATAACATATTGATATAAAATATCATTTCATCAAAGAGAACGTGAAAGAAGAATGAATTAAATCTAGAGTATATTCCTATATTATAAAAATAGCATACATTTTCACAAAACCATTACTAAAGGAATCCTTTTAAAAAATGATGATGAATATGGTCATCCATCATATTTCTCATCCATGATTATTTATAATTTTTTGAAACCTCTCTCATCTTACATTTTTATAGTTCTGTTTAGGAGGATTATTTTTCCCTAAATATATTATTCTGAAAGAATGTAATTAGGGGGTGTTGTGGGTATTCTATGAATGTATAATTTTATGTGTGTGAACTACTCTAACTATTTATTGGACTGGTAATAGGAATTTTCTTTTATTCTAGGGAAATTGAAGAAGTTGGTAGAGATGAGGATAACATTTGTGAAGAAATGTGGAATAGGTTTTATGAACACTAATTTTGGACTGTATGGTTTTGTTATCAATGATTCTTGTTTCCCACAATGACTTATCAAATGTAGTATTCGAATTGTTGATAAGTAATAAATTTCATGAGGATACAAGGATTAGTGATTCATGATTCTTAGGTGAAATAAAATCCAAAGGGAATGATTTCTAAATATCAGACTGATAAGGATGATCGTTTTCAAGGTGTTTTACTATTTTTTTAATGAATTATATGAAGAAAAGGAAGGATAAAAAGAAAATAAGTCATCTCACACTGTATTTGGTGAATGTCGGAATGACCCTCAGATTCATGAAATTTCTCTCACAATTAATGAAAAGTTCCATCGTAATCAAGAGAAGCTGGTTGTATGAAATGGGGTCATCTGATTCACACTGAATCTGGAATGAAAGTTTTGATCATAATGCGGATAAATAGAGTCTTTATGTATATGATTATAAATTTGATTACTAATTGTTGATCTTAGAGTAATCAAAAATCTCAAGTATTGGTAAACTTATGATTCAATTCAGATGAATGAAAGAGGAGTGAAATATATACTTCCATGTAAATTTTTATTGACCATGTTTGGATAGGATGAGATAATAGGGACGGATATTGGATTCAATTTGATAATATTCATGAAAATTATATTCATGTAAATATTATTTAGCTAATATGGAAATTAAGGAATTGATTAGGGAGTTACAATACTTTCTATAGAAGTACTAACAATACTAAATCATTTCAGAAATGTATTCAAAGTCATAAAGGATGTCATGATACTAGAACATATCTGTGATTTAATATTTTTTTAAAGATTATGATGCTAACACAAATCCATCATATTTGGTGTACCATAATATTCATCCAAGGTAAAAAAAATTCATATAGAACTATGGTAAATGAATCGAGTTGAATTTGATGTTGTAGGATCGAAATAATGTTGTAGATGCTCAATATACAAGAGGGGGGGTGAATTGTACACTTTAAAATTTTCATTAAAGAAGGAAAGATATATGTTTAACAAAGTTAAACTATGAAAATTCACAACACCTCTAACACCAATTGAAATATTGGGACAAAGTATGAAGTTACAAACTTCTAGTTCTACACACTTGCTTAAATATGGAAAGCGATTCCGAAAAACCGGTTCCAGAAATATGGATCCGGAAAATGAATCTTAACCAAAGTTTACAATATGAGATTCTGCCTTAAAGCATATAGAATCTAACTGAATCAGATTATAAGTAAGGAGGTATAATAAAGTTATACTTTTCTTAGTAATACTAAATGCAGCAGAAAAACAAGTAGTAAAACTACATGTTACAAACAATAACTCTTTTAACTCAAAGAGAAGGGTATCCAACAACCATGGATAATGGTACCTTGATTTATACTTTCATGCAAGTTTGTCTTACACACACTAGGGTAAGCCCTCAATACGATGATCAGAGTTTGTCTTGATATCATTGTAAGCCCTCAACTATCAAGTAGTCGACACCTAAGTCTTCCTCAATAAGGTAGCCATCAACTTCAAGGTGTTAGAACCTCTGTCTTCCTATCCCCGGAATCCATCGTTTGTAATCACCAACAATCGGAGTCACACGAAGAAAGTACGCACAAAGAAAAATTCTGAACAAGTCGTTCAAACTTTCTGCACGAAGCATGAGAGTTTATAAGAGCCTCTCTCACTATAAATCACTTCAACAGCATGTAAGCACATGTTGTGTCAAAGTTCTTGCTTCTTTTCAAATGACCTCCTATTTATAGGTGAAGCTCCAATGGTCGTCTCCCTCCCCCAACAGTCATACATCTTCTTGAATTTCGGAGGGACCTGTACACGTGTCACTTAACCAATGGTTAGTTAGAAACAGAATGGACCACATCGTTTAATAACAAAACATGTGTAACTGAATGCACGACATTGTTTTGTAATGAAACAAGTGTAAGCATAAGTAAAACTGATGTTCAAAATGTAAGGAAATAATAATTTGGAGTCTAACCAAAATGAAATTTGGAGTCTATAATAAATAGATATTTAGATTATGTTTTATAGGAATTCGGAACCTGAATTCTGTAGAAATCTGGAGTCGGAATTTCTATGGAAATTAGGAGTCCAGAATTCATAATCTGAACTTACAGAGTTCGGATTCGAACTTGTAGAAGTTCATAGTCGAACTAGTAAAAGTTCAGAGTCTAACTCATAGAAGTTAAAGGTCGAACTCATAGAAGTTCGGAGTCGAACATATAGAAGTTCGGAGTCAAACTCATTGATGTTCAGAGTCGAACTAATAGAAGTTCAGTGTTGAACTCATAGAAGTTCGGAGTCGAACGTATAGAAGTTCAGAGTCTAGATTTTGGAGTTGAACTTTGTTAGAGTTTGTATCGAGAAATCGTATTGGAGCTTTATTAGAGTTCATAGGAGTGTAACTTTATTAGAGTTAGAATCCAGAATTTGGAGTGGAACTTTATTAGAGTTTATATCCAGAATTTGGAGTGGATCATTATTAGAGTTCGTATCTTGAATTCAGAGTGGAACTTTATTAGAGTTCGTATCCTGAATTCAGATCCTAAAACATAATGCTTCAAATTTAATTATTATATGATTACAAGGTTTTGGGTATGAATCCAATTTTTATACTTAGGAAAAATATTGATATGTATAAGGAAATCTAGGTTAGGGTAAATTTTCTTTAAGAAGGAAATTTTCCTAAGAGAAGAAAAATATAAATTTTCTTATGTATAAGGTATTTGTAATTTTAAAAACAATTAGGAATGGAAAAGTCATAAGGAAAACCATATTGTCAAAACAATCTCCCCCTTTTTGGAAAGCACAAACGACCTTACGAAAAAGAATATAAAAGAATTTGGAAAAATTTATTTTGAATTTGAAATTAAAACTTATCTCCCATTGTTCATGGATGATAGTGAATACAACTAACTCCCCCTTAGTCTTTGGTACTCAAAGGATTGTATTCTGAATTTCTGGAATGGAATTTTCATTAGAATGAAGAAATCGTAATGAGAACTCCCCCTTACTTAAGTATAGTTCTTCATAGTTTATAAATTTTCATTATCCCCCTTAGGAGTAGTTCTTTTTCCTTCTCCCCCTTTTTGATTTTCAAAAAGAATTGTGGGAATGGAAAAAATAAAGTACCTGAAACATTATTACAAAATAAAACTAGATACAAACAACCCGAGATTTCATTAGAGTTGAAATAATTTTTACAAAGAAAATAAAATGAAACAAAAGATCGGATTGAGTTTATTTGTATTCCTTCTCCTTTGGAATTAACATTTTCAAGAGATTTTTCACCTTCTTCAAATCTTTTTGATCCTCCTCAGCTTTCTTCTCCAAAGTTGTGATCCTTTCTTGTTGAGATTTCAACACCTCTACCTGAGCCTTCATGGCCTATTCCTCCATATTTACTAACTCATCTTGATTTAGAAGATTTTCTTGCAGCTCAATCCAGAGATCTATATCCCTTTTAAAAATTTGATCAAGTGAGTTAACCTTATCATTCAATTCATTCACTTGTTGATTCCGAAAATTGTTCTCAGGTATTAGCTTCTCTTGAAGATTCTTAATCTTGGAGTCTTTGGTGTCAAAAGCATCTTTAACATCATTCTGAAAACGACAAAACTTGGCCAAGTCTTCGTCTACATTCTTAGACCAAAAAGTGATTTTTCTATATAATTTCATGTGTATATCATAATTTATAATGAAATTTCTATGGTCGACATCAATCTTCACACACTTATCCATCACCATAGAAAATTATTATGACTTCTGATTCATGCTATGTTTCAGCATCTGGCATCTGGAGTTTATAGTGGGAAATATCGGAATGGTGTCCACCAACTTTTTCAAATACTCGACAACAAAGTCATGACCATGTTCTGATGATTCTAAATCAGACACATTGCATGGGGATTGTTCATCTTCAATTTGAAGCATCTTTCTTTTAAAAGAAACACCAACCTACTTTTTTCTTATAACATCTTTTATTGGTGTATCCATGAGCACATGCTTACCTTTATCATTTTTCAGAATGGTTTGATCATCTAGAGATTCTTCCTCACTCTCTGATAGTTGAACAATCTTGTCTTCATCTATTTTCTCCTTCACTACTCCTTCCTCAAGAATATTCTTCTCATAATATTCTTCTTCAGATAAAACAGTTTCCATCTCTTCCTATTCATTATCATCATCCTTTCTACCTTCTTTCTCAACTCCCTTTCATAGAGTGACATATTTCATGGATTCACCCTTTTCTTGAAAATCCTCAACTTGTTTAATTAGGTCATCTAGATTAGCACTTCCTTCTTCAACTTCTTCTTCTTCCTCAACTACTTCTTCTTCTCTTTCAAAAACATCTTCTTCTACTTTCTCAAAAACTTCTTCTTCTACTCTTTCTACAACTTCTTTCTCTTTCATCTATTCCTGAGTGAAGTAGTTCTTTCCAGGGGAATTTGGTAATGGTTGAATATTAAAAGTTTCCAGAATGGGGTTCTTCTCAGAGGATACTTCTATATCTCTAAACAGATATTGTAAAAGATTAGCTTCAGATATATTTTTCTTCATCTTCTTCTCTTTTAATTGCATCTCTCATTCATCAGATGGTTTCTCTTTTAAGGCCTTAGCCTCAGCATGATCTAATATGAATTGAGGGTCCCCTTCTTTTCTCTTCTCCTTTTCTTCCCTTCACTTATCATCCACTTCATCTGTGTAGGTTTTTTGTTGCATTGGCTTGGGTGGTGCTGATTGAGTTTCCTTAGCTTTCTGGGTCTTGTCTTTAGCCACCACTTATTTCAACTTTCTCTTCTTCCCTGCCTTTTTAGATGGTTCCAGATATTGTTTATCTTTCTGAGCTGCCTCAGCCTCTTCCTCAGGTAAAGGGTAGAATTCTCTGGATTCAACAGAAAAACACATATTCATCCACATTAATGTATCATCACTAACCAACATTACCTTGCAATTTCTTTTCTTGGAAGTGAAAGAAACATTAAACTAATCAAGACATCTGATAATAAGCTTAGAAAGCAAGGCTGGATACATTATGATCTGAGCTTTCAGATTCCCTTCTTTAATATTATTAACTGTAGTCAAAACATTCCTCATCAAATTCAACTTCCTTAGATTTAACAAAAAATCTAAGATGTATATATCACACTTCTTGAGATTATCCTTATCACCCCTTCTCGGTACGAGAAAGCCTTGTACCCACACCTATAGAGTCCTATTATTCGAAGAGTGATGAGAAATCTTAGAAGTCTTGGAATCTTTATGTCCAAGGAATTTCAATGACTTCACTTTGTTGAAACTTCCTTGATCATCCGAAAGATTATGTGAACAAAACTCAGATTCACATTCATAAGATAGACCCACCGAGATTGCATCCTTGGTGTAAGAAATCCTATAATTCTTCCCATAATACATGAAAGAAAACTTATCTATACCATCTTCCTTAAGGAAGGAAACAGACTCGTAAAACTCAACAAGAAAATCATTATAAACCGGATCCTGATTCGTTGGATTTGATAAGAAAACATCCTCCCAACCATTTAATCTGATATTCTTAGATATAAGAGAATCAGAATTATAGAAACTCGGATGCACTATCCTCGCCCTGTAAACTAACCATTTTGAGATTGGTTTCATAGTTGACATATCCTAAGAAGTAGCTTCATCAGACATTTGGAAAGAAGAGATATATAAGATTCGGAACAAGCTTTAAGAAGGGAGGCAGAACTTCAATATGCAAGATCTTGATGATCGATGTGGGACAAGCATCGTGGTTCCCCTTTGTATAGGCGATGGATGTGACCTTTGAGCTTCCAAAAACCATCTAATAGTTGAAAAACTCTTTCATCTGATCTGACGGTTGAAAACATACCCTCAAGTAAATCTTGAATCCGATATTTTGAGGTTTTAAGAAAAACATTCAGATTTAAGAAAACTATAATCTGATAAATTTTAAAACTCATAGAAAAACACCAGTGAGGAAAATATGACTACGAACTCTTAAGGAAATCATACCATTCAGATTGGCCAAGAATTTTATTCGTAATAGGTGATATTATTCTTGAATAAAAATTTGACTTGAAAAAAACTATTTACGATAAACATAATGTTGAAATGACTTCGAGTACCAAAACATCAGTATAATGTATGAGTACGAAAATCCCAGTACGAAAAGTATGAGTACAAAAAATTTCAGTATGAATAGTACGAGTATGAAGATTTTTAGTACGAAATGTATGAGTACGAAAAATTTTCATTACGAATGTTCCAATTCTGAAAATTTTCATTATGAAAATTTCAGTTTTGAAAACAAAATTACGAAATTTTCCAGTTCCGAAAACTTCATTAAAAAAATTTAATTTCAAAAGTTTGAAAAAATGACTACGAAAATTTTGATTATGCTAACAAGCAAATGTACCCCCCTTTGAAATTGAGTTTATTACTGTAAGGAGAATTGTTCAAAAATTACTTAATGAAGAAGGATTACTTCACAATTATCATTCCTAACTTCTGTTTAATGTATTCAAATCTATCGGTGGGTAAAAATTTTGTGAAAATGATAGCAATTTGATATTGCGTTCAGATAAATTGAAGAACAATATATCATTTTTATGTGTGATCCCTAAGAAGGTGATGCCAAATATCTATGTTCTTTTCTCGGGAGTGATGTGCAAGGTTTTTACTAAGGGAAATGGAAGTTGTGTTATCACCCAAAATTTGAGTCTTTGTAAAACTCAAGCCATAGTCTGTGAGTGTGTGTTGTATCGACAACACTTGAGCACAACAACTTCTAGCTGTTATATATTCAGCTTCACTAGTGGAGAGTGCTACTGAGTGTTTCTTCTTGCAGGACCATGACACTAATGAATCCCCTAAGAAATGACAAGTTTCTGATGTACTTTTTCTATCCATTTTACATCCACCAAAGTCAGCATATGAAAATCTCTTTAAAACGAAATCACTTGTAAAAGTATAAAATAGTCCTAGATTCATGGTTCCATTTAAGTAGTGAATAATTCCTTTCACTACCGTTAAATGAGATTCCTTAGGATTGGATTGATATCTAGGAAATAAGCATATTGAAAACATCTAATCTAGTTGACTAGCTGTCATGTAAAGTAGACTTCCTATCACACCTCTAAAAGATGTTTGATCTACTGGTTTCCCATCTTCATCAAGATCAAGTGTGATTGAGGTACCAATGGGAGTACTAATACTTTTAGTGTTATCAAATCCATACTTTTTAATAAGATCTTTAATATACTTATGTTGAGATATATAGGTTCCTTCAGGTTTTTTAGAAATTTGAAAACCAAGGAAAAAAGTTAACTCACCCATCATACTCATTTCAAACTCAAATTTCATTAGACATGCAAAGGAATTAGTTAAAGATTGCTGAGTTGAACCAAATATTATGTCACAAAAATATATTTGAACAATCAAAATTTTTTTCTTGTCTTTCTTTATAAAAAGCGTTGGATCTGCATTTCCTTAAACATAGTTATTTTGAAGCAAAAATATTGTAAGTCTATCATAATAAACTCATGTTGATTGTTTTAGACTATACAATGATTTGGTAAGTCTAAAAACATGATCAGGATATTTTGTGTCTTCAAATCCAGGAGGTTGTTCAATAAAAACTTCTTCTTGAACATAACTGTTAAAAAAAGAACATTTCACATCCATTTGAAAAATCATAAAATTAATGAATGTTGCAAAGACACGTAAAATACAAATAGATTCATGTATAGATTCTGGAGCATAGGTTTCTTCATAGTCTATTCCCTCTTGTTGATTATAGCATTTATCATCTAGTCTATCTTTATTTATAACAATGACTCCATTTTCATGACACTTATTTCTGAAGACCCATTTTACTCCAATAATAGAAGTTTTCTTAGGTCTTTCAACCAAGGTACAAACTTTATTTATTTCAAATTCCTTTATTTTATCCTGCATGGCTTTTATCCAATCATCATCACCTAAAGATTCATCAGTGATTTTTGGTTCAAATTGGGCAAGGAATGCTAGATGTTTTACTTCATTTATTAAGAAACTTCTAGTCCTTACAGGTTGATTGACATCACCAATGATACTATCATTGGGATGATTCTTTAGAAACACCTAACTTGGGTTTTGTAAAACCTGTTCATCAACATAAGGTAGAATGTATTCTGGGGTAAATGTTTCAGAAGTATCTTCTTGAACATTTTCCTTATCAAAAGGATCTTCTAACAATGGTTGATAATCAGTTTTTGAAAACACATCAGAGGGTGTAGGTTGGGATGATATAAAAACAAAAGGATCAGACTCATCAAATTTTACATGCACTGTTTCTTCAACAGTACAAGTGTTTTTGTTGAAAAGTCTATATGCCTTAGAAGTTGTGGAGTAGCCTAAAAAAATTCCTTCATCAGATTTTGGTGTGAATTTATGTATGTTTTCTTTGGTATTCAAAATTAATGCTTTGTATCCAAAAACCTTAAAGTAGGATAGTCTAGGTTTTATACCATTCCATAACTCATAAGAAGTTTTATTAAGAAAAGGTCTAATCAAAACTCGATTTATAGTATAACAAGTAGTACTTACTGCTTCAGCCTAGAAATGTCTAGTTATAGAATATTCACTAAACATGGTTCTAGTTATCTCATGAAGATTTCTATTTCTTCTTTCATCTACACCATTTTGTTGAGGAGTCATAGGTGCTGAAAAGTTGTGAGTAATACCTTTACTACTACAAAATGTTTCCAAATTAGAATTTTGAAATTCTTCTCCAAGATCACTATGAATAGTTTTCAATGGAAGGTTTTTCTCATTTTTTTCATGGGCTCTAAAACTTTTTAAATAAGAAAAATCTTCAGACTTCATTGCTAGAAAATAGACCCATGTAAATCTCGTGTAATCATAAACTAGAAAAAACACATAGTATTTGCCACTAATGCTTCCAGTTTCTGTTAGACCAAAAATATCCATGTGCACCAACTGTAATGCATCAGTTTTTGAGACTTAACAGATTGATTTAAAACTAGATTTATGTTTCTTTCCATATTGACAAGGGTCAAAAACATTAGATGATTCAAATCTAAGATCCCGTATATCCTTAACTAGTTCCTTCTTAGAGAATTTACATAAGTTTCTAAGGTTATAGTGACCTAGACTTCTATTCCATAACCAAGAATAATCTTCTATTGAACTTATGCAAGGTAAGTCTTAGCTCTTATGGTCTTCTATGTTTTATGTGTAAACATTCTCTTGCCTATGGGGAGAAAGAATAAACTCTTCCTTGGAAATGTGTATTAAGAACTTATCATTCCTAAAATTCACAAGGTATCCTTCATCACATAATTGACTTATTCTAATGAGGTTGTTCTTAAGACCTTTCACAAACAAAACATTTGAAATTAGGGTTTTTCTGAGAAGAACAATGTTACCTATACCAATAATTTCTCCCGGAGCATTATCTCTGAAAGTTACTTTTCCACCTTTCGTATTTATAATCTTTTCGAAATAGATTTTGTTACCAGTCATGTGCCGGGAACATCCACTATCCATGTACCAAGTATTGCTGTTGATACTTTCCCTATTTTCCTGAAAATAAGAAACAAGTTTGGTTTTCAGAATCCAGAATTTCTTGGATCCAGAATTGTTAGACAACAATATTTTTGGTATCCACATTTGTTTAGAAAAATAAAATTTTTGAAACCCAAGAGATTGAACTCTATTCGAATAAATGTTTTTCTTCCAATACCCACCACTTTGACACATAGAACAAAATGGGGATTTAGAAGGAAAAAAATAGGTGTTTTTGAAAACTAGTTTTTGGTGAGTATAACCTACTCTAGAAGTTTTTCCTTGAGGTTTAATTTGAGAATACATCTTGTCAAAATTTTCCTTCCCAGAAGTAAATTTTTAAAGGATCTTATTTAGGGAAAATATTTCATATTTTAGTCTAATGACTAAATTCCTATCCTTAGGAACCATTTCCTTAGAGTTATATTTTTCCTCAAAAACTTTCTTCTTTAAAATAGAATTATTATGATCTTTAGAAAGTTCTTCCTTATCATAATTTCATTTCTCAATGTCTTTAGAAATTTTTTCTAACTGCTCTTCTTTATCTTTATGATTTGAAGAATGATCTGAAATCTATTTTGTAAGAATTTCTTCCCTAGTATTTTCCATGTCTAATTTCTTATAAATTTTATGATTTTTTGTTTCAAGTAACTTGAAAAATCTAGATACTTCTTCATATGAAGGTTCTTCATTTTCTGAGGATGAAGTATCATTATTAGAAGTACTATTTTTGGAATAGTAATTCTTATATAGAGATAAATTTGTTAAAGCCTCGGCAGAGTGTACCTTGGCGATAATACATGTATGTGGAAAAGAATTATTAGAAAATAATCCCATATTTTTCTGATCTAATGAATCATATTCTTTAGATTCTCTTTCTGAAGAGTCTCCACAGCTAACACTCTAAGTAGTATCAGCTTTTAGACTTTTCTTAGGTTTAGCTTTGTAAAACGTCTTCCTGTTACTTTCAGAATGCCTCTCCTTTCTTTCATTCTTTTTAAGCGAGGTAAAATCAGGTCTTATGTGTACACATCTCTTTCATTCATATCATGTGACCTCTGAATCTTTATTATATTTTTTTTCCTTCTTCTTATATCTGGATTTTA
This sequence comes from Viscum album, assembly GCA_963277665.1. NCBI lineage: Eukaryota > Viridiplantae > Streptophyta > Magnoliopsida > Santalales > Viscaceae > Viscum > Viscum album. The sequence goes on along the minus strand of OY728127.1, from coordinate 2,009,632,482 downwards.
AATTTCTTTGACTGGCTATCTTGTTCATTCTTCGAGCAATATTATCTAACTCATTTTCTGGGACTTCACTCTCACTAGATTCGGATTGGATAGTAACCTTCTAAGACTTCAATCTAGTTACTCTCTCAGGAGTCATTGATTTCATGTGATTTGATGTTATAGTAAATGCAACAGTAACATTCCCATTATTATTTTTGATGTCGTCAGCATCTCTCTTCATCCTAGTTTCATGTTGGAGAAGACTTCCAAACAGCTCATCTAAGGAAATTTGAGTGACCTTCTTGTTCTCATCAATAGATGTTCTATTTTATTCACACTCATTTAGCATAATATCGATAATCTTATCCACAAGGGCTTCATCATCCAGTCCTTTCTATCCCATAGATTGCAGACTATTCACGATAGTCATAAATCATTGTTTCACCTTATAAATGGGTTCTTTATAAGTATAGTTAAAACCATGGTATTCTTCTCTCAACATAGCTCTACTTGTCTCTATGACTTTAGATGTACCAAAATGTGTAACTTCAAGTTTATTCCAAATACAGTTAGCTGTTTCACAAGAAGAAATTTTTCTATATATGTTCTTAGTCATTGAACATAGTAGGGTATTGTGTACCTTATAGTTTATTTAATAATCATTCTTCTCTTGGTTTGTGAAGGTACTAACTTCCTTATCAAGAATTTTGATAACCTCCAGTAAGAATAACAAAATTTTCTACTCCAGTATTGATAATTAAAGTCTTCATTCGATCTCTCCAATACTCATAATCATTGCCATAAAAAATTGGTGGTCTTGTAGGATTTAGGTTGTTGATTGAACCAACATTTAAACCTGCCATATTAAAAATCTTTCTACACAAGAACATGTTAATAAAAAAAGTTCATATTCAAGGAAGTAAGCCTTAAAATATAGAACAATGAAAAACTGAGCAAGAAATACTTATATGTAAGTATAACTATTTCAGAGACCTTATCTGATACCAATTGTAGGATCGAAATAAAGATGTAGATTCTTAATATACAAGAGGGGGGGTGAATTGTACACTTTAAAATTTTCATTAAACATGGAATGATCTATGTTTAACAAAGTTAAACTTCACAAAACCTCTAACACCAATTGAAATATTGGGACCAAGTATGAAGATACAAACTTCTAGTTCTATACACATGCTTAAATATGGAAACCGATTCTGAAAAACCTGTTCCGGAAAAATGGATCCGGAAAATGAAACTTAACCAAAGTTTATAATATGAGATTCTACCTTAAAGCATATAGAATCTAACTAAATTAGAGTAGAAATAATGAAGTATAAGAAAGTTATTATTTTCAATGTAATACAAAATGCAACAGAAAAAATGTAGTAAAACTACAAGTAACAAACAATAACTCTTTTAACCCAAAGAGAAGGGAATCCAACAAGCTTGGATAAAGGTCCCTTGATTTATACATTCAAGCAAGTTTGACTTACCCACACCAGGGTAATCCCTCGATACGAAGATCTGAGTATGCCTTGTTATCCCCGCAATCCCTCAAATTCAAGGTGATGGAACCTCTATCTTCCTATCCCTAAAAGCCCTTGATTGTAATCACCAACAATCAGTGTCACACGAAGAAAGTCTGCAGAAGGAAAATTTTGAACAAGTCGTTCAAACTTTCTGCCTGAATCTTGAGAGTTGATAAGAGCCTCTCTCTCTAAAAATCACTTCAACAACATGTAAGCACATGTTGTGTCAATGATCTCTCTTATTTTCAAATGATCTTCTATTTATAGGAAAATCTCCAACGGTCGGCTCCCTCCTCAAATGGTCATATTTCACCTTGAATTTCGGAGGGACCTGTACCCGTGTCACTTAACCAACGATTAGTTAGAAATAGAATGGAACACATTGTTTTATATCAAAACATGTGTAACTGAATGTAGGAAATCGTTTTGTAATGAAACAAGTGTAAGCATAAGTAAAACTGAAGTTCGAAATGTATGCAAATTCTAATTTGGAGTCGAACAAAAATGAAATTCAGAGTGTATAATAAGGAGATATTCGGATTCTATTTTATAGGAATTCGGAACCTGAATTTTGTAGAAATACAGAGTCTGAATTTCTATGGAAATTTGGAGTCTGGTTTCAATAGAATTTAGAATCTGAACTTACAGATTTTAGAGTCGAACTTGCAGAAGATTGGAGTCGAACTAGTAAATTTTCAGAGTTGAACTCATAATATTTCGGAGTTGGACTAGTAAAAGTTTGGAGTCAAAATCATATAAGTTCGGAGTCGAACTCATAGAAGTTCAGAATCGATCTTCTAGAAGTTCGGAGTCGAACTCATAAAAGATCAGAGTCGAACTTATAGATGTTCGGAGTTGAACTCATATAAGTTTAGAGTCTAACTTATAGAATTTCAGAGTCTAGAATTCGGAGTTAAACTTTGTTAGAGTTCATATCCCTAATTCAGAATGGAACATTATTAGAGTTCGTATCCTGAATTCAGAGTGGAACTTTATTTGAGTCTGTATCTAGAATTCGGAGTGGAAATTTTTTAAAGTTTGTATCCAAAATTCAGAGTGGAACATTATTAGAGTTCTTATCCAGAATTCAGAGTGGAACTTTATTAGTGTTCATATCTTGAATTCGGATCCTAAAACCAAATGCTTCATATCTAAGCATTATATGATTCCAAGGTTTTGGGTATGAATCTGATTTTGATACTTAAGAAAAATATTGACATGTATAGGGAAATCTTGGATAGGGTAAATTTCTTTAAGGAATGAAATTTTCCTTAGAGAAGAAAAATATAGATTTTCTTAAGTATAAGGACTTTATGATTTTCAAAACAAGAAGGAGTGGAAAAGTCATAAAGAAAACCTTATTAACTCAACAAATGCAAAAAAATGATAGAGACTGATCAACAAAATAGTCCACCATTTAAGATGGTTAAATGCATTTTCACTATTGGAGCATTAATCTCAAAGGCTTTGATGATTTGTGAAATAGGTGAGAAGCCAAAGGTATTGTTATTTAGTTAGAAGAATATCCCAAAGAATTTAATATCTATGGAATGAATTTCATGGGTATTTTATCCAAAATAAAAAGATGAACTATGATTTTATTACGTTATATTACCAATTGTGTCAAGAAACATCATATCAGAGTTGATACCAATTCAACCTACCTTAAAAATTAATAAATCAGAATTAGATGATTCTAATTCATTTTTTACAGATCAATGTATTGGATAAATATTATTAGGCAATCATAATAGAGCAATGGATTTAGATTAAGGTATGCGAGAAGATATAGGAGGTCAAATTATTCATATGTTGAATTGTTATAGAGTATCATAATGAAGAAATTGGACTGATTAAATCATCATGAGAATTGAATTTGGATTTGTGTTTGTGAATAATATTAGAAGAGATTTGATGTGTTTAGATGATTTTAGAAGGATTGATTTGAATATAGAATCGTTGGATAAGTCACAATGCACCAAAAATTAAAGGTAACTGGAGATTTTTGGTAATTTGGTTAACCGGGAATATTTTTCGGATTCCCACCCAAATCACATTAGGGTAAGCTATAAAAGAGAGAAGTACATTGTACATCACTGATGATAGGGGAACTTTTCAAGAGAAGTGTGAGAAGCTTATAATTTATTGGGAGGGACTTAGAGGTTCTTGAGAGTGAATTTCTTACAAAAGTGTTGCTAGATAGATGTTGAAGGAGAAAATACAATAATTCAATGAATTTAGTTGATCATCGTATTAAGATGATTACCATATTATTCATTTCATAATTCAACTGATCATCATATCAGGCTAGATAATTCGACCGAGATTATCGTATTGTGAAGAATTACGATTTTGGTATTTAAAGACTGAAGAAGAAACTGTTTAGATTTATCTCATGTATATTATTTAGATATATGTTTTCTGTATTGATCATTTATTCTAGGAAATGTATTAGTCAATCAGAAAGGGATATTCATTTTAGGATAATCGGGCTGACAATTGTTTTTAAATTTTATATCAAAAGTCCTTTATGTTTATACCAACTTCTATGGACGAAATAGACTAATTCTTTTCAAAAGATCACTGATAGAGCTAAAATTTTCATTTTTATTAATATGTTATTAATATATTTAATCCCTTCCAATTAATAAATGTGAGTTAATTTTCATCATTTTTTGAATTTTTGGCGAGTATTGGTCTTAAATGTGAAAATCAGTTAAATCTAGAAATTCAGTAGTTTTCTATTCATACAGTTTTTCAATCATAAATTCTATAGTTTTAATCCAATTAAAGTTAATAATTTATTAGGATTATAGATTTCATTGTATAAAAATTCTTCTTCTAATACCATATCCCATTAAAAGTCTAACAATCTTCGAAAATTGAATATGTTTAAGAGTTATTCTAGTCGGTAGAATGGACCCTACCTAATTAACTAACAAATATCTCAGTATATCGACACCCAAATGGGATGCTATAGATGGGTTCAAAATAGAAATTGAATGGGAAGCTCCATGTTAAGTTTCAGGGAGAAATACTTTCATTAAGGACAACATTGAACCGGTCAAAGTAGCGTTGGTGGAATAGGGTTCGATAGCCGGAAAAGTCAATTATATTAAAGTAGCCATAACATCTTTGACATGACTCCAAGTACTCTGAAATTGGGAGGGTAAATGGCCAACTCAATTATTAACATCATATAATAATATACCTTAGAATATTTTCAACTAAATGTAGGGTAGAAATGAAGAGAACTTATGGAGGACAGATTCTCAGGGAAAATTTTATGTTCTTCATTGTCCCTCTTTTTTTTATTTTTAGTTTTGTAATATATTCTTATTCTACCTAATTCTCATTTACACATAACATAGTAAGGTAAACCTATGAGTGACTGAGTAGGGATATTTTTTCCCTTTTTTAAGTATTGAGTTCCTTCACAAAATGGTTTGAAATATTTTTTCTCTTTTGAAAAGTAGGTTTCAAATTATTATTAGGGTTTTTATTATCTTGTTCGATAAAAATTGATTTTATATTCAGTTGTTATAATTTCTTTGGAAAAATGTAATTATCTCCCTCCACTAGGATCTAGTATATATATAAGATGGAATATATCATGTATTATTTGTGAAGTACTTGACAACTATTAGTACGTGTGGGATGAGTTGTTAATATTATTGATTATTTTGGATAAACAAGACACAATAAAGAATAACCTAAATCAATTGAAGGTATTCAGTATAAATATTATGAAAAAGATGTATATTAGACCAAAATAATATCTTTGTATGTTTTACTGTAACTGTCACTATTTAACTAGGGAGTGAGAGGAAGCGAACATGAAATCTCACATTAATCATTTTAATAGAAGAAGATTAGATAAATTTGAACTATGATAACATTGAAATTGGAAATCCAACCCTAACATGATCACATAATTTTATCAATATTTTTAATCACTTGATTTGTTAATTTGTTTTCAATATTTTACATTCTTTTCTTTCTTTTTTTTCATTCATGGTTTTCAAAACCAATCTATTTCAAAAATAACCCTACTTCATTTTTTTCAAATGTAAATAGAAATATGAAATATTTATGTTCTTGTAACTGTAGACAACCTAGGTTTACCCCTTTAGTATATTCTATCATTGGAAATAATAATATTTTCCACACCCCATTATAGGAATGTTTTAAAACATGGTGTCATTTTTGGGGAGGAATTGCCACAATCTAATTATAAATATTAGAAACTTTTTAAAAAAATCCATGATGTTTTCACATGATTATATAATTAATTCATGGAATAATTACCCACATGTGAAATAACTAATTAATATCTCTTCCATGTCTATGTAGGATGGTGTTTTAATTATTGTAAGATTGGTGAGGTTATTTTTGAAATCAAATAATGGGGAGAATGCATTCAAATATTTCATAGTTTTCCTTAAGAAGGACATGAACTATGATATTTTTAAAGCGATAGCCCTAGAGAAAACTATGTTAACCCATTACATTCTAGAATTATATAATTTTCCCAAGGCCCAAGAATACCCCCTTAGTCTTCATGTATTTTTTAAGGAGATCCAAAAATTGATGGAGCCTGACTACTAGCCTCAATCTAATACTACTCAACTCCAAGAGGTTCCTTCCATTAAAGAAGTAGTTGAAGCTGAATGAACTAAGGGAGATGATATTTTCATGGAATAAAAAACTTTTAATTTTATTTAATATGAATTGAGTATCACCACACATTGCATGAAATTTTATGATTCGTTTAACACATCTATTTCCTTGGAGGATGAAGAAGAAAAAGAATATACACATGATGATTTACATCTGAAGCCCCCAGAACATTTTGAACACTTATTTGTAGGATGAAAAGAGGAGACCAATATGGACATTCCTATGGAATATTTGACACAACCTTCTCAATTTTACAGTGAATAATTTTATATGGATTTATCAAGTATTAATTTTTTTTGAAATAAAATTGCTATCTTTTTCTCTTAGTGACTTTTCTTTTGATGTCGCATACCTTGGGAAACCACTGTAGAATGAAGAATAAGTTGGGATTGTGGAATCCTAGATAGATGAGGAATCATTATAAATCCTACACCCACCATGAAAGTTTCATATCATTTTTATTGGGTTGATTTAGTGTACACTATCCATGGAGTTAATAAAAAAAGAATGAAGATCATGATGGAAGGTTGAAGTTATGGTGCTTCATATGAAATAAAAATAACCCACCATCAAATTGTGGATAAAAAACAGAAATTTCCCATCTGGACATATTCCAAACCCATGGACCACTTGGGCGATAAAAACATGATCTCTAATAATTTTTCCCTAAATTTCTATTTTTTTCTCTTTTAATTAGATTGTTATGATATTTTCACTACTTGGGGTTTTAGGTTTTAATGTGTGCATCACATAAGATCTTTACTCAATGATGTAGTTCCAATAAGACTTCTTATACCTCTCTTAGACACTTATCAATTTTCAAAATATAACTACTTGTTAAATCCACTTGAATGTATTGACAATATTTCATCATTTAAATTATGTGGGAGGGAACCATTGTCATTTAGTAATTACAATTGTGTATTTCTGTTTTCACATAATAAATGATGGTTTTTTAGAAAAATTTCTTGTTTCTGAATTTTTTGTGTGTTTCAATATTTTTTAAGCATAAATTTTGGAATTTTCTTTTTTTGAAACCCATTTATATGACTGAAATAATTTATCACAGGATAATAAGATTTAATGAATGATGAAAATTACTTTGTTTCAATTTCAAATCTTTGGTAATTTCTTGAAAAGTTCTCTAATTCTTTAATATCATGCCACATATCACAACATTTATAATTGAAATCAATTTACAATGAGGATTTTGAACGATTTACTCCATATTATTTTTATTCACCTCACTTCCTAAGAGAACTATAATATTCATTATTTAACAAGAATTTGATTTATTTCTATCATAACATGTGGGTTTGAGGTACTTGTGTTTTAAATGATTTAGGACATCATTTGGTTTTAAAGATCCTTTTACCAACAATCCATTACATTATGGACAAAATTAAACATTTAATCCCAGTATCCCATAGAATCCATGAAATTCTTGCTACATTATCTAAATTACCAGCTATTTTTCCCCATCATACTTTCTCTAGAAATGATATTTCATAATCTAGATGAACATAAGTATGGGGGAAGGTGCCTTGTATTTTTACACCTCATTTGAAGATACTTTGTGTGGAATATAAAATATTGAAGATATTATTTTTCTACTGAAGAATTCATTCTACCGAAATTTTTGACATTCATGAGTTTTCATGATAAATGAAGTTGTTCCTTTATAGAGCTTCCAATTGAGAAAGAATGGTGTGCGAATTTCGAGCTTTCATGAAAAATCATGTTTTAGATGATTCAAACTATTGCTACAGAAATGTTGAATGGTGTTCAATTTCCTTGATGTTTCATGATGATAGAGCTAAATTACGTCTAATGGGATCAAGTAGTATACCATACTTGTGTGAAAATTATAATCTTTTAATTTTTCGTCAAATAGTTTCAAAACCTTCTTATTATGTCCCTGAATTTGGAAAATAAAATTCCTAAAAACCAAATGTTATAGAACAACCTTGAAATGTCCTCCTGATAAAAACATATCGTTGAGTCACATTTGTTATAGATTTGTCAATTTTTCAAGCATATTGTGAACCTTTCATTTGTATTCGATAATAAAGACATTTTCTATATTTTAAATATCTGTGATGAGAGAAAATGAAAGAAAGGTAAGGGTTTTGTGCGCTTGGAAGGATAAATGTAGTGTAAATATATATAATGATATTATTATAGAAAATTAAATAATTCATTATTAGGATTCAAGATATCATTTTCTCTTTGTGTTTAATTAGCTGATCTTTTGGATATGTGTTTTGTGTTTTATTTGATTTGTTTATGATGTTTACTTGTCCATGAGTACAAGTGCTAAGTTTTTTATAATTGAGAGAGTTCATATTTTAATTATTATTAATATGTTTTTAAAATATTTAATCACATCTAATTAATCAATGTGAGATTATTTTCATCAATTTATGATTTTTGGTGAGTTTTGGGATTAAATGTGGGAATTGGTTAATTCTAGAAATTTAGTAGGTTTATATTGCCATTAATTTTCGACGATATCATCTACAATAGTTATCCAATTAAAGTGATTACTTTTTTTAGATTCTAGTGATCATTGGCTAAATTTTATTCATATGGAACCCATGCCCATTGTAAATCCCACATGCCTAAAAAATTTACTATTTTGATGAGTTATTCTTGTCGGCAAAAAGGACCCAACATCATTAAATGAGTAATATCTCATGCTACTGACCCCTAATGGGTTGATTAGAGATGGGTTTGAAATATAACTCAAATGGTAAACTCAAATTTAAATTTCAAGGATAAATCATTCTTTAAGGAAATTATTTAACAAGTTAGAGTGGGTGGGTGGAATAGTTTTTGACAACCAGAAAAATACAGTTCTACTAAGAGACCATATAATGTTTTACACGACTCCAAATGATCTGAAATTTTGATATTAGAGGGAAAACTCAATTATGGACATCTTATAGGAATATACATTGTCATGTTTCTACCATTTGGTGGGATGAATTGAAGCGAACATCTGGAGAATAGATTTTGGAGAAAATATTTTTTCTCTTATTTCTCCCACTTTTCTTTCATTTTAGTTTTGTAATCTATTCTTCTTCACCCTTCTTTTAAATTTACTTAGAATGGTGGTGTAAACATATTATTGACTGGATATTTCTATGTTTTTTCCTTTTTTAATTTTTGAGTTCATTCACATAAGGGCTTAAAATATTTTATTCTTTATTAAATGTTGGTTTCAAATCCAAATAATGGATTTCATCCTATTGTATGATTGTTTTTAATTTTGAATTATTTTTTATTTTTTTTAATGTTAATTATATCCATCCTCAAGGATCTAGTATATATATAATTTTATAGATTAGGGCTTTCTGGTGAAGTACTCAGTGATTCTCAGCATATGTGGGAGGAGTAATTCATATTCTTGATTATTTAGGATAAACATGACCCGATTGAGAATTTCCTAAATCAATTGAGGATTTTAATTACAACACTGATAAAAAAGTAAGGAGAGTATACCAATAATATATCGTGGTAAGGATTACTCCCACTATCTCCATTGACCAATGGAGTGAAAGGAAGTGATGGTGAAATTTCACATTAATCCTATTACCATAACAAGATTGGATAAATTGAAACTAAGATAACATTTAAATTGGAAAAACAACCCCAAAATGATCACCAAATTATTAAGAATATTTTTAATCTAATTCTTTGTCATTTTATTTTAATTTTTTAAATTTTTTTCATTCTTTTGTTTCATTTCATTGTTTCAAAAACCTGAAATCTTCAGAAATAGCCCCACATCTTTATCAAATTTTATGTGACAAAGGTTATAATTGTGTGATCCTCTCTAGAGACAACCAATGTTAACCACTTTACTACATTTTAACATTTTAAATAAATTTCTTAACAAAACCCATGATAAACTTATGACAAAACTTATCATCATTTATGATTAGGAAGTTCCCCAATATAATTAAAAATATTTTACACTTTTCAAAAAAAATAAAATATGTTTTAACAATATTATTTCTTTCATTCATGGATGAATTAGACACAATAGAGATAACCAATTAGTAACTCACACATATACAGGTATTACCTTGTTTTTATTATTGTATGATAGGTGAGGCTATTTTATAAATCCAATAATGGGGAGAATGTGGTCAAATAATTCATTGCTTTCCACGGGGGGGGGGGGGGGGCATAAACCTGGAATTTTTAAAGTGATGGACTGAGAGCTAACTATGTTCTCCCATTAAATTATGTAATTTATTAAATGGGGATTCACCTAAAACCTCAAATATCTGTAGATTAGATAATGGTGTATTCTCATTGGGGGCTGATCCAGATGCTTTGCAACAAAGGTTAGACCTATGAGATTTTTCCATACTCGGTCGTATGATCTATTAAAAGGGAGAAAAAACTTGGTCTCATGTTGTTCTCAAAAACAAAATTTCACACTGTTGGGGCATAAGGGATTTGAGGTTAATCTTTGTTGGAAAGGGATATTTTCACATCATTATCAATTCATCCAAATCTTTGAATTCTTCTTGGAGTCTAGGAAACCTGCAACTCAAACCTGGAATCCTAAGATTATCTGATTGGGATGTTAATTTTAACCCAATTACTATTAAAAAAATGAATGCACAAATTTGGGCAAGACTTCCTAGTTTAAATTGGGTATATTGGTATCCTAGAATTCTGAAAGACATTGCATCATGACTTTTCACCCCAAATAGTTTGGAAAAGCATACATTGGATGGTGAAATTGGATTCTTTGATAAAATACTTGTGGACATTAATATGGAAGTTAAAAGACCTAGTTGCATTATTTTTAATACTAATGGATTCAAAACATATATCAGATTATAATATGAAAATGTTCCCTACATTTGTGATGTTTGAAAAATTTTAGAGCACATGGTTTCAAATTGTAGTATGATTCCATGAAATCGTAGTACTCCAACAAAAGCCTCAAATTTGACTGAGGTTAATAGGTGAAAAAAAGACCAAACCTATCTTTGTTGAGAAAAAAGGGATTCTAAATAATCCACTGGTCCCTCATGTCCAAAATCAATATATTTCTTATATTTCCAAGGTTCCTTCTGCAAATCAATCTGTTCCTTCCTCTTCACATAAAGTCTCATAGTTTGACATGGTTGAGGAGGAATAATAGAATTTAGAATCCTCAGGAAAGGATATACATCTTGTGAAACCAGTCATTGAATGGGTCTCTAAAGATGATTTGGAACTTTTTACTGAACTGTGTAATGAGGTTTATAATATTGTTACAGCCTCATAGAAAAAAAGATGAGGAGAACAGACTTTTTGTTGAATTTTATAATGATATTCTTATTCTTGGGGTATCCTTACCAGATAGTAAGGAGGTTGTAATTCTTAACTCTGATGCTGAATTGATCAGCACTAAATCGTTATCTAATGTGGTTGCTAGGAAAGTATTATTTTCTAATTCAGATCAAGTTCCTATTCTCAATTCCTTACCTGCTGTTCAAGTGAAACCTCCTATTTGGATCCCTGAGTCAACATGCAGTTATTTGAATTCCTTTCAAAATAATTTGAATGTCCTATCTTCTTCAAGCTCTGTCAAAACAGATTTATCTGCTCTTGTTTCGGTATGAAATGTATTACCTGCTAAAAACATGTCTCCCACAACACACAAAACTATGAATTATATAACTACTCCTAATCTAGAGGAGAATTTAGTAGAAATTTCTACATCCACAAACAATTTAATTAAAGAAAACCTCGACAGTTTGAGGTCACACTTTTCTGATCAATCTATTGTTGTTCAGAGTAGTTCAGATCCTACTAATACCTCTATGCCCATTTCAGGTAACATAAATGATCTGGCATCTAAGTGTACTCCTTTTTGTGAGGAACAAAGTAACATCTTTAATTTTCTAGACAAAAGTTTCAATGATAAGATGCCGCATGAAATTCAAGAGAAAAACAATCTCAAGGTCTCAAATATTTATGATCTTTATCAAGATTCCAAAGTCTCAAAATCTCCCAAAAGGAAAGTAGGAATCCCCCCCTTATGAATGAAAAATCAAATAGAATGTTTCCAAAAAAAATGGGGTTCCAACCATGGAATTATGTTTAAATGAAGATCTTGTATTGGAACTGTCAGGGATTGGCCAATACCAAAATCATGAAATCCCTTAAATGTTTTGTTTTACAACAAAGACCTCTTCTTATTTGAATTTTTGAACCCAGAAAGATTTTCTCTCCAAACATTTCTAGTTTTGATTCTCTTGGATTTCACTTAGTGGAATATAATCCCTGTTTCTCTGAAGTCAAAAGTCTCTAGATTCTGGTTCACTCATCATTAACTGACATGTCTCTAGTTGATAATTGTGGACAACATGGGACGTGTTCCTTCAAAGTATCTGGTCTCCAGGATTATTTCTCTTTTGTTTATGCCAATTCCAGTTATCAGGATCTGAGGAGACTATGGATCGATATTGATATCCATAGCTCTGTCATCTCGGATCCTTGGATTATTATTTGGGACTTTAACTCCATTATTCATCAGGATGAAAAAGTGGGTGCAATGTTTAATTCTATCTTCCTCTAAGGAATTTAATTCTTGCATTGATTCCAATGATTTTCAAGATATTAATCTGGTTGGGGATAAATTCACCTAGTGGAAATGTTTTCTAAATAGAGTTGTTGGTAGAAGGATGGAGATAGATTTTATTAATGATGCCTCTCTTGACCATTGGGGATCCATTTACTGCATAACTCTTCCTAGAATTTTCTCTAATCATCATCGAATTTTAGTTAATCTAAATTGTAAGGAATCTAGACCTCCTCTGCCATTTCGATTTTACAAGGAATGTGTTAATCAACCTAACTGTGCATCTATTATTCAAAATACATTGAATTCTTTCAGTTCATGTCATAATGTGTTTCTTTGCATAGACAAACTATAAGCCATTAAAATATCGTTGAGAACATGCAGCATAGAGAAATTTAGCTTTATTGATCAGGATATCTCATCTCTCGAAGACTATCTCCAGCATTTTTAGGTTCAAAATACAATGATTAGCTTTTCCAATAGTCTCAAGGAAGATTCTGAAATTGTTTCAAAGCTCAATAACCTCTTGAATATGAAATATTATTTACAAAAGGGATATTTTCAATGATAAATTGTTGAAGGATGGAGATTGGAATACTATATTCATTAACTCTTTACAGGGAATCCGGAAGGTTTCTAAACCTCTCTCGATGATCAAGAATGGGGATCAAATTATTGACTATGACAGGGATCTTTCAGAACATGTCATCTCTTATTTCAAGGATCTCTTTTATGGACCTACCTAAATTAATGAGCCAGTGGATGGTATCATTCCCAAATTGGTCAGTCATTAGGATAATATCAATCTCACTTCTATTCCTTTGAGCATTTAAATCAAAGAGGCTCTCTTCATCCTCATATATGAAATCTCCACCAGTCCATATGGTTTTAGTAACTTATTCATTCAAACATAATTGGACATTATTCAATCTGATGTTTTTAACCTTGTGATTCATTTCATTAAGGGTGGGGACCTACCTTATGGCACAAATTCTTAGTTATTTTCTCTTATCCCAAAGACTGGTAATTCTAATGAAATGCACATGTTCATACATGTTGCTTTAGTAAACACCATTTTCAAAATCCATGGAAAATCCTTTCCACAAGACTCATAGAAATTTCAAGTATGACTGTTTCCAATATTCAATTTGTTTTTATCAAGTGAATCTCTATTCAATATTGTCTGATTACTACCATTGAATGTGTAATTTTTCATTAGAAACCCACATAAGGTGGTAACATTTCCATTAAGCTTGATGACAGAAAGGCCTTTGATACTATGAATTGGGGTTTTATTTTCAATGATTTTCTTATGTTTGGGTTCAATGATGTTTTCATTACTTGGATCAAGAACATCTTATGCTCTTCCCAGATTTAAATTCTTATCAATGGAACCCATTGTGGTTTTTTTATTGCACTATAGGGGTTAGACAAGGAGATCCCCTTTCTGCAATTATTTTCTCTATTGTAGAGGACTATCTAAGTCGACTACTATATATAATGGCTGGAAATGGGAGGATGAAGTCTATTAATGCCTGTATAGGTACCCTTTCCCCCACTCATCTTTTATATGAAGATGATATAATTATTTTCACTCTGGGTGATAGGACAAACATCAAGAACGTCAAAAGGGATCTTTTGGACTATGCTTCTGTCTCTGGTCAAGATATCAGCTGGGGGAAATCTTCTGTCTACTTTGGTAAGAACATTACTGATCGAAGGAAAAGTTTTATTGTTCATGAGCTAAACGTCATGGAAGGGGATCTTCCCTTCAATTATCTGGGGGTTCCCTTGTTTTTGTGAAAGCCGAAATATTTCTATTTTACAAAGATTTTCCATATGGCCAGAAAGCATCTTTCTACCTGGAAAGGACAATCTCTCTCCATGGCCGGCATGGTCAGTTTGGTTAAATCTATTATTATCTCCAAACATGTGTACCCTTTTATGGTTTAAAATAGCCTATTTTCCTTATAAAAAGTATCAATTCCTCTCTTAGGAATTTTATTTGGAGTGGAAGTATCTTCCAAAAAAGGTTGGATACGGTTCCTTGGTATGATTGTTGAAAAACATATGATTTTGGGGGATTGGTTATCAAAAATCTTGCTCTCTTTAATGATTCATTTCATGTTTCTTTCATTTAGAGACTTTTTAACATCAACTCTGATATTTTACACTTCATTCGGGGAAAATTCATGAACATGCTAAATATGCGGTCTTTTCATCATCATCATTCCTCTGTTTAGCCTGCTTTCATGCCCATATTTTCATCAATTGATTTTCATTCTAGATGGTTAGTCTCGAAATACACGTCCCTCAATTCCTGGGAAACCAAATGGAATGATAATCCCTTGATATAGTTCATGATGGGTGAAAGAAACATGGATCTGGATATTACCATCACGGAACAACTTGAAGCCTTGGAAAGTATTCCAAGCAACATTGTTAGCATTGATAACAATTATTGTTTCTCAAACAAGAAGTATTTTTGGGCATGGGAGCCTATGGATAATGGTATTCTCTCTTCCAATCAATATTATGAGTTCTCCTTGAATTCTAGCTTTGGTACCAAATGGATTGGGAACTTGCATAAAAAAAATTATCAGACCATCTCGCTCCAATTTGGTTTGGATAATTGATCATTGATAGATTCCATATGATTATTATCTTCAACATTGTGGTATCTCATTATGTCCATCTTAAGTTCATTTCCATCAAAACAGAGAGGATTCTGATCATTTTTTCCATTGTTGTGCCACTGCGGCCTCAATTTGGAAGGATTTAGTGGACGTCTCTGAAATCTCACTTCCTATGATGAGCTCCATTGTCTACATTATTCAAAAAGGTATATCTCTTTATCTTTCTTCAAAATTGATGGATTTATTTCAGGTTTCTGCTTCGGAATATCTACATTTTTATGGTTCTATAGGAATCATATTCTTTATGAGAACCGTCCCTTCTCAGTCACTTCTTCTCTCTCACACATTCTAGCTGTGATGCGTGCGGCAGGCCTGCCTTAAAAGCATTATTGTTCCAATTCCATTCATAATTTCTCTATACTTGATCAAATTGGTTTCAATGGTAATTTTAAAACTTCATATAGAACTTTTGAGGTTCTATGGGAATAGCCTATTGTTGGTTGGTTGAAAATTAATTCGGATGGTGCATCAAAAGGGAATCCAAGTCCTTCTGGGTATGGTTCTGTGTTCAGGGATCATAAGGGTCTGGTGATTGGATTTTTTCACGGCTTTTGTGGTATTTCCTCCTCAATTTCAGCTGAGATGATGGTTATTATTATTGTTTTGGTACATACCAAAAATCATGGATAGAGTAATCTAGGGCTGGAGAGTGATTCGACTAAGATTGTCTCTATCATAATGGATGGTTCATGTCATCTCTCCTGGAAACTTCATAATTGGTGGGTTCACTACTTAGACTCCCTTAAATCTATGAATCATATCATTACCCATGTCTACATAGAAGCTAATTCTGTCGTAGATGGATTGGCTAACAAAGTATTTGAAGGTGCTGACATTATTTGGTATGACAATCTCCCCGATGTTTTTCCCCTCTTGAAAAAGTATCTTGATAGATGTCCTATTTTTAGGATCATGTAAGTTGGACTTTTTATTTTAATACAGGGGCCTTGATTTTCAGGGCAAGGCCTCACATTCATTAAAAAAACCATTAGTCATCCTAGAATTTTCTATAAATATCCATGAATTAGAGGAGCCTGATTACCTACCTTAATATTCTACTACTAAAATATAAGAGTTTCTTTCCACTAAATAATAAATTGAAGTGTAACAAACTTAGGTAGATGATATTTTCATAAAACTATTATCATCTGATATTATTGATTCTGAATTAAGTATCACATCCCCTTGAATGTAATTTTCAGATTTGTTCAACACAACTATTTCCTTGGGAGATGATGAAGGAAAATAATACTCCAAAGATAAAGAACATATCGAGATCCCTAAACATGTTGAACACCTATTAAAGGGAGATAAGGACGAAACCAAAGTGGACTTTCCTATTGAAAAAAGATAAAAAATATTAATACTTTGAGAGGATGGAATATTATATTGATTCATCTTGTTTTAAATTTATATTAATATAATTACACATTAATTCTCCCATTTACAATTCTTTTGATGCAATAAACCTTGATAAATTTCAAGAGAATAATGATGAAGTTCGGAAAGTGGGAACGAAGATAGATGAATAAACATTCTATATCCTACCCCACTAATCATGTTGTATCTCATTTTCATGCGGGTGGATTTGATGTACTATATATATGGAATTATAAAAAAGAAAGACGTTCTTGATGAAAGGAATAATTTCACGTGGTTCATATTAATGAATCTCAACCCACCATCAGATTGGGGATAACAAACTGAAACTTCCCATCTCGAGTCTGTAAAAAACTAGCGCATATTTGGGGGATTAAAACATGATCTATCTTAACATTATTACATTATTTATATTTTATTTTCTTTCTTTATAAAACATTTGAGCTGAAATTATTACCTATTTTAATTTTTAAATCCTATAATTTTGAGTGAAATGATTTGTCCCATGAAACTGAGCTTAAATGAATGATGAAAATGAATTCGTTTCAAGTTAAAATATTTTGAAATTTCTTGAATGGTGATCTAATTATTTAATCTTATGCCACATATGAAAATAATTATCATTGAATTAACATTATTGTGAGCATTCTAAAACAATTCTTTATATTCTTCTCATTCACATCACCTATTGGGGGAACCATACAATGCATTATTTACCCAAAATTGGATTTATTTCTATCAAAACATAAGGATTATTAGTACAATTATTTTTAATTGTTGAGGAATTTATTTTGTTTTGAAGAATTGTTTTATAATAATCCTTTTCAATATAGTATAATATGAAAATTTAATCATTCTATCCATTGAAATACATAAACATCCTATTAGGATATCCACATTACAAGCCAATTTTAAATATCTAACCTTCTCATAAAGTGAAATTTTATAATCTAGTTCAATGTATGTTTCAGGGAAGGAGTCTTGTATTGTGATACGTCATTTGGTGATACATTGGGAGGATTATAAAATTATAAAGAGATTATTTTTCTAAAAAATAAATATTTATATAGATTTTTTTCCTTTCTAGAGCTTTCAGGATATATGTATTTGTGCCTTTCTAGAGTTTCAAATGGAGAAATAATGATGTGTCTATCTAGAGCTTTGAAAGAAAACAATGTTTTAGATGATTGAAATTATTTCTGCTGAAATGTTGAATGGTGTGAACTTTCTTTTATTTTTTATGATTATGGAGTTGAAATTTTAATGAGAGGATTGCAGAAGTTACCATAATATATTAAAATTTATATTCATTCAAATTTTCTTCAAAAAAATTCAAACAATCCTCATTCTGCCTCATATTTTTTAACATCAAAATCATAAAAAATGGAAGCCTCAGAATAAACCTTAAACATCATAGTTATAAAAACATTACCTTGACTCACATCAGGTGGATATTTAGGAATTTATCAATTTTATGGTTAAACTAGGGAGTGTATTGGATGAGAAAGACTTTTTATAAAATTTAATTTTTTTTATGAGATAAAATTGAAGTAAGGTAACTGTATTGCATGCATGGGAGGAGAAATTATGTTGAAATAAATTGAATAATATGAAGGGAATATATGAAATAATGTGTTCTTGAAAAGGAATGATATCTTCTGTTTCTCTTTGTTTATTTGGTGGATCTCATGTATATGGGTTTTAAATTTTCTTTGATTTGATTTGGATGTTTTGTTATACAGGAGTCCAGGTCATAAATGTGGGAGAATTGATAGAGATAATATTTTCATTATTATTAATATTTTTACCAACAAATTATTCCCTTACAATTAATGAATGTGTGTTAATTTGCATAATTTTTTTATTTCTTGTTAGTTTTGGGATTAAATGTGAAAATTGGTTATTTCCAGAAATTTAGTAGTTTTCTATTTCGTATGTTTTTTGAGTATAAAATCTAAAATTTTGATCCAATTAAAGTGATTATTTTTTTAGGATTTTAGTTTTCATGGGATAGAAATTCTTCTTATGGATCCATATCCCATTGAAACTCCCACATTCCCAAAAATTGACTACTTTGAATAGTTATTCTGGTCTGCATAATGAACCCTACATCTTAAAATGAGTCATATCTCGAGACACCGACCTCGAAATGGAATGATTCTATATGGGTTCGAAAATTGGCTCAAATGTGAATATCTAATGTAAATTTCAAGGAGAAACTCTTTTAGTATGGGAAAATAGAACCAGACAATGTGGGGTTAGTGGAATAGTGTTTTGCAGTAAGAAAACAATAGTTCTACAAAGTTGGCCATATAATCATTTAAATGACTCCAAATGATCTAAAATATTTAGGGTAGATGGAAAAATATATTTTTGACATCATATCAAAAGATAACATGGCATGTTTTAGCCATCTAGTGGGTATAATATGAGTGAGCTTATAGATGATTGATTATGGAGGAATGTTTTATGTTCTTCTTTTCTCCACTTTTATTTGTTTTTAGTTTGGTAATTTATTCTTATACCCCTACTTCTCAATTAATCTAATTATGGTGGGGTAAAACTCTGAATTATTGTGGATTTTTTGGTTTTTTCAATTTTTAATGTCTGTGTCCATTCATGTAATGGTTTGACTTATTTTCTATCTTTTGTAATATTTGATTCATATTATAGTAGTGGCTTTTAATTATCTTGTGTGATCGTATTTGATTTTATATTTTACTTTTATTATTACATTTCTAAAATATATTTATCTCCCTCTACAATGATCTGGTATATATATTATGGAATACATCCGGTCTTAGTGGTGAAGTACTCAGTGATCCACAATATGTGTTGGAGGAGTATTCAATAGTCTTGATTATTATAGATATACAAGACTTGATCGGGAATGGCCTAAATACATTGGTGGTGTTCACTAAAACTATTATGAAAAAATTAAAGAGACTAGATTAAACTAATATCTTCGTAATGCTTACTCTCCCCATCACCATAGACCATGGGAGATAGAGGAAGCCATCATGAAATCCCATTTTAATCATATTAGAATTATTTGATTGGATAAATAGTAATAGTGATAAAATTGAAATTGTAAAACCGACCTCATCCTGATCACCCAATTGTTATCAGTATTTTTAATCACATGCATTGTCAATTTGTTTTAAATATTTTACATTTTTTCTTTCATTTGTTTCATTTCATGGTTTTAAAAACCAAACACTTTCAAAAAAAACCCCACTTCTTTGTCATATTTAATGTGACATATGTGACTGTTGTACACATAACTCTATAAAAAACCCTGTTTAACCACGTTAATATATTATTAATTAGTAAATAATTTTTTTCCACTCCCAATAATCAGCATGTTTCATGTAAATTTGTGGGAATTGAAATATAATCATAGGTAACATGTATTGTTTCAAAATATATTTATTACATCATTTGTGCTAGAAGGAGCAGAGACACTATTGAATTGTTTACATAGTTCTACACAAGTGTAAGGGAATATCCTACTAGTTTTATTCCACATAGAAGGGATTTATTTCTACTGTATTTTGTGGTATTGGATCATTTCTATACAATAACAAGGATGTCGATATTCTTTAAGAATAGAGAACTATGTCAATAATTGTGTTCCAGTTGATGGGTGTTTTATTTGTTTTTTGTTGGGAAGGAAATATTTTATAAGAGGAGAATGTTATTTCAATTTTAATGAAACATAAAAGAAAAATTTATCATAACATAACCCCTCCACCTCTCAATTATACAATTATAATTAATGGGAAACTAGAGACACTACTTCTCTTACTTTAATATGTGATGTATAACTATAGCCACAACTTCAGACTATATAGGATATTTTATTATTTATAAATTATTTGATTCTTATAAGGTGATACGTTCATAGATTTTATATGAGACATAAAGTACTTATATTTTCCTTAATAAATTAGTGGTTGAGAATATTCTATTATTTTAATAACATTCTCCTAGAATTATTCCTTTTTTAATGATAGAGTTGATTTATTTCATGTATTTCGACGATAATTTTGGGTGCACCGACTAAGTATGTTTGTACACACAAAAATCTAGGAATGGTTACCAAATATTTTTTCTCTATGTATATGAAATATGGTTCAGTGATAGTATTAGGGTATATAGAGATAGTGTTACTTATTTGCAGTAAAAATCACTGGTTCTTGGAGACACATAGTGGATCATAGTGTTCATTGATAGGGGTTGTGGCAGTTGTTGACTGAGATCCAAATATGAGTACAGTGAGCATGGAGTAATCTTCAATAGTACACTGTCTTTAAGACGTAAAATATTATTTGATGCATGGATCCTTATGAATTTTCTTACGTAGAGTTTTTCTGGTATTTTTTGTCTCATGAAACTATTTTATGTAATTAAAATTTTCATATAAACATATTATTTTCATCCAACTGTTGTTTTGGGTGAATTTATTAATAGGAGATCTATGTTTGATTAATGTTTATATCATAGAAGGATTTCAATATTTCGTGTTATGCATACTGAATTCTAGTCACAAGTCCTTGTCCTATTAGAGGTGGACTTGGGGTGGCACACCTGGCTTATCACTAGCCTCTATGCGGCCTTAGTGTGTTGGGTTCGGTAATAAGTGTGTCAGTTAAGTTCAAAGATAGGGATAAATTTTGGAGGTACTTGATCTATCTTTCATTGTTTGGTAATTTAAGGTTATTAAATTAAGGGGGTATTCAGTTTGGTAATTAGACCATGGAGACCAGTGTAGGTTACAGGGACTAACTTCTCTTCTTTATGACTCTGAAATAATATTGGTAATAACAAACCTCTAAAAGTAATTTTTTAGCTACAATATAGTTAGAATATATTTGTGGGTTTTTCGGTGGACGTTATATGAATTATTTTAGTGAAAACCCCCATATATATAGCAACATATCCTTCGAAAAACCAATGAATTTGATATAAATAATTACCACATTCTTGTAAAATTTATGTGATGTAATTAATATAAACTGATATTGGATGTAGAGGATTATAAGAGAAGAAAATAGTGGTTTCCTAACTCAGTAGGTGTTCCACTTGCCTTTGGATTCTTATTTGACACTTAAGGATTCTCGTAAAATGTGAGGGATTATAGTGCCATCACAATATGTAACCAATAATTTCACTGGGTTAATAAGTTTTTTATAGTTATTTTTATGAATATGATAATCAATATTACATATAAATCACACATAAATATATACACGCAAGGTATCATATCACATTTATTGGCCACTTTAATGAACTAGATTTTATAAAGAACACGTCAGCCATGTCAGGTGCCATGATTTTATTCCAATGAATTATGTCTCATTTATGTAACTATAATATACATTTAGTGATGTAATGAAATTAATTTAATAAATTCATAATTAATTACTCATATTATAAAACTTCAAATGAAGGAGGGTGGAAATTCATTCACTTTTCATTGATCATGTTGGGTGTGATGTATTCTGGGGTTTCATAACTGCAACATGATTACAATTGAACTCATATAATATTGGGATCATACATAAAGATATATTTGAACTAATTTACCATTACATCATGTTCATGATATACAAAATTTTTTTTGTTCCTGACCAATAATCCCAAACATTCACAAAAATCCGCAATGAATTTATTCATAACTTCATAGTTAATTCTGAATCCATCAAAAGAAATAATATAGATTCATCAAAATCTATATTCTTTTTATAAATACACATTCTGAAACGTGATCCATATATGAAGGCCAATATTTTTGATCCCATAGTAAATAATAGAGTTTAAAACAAATGTTAAATCCATATTTCATAGAAGTATGGAAATGTGGGATCAACCTAGAACTAATAATACTAATGAAAAAATGATTTTTGATGTGATCCCCATAAAAAATACTTATATCATTATAAAAACATGTTTATTAAAATAATTATAATATAAACCATATTTATAACTACATATCACATTTCCCATGTGATTGAGGGGCCATATAACATTTGAATATTTCCATATAGTTTAATCCATATAATGGTTTTTTGATTATCTAAAAACGATACAGTAGTTGGATGAATACGTCACATGTAATTCATCTATCATATATGTACAACACATGATCATGTTAAAAATATCTATGAAAATAATATGATTCATATATAAGAGTGTCCATTTATTTCCTCAGTGTTATTCAATTAAGGTGAAGATGTCCATACTCCTCATCTAACTAGAAAAATCCCATTCTGGTTTCACTCTAATTGACGACATGACTGAATTCATATCCATGGTTCCCATGATTATGTAATTCTATTTTTTCACGATTATGAATTTTTGTGAGGTATATTATTTCTTATTTTAGATGTCTCACTAACCATAGTTAATATGGATTGATAAATTAAATAATCCCCTAATCATATTGATGACTACATAACATTTTCTAGGTTACATTGAGGTGCAATTCATGAAATAATCATCTAAATGTAAACTCATGAATATATTCAGCGTATACTATATTCATAAATAAGTAATTAGTAAATTATTTTGTTAATGATTCTTTTATAATATCCCCAAAACCCATAATTCCACACAACTATCATTAATTTTGTAAAACACCAAACAATACATTGAGAAGCTATTATCAATTTACTATTTATAAAAATTAAAATTTCAGCAGATATGAATGAATGATAATTCAGTATATGCATCTTTATATTAAAAATATTTTTTAAGAAATCATTACGTCAACATCCTATGTATTTTTTACAAAGAGCGTCGATAGGGCCCTGATAAATTCGTTCTCCTCACTAGTTGACCATTAAATACACTAAATTTTTATCTAAAACCTCCCAATAGATCATTACAATACCCCTCTAAATTATATTTTTTATATTTTTTTTTATTTTTATGGATTTGTTTGGTATTTTAGTGAAGTTCGGGTTCCATTCCAAGTGTGACATCACAATTATTATCACAACAGATATTGGTTTCTCCAAAGATTCTAGGTATGTAATTTGGTTCGTTGTTAAACATCCCAATCTGAAATTATTCCATATTATAATATTATATAGTGATGTAGTCTACCTATAATATTCAGTCAGCTATGTTTTAATTTTTGGATTATATTGAATAGATAACACCAATATTCTTGAAATACAGAAATCATGATTGGGGTTGTATATAATATCTAATGAATTATGAACTAGCATTTATGAAACCATTTACTAAAATATAATCATCTCCTCCAAATATAGAAAACATTTCCTTATACACTCTTTGGAACTTCATGATGTTCTATATAGAATTCCAGTGAATCTCACCACTAATGGGTTAATATCTATAGGCAATAAAAATATTATTTGTGAGAAGATGTCAAGTACACTATATGGAATACATGATTGATCCTATTATAAGAATATAAATAATTCTCTATATAGTTTTTGTCTCTTTGTAATAATATCCTATTTTTTATTATTTATTCCATTTAACAGTAGTAAAAGAACTCTTTTATATCTATCCATTATGATCCTAATTAACTCATTCCTAATGTACGAATTACTTTTCCAAGTATCCTATTAGATTTATCTCAATAGTTTTTCCAGAAAAAATATATAGGTAGCTTCCACAATGGAATTCATCATGAATCATTTACCAAATAACTAATTCATAGTTTGAAGTATCCTAAATTCACATCCAATATGTGGTATGGAATCCCCATAAAATATTTGAAACACCAGTACAATCCCAATTTTTTTTGTATTTACATAAACTTGATCTATGTTTTTAATGTATAAAAAATGATTTATATTATAATCAAACCAATATATATTATTTGTCAAATATTTTTTCAATCCATAAATGTGTTAGTGTAACTTATGACCACTCATATTTTAATAAAAATTACAAAAATCTTTATTACATTAGGGTATTAAGGTTATTATCACAAATGAATATGAAATATATTTTATTTTGGAAATTAGGAACCAAGAACATCTGCTTGGTACTTGGATAAAACTACATTATTTAAATGTCCTTATCATTCTCCAAAAATTCCATTGCACTTTTGAAACTCCACAGGAAAGCCTCAGAACATACAATAGAAATGAGTGAGATATAAAGCCCATTAAGGGAATAAACACTGAGTTGATTAAATAAAAATAATACATATGAAAAAATATGCATATCTAAGTAACTTAAGAGGTTTTATAATCATAATCATGAGTAATAAGGCATTATATAACATCATAACATAATGAAAATTTCAAATTAAATGTGAAAAAATTAATCTTGACATAATAAATACATGTTAAAGTTAACCACCAATACATAATTATATGATGGAAAACATATAATAATGGATTTTGTTTAATAAATAATATTATATATGAAATCTCTTGAGACTAAAACATTTCCAAATGCATTGTAGTGAAATCTGGGCACACCCATCATTTTCATATCTTGTGCATGCATAGTTTTCCATATGAATCATAAAACATAACGACTAGATATATTATTACTAATAAAATGACCAAGATGTGTGGGTAATATAAATTTTTTTCCAAAATAAATAAAGGATAATATCATCTAGGTGAATTATATTGAGTAGAAATAATAATGGATATTCACAATAACCAAGTTTGTCTCAGAAAATTCATTGGATAATTCCCACAACATAATAGAGGTATATAAATGATAATGGGGTGAATGATAGTTAATTAAATTTATCATAACATTCAAATAATAATGGAATTAATTGGAATGTGTGAAATCATATTCCAACATGATCAATTGGGAAAAAGTGCATAATATAAAAGAGTTTCTTGAATAAAGAGTTGGAGGATAGGTTCCTTACATTGAGTTGGTGTTCCTAAAATATAGGTTGGTGAGTTATAAGATCTTGGGTACAATATGGGAGGGAACTAGATAGGTAATTTCATAGTAATGTTGTGTTATAATTGGTTTTAGTGAATACAAATTGGAGGCTTGGTGGGTTTATATAGTGAATGAGAGGAGAGTTCTATATTAATTTCCAGACATGAGATTCAATGTCCTTATGATAAAGTAATCAAAACCACAACCCATACCATTTTTATCTTGGTTTCTACAAATTTTTTGTTTTTCATTATGTTATATGTTTATGAACCTATATCATTAAAATAATACACTTGGTGGTGAAGAAGTGAGTCATGATTACAAAACAAATTAATTTTTAGACCATAAAACATAATAGAGGTATTGTAGTATTCAATTGGGTTTATAATAGTAATAAAATAAATTAAAACACATTATATTAAATGGTATATATATATTTGGCCATGGATACCTTTTAAAGAATATATTATATCACTTTTTGGTCTTTATGTTCTCATAATAGTGAGGATATATTAATAACATATTGAATTTGACCAAGAAATTTTTTTATCCAAAAAAATTATGAAAAATTACACATTGTATAATTTAGACATTCAAATATCAAAAACATTAACGGTATTATAAAAATGAATCTCTAATTATGAGAATTTACACATTAATGTATAAAAATATACATATATTGAAAAATACATTTTTTTACAATGACAATTTTATGACTAGTGTAAAAATAATTTTTGAGATAGAAAAATTATATTATCCTTTATATTTTATAAAAATTATTAAATAAAAATAATTTATTATAAAACCGTATTTTTTGAAAAATTATAATTCTTTAAAATATAGTGTCGTGATTGAAACTATACATTTCCCAAAAATAAAATTTGGGTTTCTTCATATAAAAATATATATTTTATTAAACTCATTATATAGTCATTTAAAAATTAATTTAACAAAGAGGTTAATATAATCAATTACTTTTCAAAATTCATACTATTAGGGTCTAGATATATATATCTTTATCACCCCATTAAATTCACTAAGGGCATGGTGTGCGGCGGTGCAATTTTCATCAAGTGATTTGGCATATATTGTATTGGTTTTGATATCAAGGAGCTTGAAATTATCCAATACATTGTTTTAATCATGACTTAGTTATTTAATCTTGAATTGGGATTGGTCATGTTTAAAGCCCATTGATTCTATCTCCCATGAAAACTATAATAAATTGGATTCATAGGGTATAATCTTACTACACAAGGATGATTTCAAGCTCCTGAGCCCCGTGACGAGACCTGAGTTACCCGGGGTAGTCCGTGTTTTGAGTCTTTTTCCCTTGGTTGTTTTGGTTTGAGAGATGATTATGAAGGTAAAATGGTTCTTATTGCGGCCCCACATGGGGTGGTGACCCATGTGGATTCCAAGTGTCTAGTTCACGGGCATCTTAGTGTAATGCCTTACTTGGGTCATGACTCACCACCATGTCGCCAGGTTAGGTATATGCACTAGTCCCTCATTCTGGTGGTTTTTTGTTGATTGTGATTCATTTTGATCTCGGTTGATGTAAGCGTGTGTTAAAAATGAATGTTATTTTAACATGGAAAATTGTTTCTTTTAATTTGTTTTGAAATTGGTAAACTGATTTTTTTTAACGTGGGAGTGTTTCAATTTGTAAAAATTTTATTTCTTGTATGGATTTGATAAGGGAATGAAGTGATAGAACCTTGGTTTTCCTTATGGTGGATCACATGTGCATTGATTTGTGCTGAGAGTGTGTGGGAGCACTTGTCCGTGAGTGATGTAGCTGGGATTGGGTGAACGCACATGTGGTAGTCCATAAGGGGCCATATGTGAGTTTTAAAATTTAAATGAAATGACGGTTTTTGGAAAAGAAATGTTTACTTATGTTTGTATATGTTTTTCTTATGAGTTTGTTTCCCTTGGATCGGTCTGCTGCTTTGATTGAGTTTTGGCTAGATGTTGATTTTAGTTGAGTTTTTCATGTGGATTTGAGTATGCCACCCAGAAAGGTCGCTAATGAGTCATGCCTCGTTTTTAGTAATTTTTACATGTTTCCTATTGATCAATGCAAGAAAAGTCCGTGAGGTGTAGTTGTGTGGTTGTGGAATTCGAGTGGGTCTTCAGGTTGTTGGGAACTCCGAGGGTTGTTAGGGTTCGTACCGTCTCAGGTTTATTTGAGACTCCAGTTTTGGACTAGTAAAGGTGAATTGTCTCACCATCATTGGTGTTTGGGGTGTGTTTGATGGTAATTGTCTCTAGTCAGGGTTCCCCATCTAGAAAGGAGTGCATGCCGAATGAACCTATCACCAAGACAACATCTTTATCGGTGCTGACTTCAAGGTTGTCTAACTATTCTCTTATGTACCACTAGTGTAGCCTCTTTGGGCATTCTAAGCCATCATTTTGCATACCTTTGAAAATACACCACCATCGTGGGAATTTGAATCATTGAGGTGAAGAAGTTGGGGGTTGGAGGATGAAAATGGCTGACTATGAGGCAGGAGATGCTTCAGCCATCAGAGCCCTTACCACAGGTCTCGGGGTGAATCTCGCGCACAGTCAGGAATTTCCGAGAGTGTGGGGAACCATGATCCGGTCCATGTTTATAGCAATCTGAAGGAAAATATCCAAATTATTCTGGTTCAATTCTTGTCTTAATTATAAGATCATCCTTGTTGTGGTTTCACGATGAGCTCGTTCTACTGCAATCCAAGTGGCCTCATTTACTCTTGGTGTAGTTTCTTAATCATTCAGATTCTTTGAAAGGCTTCGGGTCTGTGACTAAAAAAACCCATTTTGATCTTGAGGATGGTTTCATCTACATACGTTAGGGGGATGTTTGGTTCTGAAAAATTAATGGGTGTCATTTCTGGGTTCTTAATTATGTTAGAAGCCTCTCTGTAGATTTTCATTTGTTGTGTTTGAGTTTTGTGGGTAATTCCTCCTTCCCATTGTCTTAGTGTACCGGTTTTTCCCAGAATAGTTTTAATCCTAGTGCTGGAGTTGTTTTGTTAGCATTGAGAAGTTGGGATGGGTTCAGTTTGGGGGGCTCCTGTGTTGGCCCCCTTGGGGAGGTGTGTTCTAGTTTCATGGTCTCTATTTTAGTAAGTTTCTGTGGTGGGGAGAACCCTCCGTTGTGCTCCCCTCAAACTCTGACAATGATTGTACTCGAGTTGGTTGGGTGTGACTTGTGTTGGTAATGGACACCCCATGCCTCTTAGTTTCTTCTGGTTTTGTCTGCACACAGACCCGAGTTATGCTAACTGTTGGATTGATGTCTTTTTGGGGGAAGATAGTGTTTTTGGTGGGGAGAATTGTTACACCCATTTTTTAGTCTTTTTATTTATTTTATTTCTCTTCGCATCGGGTGATTTTTTGTAAGTGAGGGTGAGTCCCGGTTTAAAATTTTATTGTTGGGATGAGTTTATGGTTTGGGATAGTGCGCGAACACCGTACTTTTACGATGTGCAGTCATCTTGGGCACGTGAAACCCACTTGTAGTCCGTTTGGGTACCGTACGTTGCGTGAATACCGCACAGTCATCCAGTTTTAACGTTACTAAATTTTTTTGTTGAGAGGATAAATGAAAAAATATATATGTGTATATATGTTTATATATGTTTATGTTTTAATGTTATGTGTATATATATATATGTTTATATATATTTATATATATGTATATATGTCTATAGATGTCTATATATATGTGTGTGTTTATATTTTTACATGGTCTTATTATTATAAATGGTTTGATTATAATAATTATTATTATTAAAATTAACTAATTATTATTGTTGTAAATTTTATATTATTATGATTTTTATTACTCTAAATAAAATAGATAAGAAATGATATTAATAATAAATTTTTTTATTAATATTTATTAGTTTTCTTATTATTATTATTGATATTATTTTTTTATTTTTATTTATTATTATTATTATTATTTTAAAAAACCCTAAACCTACACTACCTACACCCCTTTCTACCCCGGCCCATTTTGTCCCTACATTGCACTATGGGCCGCGTCCCCCTCCTCCTGCATAGCGCCCGACCACCAGCTCACCGGCTGCCGCCTTCCCATCTGGCTCACCCTCCCTGCTCGCCCTCCCCTGTGATCGCCCGCACCCTCCGCTTCCCCGGTACAGCGCAGCCGCCGCCAGCCTGCTCCTCCTCCTAGCGCGACTGCCCATCCCGGCCTCCTCCCTATGTCGTCCAGCTGCTTCGAATCTACCATCAAACCGCCGACCATCCGATAGTTCCCCTCCCTCTTTGCCCAACTCCCCCCACCTTCCCCGCCTCTCCAGTCCGGTGGACACCCCCCCTCATGTTTTCCACTAATTTTGCTGCGCCGCACCACACTTCCCTTCATGATTCCGGCAAACCCGGCCCCCTTCCGGGTGTGATTAATTCGAACCCGGCCCCCATCTCGGCATGTCTCCAGTGAACCTGACCCCTCACTTCTGACGAACAGCAGCGACAAACTGGATCCCTTTTGCGTAGTGCCTCCGCTTTTCTCTAGTGTGGCTACGAATCCCCTTCTCGGGTTCACGAGGGGTGTTTCGGGTCATGTCGGATTGTGTCCTGCACTCCACCGTCGAAGGTGAAGCAATTGAAATCACTTCGGACCATCCTCTATTTTTCACGGGGCGTGATTGGTCTTGTCGCACGGTTTGGTTCATTGCCACCATCCTAGGTAAGGGTTTTGTTATTGCACACATGTTTATTTTATTACTGTTATTGTGTTTTGATTTTTCCTACTATTTTATTGGTAGTGTAGGTAATGTTTTTTGGAGGCCATATCGGCATGCCGTGTGTTTTCAGGGTTTCCACCACCGTCCAAGGTGATGTTCTTCATCCCTCGACTTTTTGCACATTTTATTTATTTATTTATTTATTTATTTTGGGTCACGTTTATGTCTCTGAGTCCCTGGAATTTTTATGGATGTGCGAGGGTCTTCTCCGCACTCATTTTGGGTGTCGGAAGTTGTCGCAGGGAGTCGAGATCGTTTCCAAGTGTGTGCACTTTTGTCGAAGTGCGTGCATGTGAGAAGGGTGTGGATTGAGTTAAAAATCTTGGAATAGCAATTGTTCAAGGTAGGTGTTTCCATCCATTCTCTCTTTTTGATGTTTTCCATAGGCACTTGCATGGGTTCATTTAGTTTAAAAAATTTATTTGCACCCTTATAATCCTGATAGTTTATTTATTGAATTGTTTCTTTGGTAGTTAAAAGTGTTAAAAACAGCTTTGAAATAGTTCCAGGGTTATGTTTAGGTGCTCCAATGCCTTTGCTCCCAATCTTAAACAATTTAATTCTTGAATTTTCTTCACTAAAATTTTTATTACGTTTCACACCTCTTGTATGTTTATAGTTAACTTATGGTAGTTCTTTTCTGTTGAAATATTTGGTTAAAAATGGATTTTTGGATGCTCTTATATTTATGCACCTGTCTATGCCTTGCCAACATGGTTGGAAGTAACCGCCTTTATCTGCAAATGGTATTGTTGGACTTCTTGAGTGGTGTTTGATAGTAGAAACATTTTATGGAACTTTTTTTGTCATGTGTTGGTTTGTTTAATGGAACTTAGTGTTTTTATAGAAATGATTTCGCGTCTCTATAAATTGGTATTTTTCTAAAATCTGTATTTTTATTAACAGTTATTGTTTTCAAAATGATTTGAGCCTCTACATGGTGTTCTTTAAATTTTTTTGAAAAGAATTACATGAGTATATACCTGTTTGGATTCTTAAATACAAAAGTGGTGTTTAGAGTCATTTTAGAAGAGCTTGTGCAATGTTTTCATAAAGGCATTTTATTATGTAAAATGGGAGGCCCGATTTACAACTCCAAGTGTTTGATAATGTGGTTTTGATAACCGAATTATGTGATGGCCTGGTTGACACCTTTTATATTCGACAAGTATGTATATATATAAGAATATGGGGCTCTCATATCTAGGATAACCCTTCATGGGTGAACGTATTGGAAGTATCCATGTTTGGGGTAAGAAAGTGCGGTGAGGTGAGTCACGCGTGCGAGGGACTTCCTACTTACACAGTATTATTATAACCACCATGGGATCTTGGGAGTCTTTTAGATGATCGATTGATGGTTGCTGATAAACCCCAATTTGATGGGTTGGTACGCCCTGGATTTTTTGTTAGGCCATGTGGGCTTTTCCAATGGATTGGTCAGTTAGGGCATCCAGTTGGTTATAGACTTAGGAGCTTCACCATATGCCGGCAAGTGGTTCTGAAACCAAGTACGTCCAGGATTCTTCTAGTGAAGTTTAGGATCACCCATGGTTGCTGAATTATTTACATTGTTTGTTTAATTTTCGTTACATTGGTTTATTTTTAGTTGCACTTTTACTTGTTTCACTCTAGCCCATCTTTGATATTTTTCTATTTTGGATTTCATTTATAAAATGGATAATGATTTTTGAAATGGAGTGTAGCGTGTGTTGGGTTTTCAAATGACAATAACATGTTGCATATTTTAAAATGCAAAAACTGTACTTTCATATCTGTATTTCACACTTGTGTCTGTGGAATGTTTTGGAAAAGAGAATTGTTGAATTCTGTGGTTTAGATGTCCAACCCTACTGAGCATTTTTAATGATCATGCCTATCCAATATTTTCAGAAGCAGGTTCAGTTTCTTGGTTTAGTGTCCTGTTTTGTCTTCCCGTTGAGGCAGATTGTTAGTGTTGGAGGTGACCTAGAGGTCACATGGAGGTATGTTTATTGTTTAGTTTTTTTTCTTTCTACTACTAGTTTTTATTTTTATCATCAGTTTTTATTTTTCTGTTTATATTTTTCTGATGGGTCAAATCGTTCCCAACATTTAATTTTTGATGCCCGACAGTAGTTGTCATCCCGTGGGGATTGGGAATTCCATTCGGTCCATGTCACGGGTCGGCTCGGGTGACCGGTTCCGGGTAGACCCAGGTTGGTTCGTGACAAAATTTTATTGGAGGAAGGTTCTTGATAAGTGGGATGTCTGGTAGAAGTAGATTAGGATTTTCGGGGCTCATGAGGTAGGTTACGGGTCAGTGCTTGATCTTCTGAGCCCTGTGACAAGACCTAAGTTACCAGGGGTAGTGTGTGTTTTGATTATTTTTCCCTTGGTCCTTTTGGTTTGAGAAATGATAATGAAGGTGTACTGGTTCTTGTTGTGGCCCCACTTAGGGTGGTGACCCATGGGGAGTCCAAGTGTCCAGTTCAAGCTCCTCTTAGTGTAATGCCTTACTTGGGTCATGAGTCACCACCATGTTTCCATGTTAGGTATATGAACTTGTCCCTTATTCTGGTGATTTTTTGTTGATTGTGTTTCGTTTTGATCTCGGTAGATGTGAGTGTGTGTTAAAAATGAAATCTATTTAAAAAGGGAAAATTGTTTCTTTTAAATTGTTTTGAAATTGGTAAACTGATTTTTTTTAAAGCGGGAGTGTTTCGAATTGGAAAACTTTTATTGCTTGTTTGGATTTGATAAGGGAAAGAAGTGTTCGAACCATGGTATTCCTTATGGAGGATCACATGCACATTTATATATGTAGAGAGTGTGTGGGAGCACTTTTCCACGAGCAATGTAGCCAGGATTCGGTGAACGCACATGTGGTAGTCTATAAAGGGACATAGGTGAGTTTTAAAATTTAAAAGAAATGATGGTTTTTGGAAAAGAAATTTTAACTTATGTTTGTATATTTTTATTTTATGAGTTTTTTTCCCTTGGATTGGGATTCTTCTTTGATTGAGTTTTGGCTAGATATTGATTTCAGTTGTGTTTTTCGTGTTGTTCTGAGTATGCCGCCCTGAATGGTTGTTGTGGTTTCTAATGAGTCATGCCCATTTTTCAGTTCTTTTAAAATGTTTCCTATCAATCAATGTAATCAATGTCCATGAGGGGTAGCTATGTGGTTGTGGAATTAGAGAGTGTCTTCAGGTTATTTGGAACTCCAAGGGTTGTTAGGGTTCGTACTGTCTCAGGCTTATTTGATAGTCCAGTTTTGGACTAGTAAAGGTGAATTGTCATGCCATTGTTGAAGTTTGGGGTGTGTTTGATGGTAATTTTCTCTATTAATGGTTCCCCTTATGGCAGGGAGTTCATGCTGAAGGAACCTATCGCCAAGAAATCATCTTCTTCGGTGCCGAATTCCAGGTTGACTAACAATTCTCTTATGTGCCACTAGTGTATCCTCTTTGGGAATTCTAAACCATCATCTTGAATCCCTTTGAAAACGTGCCACCAAGGCGGGAATTTGAATCATTGAGGAGAAGAATTTGGGGACTGGAGGATGAAAATGGCTGACTGCGAGGCAGGAGATGCTTCAGCCATCAAATCCCCAACCACACGTCTCAGGGTGAAGCTCACGCACAGTCAAGAATTGCCAAGAGTGTGTGGAAACTTGGTCTGGTCAATGTTTTCAGCCTTTCTAAGGGAAATATCTAAAGTTTTCTTGTTCAATTCTTGTCATCATTGTAAGCTCATCCTTGTTGTGGTTGCACGATGAGCTAGTTCTACTACAATCCATGTGGCCTCATTTTCTCTTGGTGTAGTTTCTAAATCATTCAGATTCTTTGAAAGACATCGGGTCCATGACTAAACAAACCCATTTTTATCTTTATAATGGTCTCAGCTGCGTACGTTTGGGGGTTGTTTGATTCTGCAAAATTAATGGCTGTCGTTTCTGGGATCTTTATTAGGTCGGACACCTTTTCGTGGCTTTTCATTTGTTGTGTTTGAGTTTTGTAGGGAATTTCACTTCCCGGTGTCTTAGTGTGCCAGTTTTTCCTAGAATATTTTTAATCCTAGTGTGGAGTTGTTCTGTTAGCATGAGAAGATGGGATGGGTTCAGTTTGGGGAGTTCCCACGTTGCCCCCCTAGGGTGGTTTATTCGAGTTTCAGGGTCTCCGTGTTAGTAAATTTCTGTGGTGGGGAGAACCCCCCCAAGTTCTCCCATCAACCTTGGACAATGATTGTACTCGAGTTGGTCAGGTGTGACTTGTGTTGGTAATGGTCACCCCGAGCCTCTCTGTTTCTTCTGGTTCTGTCTGGGCACAAACTCGAGTTATGCAAAATGTTCACTTTCTGACTTTTTGGGGGAAAAAAGTGTTTGTGGTGGGGAGAATTGTCACACCCGTGTTTTAGTCATTTTATTTATTTTATTTCTCTTGGCGTCGGCTGATTTTGCGTAAGTGCGGGTGAGTCCCGGTCTAAAATTTCAATGTTGGGATGAGTTTATGGTTTGAGATAGTGCGCGAACACCGCACGTTTAAGACGCGTAGTCCGCTTGGGCACGTGCAGCCCACTTACAGTCTGCTTGGGTACCGTATAGTGTGCGAATACTGCACCGTCATCCAGTTTTAACATTATAAAATTAGTTTGTTGAGTGGATAAATAAATAAATAAATATATATGTATATATATTTTTTATATTTTTCTGTTTTAACGTTATGTGTATATATATATGTTTATATATGTTTATATATATGTATATATGGCTATATATGTGTGTATATATATATATGTGTGTGTGTGTGTATTTTTAAATGGTTTTATTTTTATAAATGTTTTGATTTTAATAATAATAATTATTATAATTAACTAATTATTATTATTGTAACTTTTATAATATTATCATTTTTATTACTCAAAATAAGATATGTAAGAAATGATAATAATAATAATTTTGTTTTATTAATATTTATTAGTTTTCTTATTAATATTATTGATATTATATTGTTATTATATATTATTATTATTAATTTTTTTTAAAAACACTAAACCTACACTACCCGCAACCATTTCTTCCCCGCCCCCTTTTTTCCCTCCTTTACACTGTGGCCCGCGTCCCCCTCCTCCTGCGTCGCGCCCAACCACCAGCCCGCCAGCCGCCGCCTTCCCATCCGGCTCACCCTCCCTGCTCACACTCCCCATGTGATCGCCCGCACCCTCCGCTTCCCCGGTCCAGTGAAGCCACCGCTGACCTGCTCCTCCTCCCAACACCACTGCCCATCCCAGCCTCATCCATGTGTCGTCCAGCTGCTACGGATCCACCTTCGAACCGCCGACTGTCTGACAGCGCCCCTCCCTCCTTGTGCAACTCCCTCCACCTTCCCCACCTCTCAGTTCCGACAGAGCCACCCCCCCCTCCTGTTTTCCCCTTATTTTGCAGCGTCACACCACCCATCCCGGCATGGTTCCGGCGAACACGACCCCCATACCTGCGTGATTCCGGCGAACCCAGCCCCCTTCTCAGCACATTTTCGGAGCACTCGACCCCGAACGTCCGACGACCCGTAGCGACGATCTCGATCCATTTTGCGCAGCGCCTCAGCGTTGCTCCGGCCTGGCCACGAATCCCCTTGTCGTGTTCATGAGGGCTGTTTCGGGTGATATAGGATCGTGTCCCACCCTCCACCGTCGATGGAGAAGCAATTTCAATCACTTCGGATCATCCTCTGTTGTTCGCGGGGCACGTTTGTTCTTGCCGCACGTTTTGGTTCACCGCCACCATCCTAGGAAAGAGTTTTGTTATCGCGCTCGCATTTATTTTATTATTGTTATTGTGTTTTGATTTTTTCCATCTATTTTATTGGCAGTGCGGGTAATGTTTTTTGGATGGAATCTCGGATTGCTGCGTGTTTTTTGGGATTCCACCACCTTCCAAGGTGATGTTATTCGTCCGTCGTCTTGTTTCAACTTTTATTTATTTTTTTATTTGATTATTTTGGGTCACGTTTATGTCTCTGAGTCCCTGAAGTTTTGTTGGATGTGGGAAGGACTTCGCCACACTCATTTTGGGTATCAGATGTTGTCGCAGGGAGTCGGGATCATTTCCAAGTGCGTGTGCTTTTATCGAAGTGTGTGCACGTGATTAGGGTGTGGTTTGAGTTAAAAATCTTGGTGTGACTATTGTTCTAGGTAGGCGTTTCCATCCCATCTCTATTTCCAAAGTTTTCCATAGGAACTTTTAGGGGTTCATTTAGTTTATAAATTTTATTTTCACCCTTATAATCCTGATAGTTTATTTTTTGCAATGTTTCATTGGCAGTTAAAAGTGTTAAAAGCAGCTTTTAAATAGTTCCTTGGTTATGTTTAGGTGCTCCCATGCATTTGTTCCCAATATTAAACAATTTAATGCTTGCGTTTTATTAACTAATATTTTTATTATATTTAGAACCTCTAGTATGTTTATAGTTAACTTATGGTAGTGGTTTACTGTTGATATATTTGGTTAAAAATGGATTTTTGGATGCTCATATATTTATGCACTTGTCTATGCCTTGCCAACATGGTTGGAACTAACCGCCTTAAACTGCAAATGGTAATATTGGACATCTTGAGTGGGGTTTGCTAGTAGAAACATTTTATGGAACTTTTTTGTCCTGTTTTGGATAGTTTAATGGAACTTAGTGTTTTTTAGAAATAATTTCGCATCTCTTTAAATTGGTATTTTCTCAAATCCATAGTTTTATTAGCAGTTATTGTTTTCAAAATGATGTGGGCCTCTGCGTGTGGTTCTTTAAATTAGTTTGAAAATAAATCCATCAGTATATGCCCATTTGGATTTTTAAATACAAAAGTGGTGTCCAGAGCCATTTTAGAAGAGCTTGTGCAATGTCTTCACAAAGGCATTTTATTATGTAAAACGAGATGCCCGATTTACAACTCCAATTGTTTGGTAAAGTGGTTTTGATAACCGAATGATGTGACAGACCAGTTGGCACCTTGTAAATTTGACATGTATGCATATATATAAGTATATTGGTCCCTCCTATCTAGGGTAACCCTTCTTGGGAGAACGTATAGGAAGCGTCCGTGTTTGGAGAAGGCACGTGCAGTGAGATGAGTCACGTGTGCGAGGGCCTTCTTACTTACACAATATTATTATGAACACCATGGGTTCCTGGGGGGCTTTTAGATGATCGAGTGTTGGTTGCTGATCACCCCCGATTATATAGGTTGGTACCCCGTGGATTTGTTGTTAGGCCAGGTGGGATTTTCCACTAGATTGGCCAGTTAGGGAAGCCAGTCGGTTACAGACTTAGGAGCTTCACCATATGTCGGTAGGTGGTTCTGAAACCAATTGCATGCAAGAGTCTTATAGGGATGTTTAGTATCACCCATGGTTTCTGAATTATTTACATTGTTTGTTTACTTTTCGTTGCATTGGTTTCTTTTCTGTTTCACTTATACTTGTTTCACTCTAGACCAGCTTTGATATTTTTCAATTTTGGATTTCATTTATAAAAAGGAAAATGATTTTGGAAATTTTGTGTAGCATGTGCTGGGTTTTTAAATGAGAATAACCTGTTGCATATTTTAAATTGTGAAAACCCTACTTTCATATCTGTATTTCAAACTTGTGTCTGTGGACTGTTTTGGAAAAGAAAATTGTTGGATTTTGTAGTTTACTTGGGCAACCCTACTGGGCATTTTTAATTCTCACGCCTATCCTATCTTTTCATATGCAGGTTCAGTTTCTTGGTTTAGCTTCCTATTTCGTCTCCCTGTTGAGGCAGATTTTTAGTGTTGGAGGTGACCTAGAGGTCACATGGAGGTATGATTATTGTTTAGTTTTTTTTCATTCTGCTGCTAGTTTTTATGTTTGTCGTCAGTTTTTTTGTCTATTTATCTTTTTATCTTGGGACAAATCATTCAAAATGTATAAGTTTTGATGCCCGACACTAGTTTCCATCCTGCGGGGATTCAGAACGCCCTTCGGGCCATGTCGCATGCCAGCTCGAGTGACTAGTTCAGGGTCGAGCGGTGTTGGTTTGTGACAATGATTTTTTCACCTTTCACAACACATTGTGGATCTATCTCAACATACATCCCCTAAACCTATATTATATGTTAGGCCTGAACATCACCCAGTTTAAAATTCCTCCCAAGAAATCCATGATTTATGAATTATATCTTAAAGATAAAAAATAGGTTGAAAAAATATTTAGTATGATAATTGAATGAATATCTCCTAGTTTCCTAAAAATAAATAATATATATGGATTTGTACAATTTAGATTCAATTTTACCAACTAATTATTATTCAAAATCTTCAAAAGCACAAAATGTAGTCAAAGATAACTTCAACATTTCCCTGGAAATATCTCACAGAGTGTTTTTATGTCCTCATTATATGGAATGTTGTTTTCAAATATATAATATTCTCAATAGAATAGTCCAAAAATTCAATTTTTAAGGTCACATTAAAACATTATCAATCAAAATACAAATAATAAGGTACCATTAAACCTTTTAGAAACACCATTCTATTGATGTGTTTGAAGAGGGGTGTGATATGAAACCACTAAATGACTTTTTTAACTCATGGGTCCATGTATATCACTGTATATATATATATATATATATCCAATAGTACATTAGAAAATTGTTTTTTCATGATCATATGATATACATTCATCCAAATTATTGTTGCTTACTGAATAATTAGTAACAAAATAATTCATTAAAACATTGATCACACAAATCCCCCCCCCCTCTCTATCTGACTATACGATGTTTATATATATTTCAACTGGTATAAGAGAAATTTCCCCCACCAATTTTAACTTTATTATGTGTAGTTTTTTTATTGATAAGTAATTAATATTGATATATTGAAATTTTTTACATTCAATATATATAGAATGAGGTTGTTTTCCCTATCGAGACAGACAATGTGGTTTTTTTCAAACTAAATCCAAAAAAAATGAATTATAAGGTTGAGATGATGAGAAATATCACTTTTATTTGGAATAAAAAAAGGGATTCACCAATATTTTTTTGGTATTTAAGGTTGTAATTTAATAGCCATATATATTGATAATTATCATCTTCAGGATTCGAATTAGATCAGTGATGATTATATTTTCAATTAAGAACATAGGGAAAAATAATCCAAAATAAAGGATTATTAAAAAATACCCCTCTTTATAAATAAATACACAAGTTTACCAATGATATACTGTAATAAAAACATATCTAGATATAGATGTGTATGAAATGTAAATCACATTCTTATAAGTTTATTAAATGTGAAACACACATACAATAATTGTTGAAACCATTGAATATTATGTATTTTTATTTTATGAAGAAGATGCTATAAGTGAAAATTTATTAGAAATATAGCATATTTGAAACCCGAGGCATGTGAAATATATTAAGAGTAGAACCAAGATTTAAGAAAAACACATAATTAAACCATTAGTGTCAATAATTATAAATTATAGTTGAATGATAAAATAATGAAGGATCTTTTAAATTAAATTTTGGAAATAAATAATATGCATGATGAACGCATTCAGAAGATGAACTGATATTGTGATGAAATTTTTTTAATGATGAAAAGATTAAACTAAATAAGGTTTTTTTGAGATATAATTCAAACTAATAAATAATGAAATAATAAAAATTGAGCCACAAAAAACTATTGATATAATAGGTTCTTCCATTTAATATCATGAGGATGTTATTATTCACAAAATGTCTCATTATAGTGAAAATTAGGACATAAAAAGGACCCTGTAATCATTTACTAGATAATTATGTTAAAGGTAATACTTTATCTATATTGTTTTTATAATTTTTTTTTCTATTAAAGTGTATGAAGCAAAATTAAATCAAGAAGAAATGGGGTATTAAAAAATTAGAAGAAACCAATAACATCATAAATGTTGACTTTATCAGGACTAGGAGAAAATGAACCCCCAAAATGACCTCAAATTAATGGTTTTAAATTATATAATATTGAAGAGAAAAATCATGAAAAATAGTTTCACAATGGAATAAAATATGATTCATTCACTATTATTTTTGTTGAAATTATATGTAAAAATCAATTCCAAAAAAAAATACAATCATTAGAATAGAAAGAAGTCCTATATCAAGAGAGGGATATGAATAAATGGAGTAAAATTCCACTTAATTCAAGAATTATACATCGAATAATGTAAATATATCATAAATAAATAATCTAAAATATTATATTATTTATATAGAAAAGGAACCAAATTTCATGAATGTGACAATGAATGGTTGTTCAAACATTGAAATAATGAATCCTAAAATATTTATGATGGGAAACCAAAACTGAAAAATAAAATTCTATAGATTAAACATATGATTTTTATCATGGGATTATATAAAATAATATTAAGAAAACAAACCCCAAAAGCCATAAAATTATGTTAAACAAAATTAGATATTATTCTATAATTAATTTAATGCATACAACATGATTAATTTAATGAAGGAAATTATTATTGGTATAATATGTAATAGTCCTAATTTATAAATATATATAATCAATGAAAATGAAAAATTGTTTATTTTGGAAAATATCTATAAAATGAATTAAAATTTCTGATATCATTCAAAATGTGGGTAACCAAACACACTTTATAATTTATGAAGAAGAACAAAACATGCTGAAAATACCCTAAAATAATCTTTATTCACATTTCTAACCACATTATAAAAAGAAAAAAATAATTTTCATACGATAATTCTTTTCATTTGATGGATGACATGAACAATAAAATTCAATATTAGGAGAGTGTTCAAATGATAGATAGGATCCTGATTCCCACAGGTATTAACATTTAGATAGCTAAAATAATAATCGTAGAGTGTATTCAAATATTTACAATTACAATGAAAGTATTTTTTTGGTTTATAAAAAAATATAAACCATTTATCTCTCATAAATAAGATAAGGATAAGTCTTAGTATTGCAATATATATCATTCTATTTTAATTTTATAAGGATGTTAATGTGATTTGTTTTGAGGGTAAACTGAAAAGATATGAATATATTACAATATAGAATAATATATATTTTTCAGTCTATATCATAGGTTATTAGATCTTGAGGAATATTTTTAATGGATGTTAAATGTTCATCTAAATATAAAGATAAAAAAGTTATATAGTTAATGGAATTCATGAATTTAGGGGGAGTTAATCCATGAATATTTTATTTTCATTATTTTATAGAGATATGGAGTGTTCTCCATAGGCTATAGAAGATTTATGAATGGAATTCCATTATAATATATTTTTTAAGGAAATAATTTTGA
This sequence comes from Viscum album, assembly GCA_963277665.1. NCBI lineage: Eukaryota > Viridiplantae > Streptophyta > Magnoliopsida > Santalales > Viscaceae > Viscum > Viscum album. Next base: position 2,009,590,620 of record OY728127.1, on the reverse strand, counting down.
AATTAATGGGGAGATGATTGATGGATCAATTAATGGAAAAATTGAGAATTTATTGAAAAATTCATTAGCCAAATATTTACTAATCAACATTACTTTTGAATGTTTTTAATACATTTATTATGATTACTGTTAGAACTATCATGATAATGTAATAGAAAATAAATTAGAAGAACATATTTTAGTTCAATGTTTGGATTAAATATGACTAATTTTATAACTACATGTGATTCTATTATTCTCTCTAGTGTGTTATGATTTACATTCTATTTGAAAGATTCAATGAAATTTAAGTCATGAATGATGAATTTCATAGGTGTAACTATCAATTTCCCATGAAATGGTTTATTTATTTTCAATAAGCGATAAATAAAAAAAGTAATATATTTAATTTTAATTGATATTATTTTTCAAGTAGATATTGATAACAAATATAAAGTTGGTGATTGAAGTTACAAATAAATTACGAGGGATTTTTTTGTATTCAATAAACTATGAATGATGATAATGAGTTTCAAATACAGTAATTTTAATAAATGATAATGGGGAAACTATATTTTTCATACATTGATATTATGTGGATAAAATATAGTTGTTGTTTGTCTTATATATAGTGTCATCTATATGTATATATTTAGTTCTAGAGTAATTTTATGCAATGATTCCTATCATGGAATGTTCACCAATATTTGACAATATAATGGAGGGGTTATGTTTATTTTTATATTAGGCTTTAATGTAGTTATTGGACTGTATCAATAATCTCGTAAATAGTTTTGTTTAATTTGAGTAATTATCCTTGTGTTTATTCCATGAAGAAATAATCATATAAATTTCATTATTGGAATGGTTATTAAGAAAGAAGGAATTGAGTTTTAAGTGAGTAGAAATAGGTGTTTAATTATATTATAATTTTTATTGGAATCAATATTTCAAATGTAATTTATGATTTTTAAAGAAAATATTGTAGTTAGGTAGTACCAATTAATTTTTATTATCAAATGAGTTGTTATATGATGAATTTACTTTATTAGTAGTTCTGAAGGGAGTTATTTTTTTTATGTATTCCCAAAGTCAATTGAATTGTTTTGGGATGATTTACTGTCGATAAATAATTTCTCATTTGTTTTTTTAAGGTTTAATACTTTCTACTATGTTGAGCTAGAGTTTATGATTTTATAAACGAACTATGTAATATCCAAGTGAAAGAAAATACCAACACAATATTTATGAGATAAAACATGGATAATTAATATCAATTTTACAATATTTATAATTTCTATTTGTGTTAAAAAGAATATAAAATATACAGATAAGAAATTGGAAGGCTAAATATTGATTTGGCATAAAAATGTTCCAAATACAGGGCTAAATATAGATATATAACATTATATTAGTGAATAGAAAAGATTAATATTGATGCTCATTAAGGTATAATATATATTTTTAAACATATGAAAGAGTATATCTAAAATTCTATATGGTACAAAATATTATATAGACTATAATAATAACTAACTCTAATAATACATTAGTTTATTTTGATGATCCTTAAGTTTAATATATTATTTTCAACTAATACATAGTAATCTTTATATGGGTATTTAATATTAAATAGGATGACTGAAAAAAAATGTAAAATTTCATTTATGAAATTATTTAATTGATCTTAAAATATTTATATATGACAATGCATTTTTCAAATGTAGTTATTCAGGTCATGTGTTTCAAATAATGATAAGAAAACTACCATCTTATGAGATTATTCACAAGAAAAATATATATGAATGATATAAAACCTCCACTAATATTAGAATATCTATTTCATATGATAATATTAATAATAACTATATTTTTATATGTTTTTTTGAAGAATTATTTTATCTAAAAAATCATCAAAATAAAAAGAAAAACCTTATTTCCTTTTTAAAGATCAATGATAAAACATTATGAATTATTATTATGAAATTATTCAAAACAATATTGAAGATGGAGAGGAAATATGTCGATACTATCATATTTCAAAATTTAAATTATCGAGTAATAACCTCGTTTTATTGATTTATTGTTTATAAAAGAATATTGAATATCAAAAGATTTCTAATTGAACAATTCTACTTTTTAAGGTCATATCTTATATAGTGAAAGATAAAACCCATATTTCAATGACTACTTATTATGAGAATTATTGAATAAGGAACAATAAATAAGAATAATATGTGATAATGATGATCAGCTTCTAGAAAAAGTTATTATCTTCATCGATACCTAAATATATCAATGATGATTATCACACATCATGCTACTGAAGAGTAATAAGATAATTTAGAGGATACTAACATAATACTTTGTTGATCATTTTGAATATTGGAAGATGTTTGGTGTGTGTGAGATTATAGTTATTTATCTTCTATTAAATAAATAGGTTTGATTGGTATATGTGATAAAATATATTCAGAGTGTGACATCATATAGTACTATAGAATATATTATTCATGAAAGAGGTCTAATGAAATTATTGAAAACATGATGGTTCATGTATAAAGAACCTATTTGGGGATAACAAAGCATCTAGATTACCTCACCAAATAAAAGGATAATATTTTCTTCATGTGAGTTCATTTTATTATATTATTTAAGCACATAGGTATTAGAGTCAACCAAAACACAACATAGTTGAAATCTCCCTCATGGAGGGTAAATAATCGATATATACTTTGCATTATACTCTCTTTACATTATTTATTGATTAAAATGTGTTTATGGTTCGTCATTCATACATTATCCATACGCCATAATAAGATTCATTGATTAAATAAATATTGCGAAATAAATTAGAGAATACAATGGTAGCATGTATTCAACCACCCTCTTAGTGAATCGTCAATATCATATTGGGAATTTTGTAATCTATATAAAAATAAAAAACATAGATGAATCATTAATTAATAAAAAATATTTGAGTGTATCATAGTAGAATAATATAGAAGAATGTATCTCTAATGGTGATAGTGAGAAACTAAGGTCACTCTTATAGTGATTTTTAAAATTTTATGAAATATGAATTTAAGGGGATTAAGGGAATATCGATATTTGAAAAATAAATGGTGATGGAAGAAATTGTATCTCCAATGTAATGGAAAAATAGTGAACTATTAGCTCAACTTTTGGGAACATTGACACTTGTGTATTATGATGTTATACATGAATTTCATAGTATTTTGTATTATATTTTCTTATTATTTATTAATTATATAATTAAATTAGTCTTTTAATATTATTATAAAACCAATATATTACAAAAATAATTATTTACTTTTATTAATTGATTATTCTCCCCAAATTCGTTAAAATACATTGAGAAAAAAAATTGATTCCAAAATATTTAATAAAATAAGGATAAATATAAAATATAACAATATTAAATGTACCAAGATGTGTAAGAAATAATATATCATGATTATATTTTAAAAAATATAGAACTAAAAATATTTTCTTGAATAAGTTTGGATGAAAATATTGATGAAAATTTTAAAACATAACAGCTGTGATATAATAACAAATTTACATGATACATCCAAATAAATTCATGCTTTGAGAACAAAAAATAGTTAGTATGTTTTATGAATGTTCCTAAAAATATATAGCTAAATATTATAGATTATAATATTTAATATTTGTATAATATAGAAACATATTGGTGTAAAAATGCTATAGAGACACATAGGATAGGAACACAATGGTTTTAGTTATAAATTATATGAATTAAAAATGATATTTGAGATGGATTATATTGGAAATTATATTCTTGAGTTAGATGTTTGAATGTTGTTTACATTTTTGAGTCATATTACTAAATATAATTTAATTATATGATTACATAAATGATATTAAAAAACAAAAATATATTCAATAAATAAAAAATCATTAGAAACAGAAGATAATTGATGAATGGTTGAAGTTGTTGTTAAGAGTACAATTTAATTTCATAAATGTATGTAATGGAAGGAAATTTTATTAAAATATATGAATATATATTTTCATATATGTTTCTATATTAATAGTTTTAAATCTTACATTTCAATATTACAAATTATATATATAGAATATTTTAATGTGAAGATAGGATATTTTTAAATGAAATAATGTTCTTTTTTAAAATTCAAAATTTTTTCTTACAGAAAATATATATATTTTGGGTTGATAAAAATTATTTTGGAGAAATTACAATTAGTATTTACATTCTATTGGGACATTATAGTTATTTAAAATTAATTTTGAGTTCATACTGGAGTGATTTTATTCCAATATGCTGGTGTGCATTCAAATACCCTACTCTAGATTAATATGTCACGTAATATGATTATTAATTTTATGGATATGAATATCTATTTTATATTAAAATATTTCTCAGTATCTATCAAATAATTTTGTAATCAATGTATAGTTTTGTGGGAGATTTGACATGTCAATGAAAAATAATGATAAATGACATTACCATTACAAAAACCCATATTTTCTATTATCTGATTCATGTTGATTAATATTAATTAATTATAATATAAAAAATAGTATTATTATTTTCACCCACATATGAAGAGAATACTATAAATATTTATGCACATTTTAATTCTATGTGTCATTTTTATACATATATGTGAGATAAAAATAATAGAAATACATAACTGACTTCAATGAAAAGTAATCACAAGTTTATAATATATAATATAAAATAATGATGAAAACGGAAATACCTCATCCATATTAGAATGAAATAATTTATTATTCATTAATTTTAATGTGAGTAACCTTATTTACTCTAAAAATATATTATATAAAATTATTTGTCAAATTTTATATAGTATAGTTTAAAATTTATATTTTTATAGATACCATAAAATTTATAAATAATATAGGGATACCACATTTTATTATTTATAATTAAATTGGTTGGATGAAAAAGAATACTTTTAAATTTTTTCATTAGTGATAAAAATTATTACAATTATTGTAATAATTTTGGGAAGAAAGGAAAAAAGAAATAGCATGTGTCCTACTAAATTGGACGAAAAATATGGTTATTAAAATATATGGATTTTCAATCAAATCAACTATATATTTATGAAATTAACATTGTTAATGGGTCCTAGGATTATAAAGAAATTTTATATAAAAATTACCATTATTTATGAAAGAACCTGTAATATAATATGTGAAATTATTAAACATATTTAAAAAACACTAATATCATATGATGTTAAATGATGGAAATTGGTTGCTTTATTTAAAATAAATCAATGATATTTTATAAATTATAAAATTATATATTAAAAGTCTTAAAGACTCAACAACAGTGTAAATTTTATTGATAATATTTATGACATATTCAATTCCAATTTGAAAATCATTAATGTTATATATGTGAATATATATGTATCTAAATTATAATTATAGTTTCATAGTTTATCATGATATGGGTAAGGTTACTTTTTCTAAGATATTGTTTCTTGATGAAAAGTTAATGACTTTTAATGAAATGAAGGATCTCCAATTTAATGAAATAAATATTTAAAATATGATATATTAATTATGAATATAATGAATAAGAGGAATTTGGGAAGACTATTTTAATAATATCAATGAAGTTAAAAATTATGAAATGTAATAGCAATTTCCAATTGGTTTGGGATTATTTTACTGATCACGAGTGGGTCCGGTTTTTTGGAGGAATTAATGATTAATTTTATAGACGTTCTTAAAGAGGAATATCTAATAGTAATCTAAATGAGGAAAATAAAGCATGATTCATGAAATCATAAATGGAAAGATTCATTAAAAAATATGAGAATATTTTATCGAAATAATAATAGCTATAATTCATTACATATTTGAGATATTCAATTGATTATCAATAAACCAAAATTTTATAAATATCTCTCAAGATTTTGTTAAAAAATTATATTCATACAGCTATAATGATGGATATATATACACTAGCAATATTCCTAATAAATAATTGATAATCATTGATCAAATAATAATTTAATATGCTAAATTTCTATATATAAAATTAAGGAAGCTAAATTTATTAATATTTTGTTTATTTATCATGAAATTATCATAAATTTAAAAGTACAATAAAATATACATGGGCTGATAGAAAATGAAATTTGATTAATTTTTGATAATAGGGAATGATATTTCAAAATATCTAGGTGAAAAGTTTGATGCATATAGGATGATAAAGAAGATAAAGGAAGTTATTGATTGAACAATTTAATAAATAAATTGAATGTATAATGGTATTGATAATTTTTTTACAATTATTATTAATTATTACTTTTGTCATTGAATACTAAATATCAATGTAATATTGTTTGCAGATTTTCTTGATGAAATTATATTAATATTTAAAATTTTAACGAGGATGTATTTTTTTCTAATGATAACATATAAAAATAATTTCTTTAATGGAAAATCTATATGATTAAAATTATTATATGGGTGTCATTAGGTAGACAAAAAATTTAGAAATCCCATATATTATGTTATTTATAAGATTATTTATTGAATTATATTATTTTAAATAGTGAGGAATATAAATTTCATCTCATTTGAAGATTATAACAAAAATGACCAATCAATAATATATTCTCAAAATGGAAATATAAATTCATTTAAAATTTCTAGTATAGTGAAGGATTTTGATGTATTACCTGAATTTCATTACAAGATATAGAGTTATAGAGAATTGATGAAGACACACTGATGTAATAAATAATGATGATGTAATCTTATGGGAAAAGACACTGTTATAGATTAATGAATTTAAATATGTGTTGTCAAAATTGTTTATCATATTTAGATGTTCTTTGTGGATGAAGTGATAAAATTGGTTACATTGATTTGGGATTAGTAATAATTTCATTAGTTGATTCCAGATGGTAAAAAATCATAGGTAACAAAAAGAATAATTAGAAACACAAAAAAATCAATCTATAGTATACTGAGGGAAATAACTATATGAAAATTCTTTTGAATTAAATTTTTTAAATAATTATGTTCATTCATAATAGAACAAGAAGAATACAATCAATGAGAAACAAATTATAATTTAATGAAATATTCATGTAACTTATATATATATCATTAACATATGTAATTACCAATTAAAAATAAAATATCCATATCTCACAAAAAAAAATATTAGGGGAGGTTATTTAGACATGGTCCTACAAAACCCCCTCTAAATTTATTTTCAGTGTAATTTTTGGGGTTTCTTCAAAACCCCCTCTAAATTCATTTTCTATAAAATTTAGTGAGAGACTATGTAAAACCCCTTATATTAATTGAATTTGGAGGGGGTTATAGGAACCCTATAATTTTTTAAATTAGATGGGTTGTTGAACTACCTCTAAATTTTTATCATTATTTTTTTATTATCCAGTTGGATTCAAGAGGGGTTGAACCCCTACCCCCGTAATGTATTAAATTATAGGTGGTCCAAACCCAAATATAATGTCTTTAAAATTGGGGGGGGGGGGGGGTCGAAAACCCCTCTAATGTCAATAAATTAGAGGGGGTTGAAAACCCAATCTATTGTATTTAAATTAGACGGTTTTTTAAACCCCCTATAATTTCATTAAATTAGAGGGGGTTTGAAACCACCTCGGATGTCTTTAAAATTTACCTGTTTTGAAACACCCTCTAATTTGTGAGATTAAAGTGGGTTGTGAAGCACCAATATTTTTTGAAAATAAACATCCATATTATATATATATATATGTAATTGAAACATAATATATAAATGTATTGAAATACATTATTTATATGAATATCATATAGAATATTGATATGGTTGTATTTAATTGTATTTATATTTATACATAAATATAATTTTATAATTGTATGTACATTAATATATATATATATCTGTGTGTAAATTGTATTTCATATAATATTAATTATATATAATATAAAATCATAGACATATTATATAAATATATATATAAATATACTTTATTTAAATAATATATCATATTAAAACCCAGGCATGTAGTTTTTATAATTTATAATACAATAATAATAAATATATTTTTTAAATAATATTTTTATGCTTTAATATTATATATAATCAATATTATATGACATACAATTTATACAAATAAATATATAATAATGTACATAATATTAGACAATTATATTTATTGAAATTCTTATATATTACTGTACATAATACCATCCAATTATATTTATTGAAATACATATATATTAATGCGCATAATAAAATATATATGTATTGATACACATTATATTAATATTTGTATAAATTTAATTTCATATAAGATTATATAAAGATTTGTAGAAATTTTATTTCGTATATAATATTGGTCTAAATTACATTTAATTTAATATTAATTATATATAATATTAATATTTGTGTAAATTGTATTTCATATATATGTATGTCATATAATATTAGTTATATATTAATTATATAAAATATTTTACAATTTATTCAAAAAACATATATTAAAAATGTGCATAATAATAAATATATGTATTGAAATACATTATATAAACATATTTTAAGAAAATTTTTATAAATATATTAATTAAACTATTATATAAATTATTTTAAAATACATTTTTATAATATATAAATATTTATTTATTTTTTCAAATAATTTAAATAAATATATTATATAAATGAATTTAATATAATACATGAATGATATAAATCATTAAATAAATGTATTGTATTTATAAAACCGAAAAATAAATTTTATAGTTTAAAAAATATGTGTAATAACAAGAATTAAAATTAATAATATTATTGTTATCACACACACACTCATATATATATAAGATTATAAAAATAATTAAATAAAAATTTATTATAATTATATTATTTCTACATGCAATTCTTTGATTTTCAAAATTTAAATAATCTGGCAAAATACAATTCAAAATACAAAAAAGGATCTAGTTCAAATTAAAAAGAATGAAAAAAGAAGTCCACATATTTTTGCATCGATTATAGAAATATTATATAAATAAAAAAACACACAGACATAAAATGTATTTATAAATATATTTATAAATATATTCATTTAAAATATATATATATATATATATATTAAAGAATTTATATGTATATATATGTATGTAAATATAATTATTTATACATATTATATAAATAACAAGTATGTAATATATAAATATGTATTTGAGTATACAAATTATTTAAATGAATATATTAATAAATATATAAACCTATTGTTTATAAAAATTTATATATAGTTTATATGTTTAAATGTATTATAATATATGATATAAAGAATATTTATTAAAATAATGAATAAAAAATATATAAATATTGGCATGAGTAAATATGAAAAAAATCTAATGTTTTAGGGGTAAAAAAGGGTGGTGGTAGAGACGTGTGGCCCAATCCATCTGAGGATCGAATCCCACTACTGTCACATTTTAAATAATTGGAGATAGGGGAGCATCGGGTATGTGGCCTTGGAAACGGAGGGGGATGAGGCTCTTGGTGAAGCGTCGAACTGGAGGAAAAGGGTGGTGTGGGAATGGGAGACGGTAATGGCGTTGGGAATTAGAGATAGCGGGGTGGTAACAGGGAGATAGTGGGATGCATGGAACTAGGGACAGTGGGAGGCAGGACGGGGTGACACGATAGGGGAGGTATGATGGGGTAGACACGGGGGAGAGGGGGAGGTGGGATGCAGTGACACGGGGGGAAAGACAGTTCCAATTAAAAATTTAGAAGGATTTAGGGGCTGTTTAAGTCTGCCCTACATCCTTGAAGTGGACGTGGTTTCATCCAAACCGCCACTAATACATGTATTTTTAAATGAATTTAAGTCTACATTCGAGGGGGGGTGTAAACCCCATCTAATGTAACCACTGATAAATTGACCTTGATTTTAGAAGTTATTCCATAAAACCACCCTAACTAACTATAGGTGGCCCCATTAGTGGGGGTTATCCAAAACAATTTTTAATGCCTTTAGAAGAGGTTATAACCCCTTCTAAACTCACCATTTTTTGTAGTGTGTCTTAGATTAAAACCAAAACCAATAAAAAATTGATATCAAAAAATATAGTACACTTCTATGAAAAATTAAAACCATTCCTTTTCAACTTTTAAACAAACCAATAATAGTATTATCCATCAATTTTTCCCTTAACACACTATTGAATATAATATATGATGATATAAATTTAAGGATAAGAATTAAAATACCCAACATGTCTTATTCTATCCAATAACATATCCTATCTGATTATATCCGACTCAGGTGTCATTTATTTTAAAATATGAAATTTTGAATGAGGCCACACCATGATGAATTTTTTCCCTATAGTTTCCATATAAAACCTATAAAGATAAAAACATAAAATCTAATGGATATATATATAGTAACTTATAGTTGCAAAATACATTGAAACATGGTTCCCCAAAAATCAAACCCACTAAACCAGTAGATAAATCATTATGAAAAATCCTCCTGTAACCCCTAACTAGTGCTATCATAACTGTATCACATGTTTTATCCCAACTGTAAATTAGTTATTGCATTTGAAAAATCATTCTATTTTATTCATCATAAATATCCTACAATAAAAATTATTTTGAAAAAAACATTAAAACACATTCAATTTCAAGGTGAATTGTGTTAAAATTTATTTTATTCATTTATATATTATTTATTCTTGTATGTTTTTGTTGTTTGGTGCAACTCTGGAGTGTGATTTAGAGAACCATACTAGTTATGGTTGTAAAATTATGATATAAATTTCCATCATAGAATAATCATGGGGGTCATTACAAAACTGATTAAACAAAGGGAAGACCATAATTTCTATATAGATTTCCATCATTAAAACCCCGGGTCCTTATATAAATATATAATATAGATTTTTAAAGGTGAATCCTAATAATATTCCATGGATCCCCCTTTCAAGTTTTCCCTTCTCCCTTAATCCTTAATCACTCTCAACATATTTATGGCCCTTCCTTTGGTTATGTTGGATCCCTCTTTCTGAAATATTTACAAATATTAGTGTCATATGTTATAAATGATATTTTTTTTAGAGTCTAACACCATCTATTCGTGACATTAAATTTTTTTCATTTATTTCAAGTCTTCTCTCGTATAAACCATAAATGAATAGTTTTTAGGTTATATTCCAGGGTTCAAGAAATTTGGACATGAATTGGGAGGTGAAAAATAGAGAGTATTAATTTCTTTTATTGATGTAGGGGGACCATATATATATCAACTTTTTGTATGATGTTTTACATACGGAAATATTATTCTGTTGACATGTAGCTTTGTGAGAACAATTCATACGGTATCAATGTTACTGGGAAGGTGTGTAGAGATGTGTATGATCCCATTGAATGGGAGAAATAAAATTATTTATTTTTTTATATGTATTTCAATATTATTTAATATGGTACACTAGGGATATTTGTTTGGGAAACAAAAATTTGGGGGAGAATTTTGGTATCAATTGTAGTAAGACTCTATGGGTAAGATGGGATATGGTTTATGTGATGAGTTCCATTTATTTTGTTGAATTTTTTTACTCTTGTACCATTTTTTGTTTTTTTGTTATTAATGAAGATTCAGTTATCGTTGTATGATAAAATGTGACTTGGGATGTGATTTAACCTCCCATTATTTATAATGGATGGGTTAGTTGGATTCATTATATCTTCTGTTTGGGGTGATGGGATTTCTTTGGTGTCAAATATGTTTAAATGTATTGAGTGAAATGAAATAGGACTTTTCTAAGGCGTTTCTACTAAATATCTCTTAGAAATATCATTTTAGTATGGGATGGAGGAATGTATAGTTGTAACTTCATGGAAGTTTGTTTTATGCATGATGTTCTGATGGTTATTACATTTATATATTTATTAAGATACATCGATGTATCCACCTTTTTAAAACTCATACCCATATTATATGTTCTAGTTGGAGGATTCCTTATGAGATTCTAATCACATCATTTAGGATAATCATGATGTGCATGATGAATTTATTGCTCGAGATCCATCCAAGGGAAAGGGATCTATGATAACCAACGAAAAATATATATTTATTATATATTATTTCAATATGTTTGAAATTAAATATCCCAATAATCTAACATAGATTAGAGAACCTTATGGATTAGTATTTTTGACAAATATTTGTATAAGAAAAATACTTCACAGATATAGAAACCTTTAAACATAAGTGAACTCTCTGAGAGCTTCATAGAGACTTCTTATATGTTATACTTGTCTTCACAACCTATGGAAAAAATATAGGAATTAGGTGAGCAGAAAAACATCGCATTGAAAATATATCAATATTTCATTAGGGTTTAGATCATAAGAGTATAATAAAAAATTATTATCCTGAAATATTCTATAAAAACAAGAAAAAAATATTAGACTTCTATTAATAATCAAAGAATGACATGTAATCTAAAAACAATAAATATGTTCCATGAAATAAGTTATTCAGAAAAAATATTTTCATAGAATAAATAAATTATATCATATTATATTTAAATCATAAATTTGTGGTAGGAAATTAAATTGTTACATAATAAAATAAGTTAATTCTCAATACTAAAACTATCATAGTGAATAATTTAAAATGGTGTATTGGGATCTATACCAATTCCAATAAAAATTTCAGATAATTTCCCATGGTAGATTGGTGTTTCTCTTCAATTATATAAAAATTATGGATATATTCCCATGGTGTATTGGGTTCACTTCCCATTCCAATAAACATATTGGAATGTATCCTATATTGGATTCAGTTCACTTATGATTCAGATAAACAAAGTTGATAGAGTTCCAAATTATATTGGGTTTACATAAAATTTAGATCGATGATATATCATGAGATTTTTGGTTTTATAGAATTCAATTTAAGACTACATATTACTATCCCACCCATCACATAAAATATCCTCATTTTGATAATCGCTTGTGAAACATACATGTTATTTAAATAGCTGAAAACAGAAACCTATACAATGTATGTTTATATAATTATAGTCCCACCCATCAATTAATGAAAATAAATAAATATGAAATTTTTTTAAATTTAAAATATAAACAATATATAACTTTTAACCATGAAAATATCTAAAATAATAACATTTTATTCAATAGATTACATGACATGCAACACCAAGCTTAAATAATCCACAAAATATATTTCTATAAATTTAATTATTTCAGTTGCTTGAAGAAGATGTTTCATAGAATCAAATATAAGTGTAATATGTTATTCATAGTTATTAAATTTTATGTTATGAATACTACTAACTAAGTAATCAAAATTACAAATAATATTTAATTATAAATAAAATATGATTCATTTAAAAAAATTAATGTTTAATGAAAAAATTTATTATTTCTAAATGATAGTTCAGTCTTGTTTTGAGAACATAATTCAAAATTTACTCTTATAAAATATATAAAAGTTATTTTAAAAATGAAATTAATTTTTTAAATAATCCAAATAAAATTATCTCTGGGTCATTTGTTCGATTTTTCAAAAAAAGATCATTATTTTAGAATAGTGATAAATACATATTTTTAATGAAAAATTCATTTTATTTTAAATAATTTATAATAAATATTATATTTATATTTATATATAATGTAAAATTATTTAAAATTTATATCAAATAATGTAATATATTTCATTGGAATAATTTCTATAATGAGTTTTAATATTACAACATTATAAACATCTGAATAATTTAACATAAAAAAATGTACTTTCTCATTGTGTTTATTGGATTAGTTATAAATTAAATATATCCACAAAATTTAATTGGTTTTGAATAAATTTATTTCATAATTTTAATCCAATAAATTTATAAATTATTATAAGTTAAAATTAATTTTTGACCCAAATGAATAGTGAAAATAGTACAAATTAATTAAAATAGTTGTGGTGAAAATAAAATCACATAGGGGATAAAATAAGTTTATATGTGTAACAATGATCAAAAAAATAAAAAATAAATTTTATGGACATATATAGGATCTATATATTATAGTATCTAAAAATTGAACATTTTTGAGGTTTTTGGAAAGATATAAAAATTGGTATGATTGAATATTTTAAAAAACATTATAAGTGTGTGACTCACATCACCTATAAAAGGGCCCACTATCCTCTCATCTTTACACATTAAAACCATTTTTATCGGACAATAACTATACAAATAACATCCCAATCGACCTCCTTTCATATAATAATCTTTATTTTGGGTAGAAATAAAATCTAGGGAGACCTTGGTTTCCAACCTATCAAGGATACCCAAAGAAGTTGTATTGTTCATCAATGAGTATTTTATTTTATTTATTACTCCACATAAGAAAATCATTTTTTAAAATTTTGATATAATAGCCTCAATATCATACATACACATAGATGAATTATAATATGTTAATGTCTTAAACTATCCCCAATTCAATAAAATTGGTTATGAAATCATCATTTGTGCATACAGTGGATTACCACCTCTTGAACCGATGTCAATTATTTTTTAATTACCACCACTCATAGTTTGGTATCATGATAGATATAAAGGTTATATATTAGTTTTATAATTACAATATTCCTATAGATCCATTATTTTAAACAATCCTTTTAACATTACTTTCTGTAGGATATATGATAATGTTGCTCATGTGTATAATGGACTACTACCTTATGAAGAGATGTTATTGGGTTTCCACTAATTCTTTTCATTTAAGGTAATAAGGATAATTCTAATGAATATATGTTAAATTAATGAAATAATTAGGATATATGTAACACCCTGACTTTTATGTTTATTTTAATTTTATTATTTCTTAGCTTCAGGTTCTTGTGCAAAGGTCTAGGCGGGGTCCCCAATTAATTTTTTTCATTTAATATATTTCTTGGTCTTCAGACCCTTTCTTAGTCACCATTCGGTTTGCAGTGGCTGCAAAGTCGCCCTATGTGTCGGGAAATTCTTCATTATTCATAAATTTTTTATTATTGCATTTATGGTATTACTATTTTTATTTTCATAATTATTTTCTGGTTATATTACTTTATATTATTGTTATCTTTATTATTGTCATTATTATTATTATTATTGTTGTTGTTGTTGTTGCTTTTTTTAAGAAAAAATGATAAAAAAATATTATTAAAATTTATATTATTATATTAATGGTATTATTATTGTTATATTTTTTTTATTCTAATTGTTTTTATTTTTATTAGTGAATCATTATTTTGGTTATGAGATAAATTTACAAAAAGAAAAAGAATCCTAAGTCTACTAACACACTCTAACCTGCTGTGTGAAGCCCCAGGTTTCCCTACACAATGCTGACCATGCCCCTCATTCACCTCGTGGCATGTGGTGCTCCCGACTTTTCCTCTTTCCCCCTCTTTGCCGCACCAACAGACCCCCTCTCCTGCTCGCCTCTCTTCCCAACCACCCCAACACCCTATTCTCACACCCCCTTACACCACCCTCACACTATAGGCCACCTCCGCCTAGACATTACCACTAGCCAACCTTCGCCCGTTCCACCACCCACTTTTCACTCCACCTTCTCCCACCCACCACTCCCCTCGTCGTGCCCCTAGTTTCCTGACCAAGCCATCATATCTCTACCCCTATCTCCCTCCACACACACCAAGACTCTCTCACCCCTACAGGTTCCCTTAACCACCTCTTGTGCACACTGGGCCAGTCACCACACCTCTCATATCCAGACTCCATGAACCTGACCCTCACTCCTACCCATTCCATCGGATCACTTCCCTTACCCTAGATATTGACCAGTATTTCACAAACAAACTGAAGCCACCCACTCACACATCCCCACCTCCAGCTATCCAACTCAGTTTCTCCGACTAGTGACGCACCTAAACCCCATGCTATTCCTTGTGACTCCCACCAAATAATCCACTCCACCCTACTCTGACCACCTCCCCATTGTGTACACAAAACCCCATGCTTTAGTAAATTTATTTTGTTATTTATTTATTTATTTTTATTTCCTCCATTTCATTTTTGGTGACTTTATTTAATTTGGATAAATCCTTATACTATCATATGTTGCGCATCATCTGTTTTTTTCACTATTTAGCATGTGCGGTTTGTCCGTGGGGCATTTTCCATAATTCCATCCTTGTTTTTTCTATATTCGAATAAGATTTGAGGAAGGAGAATCCATATTTTTCATTTCCAATAAATTTCTTTTAATGCTTGATCATTTTAACTAAATTTATTATTGTATTCTCACCTTCGTAGTATGTTTGGTTAATCAACTCTTATGTTTTCAAGTTTATAGTGGTGTTTCAAGTTTGTGTAATTTGTAAAATATGTTTACAAATTTTTTATAAAAGAAAAAAATTGTTAGAGTTTTTTTATTGAATTTATAGCAGACTACTTGGGTTACTTATAAAAATATTTCTGTATTTTTTGACCGGCATATAAAAATTGGTTATTAACTTGTTTTTCTGTATACATAATTATTGATGAATTGTTTGTTGTGTTTTACTAGATGTTTCTTTATTAGAAATATGGGAATTTTGAGTTATTCAGGTAAAATGTATTATTGGTTTGGCATCTTTATTTTGACGACATTATGTCTTGGAAATTGTGTTAAAAATGTTTTGAAAATGGGTTTTATGGATTTCTTCGGGTTGTTTTTTATTTTTTTATAAATGTTACGGATGGTTGGGTTAGAATTTTTTTTAAATAAAGTGATGAAATTGTGGAAAGGGTTTTCAAATATTCTATTGGGTGGTTGGTGTACCATATGATATGTTATCAAATGAATATATCACATGAAAAATGGTTTTCTCTTTAATCGTTCATCACATAAATGGGTTTTTTAGTTTTCTAACAATGTTGGTTCCCCTTGTCCAATTTCTAAGGAAGTCATTAAGTGTGTTATTTAAAGCACTATAATTTTCCTAGGAAATGTGTTTTGACATGAGTTGGAAAATTATAAAGGCTCGTTTGATAGTTGTGAAGTGATTTGTTGTGAATTTTGGAACTTAAGGGCTTGTGTGGATTATTAAATATGAAACAATGTCTGTGTGATGTTTTGGGTTATTCTATAGGATATGTCAAGTAAATGTAATGTTTCACACTTTTAGATTTACTGTAATGATTGTGTCGATTAGTCAAATGGATGGCTCTTGACAACTATGTTTCCATTTTGAAAATATATCGTTTTGTTAAAAAACTTTAATGGCTTTGATGATTGTATGGCTTGACAGCCTAGTTGGAACCTTTGATGATATGTAATATGTATGTATGTATGTATATTTTTGTGGTACCTATATAGGTGGATATCCCATTATAGTATATCATATAGAGTGTCCATGTTTGGGTTATGCAAGTGTGGTGAGATGAGTCACATGTGCGATGGTATCCTACTTACATTTTGATATAACCACCATGGGTTCCTGGCCATCGTTTTGGTAATCGAGTGATGGTTTCTGATCAAACCCGATTTGACAGGATGGTACCCCATGGATTGCTTGGTAGGATAGGTAGGTTTTCCACCTATATAATTCAGTTATAGGGAGGTCTATTGGTTATAGACACAAGAGCATAAACATACGCCGGAAGGTGGTTTGGAAACTGAGAACATCCAGTGGTCTTTTATGAATGTTTAGGATCACCCATGGTTGCAGGATTATTTTGTTTTCTTTTTTTACATTCAATTAAGCCAGTTTATTTCTAAAATTGATTGTTTACTAGTTCTACTATAGTCTAGTAGTGGTATATTTTGTTTTGAGTATATTTTATAAAAGTAGAAATGATTTTTGAAATGGTATGTCGCAAGTGTCATATTTTTAAATGACAAAAACGTGTTTCTTATTTTAAAATGTGAAAACCCTAATTTTTATTTTTATTTCAATCTTCTATTAGTTGAAAATTTTGAGAAAAGAGACATTGGATTATGTTTGTTGTCTTGGAAACCTTACAGATAATTTTAATGCTCAGTCCTATTTTATCATTTCACTTTCAGGTTTCCTTGGCTCAGATTTTCTTGGCTGAGTTGCTCAATATTGGAACAATGTCAGACTTTGGTTGGGATGTGACATAGAAGGTCGTGTAGAGATATATTGTGTTGTTTTGTTTATTTTGTTTCTTCTTATAGAGTTTAGTTTTATTGTTTTATTTAATATTGTTTATATATTTATCATTAATGGGAAAAATCATTCCAGGCGATTAAAATTTTATGCCCGACAGTGGTTTCCAGCTTGTAGAGATCTTGAATGCCCTTCCGGCCTTTACATAGACCGGATATGGTGACTCGTTTAGGGTCTACATGGGTTGGTTCCTGAAAAAAAGATATCAATGGAGGACCTTGTTATTTTGGGTGTCTGGTAGATGTAGATTAATATTTTAGGGACTATAGAGGTTGGTTGGGGAAGGACACCATGGACCCATTCCAATTTCAAACCTTGACTCGCCAGGGGTAGTATGGTAATTGAGTCTTTGTTTCGTTCTGATTCGTTTCATATTGGGGGATGACAATTGTAATATCATAGGTAAATAAACAAAAAATACATTTTCATATTTATTAATATTTGTGAATTAAATATTAATTTTACTTTAATGGGGATGCTATGTTCGATGTCTTGCTCGATACGCAGCAACAGGTTTCATTGAAATCTTACGTTGCACACCATTAATATAAGATTATTATTTTAAATGGTAGTCAATGACTAACTGTTGTATTAGAAGGAATTAATATAAATAACTACAATATGATTACATGTCTTTGTAAAATGTTTGTACTTTTATCCAAAAAAAACATTTAGAGGCTTAAAATAAGAAAAATCCGATTTTAGGCATTAAAACTCTAATATTCTTTAAAAGTTCTATTTGCCTCCTTTTAATGGTTAACCCTGTTTAAATCTAGATTTGGTCAATTTTATATGTTATATTTGAAAAAAATAAAATTCTTCTTCATAATCCAGACATCAAAATTCATTTTGGGTAAAATATTAGTATTTTTTTGATAAAATTCAATTTTTTATGAATAGTAAAAGAATACTCTGTTTTAATTCGAAACTACTTTTTAATCTAATTTATTTAAATGGTTAGATTATCTTTTTAATTTTTTTTAAAGTGTAATTAGATTATATTTTTACCATTTGATCCAATTATCTTCATTATAATTAATTTCACTTTGATATTTGACATAGACAAGTGTCGAACTTTGGATAGTTAATATTTCTAAAAAAACATGCCTTTTTTAGTTCGAATTAATTTTAAATTAATTTATTCCACTTATATATTTTTATTTATAAAAAATGGATTTCAAATTTGAAATTAGGAGGTCTAAATAGTGTAAATAGGTAATATTTATTTTTTGACATTAAGAATATTTACTTCAGTAAAAATTTAATTTACTATGGTTAAAGGGTAAATCTCGTAAATAAATGTAACAAAATATTATTATAATAATATAAAATTACCCTAACATGTGTCCTAATACTATTGGTTTATAATCATCTTACCATCAACATCCTTGGGTCTATTTTTGGACCCCATGGGGCCACATGGGAGTGATAATGACATTTTATTTTAATTAACATAATGTAATGACAAAAGTGGAATAAAGAAATTGCTTTTAGTAAATTAATTTTCAAATGGGGTTATATAATATTTCATTTAGACTATAAATATTATTTTTACATACTTAATGTCTTCCCAAATCATGGTATTTTTTTTATAATTTTTAGACATTAAAATATTAAATTATTTATGACACAATAATGATGTAGTGTTTACCACATTAATAAATGATTTAAATAACTAAGATTATAATGATTAAAATAATATACAAAACCTATCCAATTCTTATTGTATGATTTTATTTCGACCTTTTGTCATCGTATCTTCGGCCATAGTATGCTTTGGACCTTTAGAAACTGAAAATCATTATATAATAAAATAATATGTTCACACTTTTCTAAAGAGCCCCTCCTTCCACTTACAAAGAGCACTCACATCTAACCCACTTCTCACACCTCTCAAGCCCTTTGGCTCATCCAAACTCTACCCAATTAATCTCCCTACATCCCTCTCCTCCTCCTAGAATCCTTAACGTATACAGAAGGATCTTTATACCCTTTTGATTCAAACCAAATGGAGTTACCCAAATAAAATGTAACGCCATCTCTTAGGATCTTTTTTTTTATTTTAGTTATCCATACGCCTAAAATATTTTTATTCCTTTTTTATTACAACACCAATATACTCAATATACTAGGATTTATTTATGATAAGTATTCGAACTACACTTACACACACCTCCATCTAATGATTAAAGAACCTACTATTTCTGTGGTTGGAAAACTAAAGCCACACAAAATGATGATTGTTCAATTATATCCTACCACGTATCATGGTGTCCATTAAGATAGAAATATATTTATATATGATATATATTATGTTTATGTTTTCTTTATGCTTCAGTATTTTTAATTTATATCTTGCCTTTATGGTTTCCATTATGGGTAAACGTGATATTTTCATTTGAGGAAATGCAGACTACCACCCCATCAATGTGATATGAATAGTTAATGTCATTCGTGGGACATATAAAGATGAATTTAATGATATTTTAAATGATATTATACTGTAATTATAATAAAGTTATTTATCGTTTTTTTAAATACATTAAAATAAGAAATATAAATGAAAGTACTGTTCATGCGTATGTATGGCATACCGTCTCCATGAACGGTGCATTTCATTTATTACCTCTAAATGTCATGTTATGTTATATATACATGTATATAATGGATATATATGATATATATGATATATATGACATATATGATATATAAATCATGAATATTATTCTCGATATAATCAAATTTTTACCACATAGACAACTTGTAAATATAAGAAGTTAATTTTTGACTCAAGTAAAAAATATCGACAAAATGACCATGATTAACATAAATAATTACATAATGTTTATAACATGGGAATAATAGATATAAAAGGAATAATAAAATTTAAAATGGGACATAGTCAAATATAAATTAACTTATGTTTATTATTCTGAAAATTAATGAATGAATGGGTCAAGTCAGACATGAGTTATGGGACTTCGTCTCAATCTCCTTTCATTGAGGCATATTTTTGTTTCATACACGACTTTATTTTAGATGCTATATAAACATATTTTAAATTTTATTTCATTCAAAGGGAATATTTTTCTACAATACTTTTTACTAAAAAATCTATTTTTTTAATGTACACGGTGAGAATGACCATTCTAATGCCGCAAGTATTATTTGATCTTTGGCTTCCATAAAAAGTTTTATTGTTTTTTTAAAATTAAAATTAAAACCATATAATCGTTTATGAATTTTGGTATTGAATATGGTTTCAATAAGGGAATTTTTATGTAAATATATTTAAATGATATAATGTGATTGAAATGTGTAAATGTTATGTTTCCTTTATATTTGTTTTATTTGTTAGTAATATGTTATGGTTCTTAGGAATTGTTTACGTATACGGGTGGTTCCATGATAAACCTAGGGTGGGTTAGCCCAAGATAGCTCTCTAATTCATTGGGTAACATGGTAGAGGTAAACGTTAATGTTTCTCCTAAGAGATTTATGGAATGTACTGTGATGGGTATTCCAAATGTAACTCCCTACGTAGTTGTGGTATATACAATGTAAGTATGACATGGATGCCATAAGTTACCTTCATGATTTATGATTTCGATGTGTTATTCATAAATCATATGATTTCATGATGTATGATAAAGAGCTTGTGTTGTGTATATAATGAGGAACTAATGTTTTATTTCATTGATTTATTACCCTTACAGCGCTTTTTAGGCTCATCCCAAGTTTTGAATTTTTTTACATGACATAAAGACGAATAGATTAAAGGATGGGATTAAGATAAAGTCATTCTATCTAAAACATTGAACTAGACATGACTCTTTTTTTCAAGAGTTTTATTTTTGTGAAAAAAATGGAAACTGAGTAGAAGTGTCTACTTTGTAATTCATGAGATGTAATGTAATAGTTATGGCCTAATTCTATAAAACACTATACCTGAAAAGATCCTCAATGTGAATTATTCATTTAATTCAAGATTATGTAATGTTTAACGCCGAGTCTGTATATTTGGTATCATAAGTCTGTTTAGATAACTTTAGGATTCAGGATATTGTTGAATTAATATCCATAAATTAATTTATGTTCATATTGAAATGCTATCATTTACAGATTACCATGTTTCCTTGCCTAAGATATTTCTCTGTTCAGAATGGTTTTCCATAGTGGAAACATGGTAGCTATGTTTGGGTGACATCAGGAAGAAGACAAATTTCTAAATCAGCAACCTTAGATAGTCGGAATCAGAAATGAATAGTTTTGTTGTAGTGATGGTACAGTTGACTCAGACTATAAATGATGGTGGTATCCATGCATTAGATCAACCAGATCAACCATAAAGGAACATGTCAGTAGTGTATCTTTTATTTAGGAAAATCCTACATCATTCAGAGGATCATCTAACCATGTGCTATAAGAATGGTGGATTATAGCCCTGGATAACATTTTTGATGTTATGGAGTGTTCATAACATCAAAAGGTTTGTCTCGTTTTTTACCGTGTTGATGGTGAATTTGGTTAGTGGTGGTCGATAGGGAAAAATATCTGGGATAGTGAGGAGATTGATGCTCTTAATTGGGATGAATTCGATGGTATTTTTCTTGAGAAACATTTTACTAATGAGATTCATATTAATAGGAAAAAAAAATCCTATAATTGAGGTAGGAGGAGGACTCAGTGGCTACTTATGAAGAAACATTCTCTTAACTGGGAAGGTATTCTCCAAATTTCATACGAGATCATGATAATAAAATCAACCGTTTACACAGGATTAAAGCCAATGTATCAAAGGGAGTTATATTCTCATGAGTTCAAATGATATTAACACTTTGTTTGATCTGAGGGGAAGGAGAAAATGGATTTTTTCGATGATCAGGTGTTCTTTGACAAACAAAAAAATAAGAGGTCAAGGTGGCTGGAGAAAGGGAAAAACACTTCAAAAAGTTCTGATGGTAAGAAACATTAGTTTATAGTTTGTGAAAATTATGGTAAAAAGCATTCTAGGGAATGTCATTTGAATTCTGTTAAGTGGTACCGATGTGGTAAAATTGTACATAAGGATCATAATTGCACTGAAAAAGATCAGGGTAATGGTAAGACAATATCTGATTTATAATCAGTAAAATTTTATCACTAAAATAAAATGGGTCATTATGGAAATGAGTGTCCAATGAAGAACTCAACTGAGGGAAAGAAACCAGCCTACAAGAAGAAATGGGTGGTGAAGTCCTTTCTAACTACTTGAGGAGATGTTGTGCAATTAAATGTTGTATTATCGGGTATACGGTTTGTTTTTTCAGATTATTCCATTGTGTTGTTTGATTCGTGTTCTAGAGATTCCGTCATTTCTGAGATGTTTTCTAGTAAATTGGGAATTCCATCTCAAGATATGAATACTAAACTTATGGTAAAAACACATAGGTGAAATGTTGAAACAA
Organism: Viscum album; assembly: GCA_963277665.1. Classification (NCBI taxonomy): domain Eukaryota; kingdom Viridiplantae; phylum Streptophyta; class Magnoliopsida; order Santalales; family Viscaceae; genus Viscum; species Viscum album. Next base: position 2,009,566,967 of record OY728127.1, on the reverse strand, counting down.
AAAATAAATTATAAGGACCTTCCTTCCCTTGTGTGCGAAAATAATCTACTTGTAAACCTTATTGTTTTGCCTCTAGTAGAGAATGATGTTATTTTGGGAATGGATTGACATTATTATAATGATTCTATTATTTACTACCATGATAAGGAGGTTTCATTTCTAAAAAATTTTTATTTTGTGTACAAGAATAAACCCTTATTTTGATAACATATCAGGATGTTGAGAAACTAGTAAAAGATGGAAATGATTGTCACCTTGCACTTGTTTTTGAAAACAATGAAATTGTTCAGATTAATGACGTTCCAATTGTAAATGTGCATCATGATGTTTTTTCTGATGACTTTCGTGGTATTATACCTGATCAAGAAGATGAATTTACTATTGACTGAGTTTCAGATGCTAAGACAATTTCAAAACCCCCTTATTGAATCGCTCCAATTGAACTTTTAGAGTTAAAGAAGCAATTACATGAGTTTTTAGATAATGGTCTCATTAGACCTAGCACCACACCATGGGGTGATCCTATCTTATTTGTTAAAAATAAGTATGGTTTAATGAGACTTTGAATTGATTATATAGTATTGAATAACATCACTATTATGAACAAGTATCCTTTCCATCATATCGATGATTATTGTTAACAGCTCCAGGGAGCCCAGTATTTTTCAAAGATTGATTTGAGGACGGGGTACCATTAGTTGAATTTAAAGGAAGAAGACATTCCAAAGACCTTGATTCATACTAGATATGGCCATTATGAATTTTGAGGTATGACTTTTGGTTTAACCAATGCACCAGTTGTATTCATGGATCATATGAATAGAATTTTTCTTCAATTCTTGGATACATTTGTGGTTGTGTTCATTGATGATATTTTGTTTTATTTTAAAAGTAAAGAAGAGAATGACAGTCATTTAAGGGTTGTATTTCTAACCTTAAAATAAAATAAACTCTTTGGGAAATTCAGGAAGTGTTAGTTTTGGATACAAAAAATTTATTTCCATGGACACATTATTTTAAAAAATGGAATTTACTATTGATCCTGCTGAAACTAGAGTTGTTGAAGAATGGCCAAGACCCACAAATATAACTGAGATCAATAGTTTTCATTTTTTGGTATGTTATTAACAGATTTTTGTTGAAATATTTTCACAGTTATTGAGCCCACAGACAATGTTATCTCGAAAATGTGTTAAGTTCATTTGAAAAAAATAATGTGATGATTGTATTCAGGAATTGAAAATACGATTGGTGAATGCTCACGTTTTGGCACTACTTTTCAGAAATGGCGAGTTTGTTATTTACAATGATGCATCATTGATAGGACATGTCTATGTCCTTATGAATAATCATTAGGTAATTTATTATTCTTCATGTCAATTGAAATATCATATTTTAAATTACCCTACACATGATTTGGAATTAGCTGTTGTTGTTTTAGCTTTAAAATTTTAGAGGCGTCATTTATATGGAGTAAAATTTGAATTATATTCTAACCAAAAAAGTTTAAAGTATATATTCACTTCGAAATAATTTAAAATGATAAAGAGGAGATGGTTGGAATTAATCAAGGACTATGATATCATGATCCTTTACCATCCAGAAGAAGCAAATAAATTGGCTGATGCTTTGTGTCGAAAAATTAATGATTCATTGATCATGCTACATTTGGAACAATCTCATTTGGTTTTTGATATTATGAACTTTTACAAAGATGTTGTTGGTGTATGAAATTCTTGTGTTTTGTTTCAGGTTTCAGTGAAATAATATCTATCAGACATAATAAAGCAATTATAGAAAGAAGATAGTGAGTTGCAGAAAGAGGTAGAGTTGGTTTTGTAGGGTATGTTTCCTGAATGTAGTGATGATAATGATTGTGTTTTGAGGTTTGGGAAATGATTATTTGTGCCTTGTGATTCACAGTTGAAGAATGAGTTTTCATATGAACCTCATAGTTCCCCGTTTTCAGTTCATCATGGTAGTACTAAGATGTACATAGATCTTCTGAAGTATTATAGGTGGGATGGAATGAAAAGAGATATTGCTGATTTTACTTTGAAGTGTTTGACATGTCCAAAGGATAAAGCAAAGTGGCAGTTACCAAAAGGGATGCTCCAATATTTACCAGTGCCAGAGTAAAAATGGGAAAATATATCCATGGGCTTCATTGTGGGATTACCGAGACATCTCGAGGTAATAATGAAATCTTTGTTATTATTGATCAATTTACTAAATCTACTCATATCCTTCCTATTCGAGATATATTGTCTCTAGTTCATCATTCTTGGTTTTATGTTAAAGAGAGAGTCAGGTTGCATGGTGTTCCCCTCTCTATTGTATCTGATCGTGATCCTAGATTTACTTCTAACTTTTGGAAAGGCCTTCATAAGTCATTGGGTACTGAATTACATTTTAGTATAGATTTTCATCCACAATCAGATTGGAAGTCAGAATGAAAAATTCATACCTTGGAGTATATTTAATGTGCTTAATTGTTTGATTACCAAGGATGTTGGGACCATCATATTTCTTTGGTTGAATTTTCATATAATAATAGTTTTCATTCCAGTATACAGATGGACCCATTTGATGCATTATATAGGAAGCAGTGTCGAACTCCCTCTTTTGGGGATGAAATAGGTGAAAGGAAGATGATGGGACCAGAATTGGTAGAAGAGATGACCGAAAAGGTTTACTTGATTCAGAAGCACGTGAGAACAGCTCAGAGTAGGAAAAAAAGTTATCCTTATAATCGGAGGAAGGATATTACTTTTGAGGTTGGTGATCATGCCTTTCACAAAGTTTCTCCATGGAACAACGTGATGTGTTTTTTGTAAAACTGGAACATTGAGTCCAGGGTTCATTGAATCTTATGAAATCCTAGAGAAAGAAGGATCAGTTGCATATAGAGTGGATTTACCTCCATGTTTATCCCATGTACACAATATTTTTAAGGTTTCAATGTTTAGAATGTATATTCCACATCCTTCTCGTGTTTTCAGCCAAAAGAAAGATCAGTTGGAAGGGAATCTCTCTTATGAGGAACAACCAATCCATATTCTTGACCAAAGAGAGAAAGTGTTGCGGAATATGGTAATTCACCAGGTAATGGTTTTGTGGAAGAACCATATGTTTGAAGAGGAAACATGTGAATCAGAAAATGCAATGAGGGATAAATACCCCCATTTATTTTATAAGTGAATAAAAATTGTAGGGATGTAATTCCCAAAAGGGGGAAGGATGTAACATCCCAGGTAAATAAAAAAATATGATATTTTCATATTTATTAATATTTTTGAATTAATTAATAATTTTACATTAAAGGGAATTCTAGGTTTGATGGCATGCGCAATACGCAACAATGTGTTTCTTTGAAATCTCATGGTGGACACTAATAATATAATATTATTATTTTAAATGGTTGTTAACACAAAGACATTTTATTCACAAAAATTAATAGAACTAACTAAAATATTATTATGCATTTTTGTTAAATTTTTTTATATTAATCCAATAAAAATTTAGAGGCTTATAATAAGATAGAATCCTATTTTAAGCATAAATACTCTAATATTCTTTAAAAGGTGGATTTACAGTATTTTGATGGAAAACCCACTTTAAATATATATTTGGTCACTTTTATATGTTATATTTGAGAAAATAAAATTATTAATTATAATTGAGACATCAAAATTCACATTCGGTAAAAGTTTGGTATTTTTCTAATAAAATTCAAATTTTTATTAATAGTGAGAAATAGTGTATTTTAATTCAAAAATGATTTTTAATATAATTATTTATATGTTTATATAATCTTTTTAATTGTTTGTAAAGTTTAATTAGATTATAATTTTATATATTAATTAATTTCTTGTCATGGTAATTAATTTCTCTTTGAAATTAGACAAAAACAAATTGTCAATATTTTGAAAGTTAATATTTCTAAAAAACACACGTTTTGTTTTCACAACGGAATTTAATTTTAAATTATTTTCTACCAATTCTGTGTATTTAATTTGAAAAAATGGATTTTCTATATGGAATCATGAGGTACAAATTGTTTAAATAGGTAAATTTTATTTTTAGACATTAGGAATATTTACTTCAGTAAAACTTTTATTTACCATGGTTAAAGGGTAAATCTGATAAATAAGGGTATGAAAATATTATTATAATAATATAAAATTACCCTAAAAAGTGTCCTAATCCTATTGGTTGATACACTTCCATCCATGATCATCCTTGTGTCGATTTTGGGACCCCATGGGGCCACTTGTGGGTGATAATGACACTTTAATTTAATTAAATTATAGTAAAGATAAAAATGACATAAACAAATAGTTTTTAGTAAATTAATTTTTACATAGAATTATGTAAGTTACAATTTTATATATAAATATTCTCTTGAAATATTAAAATATTTAAAACATCATGGTATTATTTTTATAATTTTTAGACATTAAATAAATTAAATTATTTATGACAAAATAATTATGTAGTGTCTACCTCATTAATAAATGATTCAAATAACTAAGATTATAATGATTAAAATAATATCCAAAACCTATCCAATTCATATTGGATGATTTTACATCGACCACGAGTCATTGCATCTTTGACTTTAATACCTTTTGGATCTTTAGAACCCGAAAATCATTATATAATAAAGTAATATTTTCACACTCTTCTACAGAGCCCCTCCTCCAGTTATAAAAATCCATCACCTTTAACCCATTCCTCTCACCTCCAAATCCCCTTGTCTCATCCAAAATCTACCCAATTAAGCTCCATACATCCCTCTCCTCTTCCTAGAAGCCTTAAGATAGGCATAAGGAACTTCAACAAACCCTTTTGGTTCAAACCAAAGGGAGTTTCCGGATTAAAAGGTAATGTCGTCTCTTAAGATCTTTTGTTTTATTTTACTTCTCAAAACCCCTTTACTCTTTGAATTAATTTATTTTATAACTACACGAGTATCCTCAATATAATAGGTTGTTGTTATTAAAAGGATTCTAAGTCCACTTATAAACACCTCTCTCTAATGGGTAATAAACATAAATTTTTTGTGGATGGAAAACTAATGCCTCAAGAAATGTTGATTGTTCTATTATCTCATACCGCCTATCATGGTGATCATTAAGAAGTCACATTATTTATATATGATATATATTATGATTATTTTTTCCTTATGATTATTAATTTTCCATTTATATCATACCTTTATGGTTTCTATTATAGGAAAACACGATTATTTCATTTGAGGAAGTGCACACTACCGCCCCCTGAAAGTGATATGACTCGTTAATGCCCTGTGTGGGATGTATGAAGGAAGAATTTACTAATATTATATTTAATATTATACTGGAATTATAAGATACCATTCTTTCAGTATGTTTTAATTCCATTAAAATATTAAATAGAAATGAAAGTAGCATTCATGCATACGTCCGGCTTACAGTCTCCATGAATGGTGCATTTCATTTCATAACTCTAAATGTTATGTAGTATTATAAATACATGTATATACTGGATATATATGATATATATGATATCTAAATCATGAATATTATTATGGATACAATGTAAATTTTACCACATAAACTACTTGTAAATATAAGAAGTTCATTTTAACTCAAGTACCAAATATCGATAAAATGAACATTATTAACATAAATGATTACATAATGTTTATAACATGGTAATAATAGATATAAAAGGAATAATAAACCTAAAAAGGGATTTTAATAAATATGAAATTAACCTTAGTTTATTATGTTGGAAATTAAAGAACGAATGGGTGAAGTCAGACATGAGGTAAGAAAGTACATCTCAATCTCCTTTCATTGAGGAATATTTTGTTTTATACACGACATTATTTTATACGTTTTATAAACACCATTTATATTTTACATCATTGAAATGGAATGTTTTTCTATTATGAGTTTTACTAAAGGATAAAACTAATGTTATATAACGTATGCGGTGACAATGACCTTTCCACCACCACGAGTATTATTTGATATTTGGTTTCCATAAGATGCCGAAATGTTTTTTAAAATTATAATAAATTCCATATGCACTTTTATGTATTTTGTAATTGAAAATGGTTTGGATAATGGATTTTTTATGCAAGTGTATTTAAATGATATAATGTTATTGAAATTTTGAAATGCTATCTTTCCTTTATATTTGTTTAATGTGTTATGAATATGTTGTGGTTCATGGGAATTGTTTACGTATACTGGAGGATTCATGATAAACCTAGGGCGGGTGAGCCCAATATAGCTCACTAATTCATTGGGTAACATGAATGATTTAAAATTGACTATTACTCCTAAGAAATTTTGGGAATATATTGGGATGGGTATTCCAAATGTGACTCCCTACGTTGTTGTGATAGCTAGGATGTAAGTATGGCATGGATTCCATAAGTTACCTTTATGATTTATGATTTCTATGTGTTATTCATAAATCTTATGATTTCATGAGGTATGTTAAAGAGCTTATGTTATGTATGTAATGATGAACTAATGGTTTCTTTATTTATTTTATAACCCTTACTAAGATTTTTATGCACATCCTGTGTATTGATATGTTTTTCACAGGAATTACCAAGAAAATCAGGAGACAAGAGAAAAAGCATGCTCCTTCAAAATAAATTAAAAATAAAAAGAAAGAGTACAACCAAGTTCAAGAAGGCTCTTTACAAAGATGTGTATAAACATCAACACGTAAATCATCTTGATCAAAGCTATCAAAAAAAGAAGCCGTAATAAAGGACCAACATAACCCTACCTCCATAATCGCCCGTTTGGATAGAACATCTGCAACCTGGTTTTCTTCACGATATACATGAATAAATTCCACAGAAATAGAGTTCACAAGCCAAAGGCACTCCACCCACGACGAGAGAATCCTCCATGGAACACTTCGGGATCATTCTCGACGAATTCTCATAGTAGTGGTTGAATCTTATTCAATCCAAATCTCATGCCATCCATGGAAGACAATATACATGATTGGATTAATGATCACTCATAGCTCCCCTTAAATAGAAAATTCATTTCCAATGTAATGATAAAAAAATCCTTTAACGAAACCCCTATGTGTGTGGAATACTCCTCCACAGCCAGCGGGGGCAGGTTCCCCAGATGTTGCATCGTTAACATTCACTTTTATCCAATGTGAAATTGGAGGGATCCATCTGACATGCTTCATCATTCGAGGATTTTTCACCCTACCACTAACACTAAGAGCTCTAAGAAGTGTAAAATCATCAACATCATTTTACATAGCCCCTGTTTAGATACAGTTAGCAGTCCGAACAATAGAATGAATGGCCAAAATTCCAGCACGCAAGGAAGGGGCATGACTGCTAAACATTATTTCTTTCCTGGATTTCTAGATAAAACAAAACATCCCAACTATCGTTGCATATAACAGTGATGTAATCTGCTCACTGCATTCTAAATTGTGCAGTGAGCAGAATAAATCATCAAATGAAGTGGTTTCTAACCTGCATGTGAAAATTTCTTGCAAATACTTCCAGATTTTGACAGAAAAAGTGCATGTGAAGAAAATATGAAAATCAGATTCCGGCTCATTTAAGAAGAAAAAACAAACAGGGGAAAGTTGGATTCAAACTTTCTACAAAGTAGGTTGAAGGGGAAGCCGCCTTCCCCATATCCTCTACAAGAGAAGTGAAGAAGTAGGTGGAATAAAAGGCTTATTAAAAGCTATAAGCAAAGATGGTTGCTGTAAGGAATTCCCACATGGACTTCTATACCAATTTTTGGTAGTGAAATTTCCATTCAAATTAGACATCCAGATTAGTAAATTATTGTCATGTAAAATATATCTTTCAATTTCTTAAGTGGCCTAACTCGGGAGAGTGAAAACAGTGGTATTATTTTGATAATCAGCAATATTTAGATCCTTTAAATGGTGAGGGATGGAAACAATATCAGCTATCGGCCTCAATGACAAGTGAGTATTCCAGAAATTTAGAACAACATTTTTCGAAACCAGCCATTTCGAATATAACATCAATTCTGAATAAGACTTCTTAATTGCAGGAAAAATGGTTGAACATAAATAATTTGAATACCCTTTAAACAGTTTGTCAACAAATCTACTCTGATGAAATTCCATAGAGACATTAGGAGACTCAATTAGAGATTTAATGTAATAGTTATGGCCTAATTATCTAAAACTCTAAACGTAAAAAGATCACCAATGTGAATTATTCATTTAATTCAAGATTAGGTAATGTTTAATGCCAATTCCTTATAAAAGTTGAGGAATGACGATGTTACGTCGTGATTTCCCTTGGAGTAGGGTCCCATGTGGAGTCCGAGTACACTATTTATGTTCCTCCTAGTTGTTGACGATTACTTTGGGAATTAGCCACAATCATTCCTCGAGGTTTATAATGAATACTAGTCCATCACTCTGGTAGATTGATGCAATTTATGTTTCATCTTGATTCTGGTTGGTGTGAGAGCACTTTTGAAAATGAAAAAAGATTTTTGAATTGAGAATGAATTATTTTAAATGGAATTAAATTTTTGAAATGGGTTTTAAAACTGGAATCTCTCAGTCTAAATGTTGGGTGTTTTCTAGGAATTGGTAGAGAAATTTTTTGGGTGAATCTTTGAGTACACATTATGGACATTTTCACATGTGAGGGGATGCATGGGAAGTAATTTTTTATGTATGGATGAATTTGGATGAAGACATGTTCAATGGATCATTGGATTATAGGGGTGTGTACATGGAATGAAAGGCTTGAATTTTTTTTATAAGGTGATTTTAAAAGGGGGAAACGATTTTGGAAGTTTATTATGATTTGAAAAGTGGGGTTCATATTTCAAAAGTGTCCGGGAAAGGAGGTGTTCTTAAAATTTAAAATGAAACAGGGATTTTGAAAAGTCAATTTTTTGTTGTGTTTGTATATTTTTGGATTTTTTGGGAATTGGTTGTTTTCGATTAACGTGATTTCAATGATATTGATTTAGAATTATAATGGTTTTGGCTATGTGTTTTATATGTTGATCAGAAAATTCCCCCAGAAAGTTCACCAAGGTTTCTCATAAGTCATGCCTAATTTTTTTTCCTCGTACATTTTATGTTTTTAAAGGTGATTGAATTCCATTATTGGTATTTATGTGATTTAAATTGGTTTAGTGTGTTTTTAGGATGTTGGAAACTCCCATGTCTGTTAGATTTCAAGCTCTCTTGGGATTATTTTTGGGTCCATCTTCGGATGAATGAGAGTTTTTCTCCCCACCTTCAATGGAAGTTGGTATGATGTGACATATCTTTAAACCATCCTTCATCCGATGATTTATATCTAAATAGGTGAAGAAAATTAAAAGGGTATTTCCCAAGTGTATTCAACAAGGTCAATAGACGGTGAAGGAAAATGTATACAATTTCAAGGAACATGTGTCCTTTCTTCTAGAGGTACCATATCAGGATTTGATAAAGGCTTCTATCTTCATTGGGTGTCTTCATCCAATGATCATGGAGCGATTCCTCCCTTCTAGGGACCAACATTTTGAGAAGCTAGTGGATGAGGTGTTTTTAGATGTGTTGGTCCCCAAATAGCAGATGGTTGGAAATCCAATGTGTCTATATTCTCATGAAGGTTACACATCTGGAAAGTAGGGTGTCATAGAGAGACCTATCTCTAAAGAGTCCTCTAAATCGGTTTCGGCTTCCAGTTCATTGAACCCTTCAGTTTTGATCCATAAGTGTGGATGTTTAGGTCAAACCAAGCCATAATGGCACATCCCATCAATGATGGTCCATCGTTGTGGGTGTCTCAATCATCTAGAGAAGTTCTGAAGGATGCATTAACTAAAGATGATGTTGTGACTAGAGGATTCCGGTGGATGTCTATGTGGTAGGAGATGCTTCAACCATCAGATCCTCAGCCATAGGATGGGGTGAATCTCGAACATAGTCCGGAGTTGTCAACGGTGAAACCTCAGTTCGGGTTTTGTGTTCCATGTCGGTGGTGGAACATTTAAAGTCTTTTCGTTCTTGTTTTTTTGTTGTTAATGTTTAGACGTTGTTTTACGTTCAATTTTTTCATGATGTTATGATGGCCTTGTTCCATTATAGTCCAAGGAGTCGTGTTTTTGTCGATGTTGTTTTATGAGTCTGATTATTTTCATAAATGTGTGTTTTGACCTTGTATGCGTTGATATCAGTCTAGATGTGTTGTTTTGGAGATATAACATCCTAAGGAATAATCAATTTTGTGGTTATTCATGGGTTCACTGTTTGGGTTACGTTATGCTCATAGGTTTTTCTCTAGTATTCAGGGTTTTTGGTCTGGGTTAAGGGTTCTAGGATTCAGTGAAGGTGTTTTTTGGTCATGATGAAGAACATAGTTTGGATTTGTTGGGATTTCCCACACTAGCCCCCCTTCCCAACATGATATGTTCGAGTGTTAAATTTCTAAACTAGTTGAGTTATTGTGGCGGGTATAACCCTCCAGTGTTCTCCAATTATCATGGGATATGGATTCCGTTGTTTTAATTTGGGCATGGAGTGTTTTTTTGTCTATTTTTTGGCTGGGTGACTTTCTAGGGGCAGAAAGTGTCTGTGGTGGGGAGAACTGTCTCATCCCAAATTTTACATTTATTTTTATTTTATTATTTGCTAGTTTCATGTTCTCATGCCATGTTCTATGATGAGTTATGTATAAATTTTTATTTTTTTACTTTAATATTTTTGATGGGATTTTGACCTGTGTGCAGTCACCGCATGGTTGGGGGTAGCTCCACAAAAAGCCCAGGAGTCAGGAAATGCTTCATTATTCATAGTATTAATATTATTATTTTTATTATATTACTATTATTTATTTAATTATTTTTTTATTGTTATTAATTATTAATTGGTATCTTTATTAATGTCATTATTATTATTATTGTATTATTATTATTATTGTTATTATTTCTATTATTATTAGTGTGGCATTATTATTTTAAAAAGATAAAATGAAAAATAAATAAAATAAACATTGGTCTACTAAGTGCCCCCCCCACTTGCTATATGAAGCCCCTGGCCCCCCTCGGCAGCACCGCCCCTACCCTCATTCACCATGCGGTATTTGGTGCTCCAAAATCTACCTCTTTCTCCCTCTTCGTCGCACCCAAGACCCGCACCAACATTCCTCTCTACCCAGCCACCCTAGAAACCTCATCTCACACCCCATCATGTCACCCTCATGAACTTGGCCTCCTCCTCCTAGACATTCCCCCTAGTCGGACTTCACCCGATCTACCCCCCTTGCCTCACTCCAAATTCTCCAATCCACCTCGCCCCTCGACATGCCTCCGTCCACCCAACAAATCTAGCATCGCTCCACCCCTATCTCCCTCTGTGCTCACCCAGCCACTCTCGCCCCTACAGGCTCCCTCGGACACCTCCTGTGCACACTAGGCCAGCCACCCAGCCCCTCCTGGTCTGACTCCATTCACCCTAACCTCATGCCCATCCGCTCCAGATGACCACTACCCTCACCTGGGTAGTTGACTTGTAGTATGCCAGCAATACAAAGCCACACCTTCACTCTTTCACACCACCATCCAGCCGACACCATTACTCCATCCAGTGATGCAACCAGACCCCCTTCTTTCCCTTGCGACTCACTCCGGAAAACTCGCTACTCCCTTCTTCGACCAACATCCCCTTGTGCGTGCCAAACCCCCTACTCGGGTATATTTATTTATTTATTTATTTTTCATTCATTTTATCTTTGGGGTATTTATATAATTTGGCTAAATCATAATACAGTCGCAGAATGTCTTTCTTATGATTCTCTCTCAATTTATCTTGTGTAGTTGGACCACTGGGTGTTGTCCTCTCTTCTATTGATGATTTTCTCCATCTACACTAGACTTGAGGTAGTCGAAGACAAATTTTCATTTCCAATTAATCTCAATTAATTCTTGATCATTTTTAACTAAATTTTTTATTTTATTCGCAACATTGTTGTATGTTTGGTTAATCAACTATTATGATTTCAAGTTAATTTTTGATAAAAATACATTTCAAAATATTTTATTCTCATGTTTATATCTTACTTTTATTATGGAAAATGTGTTATTTTAATATCAAATGTTTTATTGATAGAAAATGGATATGATATGCGGCTTCGTGATACTCTTCAGTAGATTATCGTAGTGTTTCTAATTTTTGTAACTTGAAAAATCTGTTTATAGAATTGTTATAAAAGAAAAAAATGTGTGATTTTTTTATATAATTTCTAGCAGATAGCCTGGGATGCTTATAAAATTATTTATGCACTGTTTGACTAGATTATAATAATTATTTAGTAATTGGTTAGTCTATTTACATAATTTTTGATTAATTGTTTTGTATGTTTCACTTCTTTCTTGTTTTTCAGAAATATGTGAATTTGTAGATATTCAAGTCAAATATATTTTTGGTTTTCCGTGTTTTGTTTGACAACATTACATCTTGGAAATTGTGTTAAAAATGTTTGGAAAATGGGTTTTTTTGAAGTGTTGGGGTTGTTTTATATTTTTTACAAATGTTGTTGATGGTTGGGTTTCATTTCTTTTATATCAAACGAGGAATTAGTGGAAAATTTTATCAAATATTCTCCTCGGTTCATGGGGTACCATTGGATGTGTATTGAAATGAATATGGAACTTGACGAAAAAGTTTTCACTTTAATCCATGGTGACTTAAATGGTTTGTTGGTTTTCAAATAAAGTTGGTTCACCTTGGTAAATTTATAAGGAAAACCTTATGTGTGTTCTTTAATGCACAATCATTTTCGGTTGAAATGTGATTTGATGGGAGTTTCAAAATGATAAATTCGACATTGGTAGTTGATTAGTGATTTGGTGGTTTGTTTGGATCTGAAGTGCCCTTTTGGATTTGTAAATATGAAACAATATCTGTGTGTTGTTTTGGGTAATATATTTGGACATGTCATGTTAAAGGCTCGTTTGGAACTTTTCATTTTAGTGTAATGCTTGTGTTGATTCCTTGAATGGATGGTTCTTGATAAATATGTGCATGTTTTGAAAATTTATCATTTTGTTAAAAGTTTAAAATGGTTATCATGATTATATGGTGTGATGGCCCTATTGGTACCTTTAATGATATGACAAATGAATGTATGTATATATTTTTTTGGGGTACCTTTATATGGGGATATCCTATTATAGGTTTTCGTATAGAGTGTTTTTTTGGGTTGGAATGTGAGGTGATATGAGTCACGATGGGGAGGGCCATCTATATACACTGTTATATAACCACCATGGGTTCTTGGGTGTCTTTTAGGTGATTGAGTGATGGTTGTTGATCAACCCCGATTAGACGGGTTGGTACACCCTGGATAGGTTGTTAGGCCTACCGATATTTTCCATATGATTGGTCATTTATAGAAAGGATAGTTGGTTATATACTTAGGAGCTTCACCATATGTTAACAGTTTGTTCGGAAACCGAGTACATACAGGGGTCTTTCAGGGATGTTTATGATCAACCATTATTTATAGATTTTTTTCTTTTCTTGTTTACATTCAGTTATACCAGTTTATTTCCACCTTGTATTATTTACCTGTTCTACTTTAGTCCAGCTTTGGTATATTTTGTTTTGACATTATTTTTTAAAAAGAGAAATGATTTGGGAAATGGTATGTCTCATGTGTTAGATTTTTAAATGAGAAAAACATGTTTCTTATTTTAAATTGTGATACCCATTCTTTTATATTTGTATTTATAACATGTGTATGTAGATTGTATCGGGAAAAGAGACGTTGGATTATAGGGTATGTCATGGAAACCATACTAAGAATTTCAATTCTCACACCTATTTTATCATTTTTGTTGTTGGTTTCCTTTGCTCATGTTTTCTTGGCTGATTTTCTAAGTATTAGAATAAGGTCGGCTTTCGGTTGGGAGGTAACCTTGAAGGTCATGTGGAGGTATACTGATTTGTTCTGTTTATTTCGTTCCAACATCTATAGTTGCGTTTTATTGTTATGTTTATTATAGATTATTTATTTGTCTTTTATGGTACAAATCATTCCTATTAATAAAATTTGTTGCTTGTCACTTGTTATTAGCCCGTGGGGATCGGGAATGCCCTTCGGGCCCTACCACAGACTGTCTCGGGTGACCAGTTTAGGGTTGACTTGGGCTGGTTTTTGAATATATAAATGACATATTTATCGATCTAAATTGAAATCAAATTTTATTTTATATCTTATCATTTCATTCACTGAAATATGATAACATCATTTGTGTACATGCATACTACCTCCACGAAACGATGCGACTCTATTTTCATCACCACACCACATGTATGATAAATATAAGTATATTTAAATATTAAAATGATTTTTAGGATATTATTATATTTTTTAAATGATAAAATATTACTAACTTCATTTACATAATGATCATTCAAAAATGGAATCTGTATTCATTTTTTCATATGACTTACCATCTCCATGATTATAATGTACATGAATTTTCCTAACCATTTTTAATGATTGGGTTTTAATATAAAATTGGTGAAAAAATATGATAATTATTTCATTAATATTATTTTGGACATTATCGAACTATATAATATGTTTAATTTATATATTTTTTGTGATGAGCCACACGTGAGAAAACAAGACAATTAACCCCCAAGACAATGAAAATAATGAATGATTATTAATTAATGGGTTATAAGATGTTATAAAAACATAAAATATGATATTATAAATGTTAATAAATATATTTTTTAAATTAACAGAATTTTTAAAACCACTATATAATAGGTTTAATCACACTCAACCAAAAGGAACCATTAAATAATGTTTTTTTGACTAAATTTCATTTCATTGAGGTGTATTATAAGGTTATGGAACTATTTTATTTGGTATGATCTGTATACTATATATTTGACTTGTTATATCCTGATTCATTGATAATTATTGTAATTTTTTTTCATTTTTAATTAATTCATATTAGGGGATTTTACATTAAAATTACAAAATGGTAAAGGATTTCATAACAGAATTTCTTTTTATTTGGTAATATTAATTCTTTGTTGACATTGATATTCTATGATTATGTTTTTAATTAACTTTATTGGAATATGTTTTATTTTAAATTTCATTGTTTTTATTTATATTCAATATCCAGAAATTTTTCATTGACTAATTTTAACATCAATATTATAATCATTTTAATGGTTTATTTCCCAATCTCATTCTCATTCAGATTATTTATTCATGAATTTCTGTGAATGGAAATTATTTGATCAATGTACAATGAAAATATATTATTTCATCCTCATATTGTTATTCATGATATTTTCATATAATAGTAAAAAATTTCAACAACCTGGTATTTAAAAAAAATTAAAATAAAGTTTTTATGAAAATCTATTTTCATTTATCTGTTTAGTTAAAAATATTTTTTCTTCCAAAACAAATTTAAAAAAATGTTTCCAAATTTTTTTTATATTTTAAAAATGTTTTATCAATGAAATTTTTACCCATTTTATTTTTAATATTTTAAAAGGAATCATCATGTTGTTTTCAAAACAGTGCCCATTTGGATTTTAACGAAAAATTTTAAGGAATCATTGTATAAGTTGTACAATAAGAATAGAATTTAGAACCTTCATGGACAGTAAAATTATTTGAGGAATCAATTATATGTTTCAAATATTATTTTCAATGTAAATTATTTTCAAAATGTTTTGTGAATAATTAGTTTCAATGTTTTTTTTTTCAAAATGAATTGGATATTTTCTTGAGGAATATTATTAAAGATATTTTTATCGTATTTATATTCATAAAATATAAAAACACATAATTATTACTAAAATTGGTATATTTTTTATTTATATCATCCTTATTCTTCATCTGAATGGTTTATGATAATTTTTAACAATGATTGTATTAGAATTCACTTACATGATTCATTTTTTATTCATTAATAATCTTTTGAATTATTGACTTTCCTTTGAACATTAAATTTCCAAAAAATATTTGTGTTACATTTCATGGACATTATTATTACTTAAATAAATTATCATATATACATATGGTGTTGTACATTAAAATATATTTTTTTATTCGGAGAATTATTGTTAAATTTTTATTCCATAATCAATATGGATATTTGATTATAAGGATGATAATTCCAGAAATAAATCAATTATTCGATATTTGTGGAATGTTTTGGACATGTCGAAATGGATGAGGACTTGTTTTTAGATAGAACCTAAATGAATAGACTGTCTTGTGGGATTAATTAGTTTTATAAACATTGTTAAATAGGTTTATAACCATCTATTTCAAACCATCTAGAAGATAGATATTGGTGGTATAGGTATAATGTGCCTAAGAAACATGACGTCCCATAATTAAAAATTTAATTCATTAATAATTATTTTATAATTATCTATCAGATTCTATCTATTATATTATCTATGGATTATTTCCATTATTAGTTTATTGATTAAATGGAATGTGTTTTTAATCATTTAAAATTTCATATTGAAAATGCCTTATCTACTTATTATAGTAATGTTATTTATTAAATGACATGTGTTTTTAATTATTTAACTTTCCATATTGATTATTATAGTTATGTTTTTTAAATATCACGCGGGTTCAATTATATTCCTTTCCGTGTTGATTATTCTCATTAACTATGTATTTTTTTTCAAGGTAATTATCCCTTAATGAGAATTTATATTGTTTCATGTTCTAGGAATCAATGAAGAATAATATGAGAGAAATGAAGGAATTTACTTGAGGGAATAAAAATTTTGTTGAAAAAAATATGCTCTAATTTTTTTACTTATTAATAAAACGAAAATCAAGTATGATATTCATTTTACCAATTATACTTAAATATGCATTCCATTAGGATTCAATTTCTTGTATGTTATGCCAATGCAATAAAGCATTAATATTCTCTAGCATACTGGGGTTGGGGTTGCAATAGTTGATATTAGTGAAATTTCAGCAGAACCCATGGGAACTAGATTTATGAAATCATATATTAGGAAAAATAATCCTAAGAATAAAATTGAAAATAAGTATAAGAACATCATAATAATTTGTTAAGTAATAGATTATATCATTTTTATGAGAATTTTGACATATTAATGGAACTAAAAGTGGATGTGGTTCTAGAAGAGTGGTTTATATAGGTTATAAATCTTAAAAGGGAACACAAGTATTGACCCAATTTTCACTTGGTTTATTATAATGGGCCATACTATGCTCTTGGTTTGACACTCATGGGATATATTCTTAGGATAATTCAAATTTTATTTACAACCCATCATAGAAGACTATAATAGATGATTACAATGAATGAACTATATTAAACCAAAGTCTCTTATATAGAAATGGAGGTGTCTCAAAAGAATAGGAAAATGTTTTAGGCATTAAGTATATTTGAATAATTTAATGAATTTCTAAAAAAATGAACTGTATGATAAAAGGAACAAAATTTCATCATAGGGATCCATTTATAATTCATTTTCTTATACATAGGGAATATTAGAATTTTTTGAGTCAACTATGTAAACAAATAATTGTATCCATACACTAAGGAGTGTCCTATGTGGAAATAAAATAGATGAATTGTTTATATATAAGTGATCAAGAATTAAATTATCGAAGAATAATTTTACCCATTGTATATTGTTTATAAGAATTATGAAACATATAGAAATTATTTTAAGGAATATTCATCTTTAATAACTTTAGAGTTATGGATACCCTATGTTTTTATAAGTTTATAATTGAACATGTGTTCAATGTCAAAAACACCACATTTGTAGTTTTATGTTATGAGAACCTACCGTGGTTAAAGATATTTTGGGACATATTTTAAAAAGAATATGTTTTAGTTGAAATTTTATTGTACGAATAATTCCATTAAAGTTTATAAAAATAAGTTTAAATGTATTAATAACCTTTAGGGTTAATATGATCATTTATGATGTTTTAATAATAGTAAAATAAGATTATTAGACATTGTGAAAAATGATGGTATTGAAAACTATTGTGAAATTTTTTTAATGATTAATTTTATTTCAAGGTTTTCCATAATATTATTTTTATACATTATAGGAATTATATAGTTAATTTTTAGAGTAAGGATACATTCATATTGGGAGACAACCAATCACATCTAGTTAGTCCACGTGGATTCAACTTGGGACCATGAGATGATAATTATTTATTGCATATGACTAGCCTATGTGATCTCATTGTTAAAAAATTATTATTTCTAGATAAAAGTTTTAAAAAATTAATATTCATTATGAATAAGTGGTGTTAATTATAAATTTTATTGATCAATTTATTATATTGAATAAATAATGATAAACATATTACATTTAGAAAATATTTAGAGATATAAGAAAATAATTATCTTTATTTATGTTTCTGATGATCCGTTAAAAGAGAAAATTAGTGATTTTATCATAAGAAATTCATTTTTGGATATCAATTTTTTAGAGTAATTGACGAATTGAAAATTTATCAATTAAGAAAGAAATGGTTAAATTTTTTTTTGAAATAAATAAGTATCTAGTGTGTATATTTTGATATATTATAAATAATTAATTTTTCAAAATTATCCAAATTACATTAAAATAAATTATTTCTAATTATCTTTATATACAACTAATCAACTTTTTTTCTAAATCAAAACATATTTATAGTTTTGATTACCCTAACATTCCATTAACCATTCATGTACTTATGATAAAGGAACTCAATCACTCTCTATATTTATTTACTCTTTTCATCCGTATAAATATCTTGAACATCTGAAAATTTTATCCTACATTGAAAACTTCTTATGTGTTATTAAATATGAGGATTTTACATCCCTTTCAATGTTATTAAGAAGGCTTCTGGATATTTTTATGAGGTGGGTTTTGAAAAATATTATTTTCAAATATAAAAAAACATGGTTACCAAGATCATGTTTAAAATGTGAGGATACAATTTATTTAATATGGGGGGAATGTCGCACCCTAAAATTCAAAAATAATGACATTTTATTAGATATAACAAATGACATGAAACACATAGCTTAATAAATCCATATAATATAATTCATTCAAATTAATATATTTGATAGCTTGGGGAACAAACGTCCAAAACTCAAAGTGAACTCTAATATATTATACGTAGTCATTATGTTGAAGGGAATAAATAGTACAGTAACACCCTAGTTAATGAAATAATATATAATTTTCATATATATTAATTTTAATTA
Source organism: Viscum album (assembly GCA_963277665.1). NCBI lineage: Eukaryota > Viridiplantae > Streptophyta > Magnoliopsida > Santalales > Viscaceae > Viscum > Viscum album. Next base: position 2,009,547,663 of record OY728127.1, on the reverse strand, counting down.
TATAGTTATATAACTTATAATAATATTATTTATTTTTAATAACAAAAAATAAATAGTTAAACTAAACTCTTATTTATAATGTTTTATATAGATTATTAAATTATAAATTTTAGAATTTTAATATGATAAAATGAATTTATATATTTTTAAAATTATAATATAAAAATTTATTTCATGTTAAATTTTCTGTATTTTCTAAAAATACTGATTTTCCAGTGATTAGTGAATATACCGATTTATGTAACAAGTATTATTTTTAATAAATTTAGTAATTTAAAAGTATCAATATGTTTTGAAAATCTTTTAATGTGACCAATGATTTTTTTAGTTATATTAAATCCACTTAATTTATTAATAATGAAATTTATATTAGTTTTTATTAATTTTTTTTTGTTTAAAAATGGGTTTTTAAAAAAACTACTTCCAAGTGAATAATATTTATCCTTTTTAATTAATTAAATTAATACCTAATAGGGAATGTTTAAATTTTTAGTTATATATAATATATCTATAAATATTAATTAATTTCAATTAATTAGTATTATTCGTCATATATTTAATATAGAATAATTTTTTCTAAAAAATAATCTTCTTAAAACCATTATATCTAGATGCTCATATGAGATATATATTAAATTAAAAAATTTAAATTATGTGAATTGAATATGTAAAAAAATATTCCTTTTTTGGAATCATAATTTCTTTTCTATTTCTAAAAAATCCTACTTATTTTTTTAATAAAGTGTTTACTGAAAATAATTAATATTATTTAGAGTGATTATGGTAAAAAAAGAGTAATTTGTGGTTAGAATTAGTAAATAAGGAATAAAAATAACACCACAATTTTTAAACACCCATTATAGTCAATATTTCTACCATATACCTTCTATTATGGATAATGGACCATTATTAGGTCATTGTGAAATGGGGAAAATGTTGGTTGAATTCCCCCTTTCAGGAAAATTACAAGTGTGCCACTATCCTACCATATATAAGGCCACCCTCTCTTTCTCTCTTCATCCATTAAAAACCAATTTTATCACCCAATAACATAGACCATAACTTCAGTAATTCCCAAAAATTATATTAGATTCCATATTTTTGGTTTAAATCCAACGAAGGACAACCTTTAGTGAAAACTAGAAGTGGTTAATCGAATAAGGGGTAACCTTCATCAATGAGGGTTTTTGTTTTATTTATTCCTCCAACCCATAAAATTATTTTATTCCATGATGAAATAATAAAATATGTATATTTTATATAATAATATTTTTATCATAAGGATATTAATTATAAACAGACAAACTTCCATCAAATGGGTTATAAAATCATTATTCTTATGTACGGTGGACTACCATTTCGTGAAACAAAGTCATGGATTTTTTAAATAAAACTTATCCAAGATATTTATAATGACATATATAATGTTTATATTATATATATATAAAATATTTATACCAATTAATTAATTATTTCATATAAAACTATTTATATTCCAATGTATTGCCATACTATAACGCCACTCTTCTGTACGATGAACTGTCTCCTCGTTAACCGATAAGATACGTTTTTCACTAACACATTATGTAGACGTTAATAAGTGTGAATATGATAATTATATTTTATAAATTAAATATATATGATATTAATGAAAATTTATTCATTTTGTAAGTAAAATATATCATATTCATTATTACATTTTCACTTATTGAAAAAGTGATAACTTTATTCATTGATTTGTGGACTATTTCCACCTAAAAGCGATGTGATTCTTTTTTAAATTAATTTAATATAGTAATGGTATATAAAATTATATACAAATAAAAAATATGGTATTTAGAATATAAATATAAATCTATAATAAAAAAATATAACATATATTTTTTCCATAAATTTTATTGAATATATGAAATGTTACTCAGGCGTACGTACAACATATTATGACCATGATTGTAGTATTTGTTAATTTTTCATAACCATCATTCATGATTTTTTTATATGTATCATTTATTTTTAAATATAATAATTATTTCATGATTATACATCAATATATGTGAAAATGATGACCCTTTTTACCATAGTCAACCTACCAAAGTCATTTTTGACGCATAATCCAAATATTGTCAAAAAATCAATCATAAACATCATTGACTAAGTAATTGAATATAATTTGTTAATAAGTTGAATAATATAAATATTATACAAGAAAAAATTTTCCAATAAATTAAATAAATAACATAATTTTATTATTTAGGATTGTAAAGACGCACGTGACATGTCAGACTCAAGGTAAGGGACTTCTTCTAAACCTCCTTTCATTGAGAAACAATTTAGTGTTACACACCTCTATTCATATAAAATAATAACTAAAGACATATTTAACATGTTACATCTTGAATTAATTATTTATCATGGTAATTAAGGTTTATTTATTGTCAATACTTCCTGGGACTTATGATTCAGGTGTATCCCAAGTGATAGGGGAGTTTCCCTTTAAAAAATAACATTTTAATGTTTCCTTGTAGAAATCTATTTCTCTTCCATGTAAATGATTTTAAAATGTTTTCATAAAAACATTATATTGAAAACAAATTATAAAGTATAATTTATGTCTATTTTTACATTAAATTCAATTTTCTTCTAAATCAATATTCGTACAAGTTTTATTCATAACATTTTGAAAAACAAAAAAATTATAGACATATTCTTAACATACATGTTGTATTTGATTATTCCACATCTATAACCAGTAATTCATTTCTATATTCCATTGGAAAATTTCATGTTTCCTTCAATGAAAAGTCCTTTTCCATTTTATGGTTATTCTGGATTTGAATTTTTTTAAAGATAAGGATAGTTTGATATTCAAAAGTGATTTGTTTAGTTGTTTTAAAAAATGGAAATTTTCTGTGATGAATATGTGTAAGAATGAAATTTTTTATTATTTATATGATACATATTCCTTAAAAAATATTAAATGGTTTGTCCAGATAGATTCTGGTGAGATAGTTATAGATTATGTGATTGGGAGGCCCAAATAGCGTCAAGTGAGCCCATTACAGTAAATATGATGGGGTGGACAAGAAATATCTGGGTGAGCCTGTTATTAATGAAATGATTGATGAACATAGATGTTGCTCCAATTTATTGGTTAATGTTCCTTTTATTAATAGGAAACATGTTGGTATTTACTAAAGGGTATTTATTATGTATTTAAATAGGCTCCAGTCACTTCTTACATGCGATTAAAATAGATTATTAATGTGATGCTCTATCTTACAAAGAAGTATTTTTAATTAAATGTTGCAGGTTTTAATAATTTTCATGGACAAAAGAATTATTATATGTAATTCATGTGAAATTTTATTATTTTATTTCTATATGATCATTCAAAATAATGATATGAATTATTTTAGTTCTTAGGTTTTCACATGACTAATGATTTTAATTTTTTTGTATCTCTTATGGTATTTTTTGTTATCATTGCACTTTTTTAAATGTTTTTAAAAGGATTTGGGGATGTTTAAAGGAAAAAAGAATTCATTTTGGAAGTTATTAACTTTTTACATGGAAATAAATCATTTTTTATTTTAAAATTTTTATATTATGTGAAAAATGGATGATAATCTTAAGTGTCCATTTTGTATTTTGTTGTTTTTTATATATGAGTTATGGAATAATTATATAAAACTCTAAATATGAAAAGATAATGAAGGTGAGAGAAAATAATTTCCTGATAAAAAATAAATATTATTTGACCTTTAAGTCTTCATCTTTATAGTTTTTTAGAGTATGGTTTAGATAACATTAGAGGTTTTGATAATGTTAATAATGTTCCCTTGAATGATTTTACCTTATTGTTAAGTTAATATGATATAACATTTAATGATTAAAATGTTGACTCCTCTATCCATTTCCATTTGGAGTTTTTTTTTGGTAGAAGAAAATGAGAATCATTTGTGGGAAGGAACCAATAGAAAAATAAATTTCCAAATCATTATCCAAATATTATGGGAAGTAGAATATAACCGTTCGATACATTGATGAATCATTGGATATATTCTATAAATTGTGGTGGTATCCATGATAAAGAGTACCCCGATATTCCATGATGGAACATGTCTTTTGTAGATCATTTCATGATGAAACATCGACCATTATTTGGTGGACTATATGAATATATGGTATCCAATACAAGGATTAATTCTTTGGACAATATATTTGAAGTAATGGGATGTTTAGAACCTAAAAATGTAACGTTTTCTCATTATCATTTTTAAGGTGAGGCTAATCGATAGTAGAATTTGGTTAGTAATACTATATAAAAAGATTATCATAGTACCATGGAATGGGAAATATTCAAGGATCTTTTCTATGAGAATTATTTTCACATTTTTTTCAACTATAGATGGGAAAAAATTCACATAATTGAGGAAGAATTATTAATATTATATAGTTATATATGAAAAAAATTCAAAATATTTTCCAAATATGTTCTATTTTTTTCTTAAAAACTGATAGTAAAATTAATTAATTTAACACAATATTAAAACCATGTATATAAATATAATTAGCTTCATGAGTTTTTAAAATATATGAATTATTTTTTCATTGTTATGAGAATGTTGAGATGGAGTTTTTTGACAAGTATGTTCCTTCATATTAAAATAGTATAAAATATTCATGGAGGTAGGAAATATAGAATCAACTAGATATTAATTCCTAAGGTAAACCACAAAAAATTTCTAGGTTTCCGAAACAAAAATTCAAGGTATGTTTAACAGGTTTTGGGAAGTATTTACATTGTTTTAAGTTTGGTCACAAGGCTCGTTACTATGAAGAAAATATATCTAAACCCCCATTGATTGGGGAAACTGATATCTATTTTATAGTAATGATTTTTATTTGAAATTATTTTGTTAATAATTTTATTTCTTGTCTTCAAATAGTTCTAAAAGATGTACTTCGTCATGATAGGAAACCAAAAGGTACAAAGAATTTATTTTATACTACTATAGTTGTTGTTCGACCAATAAATTACGATGAGATAAGACAGTTACATGGGTATTTTAATTATGAAAATACTATATTTGAATCTAGATCATGACATTCATTCATTTCTATTTAATCTTCATGTAAATAGGGAATATCACTTCATGAATGTACGATTAAGCATTAGGTAAAAATTTTACATTGGATTATTAAAGAAAAAAATATTCATAGGAGCCTTCAAATTTTTATAAGTGGGATTGTATTTCCAAAAAATATATTTTTGAACTGGACATGGTAGATTTTTCCATCATTGATAGCATGGATTTTCATTCAATTTATCATTGTAAGATATATTTTAGTAATTATAAAGTTGTTTTAAATGTTTTCATGTCTCAGAAAAATTATCAAGATGCTTTGAAATTTATTATAGGTGGTAGTTAAAGTCATAAATCTCACATCCTTGAAATAAAAGAAACAATTCAAATTAGTGATGCTCTATTAGTAAATGAATATATGTATATATTTACTTAATATTTTTCACATGTTATTCTAGATCGGGAGGCGAGTTTAACTATTGACATAGTACCTGATGCTAAGACTATTTATAAACATTCTTATTGAATGGATCAAGTTGTACTTTTATAATTGAAAAATAATTTGTAGAATTTATTATATAAAAGTTTCATATGACCTAGAGAGTCACTATGGGGTGCTCTTATATTTTTTAAAAATTATATATGGTTCAATGATGATTTTATTTTTTATATACCATTTAATAACATCACATTTAAGAACTAGTATCTTATGCCTCATATCGATGAATTTTTTGATCAGTTCTAATGAGCCCTGTATTTTTCAATGGTTGACAAGAGATTGGGGTAGAATTTGGTGGAAAAAAGAAAGCAAACATTCTAAATACTATGTTATGGACTAGATATGTGCACTATGATATTGTTAATATACTGTTTGTGTTAATAATTAATTATATATATTTATAGGCCTTATGGTTATTTTTTTCAGTAGTTTATGGAAATTATTATGATTCTATTTATTCGTGACAATTTAGTATAATATAAAATACACAAGGAACTTGAAAGACACCTAATTATTGTCTTATTAACCCATAAAGAATATAAAAAGTCTGTAAAATTTAGTAACTCCTAATTTTGGATGCAAAAAATTTCATCCCGCTGAATTTTTGTTTCTAAAGAAGGAATAACCATTAACCTTACTAGAAAATGTTGTAAAATAATGGACCAGATATACAAATGTCATAAAGATTCATAATATTCCATGATTAGTGGGTTAGTGCTGTTGGATTGATGAAAACTGTTAATGGTTTTCTAGGCCACTAAATATGCTAAATAAAAAAAGTTAAATTAATCTAGAAAAAATAATTTAATGATTTTTTAGGAACTAAATTGAATATTGGTGAATAATCCTATTGTTTTCCATGGCTTCTATAAATAATGTTTTTTCATCTATAATGATTCTATAATGAAAGGGCTTGGTTGATTTGTAATTTATAATGATCAATTAATTGAATATGACTAATGTCAGTGTAAAACTCATGAGTAAAATTACCCTAAACATGAAATGGAAATTACTACTGTGGTATTTACCATAAAATTTATAAGAATAATTTATACTATGTGATGAGTGAAATATATAATGATTATAAAATATTGAGGTATATATTGACTCCTAAAAATTTATACTTGATACAAATAAGATGGATGGATGTAATCAAGAATTGTGATTAATTATTTTGGAAAAGAGAACAATGTGTCTCATGCATTGATTTGAAAAAATAATTATACATTAACCATGATGTGTTTGGAATTTAACACTTTTATTAATTATTTGATTAGTTTTTTCTTATATTATGTGGATGAAATGACATCATCTATTTTGTTTCAGGATTTAGTGCATTTGACACTATTAGAAAGAATTAAGAAATCTCAAAAGGATGATGAATATTTACATGAAAATGTAAAATCCATTAAGAAGGGAAGGTTTACTGATTTTAATAATGATCAAGAAAATGTTTTATGATCTATAAAATAATCTATGTTACTTATTATTCAGATATTTATTGAGTGGAGCTTATAGATATAATTTCTTCATTACTCTGAGAAACACTATGATGTTCATATACAATCAAGTGTATTACCCGTGGGAAGAAATTAAAAAATATATTCTTATCTCCACCACGAAGTCTCGTAATTACCAACATGTTAATGAAGAATAACAGTTATTGAAGGGGAATCTTCAACCATTTATAAGGATGAAATGGACATTTGAAAATATATCCACGTATTTCATAGTGTAATTTTCATGTAAACATATAGGTAAAAATGGGATTGGGATTATTTTTTAATTATTAACAAAAAATTCAATTTTCTATTCTATTCAAGATAGAATTACTCTAGATCACCATTATCTAATGTATCTATATTATATTTTCTAATTACATGGAGATTCACTATCTATTGAATCAGACTATGATCTTAGGGTCACATCTCATATTTGGAATGTACTTCAAAATTCATTGGTTACTAAATAAAACATAATTCTATAATTACATCCTCATTATGATGGAAAATATGTGTTAGTGATTCAAAACCTAGAATAAAATGTTCTTTAATGTTCATAGGATTACCATATAAGATGGGTTCAACATATTTTTTTGGATGAGTTTTCTTATAAAATAAATTTCATTCTAGTATATTTATTATAAATTTGAGTCATTATTTTCAATGTAGTTTCAGATAACAGTAATTTGGAATATAAGAGAAAAGAATTTTTTGGGACTAGATTTGGTACAGGAAATGGTAGAGAAAACAAAGTTTACTCATCAATATATGTGAAAATATTATAATTGGAAAAAATGTTATTTAGATAACTAGAGAATTAATCTTTTTTAGGTAGGATATCATGTCATTATCAATGTTTTTAGTGGAAAGGTTTTCTGAATTTTGTTAAAAATGGAATTATTATTCCACGTTTCATTAGACCATATGAAATACGAATGAATATTAGATCAATTTCCTACTTATTAGCTTTTCCGCTGAGTTTATATCATGTACACAATGTATATCATCATTAAATTTTAGTGAAGTACATGTCAGTTTTAGATCATATTTTGATACCATAAACAATTTATTTGGAAGAGAATATTTCTAATAATTAATTTGACATTCTAAATTTTGACATTATTGAGAATGTGATTTAGAATAATTTGATTTTCTAGGATAATTATTTAGGTAAAAAACATATCATTTAACAGGAATCATGGGAATTTTAAAATGAAATGCGGGACAAATATCCTCACTTGTTTAATAAGTGAATAAAATTGAATGTACATAATTTCAAAATGGGTGGAAAGATTTTATAGACCATTAAATGAAGAAGAAGTCCAAATAGGGGTGTATCAACATCATTATAAAAAAGGATGACTACATTAGGTAACAGAAAGGGTAAATAGATCTTGGAATCTAACTCTACAATCATTTCAAAACCTTACCCTTCTTCATCAAAGAAGATTGTGGATAGTGAGGATTTTACCTTTTCTCCTACAAGTAGACAATATCCCCGGTTTCCACTCCAATGGTGGTTCCATAATCTATTGGAGGTACCACTATATTATCAGAATAGAATGATGGTTCAATTAAGATGAAGGATTCAATTCTTCTCTCCCCGATGATAAAAAGAACGAGGAGGTTTTGGATCCTGCTAAAGAAATGACTATTGAGGGAATGATAATGATTGTGGCAAAAGAAACCTCTCATGAAAAATGTGAGGAATGAAAAAAGGACAGGTCTAATTCTTAAATCACTAATTTTGAGATGATTTTTAAGACTCTTCAATCAGTACCTTCAAATAGGGGCGATACAGATGTCGGGGGTGTGGTCATGGAAGTGTCAACTAGTATGAACTATGAAAAGAAGAAAGGTTGCTAAGTGGATGGATATTGAAAAAGATAAGTGAGTAGGATCTCATTCAGGGTCTTATTTCTTTAATTTTTCTTTCATGTCCTAATTTATTTTATTTTCTTTTAATGACAGTGGTAGCACATCTATCTTTAAAAAAATAGTTATAAAAATATTAAGTAATTTTTGAATCAAAATGTATATAGTTTAACAAATATCCATTCTCATAAGGTTATATCTAAAAGAATAATTTCAATATTTTAGAATTTTAATTTGATAAAATTAATATCAATTTCAAAATCAGAATATCAATATTTACATAGAGTAATTTTTTTATTTTTTTTGGAAAATAATTTTTTTTAGTGATTAGTGAATAATAAAGTTTTTTATAAAAAATAATATATTTTTAATAAATTAAGTAATTTAAAAGTTAAAATATGTTTTGAATATGTTTTAAATTAACATAAGTATTATTTAGTTATACATAATCCAATTAATTAATTCATAATCATTTTCTTATTTGTTTTTAGTATAAGATTATTTTTTATGTTTAAAAACATGTTTTTATAAAAACTTTTTTTAAAAAACTTAAGGTTTATGGTTTCTTATTAATTAAAATAATAAATAGTTTGGAATATTTTAAATGTAATTTATAAATTATTTATCTTTTAATATTACTTTAGATTCATAAAATTTTCATTATTAGTCCTAGATTTAATATTGAATCTTTTTTTATAAAAAATACACCTCATAAAAAATCACTTTCTCTCCACATCTGTGATATTAATATATATATAAATTTATCCACTTCTATGAATTGAATATGTAAAATTTAATCCTTATTTTAAAATGTTAATAATTAATAAATACAAATAAGAAAAAAGAAATTGTTTACCAAAATTATTTATGATAACAGTTAATGTTAATTACAAATATTTTGGTTAAAATGAATTTACCTATTGGATAAATAACGGGTACAGTGTGTAAAAATTACACAAAACAAGTAAAAAAAATTTCAGTACATATTTAAACCACATACATTATATTATCTACTATTTACAATTATTGGGCCTGTTTTCCTAAATATAATGTGGTTGTAATTAACCTTTGTCACAAAATTAAATGCGTGCCTTTACCCTCACTTATAGATGGCCACCCACCCTACGCCTCTATTCACACATTAATAACAAATTATTTATTCCAATATCAACCTAATTCAATTATAAAAATAAATAATTTCATCATAGATGTGATATATTGGGCATAAATTCAACCCTGGAAGGCCTTTGTTGGAACCCAAAAGGATTTACCTGAAGAAGATATGATGTTCATCATCCATGGTTTTTTTTATTTCTTCTCCACCCCAATTAATTTTTATTATACCATGATGATATAGTAAGATAATTATCCTAAATTCTATTAGATATTAATATGTTAATTAGGTGTAGTAAAACCAAATACTCTTCAGTTAAATGGGATACAAAATTATATTTAAAATGTACAGTAGACTACCACCTCACAAAATGATGCCATTCATTTTTCCATTTCATCCTCACACGGTTGGTTATAATAAAAAAATAAATATTATATATTATTTTTCTATAATTATCATGCCTCTTGAGTCATTATATCATATACAAATTCATTACATTCTTTACCATTGTAGATATAATATCATCGCTCGTATATACAACATACTACCGCCCGACCTAGCATTGTGTATCAATTTTTACTAACACAATACGTAGAAGGTAATAATTGTATATATAATAAATATATGTGATTTAAGTAGAATATTTATGGTATTAATGATATATTTATCATTCTATAGGTACAATATATCATTTTGGTCTTATCTTTTCACTCATTGATAAAATGATAATGTCATTCATGGACGCATGGACTACCACCTCCTTGAGGTGATGTGATTCCTTCTGGCATCACCACATAAAAAAATTATATATATAATTATAAATATTTAAACTTTCTAGTATTTATCATATTATTATCATTATAAAAATATAAAATGTACTTTCCTTCTTTCCATATTAATCGTTGAAAAAATAAAATGTAACTCATGCACGTGTATAACCTACTAGATCCATAATCATAATGTTAGTTCATTATTACTAATAATATTAATAATAATAATTTGAATTAAATGTACAATTTATGTATAAATATGATATTTATTACATTATTATTATTCTTTATATTATTATATATTGACCTTTTGACCATGGTTTACCAATATAATTCATTTTTGTTACATAATCAGAATACGGTCAAATCATAAGACATAAGAATAATTATAAAATAATTGTATAAAAATTATTAGAAGGTAAAATAAAATTAATACTATATTTAGAATTTTTTTTCAAAAAGATATATAATTAACATAAGTTTAACATATAGGAATATAAAGACACAAATTATAATTCGAACTCAGGGTTGGGGGCTTTATCTCAATCTCCTTTCATGGAGGCATATTATGATGTTATTAACCAATATTCATTTAAAAGGTGTAGATAAAACCCCTTAGATATGATATATCAATAATTCTTTTATTGACATGGTATAACCAATTTTGATTAATTTTATCTTTCTTGGGGCATACGATCAAGTTTTTCACATATGATATGGTACATTTCCTTCAAACATCCTCTTTTAATGTTTTTCTATCAAACTATATTCATCATCCTTTTACACGTTTTTTAATATATTTATAGAAAAATTATACGGACAAAAAATATTTTTAAATTAATTTTTTTTATATTTTTTATCTATTTTACATGTTTCTTAAAAGGATTCATTTTAAATGTTTCATATGAAAAGTTTCATCAAAGGAAAAATATAATGTCCTATTATTAAATTAAAAAAACAATGACTTCTCTTCCACCATTAAAACTATTTCATTTATGGATTCCGTTTCAGGATTTCTTTTTTCAAAAAACAAAAAAAAATTCCATTTTTTAGTTATATTTGTAATCATTTTTTTCTATAATAAAAGGAAATTTTGATATAAAAATGTCATTTGTTTAATAGTTTAATTGAGATTTTAAAATTTTTTATGTTTGAAATGTTCCAGCATAAAAATGTTTTTTCATGATATGTACTTTAGCATTATATATTATAAATATCCTTGTATAGATATTTTCGAGTGAGCTCATTATATTTTATATAATAGGGTGGATATAATAGGACATGGTTATCTGATTATAGATTATACGATTGGGAAACTAGGATAACACCGGGTTAGCCAATTATAGATTTAATGATATGTGCAGCTAGATAGTTTATTAAAAAACTGAGTAATGTTTTTATCATAATAGTAATGAATTATAGAGTTAAAAAATCGTTTCTTATATGGACATAACTAGGATCCAATTACATATGGAATTTGTTTTAAGTGGATTGTGAATGTAATGCTCTAAGATAACGAGAAGTGTTTTTATTTTCTTTCTTAGGTTTTTAATGATTTCCCTAGAGAAAAAAGGTTTTTGTTTTTTTCATTTTAAAATGTTTTATTTCATACTATCAAATAATACTAAAGATAAATTAAACAATATATTATTTTCCTTTTTTATAAATAATAGTTTTCTTTGTTTTGGTATCCCTTATTGATTCTTTTTGTGCCCAGACATAGTTTAAAAAATTTCATTGGATTTTAGGATGGGCAAGGCAATGGAGGATGTCATGTTGAAAGTCATATATATTTCCAATGAATCTAAATCATTATTTATTTTAAACTATTTATTTCATGGGAAAATGGATACCAATCATAAGTATCCACTATGTATTTTTTGGTATATTTATGTCTGAGTTATGGCCTAATTATCAATCTATCTAATCATGAAATGATTCTTTAAAATGTCGCAGTCTTGACATACATAGACATTTCATCACTTTTCCCAAATACTAAAAACATAATACAACAAGACTCTCAAATAACATACATGTCTAGTTCTTTTGGAATCATGGAATTATAAACACTGGTACCTATGTAAACTACATTATCTTTTACTAGGGTCTTCATTAAAATCACCTTTCTTTGAAAAATAAATCATAATTAATATATTCACAATTTGTGGAAGTAAGCACCAAAATAGCTGAGCTCAAATGTGCTATAAGAGTAAATAATTGAGACATTTAATCATAACCACGATAATATATATAAGATAACCTAATTAATCCATTATAATATCATACTCTACATATCAATGACTATAAACATGTATCATGTCATAAATCCTGATAGTTTATAAGTCACACATCATAAAGAAATAAAGATAATAAGTCGTGAATGTATAACATTGGAATTAAAAATGGAATTTTGGAATACAAATTATCATATGATATGATTTCTATAGTATTCTAGGCATTTCTTCCAAGGCGATATTAGTGGACAATTTCCTTTTCTAAAACAAGTTCATTCCCTGTTCTAGCCCTATAATATAGAACCAAGTTCACTACTTGTTCCAGCAATGTAATACTAAGATGAGTTCACTCCTCATTTCATCCATGTCTATCTCATGAGATATAAATCCTTAAACAATGAATTGGAGGGATATATACATCCATAACATATCATAATTAAATTATACACACATGATCTACAAATTAATAAAAAAACATATCATAACATGTGAAAAAGTAAGCAACTTACATAATCATGTCTTCAAAAACGTAACTTATGAAAGAGATATGGACTACATAAAGTTATAACCAGTGAAGTTGAAAGAGGTTTCATAGTAACCATTAAATAAAGGATAAAAAATTCAGAGTAAGAATATGAATGGAAAATTTAGATCATTTAGAATAATGGTATGAGTAACAACAATGGATGTCATCTTATATGGAAAATAATTTGGAAATATCTTTCAAAGTAATTTCTTGAGTAAAATATCATTTATTCTTCAAGAACGTATTTTTAAAACATAAATCATTTTAAAATTTATTTTACTAGGAAAAATATTATAAATAATTCTTGAAAGCATTTTAAAAATATTTTTATCTAAAAACATAAATTATAATCTTGAACATTTTTTTAAAACCTTTTCCCTTGAAAACATATAAAATAGCATGAAAATGTTTTAGAACCCATTTTCATTGAATATAATTTGAAAAATGAATTTATTGAATAATATAAATACATTTAATTTTTTTAGAAGAAATTAAATTTTAATTCTATAAAGAAGCTACATGGGAATGTTGTTCATGATAGAGGATAACCTAACAACAACTAAAAATCCTTTTACACGCTAAAAATTTAGAAATGTCCCTCGATCAGAAAACTAAAAGAAGATTCATTATGAAAAAACCATTTTTTAAAAAGGTAAAACATGTTTAAATATTTCTTTCAAATGTCATAGTATAATAATATAATATTTTACGAATACTTTTACAAGAAATGGGTTTAAATGAACTCAAATTTATTACTGAAGGTAGAGGTAATGTCAGACATTATTAAAAAGACTTTCTTATTTTTATTATCTTCCAATGAGTGAAAAAATGGTACCATGACATGATTATATCATCAATAAAAATAGTATAATAAATTACATGAGTTTAATTCAGATATTTTTCATTTTATTTAATCAATTAAAGCATTACAATAAAAAATATCAAAAAGTGAGGAGATTATTTTAATAAACTCTTATAACTTGGTGTCATTGAAATATACTCACAAAGTAAGAAAATGAAAATAGACGAATCCTAAAGTTTCATAAATATAATTAGATTTATTATATAATATTTACAAGTATGTATATAGACCATATATAAAAATATAGGTGTATAACATGGAATGTGTCTCAAATAATGAAAATAGAGAAAAAAATACATTACAGATTTGGTAGTTTTTAAAACATAAATAACATGATAGAAATATCATAAAATTGTTATTTTAATACTAATATATTTCCTTATAATAGAAATATAATAAATTAATATCAAGTATATACACTACACAAAAATTAGTTTTAAGCGAATAAGGTATGAATTTCATAGAAATAATGTGTGAGATGAAATTTCCATACCTTATTTTTTACACATCTATCAAGGAAACATATTATGACTTATATAACCATATATGGTTTGATCATTGCTTTATATTACCCACTTGTGAACAATTCAATGTTAAGTTTCCACTTCGGGTAATATCCACATTATGTTTGGCATTTGTCTTAATTTGTTATATCTCTGGTAATTTAAATATTATCAAGATTTATAGAATGAAAAAATTATTTAAATATAATTATATTAATTACATAAGTATTATAATAATTCATATAATATATAAGTTTCAAATAGAATACACAACTCATGGAGATGGTAAGTCGTATGTACACATGAACACTATTTCCGTTTAATTGACATGTTGAATCAATGAAAGTAAACAATTATTTGTATTTATATATGTATATATATAATTACTAAATTTTATTTATTATATCATATATATTCACTAGTATCATCCAAACTTCATTTCATGTATAGTATGAATGAATCACATCCTTTTGAGAAGGTGAATGTCCACACTTCCTCAAAATAAATTATCGTATTAACCCAAAATTGAAAGTATAAGTATATATGTTGAAACATAATTAAATAATACTTACTACATAATAAATTAAATATATAACATATATAATCTTATTTTCCATCATAAGTTCCACCATGAGAGACGGTAAAGGAAAAAATGAACAATAATTCTTTAGTGAGGTGGTAGTCTGTCGTACACATAAACAATATGTTTGTTACCAATTAGACGTGAGTGTGTGTAAGTGTAGGTAAAATACATAGCCTAAAAATATACTAGTATATTTAGGATATAGGTTTCTTATAAATTCATGGAATAATTAAATTTAATGGAGTGGAGAAGTAAAATAAAAGAAAGGATTTTGATGGAGGGTGTTACCTATTAATTTGGTAACGCCTTTTGGTTTTCCCCAAAAGGATTACATGGAAGGATTTATAAACAAGTGGGGAAATAAATATGAAGTGAGGGATTCCAGTGAGATATTTGGGAAGTGTTTTTTCAATATAATGTGTCTTTAGAGGTGCAAGGATGTGGGAGGAGAGGAGGCCACTTATAATTGAGGAGGAGAGACACTCTGGAATTATTTTGGAAAAAGGGTAACCTCGCCAACATTTTTTTAATGAAAGTGGATAAAATATTGGTCACAATTTATTATAAAGTTCTATATGGTCTAAATATTTCTATAAAATTGTTTTTGGGAAATTTTATAGGTCATTCAGGAATTAGATTTATGATTTAGATTCAGATTACCATTAATTTATCCTTATTCAATTTTAATTATTTATAATTACTCTCACATAATGTTTTGGTCAAAAACTAAATTGAACTTATGTAAAATTATAAATTTTTCTATTTCCAATTATTGAATCCATTTTCAAATAATTCAATCATATAAGTGGGAAAAAATATGGTAAATTTAATATAGTAGTCGTGTCAACAATGTAGATTTTTAAAGTAAAAAGGAAAAAAAACATTGTAATGTCTTTATATCCAATTTCACTAGGTAACTGTATCTAATGAGATATATTTAATTATTTGATAAAATTATTATCTAACTAAAATTTTAAACCAATATAAAATTTAATTTATCCATTTAATGAAATTATATGAAATAGAATATTTGATCTAAAAACAGTACATTTTACTATTCATTAAAAAATTAATCTTTAAAGAAAAAAATTATTCAAAATAACCCTAACATGATTTTTTATTATTTAAATTAAAATATGAAGTTAATTTTAACATATATTATTTGTAAAATTTATTTTTTAAATAGGTTCAACATTAAAGGGTCTTGAAATTTCCCTAATATTAACATCGGGTTTTATGAGTTAAATTGGTTTTATTCTTCTCATATGCTTACAAAATCTATTAGATGAGTATCAAAAATATATTCCATGATATATACCCATAATGTGGATATAGAAAATTTCAAAAAATTAAAATTTGGAGTATTTTCCAGGATATATAAAAAAAATTAGAATAACTTATTAATTGTAATTAATTTATTTTTTTAGGATTCAAATATATATTAATTTTTTTATTATATTCATTTCTAATGAATTTGTAAATAATTAGTTCATATTAATTTTTTTAAACCCATATATTTTTTAAAATTTATATAATAATATTCCTAAAATATAATTTAACAAATGGGTTCTATATAATTATATAATTTCTAATTGTTCATAACACTCGGCTTGCGTGTTACCAAAGTCATCAAGGAAAGGTTGTCTTGTGTGAAACATTAGCTTATCCTAGTGCTACAGATAAAGAATTCTAAAAATTATATTTCATGTAAATTATGATTAATAGGGAATTGAAAATAACACAAGCCAATCTCAATGATTTAATTTATAATAAAACTATTTTTATTATTTCTTTAAATGGAAGATATAAAAAAGATTAAATTACTTCAAAAAATAAATTTCTCAAAATCTTTATGCGTTAAATTCTATAGCCCTCAATATAAATTAATCCTTCAAAATTAATAGGGGTTATTGAATGTTAAATAAATGACATTCCCTTTCATAGAAACCCGTTTTGAAAAAATGAATACTAAAACATCATATTTAAAAAGTAATTTTTGGAAACCTAACAGTTACCCAAAGTAACTCATAACTATGTTTAAACATTAGAGAACTTATATGGAATGTCAAAATATGTAATTGAAGGAAATGTGTATATATTTATAGGTATATATTTTGGTCATGAATGATAAACATGTAAATGATGATTGAAAAGTTAAGGGCCTCAAAGTCATAAATCATTGATGATTTAAAGGGCCTTCAGCTGCGTGAAAATTAAGGCATTATGATTCCTTTTTTATCATTATCCTAAAATTGAGTAATTATTTTATTGAACAAGAATATTAAGAAATATAATTATTCGATTTGAAAAAATTCATTCTTTTGTTGTCAATTTATGAATTTTTAATTTATCAATTACATCATGTAATTGAAGGGATAAAATTAAATTGGTTTAAGGAAGCACTAAAATAACCTTTTAGCAGATTTTAAGGACCATAATTGTAAAACCCGAAGCTTTTACGGTACACTTCTCTTTGAATATTGTGATAGCGTGTGTTGTATGAAACACCGAGTTCTAACACAACATAACTAATCAAACTAGCCGTTATGAATAATAATACCTAAATTTTGAAATTATATATATTTTATATTTCAAAATGGACTTCATTTTTGGATTCGGAATATCGAATTTAGCCTAAGGTGAAATTTTTGTACTTTTCGGATAACATTAATATTTTGATTAATAGTGAAAATTACTAAATTTTAATTAAAAACTGTTTTAATAAAAATAATTAATTGCGATAAATTATGAATTTGAGTGGTTTTAAAGTATATTTAGAATATATTTTTACCATTTAATACAATTTTGGTCATTGGACACAATTTTACAATTAAACCGGACAAAAACAAGTGTCAATCTTTTGATAGTTATTATCTCTTAAAAACACGCTTTTTGTTTTAACAACGAGAATTAATTTTCAATTAATTTCTACCACTTCTGTGTTTTGAATTTGTAAAAATGCATTCCATATTTGGAATAAGGATGTTCAAATTGTGTAAATAGGTATCTTTTATTTTTAGACATTTTGAATAATTACTGCGGTAAATATTTTATTTACCATGGTTTAGGGTAAATCCGGTAAATAAGGGTTAAAAAATAATATTATAATAATAACAAATTACCCTAAAACGTGTCCTAACCTTATTGGTTGATACATGTTCGACCATGGGCATCTTTGGGTCGATTTTGGGACCTGTGGTTCCTCTTGTAACTGATAGGGACACTTTATTTTAATTAAGTTAAAATGAATACAAAAATGACACAAGCATATATCTTTTAGAAAAACAATTTTTACATAGTGTTATATATGTTGGATTTTCGACTATAAATATTCATTAGAAATCTAGGACGATTTCCTAAATAATAATATTTTATTTATAATTTTTAGACATTAAATAATTTAATTTATTTATGACACAATGATGATGCAGTAATTACCATAATAGTGAAAAATTCAAATAATTGATATTATAAATACCCAAATAAATATAATTTGAGACTTTTAATGAGTTAAACTAATTTTATAGGATAATATGACATATTATGATTTATTAAATTGACTTTTTTCAAAGTAATAATTCTGTTATAAGTTTCACAAAAATCAACTATTGAATAGTGTCAAAATTGACATAAAAGAGTTTTTAAAACAAATATTATATTATTAATTGATATTAAATTCCTAAAAATCTATGGTTCGGCCAAAAGACTTATATAATGATATTTATATCATTAATGGACCACTTGGGGGTCTCTTGGATGTATATAGTATGTTTATTAACTATATAATATAAAAATACAAAGTGACATGGTAAATGTCAAACTAATTAACTTAGAGTTAATACTTAAAGATAAGGTTAATATAAGTACCCAAACCTGTCTAAATTCTATTGGTTGAGTGGTTTTCGACCCATACCCACCATAAAATTTAAATAATCCACTTTGGAGCCATTATAAACCGAATAAAAATTTATTATATATTAATATTTCTAGCTTTTCCAAAGGTGCCCCTCACCCCTCTTATAAAACGGTACTCCTCCTTCTCATTTCTTCACACCTTAAAAGCCTTTTGGTTCGGCCAAACTCTTCCCCAATACTCTCCCAAATTCCCTCAATACAACCTACAGGCCTTAGTTTGATCCGAAAGCCAACCTAATAGCCCTTTTGATCAAATCAAAAGGAAGAACCCGAAGAAGAGGTAATGTTTTCACCACCCCTTTTCAAGTTCCTTTCTTCTTCCACTAATTCTTTCATTGTTATTACCATTATAAAATAATAAATCCAGTATCTTATATATTCTCTGAGTTTATTATAAATATGGTACAACCATATTCAGTATTCTATCCACCCTTTGAATAACATGTCACTATACGTGCGTACGTACGGCTTACCGTCTCCACGTAGTGGTGTAGTTGTTATTCAATATATTATTATTTGGATGGGTATAATAATGATGTGTAACTCATGTAAATAATAAATATAAAATGTTAATTATTCTGTATATATGATATACCATCCATTTATATATTATTTTAATATCAAAAGAATGATATTGTCGCTCGTGCGTACGTACGGACTACCGTCTCCACGAACGCGATGAGATTCATTCTCTATCATATAAATTCAAGTATAATTCTCATTTTATGATTAATAATATTATATAAGGACTTGATATCAATCTAGATATGAATAATATACAACCTATCCATTACAAACATGGCTTATGTAATAAAACATATAAAATGAAATGAGTAAGTTAACACCCGAAACAACGATAATACTAAGATATTATTAACAAATCAATGTTAAAAGATCATATATGATATAATATTAATGTATATGATTCTTGTAACAATTATTTCACCATTATATGGGAGGTTAACCTACCCCAACCCAGAAAAAGTACAAGTTAAGGGTTATTTCGCAATCTCTTCATTATCTGAGGTTGTTTATACGTAATTATCTACTGGGATTTATTTATCATCCACATCCATTTTTCTTTGAAATGTATTTCAAAAAGATTTTACTATTTAAAATAATATGGGTTAAAGTATTTTATACCCTTGTTTGACTTTTTATAAGAGGTTTATAAAGTAATCTTTCCGTCATTTTCCAAACAAGGTGCTTTTAACCTTTTCGACAGAATTAAGGTAAGAATGTTTTTTTAACTTATACGGCGGGTGCGGTTATTTTCCGCCGTTATAAAATCATCGAAGATTCCCTTACAGGAATATAAGAATATTTTCAATGAAAATGTTCTATTTTATAAATATATGACTCTTAAATTATTTCAAAAATAGAAAGAGATATTTCTCTAAAAAGAGATTTGATTTCATCTATGTCAACATCTTTTGATGGATTTTACGCTTATTTGAAGTTGATTAATTTTGATAAAAAACATCTATATTGTATTGAAGGTTTTGTGATATGTTTGACTGTGGATGTGCTATTTCTATACCATTCATGGTTTATGGTGATAGTATTGACATTTTCTATGCTAGTTTTAATACGAATGATTATGTTATGTTTAAACCTTTTCATATGGGAATGCATTAGACTTAATATGTGATGGGTGGAGCCCGCTATAGCTCCTCGATGCATCGGTAGGTCTCATGAGACAAACTAGTGTCCTGGCACAAGGCCATGACAAAATATTTTTTGTAGTCTTGGCACAAGGCCTTGGCTATGTGGTTATGATAGTCTGGAATTATGCATTCCATCATTATGAAAGTGGTTATTAATATTGCATGTGATTATTCGATTAGTATAATATCCATGTGAATAAGTAAATGGCATTATTTCATTTTATTTTTTCCATACTATGTTTTAGTTCAAGTATAAAAGGATTTTTTTTTAGTTATACATTGCCTTAAATGTTTATTCTTATTCATGAAGGTTTCCAGTATATTGTTATCCTTACTGGGCATTTGAGATCACCCCTTTTATATGTTTTATTTTTTCCAGGATGTGAAGAAGTAAATTTTGAATGACCTGCATGGATTTTATGAGGGGATAATAGTGTGGATTATGGAGACAATATGTTGTTGTAGTAGTTTTTCACTTCATGATGTAATGTAAAACTTTATGAATATATCTAGTGTTTCCAAGGCTACTAAACCAATCAGTCTTTTCGTGATTTGATCTTTCTTGTGATCATGCCAATGTAATGTAATAATGCACTGACTCTGGGTAACTGGGGTTAGGGCATTACAGTTTGTATCAGTGATAGTTTAGTACAATCCGTGGAAACTAGATTTAGATAAACTCTGATTAGAGCACATACATTTAAGATGGAAATTGAGGATTAGTATAGAGGAACTTCCTAGAATTTTGGTATTGTAGAGATTTTGTGAGTTTTCCGAGCAATACATCCCTGTCTGGATACGAGCAGGAAGAGGCGGCTCTGGCACAGATGTACCTAGGGGTAAAACCTGAAAACACCGCATTGAGCTAGAATCGAACGGGAACTGGTGCACGACAATGGGCCTTGCTGCACTCTTGGTTACGACACTCCTGGGGGATATGCTTAGGATAACTCTCATTTACTTTACAAATCATTATGAAGGGTTTATGAGTATATACTTCTTCAAAGAAAACATTTTTATGATTATGGATTATATCCATAAATAGTTCAATTTATGTTAAGTGTTTTATAAGTATGGGATTATGTATTTTGAATCATAAAATGATCTAGTTTATGCCATTGTATATAAATGGCGCCTATTAGTAGAAATGGAAACCGTATCAATGCAGGCACTCCATGTAGGGATTTCCCTCCTGCTCAAGATAATTATAGTGGAGCTGATGATGCAACTGGTGCCGATCAGCTAATCACCATACTGGGACAACTCACTCAGGTTATGAATAATAACCTTACCTGTATGGAGCACCCTGATCTGCAGTGTGGAGGATCAATGTTAGATCGATTCATGAGGCAACAACCACCAACGTTCAATGGGAGTACAAATCCCTTAGTAGCTGAGCAATGGATATTTTCCCTAGAAAAAATATTTCAGGCTTTGGGGAGTAGTGAAAGGTAAAAAGTTATCCTGGCAGTTTACCACCTCACTGGAGATGCTGATCAATGGTGGTCATTGATTCAAAATATAAAGGAAGATGATGAAGTGTAAAATATGGAATGGAGGGAGTTCAAAGATCTATTTTTAGAAAAATACTTTCCTCGTGACCACCGAGCAGATATGGAATGGCAATTTCTGAGTCTGAGACTAAAGGAGGATGAGAATGTCGCAAAGTATGAGGATAACATTACAAGGTTAGAAATGTATGCTGGAGATTATATATGTAACCCAAGAAGTAAGATTGATCATTTCTTTGATGGGTTAAAACCATTTCTCCGTCGAGCATTAGTCTCACAATCCTTCTCGTCGTACAAAGACATTGTCTCATGTGCTATCAAGACAGAAAGGGAATTCTCTAAGTCTTATGACATTAATGTAAAGCAAGAGAAGAAGAGATCTACTGATCAATCTGGGAATGGAAATAAGGGTAAGAAGGGAAAGGTTGAGTATCCATCCTGTGGTAAATGTGGGAAGAAACACCCTGGTACTTGCTTGAAGGGAATGGGCATCTGTTTCAAATGTGGTGAAAAAGGCCACCAAGCTCGTGATTGAAAAGGGAAGAAGGAAGCTACTAATGTTCAGTGCTACAATTGCAGGGAGATGTGACATTATGAAAATGAATTTCCTAATCGTCAGGGGAACATACCTCAGAAAAGGCCAAGGGATCAAGGCCAATCTTTTGTTATCACTACTGCTGAGGTAGAAGCTCCAAAAGACGTGGTGGAAGGTAATTTAATGGTTTCCTCAAGTTTAGCAAATGCATTATTTGATTCTGGATTATCACATTGTTTCATATCTTCCATGTTTGCTAAGAAAATTAGATATTTCCAATTTGATTTAACATGGGTGTTTTCAGTTAAAACTCCTAATGGAAGTATCATTGCAACAATGTTTTGTGAATCAGTCCCCATTAGAGCACATAAATGTTCTTTATCTTCTGATCTCATTGTCATACCTATGATTGAGTTTGATATAATCATCGGTATGGAATGGCTTTCGGACTATGATGCGATGATTTATTGTAATAAGAAAGAGGTTACGATTCTTGATGATGATGATAAGGAACACTTTATCTTTAGAGCAGAATCATCACCTCTTAATTCTTATTTAGATCCACCCCCAGTAGATCAACTAAATTAAATTATTGGGGAGGATGAGAATGAAATAATTATGGGTGAGGAAAGGAATGTTCAAATAGATGATGTACCTGTTGTGAAATAATTTGTAGATATATTTCTGAAAGATTTACCTGGACATCCTCCAGAACGAGAAGTTGAGTTTTCCATTGATTTAATTCCTGGATCAAGGCCTATATCAGAGACCCCTTATAGAATGGCCACTATAGAATTAGTTGAACTAATGAAACAACTAGAGGAATTGATTAGTAAGGGAGTTATTCTCCCTAGTGCTTATCCATGGGGAGCCCCTATTCTTTTTGTTAAAAAGAAAGACGGATCTATGAGGTTATGTATCGACTACAGGGAGATCAATTCTATAACAATAAAGAACAAGTATCCCCTACCACGCATTGATGATTTATTTGACCAAATGCACGGAGCTCAATACTTTTCAAATATCGACCTTCGATCTGGATACCATCAGCTGTGTGTGAAGAAGGAAGACATTCCGATGACAGCATTTCGAACGAAGTACAGGCATTACGAGTTTACTGTAATGCCTTTTGGATTGACTAATGCACCTTCTGTATTCATGGATCTGATGAATAGAGTTTTCATGGAGTATCTCGATGAATTTGTGGTTGTATTTATTGATGATATCTTTGTATACTCCAAAAGCTACGAAGATCATGAAAATCACTTGCGAATTGTCTTGAAGACTCTGAGAAGGCATGAATTATATGGGAAGTTTAGCGAGTGTGAATTCTGGCTTCAGGAGATTTCTTTTCTTGGCCATATTGTCTCTAAAGATGGAATCTCTGTTGATCCTTCTAAGACCAAGGCAATCCAAGAATGGCCAGCACCTACGAGTATAACTGAGTTACGTAGTTTTATTGGTTTGGCAGGTTATTATCGACGTTTTGTCCAGAATTTTGCCCGATTGGATAACCCATTAACGAATCTCACATGTAAAGGGGTTAAATTTATTTGGAAAAAAGAGTGTGAGGAATGTTTCGAAGAACTGAAGAGAAGATTAGTCAATGATCCTTTATTGACTCTACCATCGGGAAATGATGGGTTTATTATTTATAGTGATGCATCGAAGAAAGGACTTGGTTGTGTCCTTATGGAGAATGATCAAGTTATTGCCTATGCATCACGATAGTTGAGAATTCATTAACAAAACTATCCTACTCATGATCTCGAGCTAGAAGCTATGATATTTGCTTTGAAGATATGGAAGCACTACCTCTATGGTGAAAAATGTGAGATTTATACTGATCACAAGAGTTTGAAGTATATTTTCTCACAAAAATAACTCAACATGAGGCAAAGGAGATGGCTTGAATTACTCAAGGATTATGACTGCACGATACACTACCACCTGGGGAAGGAAAACAAGGTGGCTGTTGCTTTGAGAAGAAAAGATCATTGAGTTTTGAACAATATGATAATTGAAAGGGATCCAATTTTCATGGATCTAGTGAAGATGGACATGGGAATAACCAGGGAAGGAGAAACATCAATTCTTTTTCAAATGGATGCCAAACCATCTTTACTAGAAAGGATTAAGAGTTCTCAGACCGATGATGACGAATTTCAAAAGAAGATTAAAGCTGTGAATGATGGGAGATTGAGAGACTTTGTGTATGAAGATGGAATTTTGAAATTCGGGAAGAGACTTTGTGTTCCCGATATACCTGATCTAAAAAGGGAATATCTAGATGATACTCATAGTTCCAATTTCTCTATACATCCTGAGAGCACCAAAATGTATAGTGATTTGAAGGAACATTTTTGGTGGGACAATATGAGGAGGGAGATTGCGGATTTTGTGTCAAGATGTATGGTTTTTCAACAAGTGAAAGCTGGAAGGCAACACCCTGGAGGAGTCATGCAACCTCTTCCCATACCAGAGTGGAAATGGGAAAATATTAAGATGGACTTTGTCATGGGGATACCAAAGACTCCTAGAAGGAATGATTAAATATGGGTTATTGTTGATCGTCTTACCAAGTCATCACATTTTCTTTCTATAAGAGAAGATCTACCACTGGAACGTCTAGCAATACTATATATTAATGAAGTTTTGAGACTTCATGGAGTACCCCTCTTGATTTTTTCTGATCGTGATCCCCGTTTTACTTCAAGATTCTAGAAGAGTCTTTAGAAATCCCTAGATACTGAACTTAATCTGAGCACTGTCTACCACCCTCAGACAGACGGACAATCAGAACGGACTATTCAAACCTTAGAAGACATGTTGAGATCCTGATCACTTGACTTTCAGGGTATGTGGGATGAGTATTTATCTCTGGTAGAATTTTCCTATAACAATAGCTTCCATTGGAGTATTCAGATGGCACCATATGAAGCGTTATACGGAAAGAAATGTCGCACACCAACTTTTTGGGATGACGTTGGCGAAAGAAAACTTGTAGGTCTAGAACTGGTGGGGAAACAATGGAAAAGGTGAAGGTAATCCAAAATCACATCATAGCAGCTCAAAGTAGGCAGAAGAGCTATGCCGATAATCGAAGGAAGGATTAGTAATTTCAAGTCGGTGATCATGTTTTCCTGAAGGTATCTCCAAGGAAGGGAGTCATACATTTTGGTAAGAAAGGTAAATTGAGTCCCGGGTACATCGGACCTTTCGAAATTCTAGAACGAATTGGGGTTTTAGCTTACAGATTGGCAATGCCGCCAAGTCTCTCCAAAGTTCACGATGTGTTCCACATATCTCTGTTAAGGAAATACATGCCTGACCCAATGCATGTACTCACCTATGAAGAATTAGAACTGGAACCCGATCTATCTTATTGTGAAGAGACCGTCAGGATTCTTCATACGAGAGAACAAGTACTGAGAAACAGGACGACGCGTCTGGTAAATGTTTTGTGGAGAAACCATAAGATGGAAGAGGCAACGTGGGAACCTGAGGAACTTATGATGAAGAACCCCCTGAGTCTTTTCATTTGATAAGTATTCTAGAAATTTCGAGGACAAAATTATTTGAAGGAGGGGAAAATTTAACACCCCAAGCTTCTACGGTACACTTATCTTTGAATAATGTGATAGCGTGTGTTGTACGCAACCCCGAGTTCTAACACACCATAACTAATCAAACTAACCTTTATGAATAGTAAAATAATTTTTGAAATTATATAAATTTTACATTTCAAAATGGACTTAATTTTTGTATTTGGAATATCTAATTTATCCTAAGGTGAAATTTTGGTACTTTTCAGATAACTTTAATATTTTGATGAATAGTGAAAATTACTAAATTTTAATTAAAAACAAATTTTTTAATCAAAATAATTAATAGTGATAAATTATGAATTTGAGTGGTTTTAAAGTATATTTAGAATATATTTTTACCATTTAATACAATTTTGGTCATTGGACATAATTTTACAATTAAACCGGACATAAACAAGTGTCAATCTTTTGATAGTTATTATCTCTTAAAAACAGGCTTTTTGTTTTAACAACGAGAATTAATTTTAAATAAATTTCTGCCACTTCTGTGTTTTGAATTTGGAAAAATGGAGTCCATATTTAGAATCAGGATGTTCAAATTGTGCAAATAGGTAACTTTTATTTTTAGACATTTTGAATAATTACTGCGGTAAATAATTTAATTACAATGGTTAAGGGTAAATCTGGTAAATAAGGGTAAAAAAATAATATTATAATAATACCAAATTACCCTAAAACGTGTTCTAAACTTATGGGCTGATACATGTCAGACCATGGGCATCTTTGGGTCGATTTTGGGACCCCATGGTGCCACTTGTAAGTGATAGGGACACATTATTTAAATTAAGTTAAAATGATTACAAAAATGACACAAGCATATATCATTTAAAAAAACAATTTTTACATAGTGTTACATATGTTGGATTTTAGACTATAAATATTAATTAGAAAGATAAAAAAATTTCCTACATAATAATATTTTATTTATAATTTTTATAAATTAAATAATTTAATTTATTTATGACACAATGATGATGCAGTAATTACCATAATAGTGAAAAATTAAAATAATTAATATTATAAGTACCCAAATAAATATAATTTGAGACTTTTAATGAATTAAACTAATTTTCTAGGATAATATGACATATTAGTATTGATTTAATTGACTTTTTTAGAAGTAATCATTCTGTTATAAGTTTCACAAAAATCAACAATTGAATAGTGTCAAAATTGACATAAAAGAGTTTTTAAAACAAATATTATATTATTAATTGATATTTAATTCCTAAAAATCTATGGTTTGGCCAAGATACTTATTTCATGATATTTATATCATTAATGGACCACTTGGTGGTCTCTTGGATGTATATTGTAATTTTATTACCTATATAATATAAAAATACAAAGTGACATGGTAAATGTCAAACTAATTAACTTAGAGTTAATACTTAAAGATAAGGTTAATATAAGTACCCAAAACTGTCTAAATTATATTGATTGAGTGGTTTTCGGACCCTCCCCACCTTAAAATTTAAATAATCTTCTTTGGGGCCATTATAAACCGAATATAAATTTATTATAAATTAATATTTCTAGCTTTTCCAAAGGTGCCCCTCACCCCTCTTATAAAAGGGAACTCCTCCTTGTCTTTTCTTAAAACCTTAAAAACCTTTTGGTTCGGCCAAACTCTTCCAAAATACTCTCCCAACTTCCCTCAATACAACTTATAGGCCTTAGTTTGATCAGAAAGCCATCCTAAGGATCCCTTTTGATTAAATCAAAATGAAGAACCCGAAGAAGAGGTAATGTTTTCACCCCCCCCCCCTTTCAAGTTCCTTTCTTCTTCCACTTCTTCATTCATTGTTATTTCCATTAAAAAATAATAACTCCAGTATCTTATATATACTGTGATGTTATTATAAATATGGTACAACCATATTCAGTATTCTATCCACCCTTTGAATAACATGTCACCATACGTGCGTACGTACGGCTTACCGTCTCCACGTTGTGGTGTAATTGTTATTCAATATATTATTATTTGGATGGGTATAATAATGATGTGTTACTCATGTAAATAATAAATATAACATGTTAATTATTCTGTATATATGATATACCATCCATTTATATATTATTTTAATATCAAAAGAATGATATTGTCGCATGTGCGTACGTACGGACTACCGTCTCCACGAATGCGATGAGATTCATTCTCTATCGTATCCATTCAAGTATAATTATCATTTATGATTAATAATAGTTGATATGGACTTGATATCATTCTGGATATGAATAATATACAACCTATCCATTACAAACATGGCTTACGTAACAAAACATATAAAAGGAAACGAGTAAGTTAACACCCGAAACAACGATAATACTATGATATTATTAACAAATAAATGTTAAAAGATCATATATGATATCATATTAATTTATATGATTATTGTAACAATTATTTCACCATTATACAGGAGGTTAACCTACCCCAACCAAGGAAAAGTACAAGGTAAGGGTTATTTCTCAATCTCTTCATTATCCGAGGTCGTTTATACGTAATTATCTACTCGAATTTCATTATCATCCACATCCATGTTTCTTCGAAATGTATTTCAAAAAGATTTTACTATTTAAAATAATATGGGTTAAAGTCATTTATACCCTTATTTGACTTTTTATAAGAGGTTTATAAAGGAATATTTCCGTCCTTTTCCAAACAAGGTGCTTTTAACCACTTCGACAGAATTAAGGTAACAATGTTTTTTAACTTATACGGCGGGTGCGGTTATTTTCCGTCGTTATAAAATTGTTGAAGCTTCCCTTACAAGAGTATAAGAATATTTTCAATGAAAATGTTTTATTTTATAAATATATGACTCTTAAATTATTTCAAACATAGAGTGAGATATTTCTCTAAAAATATTTTTGATTTCATCTATGTCAACATCCTTTGATGGATTTTACACTTATTTGAAGTTGATTAATTATGATACAAAACTTCTATATTATATTGAAGGTTTTGTGATATGTTTGACTGTGGATGTTCTATTTTTATACTATTCATGGTTTATGGTGAAAGTATTGACATTTCGTATGCTAGTTTTAATATGAATGTTCATGTTATGTTTAAACCATTTCATATGGGAATGCATTGGACTTAATATGTGATGGGTGGAGCCCACTATAGCTCCTAGATGCATCAGTAGGTCTCATGAAACAAACTAGTGTCTTGGAACAAGGCCTTGACAAAATCTTATTTGTAGTCTTGGAACGAGGCCTTGGCTATGTGGTTATGATAGTTTGGCATTATGCATTCCATCATTATGAAAGTGGTTATTGATATTGCATGTGATTATTCGATTAGTAGAATATCCATGTGAATAATAAAATGGAATTATTTCATTTTATTTTTTCCATACTATGTTTAAGTTCATGTTTAAAAGGATTTTGTTTTAGTTATACATTTCCTTAAAGGTTTATTTTTATTTATTAATGTTTGCACTATATTGTTATCCTTACTGGGCATTTGAGCTCACCCCTTTTCTATATTTTATTTTTCCCAGGATGTGAAGAAGTAAATTATGAATGACCTGCAGGGATTTTATGAGGGGATAATAGTGTGGATTATGGAGACAATA
The DNA here is from genome assembly GCA_963277665.1 of Viscum album. Lineage (NCBI taxonomy): Eukaryota > Viridiplantae > Streptophyta > Magnoliopsida > Santalales > Viscaceae > Viscum > Viscum album. The sequence continues at coordinate 2,009,517,285 of OY728127.1, read as the reverse complement.
TGTTGTTGTAGTAGTTTTTCACTTCATGATGTAATGTAAAAAATTGTGAATATATCTAGTGTTTCCAAGGTTACTAAACCAATTGGTCTTTCGAGATTTTATCTTTCTTGTGATCATGAAAATGTTATGTAATAATGCACCGACTCTGGGTAACTGGGGTCAGGGCATTACAATAATGAATGAATATTTTAACTATTTGTATCCATATTTTCATAAAATAAATATGGTTAATACATTAATATGTAAACATAAAAAGTAACTCTACTAGTTCATCATTAAAATTTAAAAAATAATTACACATAAAACTGGACACCATGTAGGCCAATGGTATGTGTGATAACCTTATCATCTTTGGGTCATGAGTCCAAGACCCATGAACTTTACAATCTATATTTTATACCACCTGACATCAATTATATAATTCTCTAGAACAATAGTAATACTATTTTCCAAAAAATAAGATAGAAGTCCTTAAAATAGGTTTATTCACTAAATATCCTTTTTACCAAGGTTTTCTTAACAAAATAAATGCATAAATACTTCCTCTAATGTTTAACATAATCATTTAATTATTTGTTAAACTATTAAAAATTATAAACTGTGAAAATACAAAACACTATAAATAATTTCATGAAATCTTCATAACATTGATTCTCTGTATATAAAAATATATCTCTTGGTTTTTTCATTATAGAAATGTGAATACAAATATCATATATTCTATTGAAATTTGGTAATAACTTTAATTTATATATATAATTCTGGAAAACATGCATGATTCCTTATTCTAAAGATAACTGTATATTTTCGATAAATCCATGATGATATAAAGATATCATTCATTGAAAAAACAACATGTCAAAAAAGTCCTTAGTTCCATCTAATTTACATATATCCAACATATATTTATCCCAAAAAATTATCATAACATAGGGAACATATTAAATATTATCATTACCTAAATCATGGGTTATGGACATCCGCTTTCAATTAAATCATTTTTCTATTCCAAAAAATCCATTAAACGTACTCTTGTAAATAATTAGAGAAAAAATGGAACTTGAAAACCCTTATATATTTCACTTTTTTATAACATAATTATTGAATCCAAATACATAAAACCCATTATTATTCCCCATAATCCTTATGAAATTAACCTGGAATCCTCATCCTATTGCACACCAACTCTTTCGTTTCACATTTAATATATAGTCTATTCATCATCAAAAATGTAACCATTACTCACACCACCTTGCTAATTAATTTCAGGTTTATTTCTCATGGGACCTTGAGTTGCATAATGAAAGTTTATTCTAGACATAAAACACATAACCTTTGATAAAGATATAGAGAGGCCTATATTTTCATCAATTTCAGTAACCGAACTCTTGATTTTTCACTTCGAGTCACTTGCTTTGTGTCTTTGTTTTCACCAATCAAGAAATATTATTGTTACTCTTAGGAATTATATATGTAGATTATTTCTACATTCTTGGCACAAAGGAGACTTAATATTATTTCCTTCATGGTCTCTATTACTTGAACTCTCTAAAAATTCAATCCTTCCCTTCTTTGGTGAGTATGAGATTTGGTTAAGGTACACATAGTTGATCACATCCCATGAAAAATGATTAGGAATGATCCCAACATAATTCACTCTAGTGATAATCCCACATGACTTCTTAGTAAAATTTCTCCCATGACATTCAATTAATATATAGTTCTTTTTAGTTTATTCCATTGACTAATACCAGAAGCATAGTGTGAGAATTACTAATCAGAGTATAAAACCACACATTTATGAAAATAATTACTTATAGGATGTAAAAAATAATGACACCATCCTTAATATATGGCATCCAAGGTTCTTACAAGGATATCCACAATCATCATTTATTCATATCCTTCATAATGCTTTGTGAGAATTTTTTGAATTTCCAAAGCATATCCCCCAAGAGTGTCAAACCATGTGTGCAACAATTCTCAATGTCATGTATCATATTACCTCAAGTCAAACCAATGACATCTTGTGGGAGTTATTATAACGATGTATATATATTCCAAATCCAAATCCTCTTTTAGTATCCATATAAAGGTTTTTATTACTAGTAAACCTATCAATCTATCCATTAACAAAATTATAAGACATTTCCCGAAACAATAACTCATCTATATAATTTTCATTTGATACATCCCTAGACATATCCTTATAAATATACCAAGTATTCCCACAAAATAATTCTCATCCTTGTTACAAAAAATATAACTAAACCTTTCTCTAAAACTAATAATAATGTCCCAGTCCTAACATACCTATACATTACATCACTTTTTATGATTACTTAATAAATAATACAAATAGATTCCCAAATATCATACTAGTCTAGTGCCTTTAGAAACATGGAATCGTAAACACTGGTACGTAATAGAGTTGTAAAATCTCACACTAGGTTCTTCATGACTAGATCCCTTATAGGACACATCAAACATAATAGGTATCTTCATAACCTGAGGAATGAAAAATGAAAAGGGGTGACCTCACATGCAAATTAGGGGTAAATAAATGATAATGAAATTATAAACACGATCATATAAGAATGATAAAATGATAAAAATATTTTAAGATAATACCATACATATAAGAGATCATTAGCATGTATAATGGCATAAATACTGATAAATCATTTGGAATGTATCACTAAAAAAATAAAGACCCAAAACCTCGAAACCATAATATACGAATACAACATGGAAATATGGAAAATAGATAGGCATATAATATGATTTATAGTGTAATTATGGATTTGTAGCCAATACCATCTTTGTGGAAGAAGTCCTTTACTGAACCGGGTTCACTCTGTGTTCCAACCCTATATTGAACAGATTTCGCTCTTAGTTCCATCCCTATAAAATTGATCCATGTTCACTCCTTCTTTTTATTTATGCATATCTCATGAGATATAAATCATTACCCATTTCATTATTTGGATATATAGGGCCTATCCATATCATAAATAAATCATACATACTGGTGAAAAAAATTCATAAAAAATCATATAATAACCCATGAAATGAAATTGGTGTCTTAAACATTTAATTATATCATAACCTGTGAAAAAAGATACATATTTCATAATCATGTCATCAAAAACATAACCCTTGTAATAGAAAAATATTTCTATAAACATCTATCCCATAAAAGAGAATTATATTTCATAAATTCCACGATATAAAGAATAAAACATTCAGAAAAATAATATAAAAGGAACCTTTATAAAATTTCCATGAAAGGCATGAGTAACATCAATTGATGTGAACTCAGATGGAAAATAATTTTGAAATATCTTTCAAAATTATTTCTTGTAGAATATATCCTCTCATCATTGAAAATGAATTTTAAAACATCAAACCATGTAATTTGCTTTTTGATATGAATAAAAATTATAGATAAATATTAAAATTACTTTCTAAAAAATTATTCATGAAATCTTATAAAATAATATTGAATATTTGTTGAAAATAATTTTCCTTAAACCTTATAAATTTAATGAAAAAGTATTCAAAACATTTTTCTTTGAAAATAATTTGAGATAATAAATTTATAGAATATTAAGAAAAAATAGTATTTTTTAAAAGAAAATATATTTTTAATAATATAATGGAACATTCAAGGGAATATCTGGCATGATGGTGGCTAACTTGAACATGTCGAACATTCGTTTACATTGTAAAAAATTTAAAAGATGCCTCAATGGGAAATGAGATGAAGATTAAATATTATAAAAAATTTTAAAATGTAATCCATGGGTAATATTTTCTTTTTTTGATCATTAAAGTGTAATAGAATATTTTTGAAAATATTTTAAAATACATGGTTTTAAATGAGCATAGATTTCCAACTAAAGTGAATGGTGAAGTCTTTCCCAAATAAAAATAGATTCTTAACTGTAAAATGTATGAAAGAGTGGAAAAATGGTACAAATACATGAATATATAATGAATAAATATAGTATAATAAGATTCGTGACTATTATTAAGATATTGATCATAATATTTCATCAAAGAAATTGCAATCATAAACTATCTTGAAAAGCGATTAGATTATTTCAATAAACTCTTATAACATGGAAATGTTAAACTATACTCCCCTTATAAGAAAATGTAATTATATGAAGCTTAAAATATCATGAATTTATGTTGATTCATGATAAAACATATAAAATGATGTATATACACCACATACAAAAATATAGGTTTATCACATGGTATGTGTCTCAAAGAAGGCAAATTGAGACAACAATTACATTACTAATTTGGTAAATTTTGGAACATAACACCCATTATAGAAATATCATAAATTTATTCTGAAAATAATAAAATAATTCTTCATAATAGACATATAATATGTTAATTTTCAGTTTATACACCACACAAAATATGTGAGCAGTGAATAAGTCATATATCTCACAGAGATAACGAGTGAGATGAAATTCCCCTACCTTGTGTCTTGACGCCTGTCTTACTCAATCAAAAATATTTTATAATAAATATATATATGTTATATATAAATCAAATATCTATATTATTACTTATTATACAATAAATGGTTTTATTATGACTTTATATTAACCTCTTGTTTATAATTCAATGTTAATGTTTCACTTCAGTTCACATGTATCCTAGTTTGTTATTTCTTTCATCATTATCATGATTTCAAGTATTTAATAAATTATTTAAATATAATTTATATTAATTATATTTTTATTTTAATAATCCATTGAATATACAATTATTAAATATAATACATTGTTCATGGCGATGGTATGTTGTACGTATTCATGGAAAATATTTTCGTTTAATTGATGTGATGAAAGAAAGAAAGTAAAATACATATATTTATATATATGTAAATATATATCATTATTACAGTGAATTAATTATGTCATAAATATCATATATATTTACTTAACTCATCCTCAATAAATTCAGTGTAATGTATGAATGGATCACATCGCTTTGAGTGGGAAGTAGTTCGTACTCCCTCAAACGAAATTGTCATATTATAACAAAATATAATGTATAAAGATATGTGTTGTAAAGAATTGTATAATCATAAATAAATAATAAATATAATATTTATCATATATAAACATTTTTCCATCATAATATCAACAATGATAGATGGTAACGGAAAAATGAACAATCATCGTTTAGTGATGCAGTAATTCACTGTAAACATAATCAGTATTTTCATTACCCATTAGATTGAAGTGTTTGTAAGTGTAGGTAAAATAATTTTCATAAATAAAAATATATTTAGGATAATAGTATTATTATAAAACATGGAAAAAAAATATATTAGGGTATGGAGAAAGAAAATAATATAATTTATTTTGAGGTAGGGTGTTACAACTAAATTGGAGGATTCCTTGTGGTTTGCAGAAAGGGGCATCCTTGGAAGGATTTATGACTAGGGGTGTATTCATGGAGGAATTGGGATTTTTAGGAAAGATCTTTGGGTAGATATTTTCAAGCTGATTTGGCTTACTAGGTTTGAGGATGTTGGAGGAAAAGAGGCCATTTATAATAGAGGAGGTGTGGCACTCTTGTAATAATTTGGAAAAAGGGATACCCCACCCACATTTTTTGTGCCATTAGATACAATATTTGTAAAAAGTAAATGAAAATGTTTATAGGGTCTAAATATGGACAAAAAGTTACTTTGGAAAAGATTAATGGTCCTTTTGGGGATTATGGTTATGGTTTAGTTTTTTATTATGCTTAACTTAACATTTATAATTGTAATTAATTTTAATTACCCTCATTAATATTTTTGGTCATAAATTATGATGACCTTATTAAACATTATAAATTATTATTATTCAAAATAGTTATTCTATTTTTCCAAATTAAAGTCACTAAATTGGAATAAATTAATTAAAATATAATCCAACACTTGATCTGAAAATGCATGTTTTGAAACTAAAATATGATAAATAGTATGGTAAATTTTTATATCAAATTTCAATGTTTACTTTTTTTGTAATGACAAATATTTTATTTATTGATAATAATATTGTCTCATTAAACTTTTAATCCAAAATAAAATTTTGGTTTACCATATAAATAAATATGATGAAAAAGATGTTTAGACCTAAAATAGAGCAATTTTAACTATTCATTAAAAAAACTTTAGAGAAAAAGAACCAACGATTTACCCTAACCTAATTTTTTTTAATTGAATGAAAATATGAATTCTATTTGGAAATATACGATTTATTAAATTTCCAACATTTATATTTAAAATAGGTTCACCATTAAAAGGCAGTAAATTTACAATAATAAACATATTGTGGTTTTTGAGTTAAATTGGTTTTATTCTAATATTTTGCTTAAAAATCAATTGGATGATTAAAAAAATTACATGGATATATAAAAAATATATTAAATTAAAATTAAATTCTAATTTAAATTAACAAAATTTGTTAGGAATAATGTATCTTTTTGATTATAATAATAGTTTTCTATAAAAATACTCTTTTATATTCAATTGGTTATTATATTCATTTCTAATGAATTTGAAACTAATTAATTCATTTTATATTATTTGTAACCATATATTTACATAATTTACTTTAATAATATCAATAAATTATAATTTAATAGACATGTTGTATATAATTATATAATATCTTATTGTTTTGTATTAGTCGGTCTTGTGTGTTACACACACCACTGATAAAAGTCAGTCTTGTGTGAAATGTAAGCTTACATTTGTGTTTCATATAGAGAAAGATAAAAGTTATAATGCATGTATAGGATTGTTAATTTGGAATTTCACATAAATTAATCCAAAAATAATTCAATAAAATATAAAATGACTATTTTCAGTGTTGCGTGATATGACAAATTTCAAAAATATTAAATTTAGTAGAAAACTGTATTTCACAAAATCATAGGTTGTTACATCCCCAATTCGAATGAACGTAATTTCATGAAAAAAACTCATGATTTTTTATTTTTTGAGGCATAATCCTTATATTTATAAACTAGCTTATGAAAATTATGGATATATATTGTTCAAAAACAAAATAAGAATCATATATAAAAAACACATAATTTATGATAAACTATATTTTTTCTAATGGAATCGTAGTCATTGTATTCACACATAATTTATAATTTATATTTAAAAATGTTATAAAATTTATTTGAAAAAAATAATTTCACATAATAAAATATCAAAATTAGTGGAGGGTTAATGTTTGATGTCTTTCTGAAAAGATTCATTTTCTTGATGAATATTGAAAATTATTAAATTTAATTGATAACATTCTCTTCTTTAGAAAGATTTATAATTTTAATTAATATTATAAATTGGTAATAAATTAAAATTATGTGAATTTTATATCGATAAATAAAATTTATTTCATTTTAATAATTTTCATTTTTAATGTTGACATAAATATATTGTATTCTTTTGAATATTTTCCCTTTTGAAAATCATTTTCACAGCATGTCGATGGGATTAGTTTTACATAAAATTAATCCGCTTCTATGAATTGAATTCAGGAAAATGGATTCCATATATTCAATCTATTTAAATTATAATTTTTAATAATTTCAACTAATATTTTGAATAAAATGATTATTTGAAAAACTAATAATCAATTAGAATAATTAAGGTAAAAATTTATTTACATGGGGTTAAACTAAGAATATAAGGGTAAATATTAGCTTCCAAAAAGTCTGAAACTCATTGTATGTACATATTTTTATATAATATCTTCTAGTTTTGGAAATACCGATTTTAGATTCTTTTGAAATGATAAAAACAAGGTTATGATTGAATCATTTCAAAAAAAATATTTCTATTCTACAAACATCATGAACAATGGACGCCCCAATCCAATCATAATCACAAGCTAAAACCCTTTTGGTTATACTTATATTTACCCAAATCACATTCCAACTTCCCTCTTCACATCAGATATCTATTTTTAAAAAAAATCCTTCACTGGATGGCCTTTAGTGTAATCATAAGTAGGATACCCGAATAAGAGGTAACCTTCTTCAACAAGGGTTTTTATTTTATTTCATCCCCCTCCTCCCTCAAATATTTTTAATAAAATATGATAAATAAAACTACTTATATTAAATATTACTGTATTTATTCAGAAAAATTTATTTACCAACACCCATCCCCGCTTCCATTAAAGGGTTTAGAAAATCATCATTCGTGTATAAGGTAGACTATTACCTCACGAACTGAGGTCATTCATTTTTTCCATTACCAATTCTCACGGTTCAGTTGATAATAGTTATAATGTATATATATGATGTATATTAAGACATTGAACCTCTATAATGATTATATAATAAATAAAGTTTTACATTATTTACATAGTTGATAAGATATCCCCACTCGTGTGTACGGAAGACTACCACCTCGTGAAGTGATGTGATTGGTTTTTTCCTAACCCTTTACAAATAAAGGTAATAAAGATAATTTCAATGATTATATTTCATATAATGAAGTAATTATTTTTTAATGATATAATTATCATTCTTAAAAGATTATATACATCAATTTATTACTTACCATTTCACTAACTGAATGATTATAACATCGTTCGTGAACATGTGGACTACCACCTTCCTGAAATGATGTTACTATCCTTTCATCACTACAAAAAAATAATTATATATATACATATATTAAAATAAATTGTATTTTATTTATGATATTATTATCATTCGATTAATATACGAAATTTCTTACCTCCTTTCTATATAGTTCATTGAAAATCGAAATGTTACTCTCATGTACCTTTGTCCTACCATCTCCATGATCATTACAAACATCATTTTTCAAAACCATATTTCATTATTTTATTTAAAAGTAAATTTGATTTAGAAATATGATAATTATGTCAATATTATTATTCTGGATATTATGTAACAGTAAAATATGCCCATGAATATGATCTTTAATGACAAAACATGCATGAAAAAATAAGGAAATTATCACCCAAAACAATGAAAATGGTAAAATATTATAAAATAATGTGTGATAAGATGATATAAAAGCATCATATATTATATAATAAATATTAATATATTTTAATTAGATTTTATTTATTTTAGTAATAAACTATATAGGAGGATAAACAACATTCAACAAAAAGGAAGCATAGAGTAATGGATTTGACCACAATTTCATTTCATTTAGGCATATTCTAATTCCATAAACTTAATTTATTTTATATGGTGTGTATAATGTAACTTTAAAATCCAATATCATGATTCATTTATAATTCTTGGTATTTTATGTTTCAATTATAATTATTTCAACCAATGGGATTTTACTTGAAATTTACCATGTGGTAATGTATTTTATAACTCAGTTTCTTTTCATTATGTTATATATATTATTAGTTGACATTGATATTATATAATTATGTGAATAATTACATTATATTATAATATTTATTATTTAAACTTATGTTATTTGGTTTTATAGTGAAAACACACAATCAATTCAATAACTATTTCTCACTTCATCATTATGATCATTGTAAGGATTTATTTTACTACCACATTTCCATCTTGATTATTTATTCATGAGTTTCCTATAAAGGAAGTTATTTAATAATTTTCTAATTAAACTTTATAATATTATCATACTCTGGTAATTTAGGATATTTTAATGTAATAGTAATATTTATTTTACTCCTTGGTATGTAAAATTATTGATAAAATGTTTTTAATATAATCCGACATCATTTCACTCTACAGTGAAATGTTTTTTTCTACCAAAAACAGGTTTAAAAATTATTTCCCAAATGTTTTTAATATTTTTAATATCATTTATCAAATTAAAATTTACCAATTTAAAATTTGAAATAAAATATACAAAGGAATCTTAATGATGTTTAAAAAAATACATTATTGGCTATTAACAAAAATGTGAAAGGAATATTTATTTTAATTTTTATGAAATGATTGTAATTTCCTATAATTATGACCACTAAAATCGTTCAAATATGACTCTATAAGTTTCAAAAATTATTTTCAAATTATAATATTTTCTAAATGTTTGATGAGCTTTTATTTTTTGAAATTTAATTTTCAAAAGGAAGGTATATTTTCCTCTAGAATGATTTTAATTATCTTTTTATGGTATTTGTATTCATTAATGAAAATAAACCATTATTTATACTTGAATGTGGATATGTTTTACTGGTAACATGCTTATTATTTATTTGGATGGTTTATGTTCATTTGGCCCAATAATGTATTGAAATTCACTTGTTCAATTCGATTTGATTGTCACTAACATCCCCTTGAATAATTAATTTCCACATTGATTTTAAATATCACAAAAATAACCATATTATTTATAATTTATATGTTTATTCTTGAAAATATATTTCATTTATACAAATAAAGATATAAATTGAATGTTACTTGTGTATTTAAGGATATATGGATACATATGTATTTCATAGTCAAAATAAATATTAGATAATAAAAAATATATTCATGAATTTTATAATTTATCGGATATATGAGAAATGAATTGGACATAAATAAAAGGGTGAGGTCCAGTTATATATAACCCCTTATGCATTATCAATCTCAAAAAATGAATTGATTGGCTAGAATGAGTGAAATAGGTTTCCACCCATCATTTTTAATCTTCCATATGGATAGGTGTTGATGGTGGATATGTCATGTATTTGGGAAACATGATGTCCTATAATTAATAATTTCATCTATTGAGAATTATTTTATTTTCATACACGATATATTCTCTTCTATATTATCTTTGGATGCATTTTACTCCCAATTTATTGATTAAATGGAATGTATTTTAATTTACTTATATTCAAATTTTTATTATTCCTTTTTGAGTTATGTTATTTTATTTATTTATTAAATGTCGTGTTATTTTAATTATTTACCATTAGTATGTATTTTTAATGTCATAATATTTATATAGAATGTGTGTTCAGATATTTACCTTTTAATGATGAATATACGCATTGATTCATGATTTATTCTTACTTACTTAACCCCTAATTAAAATCTAAACTCATCCATATTTTTTTCATTCATAGGATTCCATGAAGTGTGTGATTAATGACATTCAAAAATATTCTATAGTTAATACTGATATCATAAAAAATTATCTGGTAGTTTTTGTGTTCATTTGAAATATGGAAATCATGGATGTATCAAGGGTAACAAGACTACTAAACTATTTAGTACATTGGTATGTTTTTTATTATATATTATACCAATGTAATGAAGAAGGAAACTGTTCTAAGATACAAGGTTTAGGGTCAATACATATATCCTAATATTGATAAAAACCAATAAGAAATAAATCAGTTTTATAATCATGCCTAAAATAATACCAAAAGGATATTTCATATGGATTCCAAGGAGAAGGTCGAATTAAAATATTTCTTATGTTCATATTTAAATAATATATTTAATTTATTTAATATTGAGACACAATTTATGAAAATTCATGAGATGGATCATGGTGACGTAACAATAACAATAAAGAACATTGTTGATGTGGGAGAAAAAAATCTTATAGGGGAAGATATGAATTATTTTTAATAATGATATACATTTTAGAATGAAATTACTCGATGTTAAGGATTTAAGTTAAAATTAATTTTCCCCTTCTATGGATGAGGGAGTTTAATATAAAATATTATTTTTTAGGAGTGCATTCATATATTTAAGATGTTCTTAATGCAACCTTATACCCATAAAGTGGGTTTGAGTAAAGTTAAACACTTTCAGAGTAATAATTATTCTAAATGAAAATTAATTTTAGGTATATCATGAGATGGATTTGTAAATTTAACAGATTTAATTATGTATATCATATAAAACAATCCACACATCACAAAAAATATTTAATTCATAAACATGAATCACATCTCAATGAAAACAATTTTGAGATCCAGGATATCTTACCTTTAGTCTAGATTTTTTCTGTTTACACATGTATCATCTTTTATAATAAAAATAATTTTAATGAAAACAATATTAAAATAATTACTCATATATTTTTCTTATGTAATGTTATATTAATTATCATTTTAAATTTATTTTTAATATATTTTATATATACATTGATTACATGGTCTTATTTATTAATTAATACCAAAAAATTATATTCTTCGACCATGATAAATTTTTATAAAAATATCTTTTTTAAAATCAAAAATTTTGGAGGGTTATGAAAATTATTATTAAATGATTTTTTACTCAAATTCTTTGGTTTTTCTATAATTCAAAAAATATTAATAATTTTGTCTTAGTAATTTCATTTGAAGCGGTTATAGTTTCTAACCATTAATTATTAATATTTATATTAGATTTTAAAATTATAAATTTAAATAAAATTATTAGTGTAATAAATTTCATTTTTATACATCGCATTAAATTGTAATATCATTTATTTTATATTGCTATGGAAACGTGAATTGCATCATTTCATGGAGATAATAATCCATACATACATGATTGATGCTCTAATTTTTCTTAGAAATTTAAAGTGTATACAAATAATATATTTATCATTTTAGAGTAAAAATTATTTTTTAATAATTTTTTTCCATTAAATAACACTTTTTAATAGAAAAATTTTAGAAAAAAATAGAACACTATTTTTATGGTCAGAGTTGTATTCACAAACCCCTGATGACATTTTCATATTTCTCATATATTTTTGAAGAATCTATAACAAGGATTTTCTTTTGGTGTAATAACAATTATTAAAATTATAAATGTATATGTTATCATAAAATCTATTATAGTGGGTATATGTATTTTTATAATAAGAGAAAGACATGGAAATTTAGGATTAGTACAATACCAATCTCATTGGATGTTCTCCCAAGAGTGACAACTTAATTTTCATTATCAAGTTTTTTTTGAAGACCAGTGATTTTTAGATGTGGGGATATGGTTTATGATTAACAAGGGCATGTTTTGTGATATTTAATTATTTATAATTTGTTAATAAAATTATTTCATATAATACCCTTTTTATGTGAAAGAACTTGGATTTTATTGTAAATTTCCATCTCATCTCAAAGATTAAATGACCCAATTAATTGGTCAATGGACTGAAAAGTGATAAATAATTGAGTTTATAGGTTTTTTGTAGATAATTCCAGAAAAAAATTATTGAAAATTTTTTATATCATTTGAGTCATTTAACATTTTTTACACATTTCCATTTTGAATTTACCTTTCAAAATAGTTTTTAACTAATTACCATTTTTTACAAAAAAATTAACAGGTCACTAATTTTCATTTTTTGGAGTTATGAATATAAAATTACAGTTTTTTAATCCAATTTAATTAGTAAATATTTGAAAACTATATTTTAAATTAAAACATAAAATATATAAAAATTCATATTTATTAAAAAACAATGTTTTGTCCAATCATGATTCTTATCATTATACAACATTAATCAAAAATTATCTTAATGATAATATATATTTACATATTTTTAAATTTCACATTGTATTAATTATATATATTAAAAAAATATTTACATTGATAAAAATTTCACAATATTAATAAGACATTTCATCAAAACGACCCTTTCACCAATATAATGTTTAATAACCATTATATTAGAAATATTTAATTTATAAAAAAATGAAAGTTACCTTATAACATAATATTAAAATTATGGTATATAATTTGAAATCCATTTTTCCTATTTAATTTATAAAATTAATGATAATTAATATGTATCATATGTTAATAAAATAGTATTTAGTGTACAATATTTCTTTTGTTTCATAAATGATAATCATGAGTTGTATAAATTCATAAAATTATTTATAAATGATATTTTTTAATTATATATGTATTTAGAATTTATATAAAATGGTTTAAAAAATATCTACAGAATTCTTATTCTATTATAATTTCATTAAAGTAAAATTATTGAAATATTATTATATTTTCACTATTAATAATAAACGAAATTATTTCAAAAAAATCAAAAAAAAACTTCATGTTAATCAAATATTTTTATTACAAATTAACAATTATGTAAATTATAAAAAATTATATTTCTAAAATTTTTGAAATTTAGTTTAAAATTAAAACATATAACAGATAATGAGAACTAGTTTCAAAGAAAAATAACATCTTAAAATATTAATAATTCATAACTAAATTTCTAATAAATTAATAATAAAAATTACTATTAAAATATTATTCAAACAGATAATACCATTTATCCAAAATATATTTACTATCATAATGAAAATATTGTAAAAGATAATTTTATAAGGGTTTCATTTTAAGGTATAAATCAATCATATTAGTTTCTTATCTACACTATTTTAATTTTATCAATTCCATGGCATTAATAATTACCATTTATTTTATTTATTAATTTAATAATTTTATTTCAACTATTTATAATCTCAAATTCAATGGGTATATTAGAATTGAAATATTTATCAGAAAAAATGTCTCGTTTCATTTTGGTACAGTGTTGTGTATGGAAGAACTAATTCAACTTTTTTAAATTGAATATATATACATAAATATTAGGTTATTATGTTCTCCACCTTAAATATTTTTTTACATGAATCAAAGTTATGGAAAACTACGAAAATATATAAAAATATCTAAAATATCGACACAACTAATGCTTTACTTTCAATAAAAATATCAAACTATTAATTGTAGGAAACATGTCTTTTTTTCAATTAGAGTAGTTTAATCCCTATGAAATAATTATAAGATGGTGATGAATCATAATAGAAAAAACTATGATGTGGATTTAGATATATTAAATACAATAATTATACCACAATGAATTTTTATTTCAATATGGAATAGTTTGTGTAAATATACATGAAATAATAAATTTTCAAATATGGATTGATAAGTAAGTCTAAATAGAAAAACAAAACTGTCCATAACCCATTCATTATTAGTAATTTATTATAATTTTACTTATTCCCAGGGTCAATGGTGTTTTTTCTGTCATCTATTGTCTTCATCCTTTGGAATAATGTACCGGATTTTAGTTAAAAAAATTTATCACTTGTTAAACATTAAATTGATAGTGGAAACTTAAGTATAAAATTATTTTCCTATATCATTTCAACTATCGTCATCCTTATTACATGATAATTCTTTTATTGATCTCAAACATTACTATTGGTCAATAATATTATATTTAATTTGAGACATTCCCCTAGGTGTCTCTTCCCACATTTTTAAAATGAAAAAGATCAAATATTCATTCCTTAATAATCATTAACAAGTAAAATCCCAAGATACTCTATCATAATATTTATTGTTGTGTACTGATGATTATCTAGATCCACATTGTTAATCCGATTTATTGATATCTGACATGGCATAATAAAAATATTTATTACAGCTTCTCTAATCACATTAAGGTAACTGTTGGTACAATCTCCACATTATCCATGAAACCCATAATTAACATGGTTCATTTGGGAATCATCAATTACAAAAACCAAAAGGGGTGTTGTGATTAATGATTTATTAAAATCATCATATAATTATCATATATTATTTCATTAAAATATCAACCTCAAAATTTATAAATGTTTGAAACTAACACATTACCATTCAGTTAATCTAAAACCACTATTAGTTCAATATTGTTTTCTTTGGATAGGGTTCTCTCGTACTTATTAATATGATTCCTTAGCATAAATAATTCTTATCACACACTCATAAATACAATATGACTAACCAAAACATATTCATTGGGAGTGTCAAAGAAGATGTGTTGTTAGTTATCATTATAGTTCACCCTGTGACGATGGATATAATAACTAAAATGCCCCTTCATGGGAAAATAAACAGGTATAAATATGTTCTACAGCCTGAATTAACGTATATTATCCAAATAGATATGTTATTTCTATGAAAATAATATAAGAACCACTTTAAAAACAATTAAGATGTTGTGCTATTATTATACTTATACATCTGATTTATCCATAGGGAATTTGTTAATGAACGATTATCATAATTAATAAAAAACAAAACTAACTATAAAAAAATAAAGCCCCTTTTTTACAACAAGAATAATGGACCATGCCAAACATTTCTTTATTTTATGTCATCAACATATTTTAAAAGTTAAATCTCACAACAATTTCAAACATCACTGTGAATTTTTTTATTTACTACCAGTGAGGAATGAATAAATTGGAAACATATTTTACTATATTAAGAAAATTTATCCATTATTGATATCATAATTAACCCCTTCTAGACTTCTCATATGTTATACTTATCATCGTTATATGATTAATGTATGAAAAATAATTCGGTGATGCAAATTCCAAATAATGAAAAGTTGTATACTTGTAATGAAATGTTAGATCACAATAAAATGGGAAAACATAGGCTTTGAGTAAATTATTATTATTATGAAAATGAGAAAATAATATTTTGACATAAAAAATTGAATAATTATGATATAAATCATCATGGATTCATAAATAAGTGAAGGAAACATATAATAATACACCATAAGGATATGTGAAGGATCAATTCCATGAATATCATAATGAAGATATCCCATACAGAGTTGAGTTCAATCACAATTTCTATAAACATAGTATATAGAGACCCATTCTTCATTGTGTTCTCTAATAATTCCCATTAAAATAATAAATTAAATTTCATTATAGATAGGATTGAGTATATATTTCTATATTTTAGTGTCTCATATTTTCAATAAAGGTACATATCATTAATTGTTCTATATTAATACCTTAAAGGGACATAATAACAATTTATAATCTATCCAATATGGTCTTTGGAGTATCTGTGGCTTTTTTGGAGGCCAGAGATCTAGAAAAATGGGTTGCAGTCTAGGTTGCCTAGTCACTCTATAATTGTGTAGTCGCAGACAATGGCACATATAGGCCACACCAATTTTTTGAAACCATGTGACCCATGTAACTTGTTTGTTTCATCTTATTACTTTTCTATTGTAAATTTTTTGTTGTGTAAGATCATTAACATTAAATATATGGTTACCCCATGTGTGTGCCACTTAAAATTTTCACTTTTAGATAATTGGTTCAAAATACTAGAACTGTTAATTTTCCATTGGCATGAATTTTAAATGAAATTTCCCTTGACATATGAGAATTATATTATAGCCAGATAACTTCTTTGGATTTTGATCTGATTGAAGTTGGAATTTCCTATGTAGGAATTTGTGAAGTTTCTCATGACACCTTCCCTTGAAGCCTTATTTTTTGTAAATGATTTTTCCATGTTTTATGAAATTAAATTAGCTTGTTATTTTAAATGGTATTAATTATATAGTATGGATAATTCATGATGGTTTCCCTTTTTTAAATAAAATGGATTACGAAATTTTTTAAATACTATAACCTAATTCAATATTTTAAATTCCATACATCCTAATAAGAGTGATAAGCATCGGGAATGAGCAGTTGGGACATTGAATGAGCCTACATAGAAACACTATAATCATTCTACATGGTGCATAAATTACATCACCAATGTATTATAATGATTGTAAGATATTTAGAGTTCAAGAACCTAAAACATAGGAGAATAGTCATAACATTCTATAGAGGATTGGTGATTACATTCTACTCTTCATGCTGATGATCTTATGACCATTCGGTGATTCGAGGATGGGATGGTATATAAAATCGAATCATAGGTCATTGTGTTTCAGTTGAAAACAAATTCAAATGTCATCAACCATGACCATATTATACAATGAGATTTGAGTGATATTGAATGTGTGTGTTAGGTAGGTTTGAAACAAATACCTATCATTGGTTATTTATATGGGCGAAAGATACGCTTTGAGGGTACTCATGGAAGTAGCAGTAGTCAAGATCCTTACGTAGATTGTATTTTTATCTATCACCATTGTGGGAAGGCATAACACCTCATGTCCCAGTGTCCATAGGATAATGTGAAGGGTAGATTATTTGGTAGTATGGGGAATATCTGGTGAATCTATAGGACATTCCCTCTAGTGCCAATAAATTGAGGATCTGCCCCTACTCGTTAGTCAAGATTAGGGCTAGCAGGATCATGACAGGTAAGCAGTTGGAATACCACTAGCCAATGAGTTTGAGGTGGTGGTCAAGGCTGAGGAAGTCAGTGTTATGATTCTCTACGCCAACATAGTGGGCTTGCTATGGGTAGTTGGAAAGTGAATTAGGGCCGAGGTACAATTTAGTTAGATATAGTCCAGCCTATGACATAGGATCATAGTTTTAATCATTCTTATGAATGATGTACTATTATTGTAGCATCCACATTAGTTTTGACATTATCTAGCATAGGCACATCTCAAAAATTTATAGATTAGTCTATTATGGTAATTCTAAGCCTTGTGTTTGAACCCTATTAGGAAATTATGTTGTTAGACACATCGTTAGGTATCTGATCAGAAGGGGTTCTCCATTGCAGGGATTGAACACTTGATACATGTAGTTAACTTTTCACATGGAATTCATACATCCTCGAAATTATAGTATTTCATATAATCATCGTGATTGAATGGTTAGACCCATACTGAGCTTAAATAGACTAATATCTTTAGGGGATGACATTTACATTTCCATATGGTGGTATGAATGTTCATATGGGTTAATGGAATGTTAGTGTGACATGAGTACGGCCAGAGCAATAGAGACTAGGTAGTGTGGTAGGTAAGTATTTAATTTTTTCCTTGATGGATATGGGTTACTATAGACTTTCTTTCATCCTATAGTATATCTGTTCAATGAAGTCTATACTGATGAATTATATGGTCTACTTCTTTTGAGAGATTTAGAGTTTACAATTGAGCTACAACTAGGGGAAACATCGATGACCATTATCTCTTAAATGATGGATCATAAAGAGATTATTGAGAACATGAAACAATAGGGAGATTTTGAGGCTAATAGTTTTATAGGTTGAACACCTCTACTTTGGGTTCTCTATTTCTTTTTTAATGAAGGAAAATAGTACCCTTAGTATCTGTGAGGATTTCAATCAATTAAATAAATCGATTATAAATAATTGATATTCGCTTCATTGAATAGGAAGTCTCTTTGGTCAGCTTCGAGGACTGATTGTATTTTCAAAGGTATGATTGAGTTTAGGCTATCATCGGGTGAATTTCTGGACATCATACATACAACACATTGCTTTTAAGAACATTTATGGACTATAAGAGTACCTAGATATTTGGTTAAAACTCTTGATGTATCCTATGGTTTTCATAACTCTAACGATTCTGGTCTTCCAACTGTATCTGGATTCAATTGTGGTTGTATTTTTTAATGATATCTCTATGTATTCATGATCATGAAATGACCATGCATCCCATCTTCTTATCGTCCAGAATACAATGAGAGAGCATCATATTTATGATACATTTAGTAAATTTCACTTCTATATTGACAAAGTCCACTTTTCGAGTCACATCATCTATGATTAAGAAGTTTTATTACACCTATATAATGTGAGATATATAGTAATATTGGAACATCCAAATAATGTCTTTTACATTTGTAGTTTCTTGGGGATATGTATATATTACATATTCTTAATCCATGCTTCTTCAAAAATTACAACACCACTTAAAGGCTTGACAAATAAGGCTGTGAAATGATTTAGGTTAGAAGAATCTGAAGTAGCCTTTCAGGAGTTGAAGGAAATATTGACTTCAATGATGATATTGATTCTTCCATAGGTTGGTAGGATCAACATTTAATACATTCATGAATAAAGTATCATGATGTTTTGATTCATGATGAATGATATTTTGCATATGGGTCTCCTCAATTGAATACTCCGAAGTAGAGTTATTATACACATGACCATGATCTTGTTTTTAAAGATCATGGAAATTGCAGTTGGAGACAATATGTTTTGGGAGAGTATTTTGTGGTATTCACTAATCAAAAAATCATTAAATAAATATTGATATAGTGTAATACCAATATCCTGCAATATAGGTGGGTGGAGTATCTATTGTCTTTTGATTTCAAACATTCCTACACATCTGGAAAGGGAAATTAAGCAGTTGATGCTCTGAGAAAAAGTACATAGACATAGGAGGTTCATGAATTTAGTGATAAATGGAAGAATAGGGTATTATTTACATAGATGAAAATTGAGGTTTTGGAGGACCATGTTCATTCTATCCACTCAAACTTGGTAGTGATATATACTCTTCTAGAACGTGTGATAATGAGAAAACTATCTAATCCCAAAGGCCATTTCCTATAGGAAATCATTTATTATGATAAAAATATTCAAGCTAGACAATGGATGGGGATTGTACCTTATTATTAAATGGGTGTGTATGGTTCCCAATAGAAATTAGAGAGGAGTCAATGTGGAAATTTCACATCTCAATATGGGAATTTCACCCTCATGTTAACAAAATATATCATGATATTTAGCACCAGTATTGGTGGCCTTGTGTAAATCTCGAGATTGTCAGCAACATCACTATGTGTACCACATATTAGTAAAATAAAGTAGAATATCACTAAACAAAATATATTTTACAATAATGTTCCATTATTGAGTGTAAATGAGGTGTTGTTTTGATGGATTTCATGATTGGACTACCCAGATCACCTCAGGGTAATAATATGGTGTGGATTGTCATTGACCATCTGACTAAGGTCACACGCTTCCTATATATGTGAGAGACCTTCATGAAAATGACATTTGAAGGTTTTATATCATAGAGGTGGTATGTATTCATGGAGATCCCCAATATATCATTTCTAACAGAGATTCATGTTTAATATCATAGTTCTGGCATGATTTTTAGAAGCCCTTTGGTATATATGTACTTCTGAGAATGGCCTATCACATGTAGAATGATGGATAGATGGAGTGTACATTTGATGTTCAAGAGGACATACTCTGTGCATACATCCATGATATTGGGGTCTATTTGGATAAATACATTCTTCTAAATAAGTTTTCTTAAACTTATCTCTTTAAGGTTATATTTGAGATGACTCACTATGTACCCTTATATTTTAGTCCTTTTCGCTCACCTCTATATTGGCTAGAGGTAGGGGAAGCAGTTGTTCTTCGACAAAATTGTGTGCCTTGGACTACAAAGAAGATCGTGCCAGTCGGGACATGTATTTTGAAAGCTCAATCTAGATATCAATCTTATTCCAACCAACATCGAAGTCCTCTTGAGTTCGAGGTTAGAGACCATATTTTCTGGAAATCCTTTCCTAGGATGGGCCATATATATATTCAAATGTAGGGTACTCTCTCACTTAGGTTTTTTGTAACGCTCAAGGTTCTGAGACAAATCAAACTAGATTAATTATTGTTATAACATTCTCAAATATAATGGTCCATACATGATGTGTTTCATGTATATTATCATCGTCAATACTATCCAGGTCCATCACATGTCTTCCATATTGATGAAGTTGAATTGGATATAGATGATTCCTTTTAGTATTATCCCATTAATAATTTTTATTAAATCATTAAGACACTAAAGGGAAGTTTCATTCCATTGTAAGGGATGCTATGGTAGCACATATGGGTTCAAGATGAGGCCTTTGAATGTGAGGAAAATATAAGATCTCAATGGTCCAAAATCATTGTTTACTATACCTATTTACCATCATAAGGCCATCATGGGGATGAGTTTCTATTAGGATGATAGGTTGTGATGGCCCTTATATTCAATGAAGGTATGAATAATTTTTTTCAATTTGGATACATTAAATTTCCATAATAATGATGTATAATCAAGATAGGAAGACCTGAAGAGTGTCTGGGGCTTTTTTGGAGCCCAGAGATCCGAAAAAATGGGTTGTTGAATAGATCACAGGTTTTAGGGAAATAGTGTGGTTGGAGACAGTGGCACACATATGCCTAGAGTTTCTATGAAACCATGCAGTACAAGGAGCATGATCATGCCCACCATATGTGTTCTAGAATAATGGGATTGTGAATATTTACTCCACATTTTGGGAGATCATCTGCCTTAACCATTCATGATAATTCTTCAAGTAGTGTTTGTATCATGGTTTGAACCCAGTATTTCAAATAATGAAACCAAACCATGTACCCTCTAGTTTTTTGGTGAATTTAAAACTTTACCCCTATATAATTTGTATTCCACTTTTTTTCCTCTTGTGCCTCATGCAGCTGAGTATTGTATTCATATCCCATAGAATTCAATCCTCTTCAAGATAGGTTCTCCTCTATCCAACATCTGGTAGCTGATTTGAGATCTTAATAGTGTATTTTATAGATCAAGGTAAGGATAAACTCACTCATACATCCTATCTAAATTCTCCATCATATAAATTTTCCATTTTTGTGTAGGCTCATTCACCCTATTTAAGGGGTGCTAGAACATTTCACATATTCCTCCTAACCTACTTCAAATATAAAGCAGATATCAACTGATGTGTCATCCAAGACTCCATGGTAACTAGTAACATTGTTTTCCCTTTGGTTGTGGATGTTTAATAATTATTCAATCGTGTTGTATGCCATCCATTGTCGAGCCTCTCTTTTATATTGATTCCTTCCAGTCTAATTAATTATTATTCCTTATTACTTGCCTATTTATCCTAAATAGTTGGGTTAGATCTTGTTCATACTATATAGGCTCACCCCATGGGGGTGAAACATAGAATTGGCTATTATGACAAAATGGTTCAAAAAAAAATAAACTCTTAATTTTCTTGTTGCTTGAGTTCTTAATGAAATTTACCTTAATACATGAGCATTGACTAAGCCTCAATGCAGCTATTAGGTTTTTGGTCCCCTTGTAGATTGAATTACAAAAGTATGTATATTCTAGGATTCCCATAAAACCTTCCATTGGAACGTATTCCCTTAAATGGATTTTCCATGTTTAACAGAATTTAAATGGGTTAATTATGTCAAATGAACTTCATTATATTGGATACATAATTCATTATGGTATCCCTTATTTATATGAAATGGTTTATGAAATATTGTATGGCAATAACATTGGTTTACTTAAAGTGTCTATCATTAATTGTATTGTATTAATATGAATAAATTGTGATGCCTTAACGGGTTTTGGCAGGACTATTGACCTACATTAAAGTTATTTGCCTATTGTATTGAATTATATGTATGACCATTCATTTGTTAATTTTTAATTTAAATTAATAATATGTTATGATTTATGCATTAAATTATGAATGATCATGTTTCTTCAATGTATATGATATATATAAATGAAATGGATGGGAGGAAATTCCCCAAGATAGTTATAATTATAATATGCCTTTATAGAGGCCATGTACGATGGTAATGGGTGTAAATCCAAGAGGCAAATCACTCTCCCATACACCAGGTGTTGAGCATGGAGACTCACACTAGTGGTACTATACAATCATTCGGATTTATGTGCCACGTAACCAGATTATGAAGTTTACTTCGAAGCTCACATTCCATCCTGGGTGTTTTTGAATGATGTCTCTCACACTTCTTAGGATGTAGGGCTTGAAAACTATTGGGTGACCTTATATGCTCATTTAGATTCTTTATGGATGTTTTAGTTAGCACTTATTCCATCCCAAAATAATAATTTTATGTATATTCCCATTAGGAATCTTCACACACTTGGTTCATATAGGTGAATTCAATATACAATTATACTATATTTATATATATTACTACTATATATATATATATATATTACTTTTCAGACATCTATTATAGCCATGTGATAAAGCATGTAGACCCACATGGTGTCCTATAGGAACATCAGTGGGATAGTTATTTATTTCAGCATTGATTTATTTTTCTGCTCATAACTGCACACTTTTTAGTAATGAGAACTACTCATAATACATGTAGACATTACTGGTGGTGGCCTACTGGGATTTTTATACCACACACTCCATGGGATACCTCATGTAACCAATAAGTCTATTCTTCTATAGGTATTGATATGGGATATTACCCTACTATAGGTTGTTTCTTTTAATACCTAGTCGGATTTTAGGATCCGAGGATCGGGATTCTTCTCAAGGTGAATATTGAGTAGCTTTCTTTTTTTTCCTTTTTTACTACTATATAGCATGATTATATCAGCCTTTTTATTTTTATATAAATAGAATTCCATGAATCATGTATCAAACTCTTTCTTTTAAGATTTTGAAATATTTATCAATTGTTTAGTTATTATTTATCTTTCACTACATACTTAATTAGTTATATATATACGATTCTATAGTTCAATGATTATGTCTATTTATATTTTGATTATTATATTGATTATATATCATTATATCCATTATTACACTATAATAAGAAGGAATAGTCTCCCCAATATACCACATTTATATTCTTAGTGTTATTCGGTGGTATTTGGCATACAAGGAGGAACGAATGAGGCTATGTGATCCACCACCTCAATGCACGAGTGAAGTGGACTTGGGTCGGGACATAAAACATATACATAGTGGGAAGCGTCCTAGGGTGGATTCTGTATACTACCCATTCCATTTCATATTATCTCACCATATGTAATTTTTCACATATTGAATTAGATGGATATATAATCATGATTAGATCCATCATATAACATTGTGCGCTTAGGCTTACAATTCATACAACATACATGGAATCTCATGAGTTAGAAAACCTAATACATTGGTGGGATATATAAATCCATTCTTACCCATCACATAACAAAATAATAATAATATATTCATGGGTACATGTAATACAAGAATAAATTGTGTCTTACATAATGTATAAGCCTGATGAATCACATGGGAAATTAGTGGGTTTTATAGTTATATCCCAAAGTTAAACGGAAGTAAAAATCATAAGGACCCCCATGTGAAAAAGGAAATATATATATTTTTAATTACTATATTTTAAAAATGATTCACATAAATCTAAAAAAATCCCAAGGATAAAAAATTCAATATAATGACTATGGAGATGATATAATAAAAAATTACCTCAATGTTGATGCATTTAGAAATCTGAATAAGGAAATTATAAGGTTAAAAAAGGGTTAATATTTTTGATTAAAATAAAAAGAAAACTAGTGGTATATCCAAAAAATATGGTTTCAATTTCTATTCATGGTTAAAAATGTTTTATAGAGGATGAAATTTTCATGAAATAATAAATTTGAATATACTCTTATATTTTGTTTACTTAAATATGATAATTTCACAAGGAACATAAATCACGAGTTATAAATTAAAAAAATAATAATTTAATCTTAATATATCTAAGGAATGTATATAATGAATATGGATGAAATAAATGAGTTGAATATTGGTTAAAATAGAGAAATAAAAAAAGACAACATCTTATTGATAATTAATAACTGTAGTTTATAATATCCTCTTTTTATGTTATAAAATAATTTTTTTTAAAATTTAAATAATTAATATGGATAATAATTAAAAATTTAAAAAATATTGAAATATAAAGTTGAATTTAATTTTATATTACAAAAATTTTTATTTCCACATATAAAGGGTAACATTGGCTGGAAAAAATAATATGTAAATGGGAGATAGAGATATTTCCTCGGAAGAATGAGATTCATTCTTAACAGTGATGTAATTTTTGAGAATGAAATTCATAATGGTAATACATATGAGTTAAAATGAATTTTTTTACATATAAATGAAATGAATGATATCAAAAAAAATACTCCGGTGGAAGAAACCAATCATAAAAATAAGAACATCAAGATAACACATTTTAACCCAGAAGGGCATTTGAGTTAGAAAAACCCATTACAACGTCTCCATATTCCGAATTGAGAATTCATAAAATGTAGAGAATAAAATTTATTTATCAATCCCTTGTATTTTTATTTAATATATGATATAAATAATTCTGTACACTAAAAATAATTAATAGGTGTTGAACATGAATCATCTCTCATTGAAAAAAAGGTGAGACGAAAAAAACCTTACATTAGGTCCTCATCCATTCTGTGAATGTGAATAAAATAATAGATACTCATATTATGTTCATTAAGAATATTCATAAAATTATTTTTCATTTATATTACACATGAGAAGTTCCATATACGACAATTTTTCATTAATTATTAATGTAGTTTCCTATTAAGTCAGTTACATGGGGTTATTTAGGAAATTTCGCATAACCATTTAGGGTTTTTAACCATGTTAAACTAGTTTATTAATTAAGATAATGAAATCTATATTTTTATGATTGTTTCAAATATTATTTCATTAATAAATATTTTTTCCCTTTATGAAATTCCTAAATGGACTAAAATAATGAAATGTGTCTCCATCAGTTAATTTATGGTTTTTAACGTTACTATACATTTTTATGATTTTTATTTTTTCTAAATTTTTAATATTCTTATTAAAAAAAAGTTATCATGTAATAAATATTATTTATATTCATTAGAACTATTTTTAAAAGCCATCATGTTTGGATGTTATGAAAAAAATTTAATATGTCGTTCTGCGGATGCATTAATCTACATATACAATGATGATGATCTCATTTTTTATATAATTGGTGGGTGTAATAAAATATAATAAATTTTATTTAAGAATATTAAAAATTGAATATTTATTTTATTACATAAATATATATCTCTTTTATATTATCTTTCTAAATGGTTATTGGTAAAATAGAACACGTCATTTATAGGTGAAGCAGTCCTCATAAAAACATTATGAAAATTTCATTTTTTATAATGATTTAGGTGGATTTTATAAAATGGATTTTAAATTATTTTAAACTATTTATGAATATTAAAAATCATTATGATTTAATACATTTAAATGTATAGTTCACATGATGGGGTATAAGAAAAAATGACTATGGCAGTCAGGTTGAGAGCATTACCTCTTCCTTCATATGTTTTACCTTTGGTGAATACTTAAGAATCATTATATTTTTGGTATTTTGGGATATAAATGTATTAACTTATTTGATTATATACCATTATTTTACCTTATATTTGGTATAAAATGTTTCTTTTTGGATATAATTTTGGTTGGGTCTTATTTTGGGGGTGTTTTGGGTGTAATATTTTGAATTCTTTAAGCCCTTAAAGATATGAATAGTTGGTACATAATTTAATAAATCCATGTGGTTTGGAACAAAAAAATGTTCACCCAATTGGAAGAAACTATAAGGGGGGTATAATTATTCAGAATCATGTAGCCACCCGACTAAATAATACACCCCTTTTATAGTCAATAATGTAGGGTTGTTACATAATTAGTTTAACCGGGCATCCAAACCTTGAACTCCATCTAGGAGTCTAGTTGGAGCCCACAGTTAGGATGCACAATTTTTATAAACATGCAACCCCCCCCCCCAGGAAACAATGTCTGAAGTTATTAATTCATCTACATTTTATTTTTAGAATACCTAAATCCCATTTAAATTGTATAATCACCATTATTCATCCCTAATATAATTTATTATAAAATTTGTCTCTCAAAAAGATATTTTTAGTACTCTATCCTCCTCCTTTGCAAATAAAAAGTTCATATGGAAGATCAAATCCATCTATGTAAACATGATATCATATTTTCAGTTTCTTCCATTCATCCTTTCTTTCCATATATCATGTTATATAATCAGGTAATTGATGGATCTGAAATCTGTTTCAATGGATCTAATCCTTTCCATGATATATTTTGTTTTTATATTTAATTTGTAGATCAAGTTTTCCTTCAATCAACATTGGGGTTCCCATTGCAAGTGTTGATTGTTTGATTTTATATTTTAAAGTCAGGTTATTCAATTTATTATTTTACATGAAACAGAAATCATATATTTTTGTAAAATTTCAATAATATGTTTTAATTTATTTATATATAAAAAATTTGGAATGATTTGATTCTGAGAATCCAAATGGAATGGATTTTGAGAAAGACCTTAATTCTAATGGGATTGGAATTGTGGGATGGTTTTTGAAAATGATTTATAGATATTGAAAATAAATAATTCATGATGGAATTGATGTAATGATTTGATATTTTTTGGAGAAAATAGATTTAATAGAAATTATAAAAATCATTTATTGGTTTTATAAAGGTATGAAATGATAAAAATCAATGTTTTGGCTTTCAATTTTAGTTTCAATATTGAATATAATGATTTGTAAATTGCATCGTAAATGATGATTGAATTAAAATATCATTATGTTCACATTATATATTAAATGATTTATACCATTTAAGACAAGGTAGTTGGTTGGTTATTTGGACATGCATACTGGGAACTTGATTTCCTATAAATGGGTTGATGATGAAAATCTAAAAAAACCTTGTTTGGAATTATTATCCATGATGGGATACTAATGAGTCCTATTCACACTAAGTATAAGGGATGTTTTCACACATCATTATCCATGATCACTACTTTGACAAGTGTGTGCATCCGTTAACCAGAAATTGTTGTACCTTAAAAAAGATGATTGTTGTTCTTATTACATTTGACTTGATTATACATTCCATTTATTGTTTAAATAATTCAATCATTAAAGTAATTTTATATAAATGAATCTATAAAAAAATCTACCTTTATTCTTTTTTGAATTGTTTTTTCATCTTTTAAAAAGAAAGAAAGTTTTTTAATCAGTATATGATATGTCATGTCATGCCCTTTTATATTTATTTTATGATCATGATTGGTTTGGTTTTACGTTATCTATTATTTAACACTTGGTGAGACCTTACTGGAATTTATAAAGCACACCATAACTTTTAATCCATGTTTTTATATATTTTCTTATATTAAGTAAGATAATAGGAAAAGCACTTCATATATGTGTTGGATATTCATGATCATTAGGAAATAGAGTCATAGAGGAGACTAGTGGATATTTTATCCAATAACATTATGACATGCAAATACATTAATCTTGTTTAAATGGTGATTACTTTGTAGATGTTCCATTTTAGGTTTATTTCCTATTTTTTTTGTAAACTATCTTTGATAAGTATATATCATACCGAATTGTGTCTTGTTTATATTCAAAGGTGATGTCGAAAAAATATTCACAATTTATTCATCTATTACACTAGGTGCCAGTCCCCAGCCAATGTGGATTGGGAATTCACTTCCAACTCATTATGTTCCGGCTTATGTTTTGAGGTACTAGGGTGTCTAAGAAGGATCATGGAAAAGTAATATCAAAGGCAGATTCAGCATCTTTTCATGAAGTTGGTATTTGGTCTGGGTTGTACTAGTAGTCATGAGACAGGATCGATGGTAATTGGGATGTATTTATGATTATGGGACTGACCATATCTTATAATAACTCTCCTTAAGTCATTATATGTAGTGAGGAATAGTTATTTTGATGTGTATTTGGATCTTACTAATGTATTTTACCTCTTTTATTTTTGTGTTCAATAATTCCCAAGGTTTGGAATTTTTTTTAAGTGATTTAAACATCATTACTTCCATTTCAGTTTTTTATCTCAATTTATTTATTAATATTTTTATGTTTCCTTTCAATATTGTATAAAATCATGCCACCTATAATACATATGAGATGACCATATGTGGATATATCAATGTGCCTTGGAATGTGAACTCTATAGTTGACCATAATCTCAATGAGATAGTGTTCCATTTTTTAGGTTATAGGATAATAAACCACACCCATTCCCATTCAAGCTCAAGTCGTAGAAGCTCTATGGGATGAATCTTGAGGTTGTGAAAAAGATGTTCTTCAACAGAATGCACCTACATTCCATTTAACTAATGATCCTCAATAGGATGAGGATTTTTCTAATGGAATTGAGATGCTTTTTGTGTTCTTGTAAATTCCAAATGAAATTAATGTTAAATGTCCCACCTTCAAGAATGATGGTCTTAGAAGTAATCTGTGGGATTTGGTAGTGAATGTGAAGAATGATAAAGAATTTTTGTTAGAATACTTCATGGTAAATTTTTATAATTGGTACAATATGGGGTCAACTGTTTAAGAAAAAACCAATATAGTTTCTCAATATCTAGAAATTACAATGTACAATGAATTAGTATGAAAACCACTTAACTGAGCTAGTTTATTATGATCCTAATATCTTTTGTAATACTTATTAGATTGAATGAAGGTATGATATTGCACATCTAGATGATATTAATGGACATATTTTCAAACTAAAGATGAATTATTTGTATGTTGTAATGATAAATCATTTATGTATGATATTGAATTGGATGTTATGTTAGGTTTGGAAGAATTTCCTCTTTCCCATAATGGTAGTTCTGCGAGTTACATTAAATTAGAGTGGAAGTGTTATGATTTTGGCTGTTGATCCATATAGAAGGGTTTTTATAGAACTTTTTCAGTTCTAGTAGGGGAACATGAACATGATTCATGTGTTCCATGGTTGGTCATTCGAAATGGGTTTTCTATAAGATACCTAATATCTGTATTTCATATGGATGATCGGGTCACATCAATAATTTCTTTTATATCTTTTCTACCCCACATAGTTCCATGGGATTATCATTATACAAATTTATTGTGGTTCAATTATATTACTAAAGATAGAGGGGTTATAGCCATATAAATCATGAATAAAGCATATTTAGGATATTGAAGAGTCTCTAGAAGATATCGACATGGGTCTAATAACTATTAGAGGAACTATCAAAATAGATTAATCAGTGTAACACCCCAAGATTTCATAGTGTGTTATTTCTTCAAAATAATTCAATAACTTGCACTACACGCAACACCGAGTTCAATTGCACCATGACTTACCAAAAAAAAATCCATTAAAAGAGGTCATGAATAGTATTAACTAAATTTTAAACTTTATATAATCCTTATAATTTTATAATCCATATTATGAGTTTCTTAGTCATAATGCAAGAACAGATTCATTTTCAGTATTGCACTTTTATCAACTTTTGATAGTGAATCCTTTTTTAAATACAATATTTTAAACTTTTTGACAAAATGGAGACATCAAAAAATTTAAAATGAAACATCCCAAGCTTCCACGGTACGCTTTCCTTTGAATAAAACAGTAGCGTGTGTTGTACGCAACTTCGAGTTTTAACACACACCACAACCGATCAAACTAGCCGTTATGAATAGTAATGCCTAAATTTTGAAATTATATATATTTTATATTTTAAAATGGACTTCATTTTTGGATTCGTAATATCGAATTTAGCCTAAGGTGAAATTTTGGTACTTTTCGGATAACATTCATATTTTGATGAATAGTGAAAATTACTAAATTTTAATTAAAAACAACTTTTTTAATCAAAATAATTAATAGTGATAAATTGTGAATTTGAGTGGTTTTAAAGTATATTTAGAATATATTTTTACCATTTAATATAATGTTGGTCATTGGACATAATTTTACAATTAAACTGAACATAAACAAGTGTCAATCTTTTGATAGTTATTACCTCTTAAAAACACGCTTTTTGTTTTGACAGCGGGAATTAATTTTAAATTAATTTCTGCCACTTCTGTGTTTTGAATTTAGAAAAATGGATTCCATATTTGGAATCAGGATGTCCAAATTGTGTAAATAGGTAACTTTTATTTTTAGACATTTTGAATAATTACTGTGGTAAATATTTTATTTACCATGGTTAAGGGTAAATCCGGTAAATAAGGGTTAAAAAATAATATTATAATAATACAAAATTACCCTAAAACATGTCCTAACCTTATTGGTGGACACATACCCGACCATGAGCATCCTTGGGTCAATTTGGGGACCCCTTGGAGCCACTTGTATGTGGTAGGGACACTTTATATTAATAAAGTTAAAATAAAAATAAAAATGGCATAAGCTTACATCTTTTAGAAGAAAAATTTTTACATAGGGTTATACATGTTGGATTTTAGATTATAAATATTCATTAGAAAGATAAAAAGATTTCCTACATAATGATATTTTATTTATAATTTTTAGACATCAAATAAGTTAAATTATTAATGACACAATAGTGATGCAATGTTTACCTCATTAATAAATCATTTAAATAAATAAGATTATAATGATTAAAATATTATCTAAAACCTGTCCAATTCTTATTGGTTGATGTTATTTAGAATATGAGTCATCCTATCTTCGACCTCAATGATTTTTGGACCATTATAAACCGAATATAATTATATTATAAAGTAATACTTTCACTCTTTCCTAAAGAGCCCCTCCTCTCCCTTATAAAAGGAGACCACTTCTACTCATTCCTCACACCTCTCAAGCCACTTGGCTCGTCCAAACTCTGACCAACTAAGCTCCCCACATCCCTCTCCTCCTCCTTGAAGCTTCCCCTTAGGGAGAAAGCATTTCAAGAAGTCCTTTGGTTCCAACCAAAGTGAGTTACCTAAATTAAAGGTAACGATTTCTCTTAAATTATTTTCATTTATTTTGCTTCTCCAACCCCCAAACTCTTTTTATTTCCTTTCTTTTTTAACAACACCAGTATTTTCAATATACTAGGATGTTGTTATAAGAAGTATTCAAACTACACATACACACAACTCCATCTAATGGATGATGAACATAATGTTTCTGTGGATGGAAAACTAACGCCTCACGAAACGATGATTGTTCAAATACATCTTACCGCCTCTCATGGTGGCCATTATGATGGAACTGTAATTAAATATGATATTAATGATATATATTTTATATATAAGCTACTGTAATTCCATTTTATTTCATACCATTATTCGTTTCATGTTGTATATACATATGATAATTTCATTTGAGGAAGTGCGGACTACCGCCCCCTTAAAATGATATGACTCGTTCATACCACACATGGAACGTATAAAGGATGGTGTTAATGAACTTAAGTAACATATATAAAATATTATATTATACTGTAATAGTAATATACCTAAGTATTATTTGGATTCAATTCTTTTAAAATAAAAATTAAATGGAAGTTGCGTTCGTGCGTACGTACGGACTACCGTCTCCACGAACGCGATGAGATTCATCCTCCATCGTATCCATTCAAGTATAATTATCATTTGATGATTTAAAAATGATGTTTAAGGACTTGATACCATTCTGGATTTGAATAATATACAACCTATCCTTTACAAACATGTCTTACGTAACAAAACATACAAAAGAAAACAAGTAAGTTAACACCCGAAACAACGATAATACTAAGATATTATTATCAAATCAATATTAAAAGATCATATATGATATCATATTAATATATATGATTCTTGTATAATTTAATAACAATTATTTAACCATTATACAGGAGGTTAACCTACCCCAACCAAGGAAAAGTACAAGGTAAGGGATTTTCTTATCTCACTTTCAATTCCGTGAGATTTCTGTTGTTCACCACTTAATTATTGCATGTGGTGTATGTGTACTGACCATGATTGTATTCATTGTGTAATATACTTTAATTTATGGGTATTTACATCATCATGGTATGATACTTATTTCATGGGTGTATGTTTCGTAAGTTACCTAATCGATAAGGGAATTTGAGATTTCAATTTCCACTCATTTGGCTTTACACATATTTCATAGATTATATTACTCCAAGATTATGTGTGGAATCGCTATTCATTTGATTATGTCTTAATTTCCACTCCCCTTTCTGTGGATATACTTTTGATACACATAATCACTCCATTGATAAATTCTCAAGTGATCGGTATGAACTTGATAAGAGTAATTTTAACTCAATCTCCATCTGTTGAGTTAAATATCCAATTCGTTGGTGTTGTTTCTACAAGAATATGTATGAATATCCTTTGATTGTTTTACACTGAATATTCAATCATATTTAGTGTATTTATATTTTTCACACATAATTATGTCGTTGATTTATCCTTAACCTAAGGATACGGCCTTTATGAGAGATTTCATCTCAATTTACATTCAACTGAGACTTCTTTGTTGATATACACCAAATCACTTTTATGTGGTGTATATAATGTACTTTGACATAGTATATCATGAATCCCTTTATTCTCATGATATTACAATGTTTTTATTACCTCAATTATTTGTATTCAAGTGTCTCTCTTTTGGTTAGCACCTCTAACCAAAATACCATTTTAAAATGTTTTAAAGACTTATTCTTCTATATCCTGCTCATTAATGTCCATGTTTTAAAAATGGTTTTAAGGATTTATTTATATGGACATTAAAGTTTTAAAATTAAAACTCCTTTTAAAAGTTTCAAAGTGGTATGGGACACTTTGATTCAAAAATCTATTTTTAAATGGCTTCTTGACAAATAGTGTGACTTTAAAATGTTTCAAGAAAAGGGGGATATTTCTCTCAAAAAGTTTTGATGATTATTTTCATCTATGTCAACATCCTTCATTATTCTTGATTGTGGTTAATGTGATACAATAAAGTCTTCCATATTGTATCAAATGAGTTATGTTTGACCGTGGATGTGCTATTTTTATACCATTCATGGTTTGTGGTAGAAGTATTGACATTTCGTATGCTATTTTTAATACGAATGTTTATGTTATGTTTAAACCTGTTCATATGAGGAATGCATTGGACTTAATAAGTGACGGGTGGAGCCCGCTATAGCTCCTCGATGCATCGGTAGGTCTCATGAGACAAACTAGTGTTTTGGCACAAGGCCTTGACAAAATCTTATTTGTAGTCTTGGCACGAGGCCTTGGCTATGTGGTTATGATAGTCTGGCATTATGCATTCCAACATTATGAAAGTGGTTATTGATATTTCATGTGATCATTCGACTAGTAGAATATCCATGTGAGTAAGTAAATGGCATTATTTCATTTTACCTTTGCCATTTTATGCTGAAGTTCAAGTTTCAAAGGCTTTTGTTTTAGTTATAAATTGCCTTAAGTGTTTATGCTTATTTATGAAAGCTTCTGCTATAATGTTATCCTTACTGAGCATTCCGAGATCACCCCTTTCAATGTTTTATTTTTTTTCCAGGATTATGAAGAAGTAATTTATGAATGACCTGTAGGGATAGTATGAGGGGATATGAAGACAAGATGTTTTTTTTATGATGTAATGGAAAAATTTATGGATGTATCTAGTTATTCCAAGGCTACTAAACTAATCGGTCTTTCGAGACTTGATCTTTCTCATGATCATGCCAATGTTATGTAATAATGCACCGACTCTGGGTAACTAGGGTCGGGGCGTTACAGTTGGTATCAGAGGAAGTTTAGTACAAACCTTGGAAGCTAGATTTAGATAAACTCTGATTAGAGCACGTAGACCTAAGATGAACTTTGAGGATTAGTATAGAAGAACTTCCTAGAATTTTGGTATTGTAGAGATTTTGTGAGTTTTCCGAGCAATACATCCCTGTCTGGATAAGAGCAGGTAGAGGCGGCTCTGGCATAGATGTACCTAGGGGTAAAACCCGAAAACACCGCTTTGAGCTAGACTCGAACGGGAACTGGTGCACGACAACGGGCCTTGCTGCACTCTTGGTTACGACACTCCCGGGGGATATGATTAGGATAACACTCATTTTCTTTACAAATCATTATGAAGGGTTTATGAGTATATACTTCCTCAAAGAAAACATTTTTATGATTATGGATTATATCCATAAATAGTTCAATTTATGTTAAGTGTTTTATAAGTATGGGATTATGTATTTTTATTCATAAACTGATCTAGTTTATGCCATTGTTTAGAAATGGCGCCCAGTAGAAGGAATGAGAACTCCAGAAATGCACATGATCCAAAGAGAAGGAAGGATCATATCTTTCATGGACTTAAGCTAGAATTTATAAGAGAAATAGTCTCCCATGTATTATCATCATATGAAGAAATAATATCATGTGTTGATAAGATAAGTAAAGAGTTTACTGAGTCCTATGGATTTGAAGGGAAGCAAGAGAAGAAAAGGATGGAAGAGGGAAAGATGGATAAAGGGAAAAGTGAAAAGAAGAATTTTCCCATATGTGGTAACTGTGGAAAGAAACACCCTGGAACTTGCCTGAAAGGAATGGGAGTTTGTTATAAGTGTGGAGGAAAAGGGCACAAAGTACGTGACTGCAAGGGTAAGAAAATGGTTTTAAATGTACAATGATTCATTTGCAAGGAGTTTGGACACTACACGAACCTATGTCCCAGTCATGAGACTATGCCGCAAATGATGTTATTGGATAATAATCAAGTTATGATACTACCACAGATGAAGAGGAATGATTAGAGTTTTTATGTTGATTATGTCAATTGAGTGTTGTATCAACAATGTACTTGTTACAATAATCATGGAGTATATTAGGATTGTACTGCAGTACTATTTCATTAAGGACTTGAGATTGTGTGGAACAAAGAAAAGTGACTCAATAGCAGGATAAATTTTTGGAAAATATATGGTTGAGGGAATGATAAATCATAATATAGTTCTGATACTGAGGTAGTGATTTTGGAATAATATGTGATTGTTTTGGATAAATTATATTGGATATTCTTGACTACCCTGGAACAAATTAATGATTTGTATGTTCCATCATTGTTGGGGTTTAAAACATTTTTGGATTAATGAAGTATATCCAGCTTTCTATATGGAATAAGGGAGCATGAATGTAATCAATAAGGAATATGGTAATTCAGGATGTTTCGGTGTATTAAAA
Organism: Viscum album; assembly: GCA_963277665.1. NCBI lineage: Eukaryota > Viridiplantae > Streptophyta > Magnoliopsida > Santalales > Viscaceae > Viscum > Viscum album. The sequence continues at coordinate 2,009,480,603 of OY728127.1, read as the reverse complement.
GAATACATGATGAAGGTATTCATATGCTATTACGGGGTAAAAAGGTTCTACATTATGTTTACCTTACTTATAAATGTTGGAATGTGAGTTTGGATAGAAGTATTTTGGATAGTTCTAGTTTGGATTATTTTGGATTGCCATAAAAGGACAACCCGGAGGTCGGGCGGCAACCCGTCGCGTCCGGCAAGGCTGCGAGACTTGAACCCGCAACCGAAGGGAGACAAGGGTGTATCACCTACCACTGGCCCACGAGATGTCCTGGATTAAATAATGTAGTTTTTATTAAAAGACCTTGTAGATGAATTATAAATTCGTTTATTTTGGAACCCTATACGAATAGTGTAATAGAATTTTTTTTACATTCTATTATCTTTTAGAGTGAAAGATGAGTTTGGGGTAGAAATTTATTAATGGATAAAACTCTAATTATATTGTAAGTATACCTCCTTATGATATTATCCAAACTCATAAATAAATTCCTCAATATTAAGAAAAGCAACTTAGAACAAAAATGTTTTCCTAGATGGTACCTTAAATCATCACTAATTTATGGCTTTGGGATTGTTGGCCTTTTCATAGCCATGTTCTCTACCACTCTCCATCAAATAATTGATGGTCAGATTTTTCTTCCATATCCATATTTTCCTACATGGAACCCTAGTATGTGTTATTTTCGGTAATCTTCATACTTTCGACTCTTTATTTTAAATAGAGGCCTCGTTAATTCATTTTTCGATGTGGGATTTCAACTAAGATATTTTGAAACATCAAAAATGTGTTATCCCAATACCCTATATTTTGTTGAACCGATGGTACTTCAAATCATCATAGATTGATGAGTTTAAGGACCTCAATTTTATACTTGTTTGTGATTGATGACCTCAATCACTACCTATAAATATTTACGTTTTTCCTCCAATTATATGTCTCTAATTTCCACCAATGTTCTCCTAATCAAGATCATAATTTGGTGGTGACCGTTTCATTTCTCTTTTCCACATATTAAGACTAAATTTTAGTAACCCAATTTCCGATGTGGGGTTTCCCACAAATATATTTTCTATTTTCAACCTTTTATTTTCAAAGAACAATTTCAAATTGCGAGGACGCAATTTATTGAAGGAGGGGAAAATGTAACACCCCAAGATTTCATAGTGAGAATTTCTTCAAAATAATTCAATAACTTGCACTACACGCAACACCGAGTTCAATTGCACCATGACTTACCAAAAAAAAATCCATTAAAAGAGGTCATTAATAGTATTAACTAAATTTTAAACTTTATATAATCCTTATAATTTTAGAATCCATATTATGAGTTTCTTAGTCATAATGCAAGAACAGATTCATTTTCAGTATTGCACTTTTATCAACTTTTGATAGTGAATCCTTTTTTAAATACAATATTTTAAACTTTTTGACTAAATGGAGACATCAAAAAATTTAAAATGAAACATCCCAAGCTTCCACGGTACGCTTTCCTTTGAATAAAACAGTAGCGTGTGTTGTACGCAACTTCGAGTTTTAACACACACCACAACCGATCAAAATAGCCGTTATGAATAGTAATACCTAAATTTTGAAATTATATAAATTTTATATTTTAAAATGGACTTCATTTTTGGATTCGGAATATCGAATTTATCCTAAGGTGAAATTTTGGTACTTTTCGGATAACATTCATATTTTGATGAATAGTGAAAATTACTAAATTTTAATTAAAAACAACTTTTTTAATCAAAATAATTAATAGTGATAAATTGTGAATTTGAGTGGTTTTAAAGTATATTTAGAATATATTTTTACCATTTAATATAATTTTGGTCATTGGAAATAATTTTACAATTAAACTGAACATAAACAAGTGTCAATCTTTTGATAGTTATTACCTCTTAAAAACACGCTTTTTGTTTTGACAGCGGGAATTAATTTTAAATTAATTTCTGCCACTTCTGTGTTTTGAATTTAGAAAAATGGATTCCATATTTGGAATCAGGATGTCCAAATTGTGTAAATAGGTAACTTTTATTTTTAGACATTTTGAATAATTACTGTGGTAAATATTTTATTTACCATGGTTAAGGGTAAATCCGGTAAATAAGGGTTAAAAAATAATATTATAATAATACAAAATTACCCTAAAACGTGTCCTAACCTTATTGGTGGACACATACCCGACCATGAGCATCCTTGGGTCAATTTGGGGACCCCTTGGAGCCACTTGTATGTGGTAGGGACACTTTATATTAATAAAGTTAAAATAAAAATAAAAATGGCATAAGCTTTCATCTTTTAGAAGAACAATTTTTACATTGGGTTATACATGTTGGCTTTTCGATTATAAATATTCATTAGAAAGCTAAAAAGATTTCCTACATAATGATATTTTATTTATAATTTTTAGAAATCAAATAAGTTAAATTATTAATGACACAATAGTGATGCAATGTTTACCTCGTTAATAAATCATTTAAATAAATAAGATTATAATGATTAAAATATTATCTAAAACCTGTCCAATTCTTATTGGTTGATGTTATTTAGAATAGGAGTCATCTTATCTTCGACCTCGATGATTTTTGGACCATTATAAACCGAATATAATTATATTATAAAGTAATACTTTCACTCTTTCCTAAAGAGCCCCTCCTCTCCCTTATAAAAGGAGACCACTTCTACTCATTCCTCACACCTCTCAAGCCACTTGGCTCGTCCAAACTCTGCCCAACTAAGCTCCCCACATACCTCTCCTCCTCCTTGAAGCTTCCCCTTAGGCAGAAAGCATTTCAAGAAGTCCATTGGTTCCAACCAAAGTGAGTTACCTAAATTAAAGGTAACGATTTCTCTTAAATTATTTTCATTTATTTTGCTTCTCCAACCCCCAAACTCTTTTTATTTCCTTTCTTTTGTAACAACACCAGTATCCTCAATATACTAGGATGTTGTTATAAGAAGTATTCAAACTACACATACACACAACTCCATCTAATGGATGATGAACATAATGTTTCTGTGGATGGCAAACTAACGCCTCACGAAACGATGATTGTTCAAATACATCTTACCGCCTCTCATGGTGGCCATTATGATGGAACTGTAATTAAATATGATATTAATGATATATATTTTATATATAAGCTACTGTAATTCCATTTTATTTCATACCATTATTCGTTTCATGTTGTATATACATATGATAATTTCATTTGAGGAAGTGCGGACTACCGCCCCCTTAAAATGATATGACTCGTTCATACCACACATGGAACGTATAAAGGATGGTGTTAATGAACTTAAGTAACATATATAAAATATTATATTATACTGTAATAGTAATATACCTAAGTATCATTTGGATTCAATTCTTTTAAAATAAAAATTAAATGGAAGTTGCGTTCGTGCGTATGTACGGACTACCGTCTCCACGAACGCGATGAGATTCATCCTCCATCGTATCCATTCAAGTATAATTATCATTTGATTATTTAAAAATGATGTTTAAGGACTTGATACCATTCTGGATTTGAATAATATACAACCTATCCTTTACAAACATGTCTTACGTAACAAAACATACAAAAGAAAACAAGTAAGTTAACACCCGAAACAACGATAATACTAAGATATTATTATCAAATCAATATTAAAAGATCATATATGATATCATATTAATATATATGATTCTTGTATAATTTAATAACAATTATTTCACCATTATACAGGAGGTTAACCTACCCCAACCAAGGAAAAGTACAAGGTAAGGGATTTTCTTATCTCACTTTCAATTCCGTGAGATTTCCATTGTTCACCACTTAATTATTGCATGTGGTGTATGTGTACTGACCATGATTGTATTCATTGTGTAATATACTTTAATTTATGGGTATTTACATCATCATGGTATGATACTTCTTTCATGGGTGTATGTTTCGTAAGTTACCTAATCGATAAGGGAATTTGAGATTTCAATTTCCACTCATTTGGCTTTACACATATTTCATTGATTATATTACTCCAAGATTATGTGTGGAATCGCTATTCATTTGATTATGTCTTAATTTCCACTCCCCTTTCTGTGGATATACTTTTGATACACATAATCACTCCATTGATAAATTCTCAAGTGATCGGTATGAACTTGATAAGAGTAATTTTAACTCAATCTCCATTTGTTGAGTTAAATATCCAATTCGTTGGTGTTGTTTCTACAAGAATATGTGTGAATATCCTTTGATTGTTTTACACTGAATATTCAATCATATTTAGTGTATTTATATTTTTCACACATAATTATGTCGTTGATTTATCCTTAACCTAAGGATACGGCCTTTATGAGAGATTTCATCTCAATTTACATTCAACTGAGACTTCTTTGTTGATATACACCAAATCACTTTTATGTGGTGTATATAATGTACTTTGACATAGTATATCATGAATCCCTTTATTCTCATGATATTACAAAGTTTTTATTACCTCAATTATTTGTATTCAAGTGTCTCTCTTTTGGTTAGAACCTCTAACCAAAATACCATTTTAAAATGTTTTAAAGACTTATTCTTCTATATCCTGCTCATTAATGTCCATGTTTTAAAAATGGTTTTAAGGATTTATTTATATGGACATTAAAGTTTTAAAATTAAAACTCCTTTTAAAAGTTTCAAAGTGGTATGGGACACTTTGATTCAAAAATCTATTTTTAAATGGCTTCTTGACAAATAGTGTGACTTTTAAATGTTTCAAGAAAAGGGGGATATTTCTCTCAAAACTTTTTGATGATTATTTTCATCTATGTCAACATCCTTCATTATTCTTGATTGTGGTTAATGTGATACAATAAAGTCTTCCATATTGTATCAAATGAGTTATGTTTGACCGTGGATGTGCTATTTTTATACCATTCATGGTTTGTGGTAGAAGTATTGACATTTCGTATGCTATTTTTAATACGGATGTTTATGTTATGTTTAAACCTGTTCATATGAGGAATGCATTGGACTTAATAAGTGACGGGTGGAGCCCGCTATAGCTCCTCGATGCATCGGTAGGTCTCATGAGACAAACTAGTGTCTTGGCACAAGGCCTTGACAAAATCTTATTTGTAGTCTTGGCACGAGGCCTTGGCTATGTGGTTATGATAGTCTGGCATTATGCATTCCAACATTATGAAAGTGGTTATTGATATTTCATGTGATCATTAGACTAGTAGAATATCCATGTGAGTAAGTAAATGGCATTATTTCATTTTACCTTTTCCATTTTATGCTGAAGTTCAAGTTTCAAAGGCTTTTGTTTTAGTTATAAATTGCCTTAAGTGTTTATGCTTATTTATGAAAGCTTCTGCTATAATGTTATCCTTACTGAGCATCCAAGCTCACCCCTTTCAATGTTTTATTTTTTTTCCAGGATTATGAAGAAGTAATTTATGAATGACCTATAGGGATAGTATGAGGGGATATGAAGACAAGATGTTTTATTTATGATGTAATGTAAAAATCTATGGATGTATCTAGTTATTCCAAGGCTACTAAACTAATCGGTCTTTCGAGACTTGATCTTTCTCATGATCATGCCAATGTTATGTAATAATGCACCGACTCTGGGTAACTAGGGTCGGGGCGTTACAATCAGTGGTTACTAAATTATTTAAAACTAGTGCATCTCAGTCATTCATATCTAAAAATGTTTTTTGATTTATAAAAATTAATATATAAATGTTATCATATGGGGTAGATATTACTACACCCCTCTAAACCAATAGAGAGAAGGGTATTCTCGGTATAGATTGTGTTTTCTCATTATCATAGATTGATCTTACCTGTAATTTCCTTTTCCATGTTATGAAATATCTTGATGTCATTTTCAAGATGAATTGGATGTTCTCCTATTATGCCTAGATTGAAATTTATCTATTATGGGTCTCCATTACTACATTTGATGGGGTGTTCCATATATTTCATGGAGAGGGAGACCTGAGATAATGTAGATACAATCCTTATTATCCATAGTTGGTTAAGTTAATATTAGTTTCTTCTTTTGAAATGGAGTGATAATTTTTATGTATGACAGCCCACTAGTTTCATTTAGTTTTTTTCTATTTTTTCTTTTAATTTCTCTATCTTACCTCTGGAGAGAGATATGTAGTTTTATATCTATTTAATATGTGGTTCTTAGCCACTATCTATTACTTATAACTGTATGTTTTTATCTAACAAAAATTATTTCAAAAAATAATTGGATGATCCTTTTGGGAAACAAATTATACCCTCGAGTGTGTCACCACAGACCCTACCTATTCTCTTTTAAAATAATTTTTATGCAACACTTGTCATCAACATTTATTACCAAAATATCAATTGAGTAGTTTTAATGATAATGTATCACATATCACTAATTAATGATATGTTTTTCACGTTAAATAGAGATGAGAAGTTATCAAAGATTGAACTTTTCTTGGGATATAATCAATTTTAGAGTAATTAATTTGATATCTAGAAAAACACCTTTAAGAGTAGGTATATCAACATTGAGTATCTATTTTTCCCTTCTAGAATAACTGATACTTCTCAATAGTTATTTGGAATTAATGAATATGATATTTCATGAGAACCTTGACATATTGGTTTTATTTATTGTTGATGATATCATTGTTAACTCTAAAATAGTGGAGGATCATGTGTTCCCTCTGAGGAAAATGTTGAAAATTTTGAGTGATTACTAACTCTTTGCAAAGATCTCATAATATTATATTTTAATTCATGAAGTAAATTTCAAGGGGTATATGTTCTTGGAAAAAGGTATTTCAATTTATATTATGAATATGGATGTTGTTATTACATAGAGAAACCATGAATCATTTTTAATATCTGTAGTTTCTTGGGTTTAGTGAGGTATTACTACTGGTTTGTCAAGGATTTCTCGAAGAATACTTCTCCAATGAAAACTCTCACTTGAAAATGAGAGATGTTTGTTTGGGGAGGTAATTTTAAAATTTATTTCATTGAACTATTTATTTGAATTCTTCACCAGTGTTGACTCTTCACATGGATGAGATGGAATGTTTCGTCTTCTATGATACATTAGTTTTGGGGTTTTGTTGTGTTCTTATACAGGGTTATCATGTTATTTCTTATGGCTCTAGAAAACAATGGTAAAATAAGAAACATTTTCAACCCATCATTCAAAACATGAACCTATTATGCATTCATATAAATTCTATAGTAACTACCTTTTCAGATAATTGTTTACCGTTTATTCCCATCATAATAGATTGAGATATATATTCTCATAAAAATATTAGAACCATTATTATGGGAATTGTGTGGAGTAACTATTCTCTTAATTTTGAAATTTCATATCCATTGAAAAAGGGGAATTTAGTGGTTTTCTATTTTATTATTAAAACTATAACCCAACACATGAAAGAATCATTAGAATATGGTAACATGAGGTCCCTTATATAGTAGTTTCATTTAGGAGGCCAATAAAAAGATTCCAATCATTTCATGGAAATCACTATTTTAACCTCGAATATTATCAATATTATACTTCATGAACAACTTGATGATGAATTATGTCTAATTAGGGACTACATTTGTGTGGGGAGACCATTGGGTGTGGTTTTACTCTTACTAGTGAATGTTATTCTTTATAAATCATTTCATTTTACCTTTTAATTTGAGAAAACATGTAATGGGGTATTTCCATAATTCTCTAGGGGTATTTAAACTTAGTACCATGATGATGTTTTATGACATTTGGTGATGATTCAGGTGGCCATGAATGAGACAAAAGAAATTCGATTTTGTTTCTCATTGTAATACATTCTAAAAGGTCAAGGCTGATCACCAGAGACCATCAGGTTTATATTAGGAACATCTAGTACTACGAAGAAAATTGGATTATATTTTTATACAATTTTTTGTTTGTTTTCTACATGCCCATTGAGTAAGTAATGTGATATGTGTTGTGACTGATATTCCTACCAAATATGCTCACTTTATTCCTATTCGTGATATTACCAATTTCGATGTGTTAGGTAATATCTATACGAAAAAGATTGTTTTTTTCCAAGATGTACATCTTCTATGGTCTATAATAAAGATCCATATTTTACATATTGTTTTTGAGAATTCCATCTATAGGTTATGGGATATCAGGTTCATTTGACTATGGAATAATATCCATAGATAGATTCCATGTCATTGTTATCTATTCAAATTTATTTGGTAATTCTTTGGGAATGCATGTTTGATGTTGGTGGAACTTATAAAATCCTTTATGGGTAAGATTAATTTTATTAAAAAATGATTAGAAGGCAAATTTTCAAAAAAAAATACTTTTATGCCAGGTATTTAAGCCCTTGAAAATATCCATCGTGTTGGTTAGATATTAATAAATAATCTTTGGTAGGACTACGATTGGTCTGAGAGACAATAGAAAAGATTCACTTGGTTTGTCTGATAACGTTGATGAGATAGAGCTAGTAAAAATCTTATGTTGACTATATTATGTGAAAATTGGAGTTATGAGTTTGTGGAAAAGTGTTTTTGAGAGTTTCCAATCATTTTCTTCATTGAAGCCATGATAAATTGTTGATTCTTAAATCATGGTTTGTGGGACCTTTTTAGTTTTTTGGGTGGATTGGAAAGTGAATTACTATTCAAAACATCCACCATAGTGGAATACAATTTTTTTTCAAGTATCACCACTTGTGATTTAAATTTAGAACTTATATTATTTCTTAGGATATGCAAATATTGATGTTTATCCTAAATTATCTATGATAGAGAATCAAGTCATGATAATTGATTCTAGGAGTAAGTTACATTATGAGAGGACGATACCACTAGGTCTTGTGGTGTAAAAGAATAGTTCATGTTATCATTTGAATTTTGAGTGTGAGGCAGAGATGATAGATAAATGGACTAATCTATTTGATATTGAAACATCTTGATCCACATTATATGGATATAATGATTTTATGGGGGGAGGTGTTATTGTTTTTTCGCCTGTTTTCATTTATTCCATTACCCTTGTTTTTATCTCATTTTGGATGGGTCTTGTTTTAGCTTGTTTTTGTGGAATTTAGAGAATTTTAGAATCCCTTTGGACTATTCATAGTTGGATCACAATTAAGGAAAAAAATTTTGTTACACATAACATATTGTGTTCCCTCTTAAAATCCAATAGAAGGGGGAACACATGTTTTCCAAATAGTGAGGAAAAACTCCAAACTATTAGCCCCATAGATAGTTGGGATTTATTAGTTATTAAATTTTCAGTTTAACCATGTGTCCAAATTAATAAATCTATCCAGAAGTCTATACAGGGAAAACAGTTAAGGTTCAATACATTCCTAAAAATTTATCCCTCCCCATGAAAATGTTAATGTGGTTTTTAATTACACCAATTTTTTAAATTGTGAATCCCCTATTTAAGAGGCTAATTACCCCCATTCATTCCTAATATTATTTATTCATTCATTAAGTCTCTCAAGGGTAAATTTTCTATCCTAAAAACTCTTACTTATTCAAATAAAACATCTAATATAACATCTGATACCTCTTATGTAACTACATCTCCTCTTGTGTTTATTCATCCAAACCTCCATTGTGTGCTCTAATGATAGGGGAACATCATGAATTAATAGATGGATATGTAATTATTTTCATTGGATATAAACCATTTCCATATCTATTATGATTCTATATTCGAAACATATATCATCATCCCCATTGATCATCTTTGGTGTTCCCTTTGAGGCTGCTCATGTTTGGATTATGTAATTTAATGGTTGGTGGTTAAATTTTATTTTTTCATTTATATTTAATCCCTGATTTTATTGACTGGTTATAAATAGATTAAATTTACATAAAAAAATATATTTGGAATGATTTGATTATGAGATTCAAAATGTCTTGGATATTAAAATAAAATCCTAATTCCAATGGGATTGGAATTGAGGGATGAATTTTGAAAATGATGGATTGATTTTGGCGAAAAAAATTTGATGATGGAATTGATGATATTACTTTTTGTTTTTATGGGAAGATCAATTAAATTGAATTTATAATAACCCATGTTAGGATTAAAAAAGTTTTGAAATTATAAAAAAATCATGTTTTGTTTTTGAATTTCTATTGGAATATTGAAACTAAAAATTGTGAAAATGAATTGTAAATAATGATTTAATTAGAATGATATTATTTTCCAATTATCTATTGAACTATTTAGTGCATTAAATCTATGGTATTTAGTTGATATTTTGGGACACATGTTCTAGGGTCATGATCCCCTAGTAATGGATTGCTGATAAAAACAATAAAAAACCTAGTTTAGTGTGATTATCCATACTGGGATGTTGAAAAGTTATTTTTAACATGAGGATGTAGGATGTGATCACACATTGAATAACCATGATTACTAATCTGATAAATGTGAGGAGATTTTAATCAAAAAATAATATACATTGAGGTATATTGTATTGATTATTTTACAAAATGTTTTTATTATATATTCAATTGATTATTGTACTATTTTACACATGATAAATTATTTATTTAAATATTATTATATAAAATTATTTTGCAATCCATGTTTAAAATTTTTTCCATATATTTAAAAGAAAATAGGTTTTTTAATTATAAATGGATATTTCATTCCTTTTTATATTTAATTTAAATTGAGAGAATGGTTGGTTTTTTATTATAGAATATATTATTTAACAATTGGTGAGACCCTACTAGTATTTATATATTACACCCAACCATTTCCTGTAGAAATTTTTATATTTTCTAATTTCTGGCCTATGAAAATAGAATTATCCAAATAGGGTTGGTGGATGCTCTTTATATTTAGGAGAATGATTAATATAGTTGATAAATGGATATGTTATCCACTCGTTTCATGGGTTTTATGAGAATTTATCTTGTTATATGACTAGTAATTTGATGATTTATATTTTTTGGTTTGCATTACCTATTTTTTTGTAATGTTATTCTTGAAGAGTTTTTATTATACCAACTTTTATATTGTTTTTCATTAACTATATAAGGTAAAAAAACATATTACCTCTTTATTCTTTTAGGACTTTAGGTGCTTGTATCCAACCCATGGGGATCATGAACACCTCTTGGTCTATGTCAATGCTAGCACATGTATTAGGTGTAATTCATGACCCCAATTACCCATAGTCAATGGAATATTACATGACATTGGCATGATACAAGGAATCATGTTCGGAAAGACCGATCATCTATGTTTCCTTGAAAGTACTAGATACATACATAAGTTTTACATTAAATTATGAAATGGAAAAAAAATACATAGTGTCCCCTCTGAACACACTCTTATCCCATAGCCTATCCCAGGAGGTCAATCAAAATATACTTCTTCATATCCTGGGAAAAATAAAACATATGAAATGGGTGAGTTCTGATGCTTAGAAATGATAAAAATATAGCAGAAACAATCATAAATAAGGATAAACATTGAAGGTAATATACAAGACTAAGCCACATGTCATTTAAAATTAAAATTCATCATAATATGGTAAATATAAATAAAATAATTCCATTTACTTATTCACATGGATATTCTACTAGTTGAATAATCACATGTAATATCAGGATCTAATTTAATAATGATGGAATGCCTTATGCCAGAATTCATAACCATATTGTCAAGGCCTTGTGCCAAGACTAAAAATGTTTTTCTGACTGCCTTCTTCCAAGAAACTAGTTTGTCTCGTAAGACCTGCTAATGCATTGAGAATCTATAGTGGGTTCCACCCGTTACTTACTAAGTCCATTTTATTCCTCATATAAAAAGGTTTAAATATAACATAAACATTCCTATTAAAACTAGCATACGAAATTTTAATACTTTAACCATAAACCGTGAATTGTAAAAAAATAACACATCAATAGTGAAACATATCACAAAACATTTAATATAATATCAAAGATTTTATCACCATAAATCAACATCAAACATGTGTAAAATCCATCAAAGGATGTTGACATAGATGAAATCAAAACAATTTTAGAGAAATATCTCTTTCTATTTTTAATTCATTTTAGAGTCACATAATTATAAAAGAAAAAAATTATTTTGAAAATATTCTTATAATCATGTATGAGATGCTTAGAAGCTGTTATAATGGAGGAAAATAGGTGCACTCTCCCTATAAGTTAAAAAAATAATCATTCCTTAATTTTTTCGAAAAGGACGTAAAGGACCTTGTTTGAAAAAACCAATGGAGTGATTACATTATAAACATTTGTAAAAATTAAAAAAAGGGTATAAATGACATTAACCCATTGTATAGTAAAAGTTAAAAAATATGAAAGACATTTTTACATAATACAAATGTGCATGACAATTAGGTCCCAGTAGATACTCACATATAAAAAACCCCAGATAATGATGAGATTGTAGAATTAAACCTTACCTTGTACATTTTCTTTATAGAAGGTACGTTAAACTCCTTTATATTAGTTGAATCATTGTAATTAAATTATAAAAAACCCACATACTAAATATGATATCATATATGATCTTATAATATTGCTTTGATAATAATATTTCAGTAGTATCATTGTTTCAGGTGTTAACTGATTAGTTTTCCATTATATGTTTTGTTATGTAATTCATGATTGATATGGATAGGATTTATATGAATCATATCAAGAATGATATTCAGTTCTTAACATTAATTTTATTATCATAAAATGAAATTTACTCTTAAATGGTTACGATGGGGAATGAATCTCATCTCATTCGTGGAGACAGTAATCCGTACATAAGCACGAGCGACAATATCATTCTATTGATGGTGAAATGATTTCTAATTGGATTTTATATCATATATACATAATCATTAAAATATTATATTTATTATTTACATCAATTATACTCATTATTATACCCATAAAAATAATTATGTGTTGAATAACCAACTGCACCACGATGTGGAGACGACAAGTTGTACATATGCACGTTTGGTGAATTTGTCATTCATATGATGGATATAATAATGAATATGGTTGTAAAATATTTATAATAACATCAAAATATGTATAAGGTGTCAGAGTTATTATTTTGTTGTGGAAATAACAATGAAAAAGGATGTTGAAGAAGAAAAGATCATTGAAAAAGGTGGTGAAATTATTACCACTTTTTGTGTTCTTCTTTTTGATTTGATCAAAAAGTCTCATTAGGATGGAATTATGATCAAAGTAAGGAATATAGTTTGAATTAAGGGTATTTGGGAGGATATTTTAGTATTGTTTGGTTGAGACAAATTACATTGGAGGTGTGAAATTGATAGAAGGGGAGGTACCCTTTTATAAGAGAGGTGAGGGCCACTTTAGAAAAAAATGAAATATTATTTTATTATACAATGATATTCGATTCATAATGGCTCCAAAAAGTATTTATTTAGAGTATATGGGGGATTGGGTTGGAAACCTCTCATCAAATAGGTTATAGACTAGTTTAGGTCACCATATTAACCTTATCTGTTAGATTTAACTCTTAGTTAAGTAGTTTATCTTTAATAGTGTATTCTTGTATTATTATAATAAATTGTTAATAAACATACTATAAAAATAATTTTGAGCCCCAATTGTTTCATTATTTGTTTATATAACCTTATCTATATCCTTTGGATGAACCTTAAATGTTTAGTAATATTATATAAATTAATAATATAGTATTTGTTTTAAAAACTCATTTATGTCAATTTTGACAATATTTAGTATTTTATTTTTGTGAAATTCATAAATACATTATAATTTGAAAAAAAAATTAATCAACACTAAAATATATTATTATCCGATAAAATTCTCGGAATACATCAAACATCACAATTTTCAATTATATTAATATTTATAATATCTATTATTTTAATCGTTCTATAAAATGACAATTACCCCATCAACATTGTGTCATAAATAAATTTATAATATTTAATGTCTAAAAATTATTAATAAAATAAAATTATGTAGGAAATATTTTTATCTTACTAATGAATATTTATAGTCGAATTTATCTTATGTATAACCCTATATTAAAAATGGTTTAGTTATTAATCATTGAATATAACACTTTTAACTCTTCTTCAAATAAAATAATTATAAATGTCCTAATCTAGACCAAGTGAACCAAAATGATAATAAATTATTCATAAGGTTGACTATGGTCGAATTAAAATTATCCTATAGAATTAGGACATGTGTTAGGGTAATTATAATATCAAAATTACCTTTAATAACCCTATTTACTTTTAACTGTGGTAAATAAAATTCAAAATTTACTATTCCCTAAAAATTATTTTCATCCTATTGAACCACATTTTACTTAATGATTTCAATTTCCTCTCTCCGATTTTTGAAATTCAATTAACAAAAGTGTTAAATTTATTTTTTATTAAAATTTACTAACATTCCTAGAAGGTGGGTAAAATACGTTAAAAAGTTGAATAAAATTTCATACTTCTTATCTTATTATAAAATGAATCCAATGATTTACATTGAACATATATAGATATTATGTATCTATTTTGACCTAAAATAAATTTAAATAAAATAAATAATTATTTAAAAAAGTAGGTTTTAAACAATAACGAATCATTTTTTCGCTATTCATCAAAAATTGAATGTTTTCAGAAAAATACCAAAAATTTGCCCTAAGATAATTCTGATATTACAGATACAAAAATGAAGACCATTTTGAAAAATAAACTTTATAAAATTCTAAAAAGTGGGTATTAGTATTCGTAACTACTATTTTAATTGGTCATGTTGTGGAAGAACTCGATGTTGTGTACAACGCAACTATTGTATTATTCAAAGAGAAACATACCTTGGAAGATTGGGGTGTAACATTATTCCCTCCTTAAAATAATTTCGTCCTCAAAATTTCTAGAATAATACTACATAAAATGATTCTGGTGGTTCTTCATCATAAATTACTCAGGTTCCCACATTTCCTCTTCCATCTTATGGTTTCTCCATTGATCCTTTACTAGGGTAGTCGTCCAATTTCTCAGCACAAGTTCTATGGTATCAAGAATCATGAAGGGCTCATCACAATAAGACAGGTCAGGTTCCCATTCTATTTCAACATAGTTCAGTACATGTGTTGTGTCGGGCATTTATTTTCTCAATAGTGATACATAGAACACATCATGAACTTTGGAGAGACTTGGCGGCATTGACAAATATTAAGATGCAACTCCTATTTGTTCTTGAATTTCGAAAGGACCGATGTACCGGGGAATGAATTTTACCTTCTTACCAAATCATATAACACCCTTCCATGGAGATACCGTTATGAAAATATGATCTCCTACTTGAAATTCCAAATCTATCCTTTGGTTATTGCCATATGTCTTTTGCCTAATTCGAGCTTCTTTGATGTGAGTTTGGATAATCTCCACATTTTACATTGTTTCCTGTACATGTTTTGGGCCTATAAGTTTTCTTTCACCCACATCATCCCAACAAGTTGGTGTGCGACATCTATTTACACATAACGCTTCATATGGTTGCATCTAAATACATAAATGGATGCTATTATTATTGTAAAATTCTACCAGAGGTAAATATTGATCCCACATACCTTGAAAGTCAAGAGACCAAGATCTCAACATGTCTTCTAAGGCTTGAATAGTCCGTTATGATTGTTTCTCAATTTGAGGGTGGTAGACAGTGCTCATATGAAGTTCATTATCCAGAGCCTTCTAAATAATTTTAGAACATGTTGATTTAAAATGGGGATCACGATCAGAATCAATAGATATCATTACACCATGAAGTCTTACAACTTCATTAAAATATAGTCTTTCTAAATTTTCGAGTGGTAAATCTTCTCTTACAACAAGAAAATTTTCTCACATGGTATGCTGATAAACAATGACCCCTATTGAATCATTCCTTCTAGGAATCATAGGTATCCCCATGAAAAATTCTATCATAATATCATCCCATTTCCACTCAAGTATTGGAAGAGGTTACATGAATCCTTCAGGATGTTATCTTCCAGCCTTAATCAACTGAAAACCCATACATCTTGACACATAATCAACAATCTCCCTCTTAGATGTTCATTTGTTTTTGAGGGAATAATATATTCATAGTGTCCTTTAAGATCCAATTTATAGATGAAATATTCTTGTATATGGAGAGGCGCATGTTGTAATATGGAAAAATGAATCTAATTTAGTGATCCATGCTGGTGTGATACAATATGGTATAAGTGCCCCTTTTTGACATACTATTTGGTGATTGGTAGAAAGGAGATAGGAATGTTGGAAATCAGGTAAAAATTTATTCTTTCATTTTCCCAATGCTTCTATTTTAGAAAACTATGTTCCTAGGGTAGTTGAATTTCTGTTTATTGGTTGTGATGAAATAGATTCATGGTATTCCTTGAGTATTGTTGTACTATTTTGATTAGTGATATTTTTCATGGGCCCCATTACATAGAGTGAGTGTGTTCATGAATCAAACGTGGTCATACAGGTTTATATGACAACCACAAATACTCCTGTGAGTTATATATAGGTATCAATAATAAAATTCTACCAGTAATGTATATGGACTTTTAAAAAATACTCCATTTAGGAATGTTAATTTATATTAATAGAGAATAACATCCTTTTTTTATAATTATTACTATGACTGACATATTGGTGTTGAAATGTTTTTGTTATGCCATATGTTAGAGCAAGAGGGTTCTTCCTAGAAATCATGTGTAGACCACTAGATTTTGTCTCATTATCGCAACATATCTGAGTGTTCAAGTAAATTTCTTTTATATTTTATAAATTAATTTATTAAGTTAATTTATAAGTATCAATCTTGAAATTTCTTATTATATAACATTGTGCATGTTTGGAAATTTCATTGTGTTTCCAGGTTCGTGATTTTCATGATATAGGGAATGTTCATTCTATTCCCATAGAAGTGGATCATTGTGACTATTATATTGTATCTAATCATAGAGATAATTTATGAGGACCACTTCATTTTGTTTTTTATTGTATCGTTCTAGTAGTATGTGGGGGTTCTCATAGGGAGGGTTTGTGATTATTGAATTTTACTATGATGTTTAGCTGTAAAACTTTCCATACTTACATGGATTTGTTGTCCTCAACAAATTGAGAATATGATAAAAAAAATTTAGTGAATCAACATATTTTTGGGACAATAGGTTAATGTCAATTGATATTTTGAATGTATACTCTATGATGAGATTTTATAATGGATGTGGTTTGATGATCTAGGCTTAGAAACATGACGGTATGTTATTTTTCACTTTTAAGGATCTATTTTAAGGTATTAATTAATATTCTATTATGGATAGATATATCTTAGGAGTTTATATATATTAATAATGGGAAAATGAATTTAGCAAAATATGAAATACATTTTGGTGTGTTGGTCCATTTTTTCACTATTGTTCAAGAATGAGTCATAAATGACAAAGAATATTGAGTTCATCATTTATCTAGAGGCGATGTTCTAGGCATAGATATTCTACCTAACAAAATATTCATATATGTTCCACAAAAAATTACTATTAGGAATGTATTTTTAATAGATAAAGTAACCTGGATTCCCCCCATCATTAGTGGGATATGTGGTGGACTTCTATTTTGGGTTATCAATGAATTTTACCACATTAGGATGAGGGTATTTGATGAGCTAAGATATGGATGGGATAAGAAATTAGGTAAGGGTATGTTTTCAACTATTCTAGATCTATGAGGGACCATTATAGGTGTTTTCAGTAAGGGATGCCAGGGAATTTCCACATGTTGTGTACAATTAATTAGAGGTAGTTCCATTTATGCATTGTAAAGGGCCATATATTTTGTTCATATGGAAATCTATAGAGCTACAGGATTCTCATTCCAAGATATTATATTTTTTAGTTGAATATTCATTAAATAATAGAAACAAATTCATGAGGACCATACTATTATAGTTTGTTTAGAAACATTGAACACACACACATAATCTAGTGAAATATCTTCAATATTTCCAAAAAATATCTACCCATTTATTTCTCTTTATATGCACACCAAACATAAATAAATCATTCAAAACCTAGTGAAAATAAATTTAATAAATGCAGACCTCAAATGTTCAGTATGGGTAAACATAATATATATAAATCTATGATCATATGAAAGCACAAGATTAGGATAAGAACATTTTATAATTAACATAGCATACATAGTTAAAACCCAAGCAGTAATAAATCATAAAACGTGATTCATGGTATAAATATTTAAATTTAGCATTACATGAGTTATAAGGAAATACAATATCATGATCCATGAGAGAATAACATTGCAATAGAACATAGAATTTTGGATTAAATCTAATAATATAAATTATTATATAAGGGATACCACCAAGACATTCATAACATTTTAGGCTTGAGATAACCAATCATGTACCAACATTGGGATGGGGTTACCAACTATGATCCCCACTTTTAGAGACTGGGACAACCACTTGTGTACCGTCATCATTGATCTTTGTATGAAAACATTTGTACCCTCTTTTTTGGGATTAGTTTTACCACCCTTATACCATCCTTTTTGGGATTCGTTTGACCACCCATGTATGTAACACCTAGAGGTTTTGTGCCTTGTTTAGAATTTATTTATATTTTGGATAATTTTCATTTTAGATGACACTTTAAATAGTTATATATATATATATATATATTAAAAACTCATTCAATAATTAATTTCACGTATAATAATGACTTCCTTGTGCTACAAACAATACTGATTTGGCTCGTGCAACCACCAACAATGACATGGCGTATGTTACACGCAACACCGAGTTTCTGTGAATCAACTTTTTATTATATATTTCTTTAATGATATAACTACAGCCTAGCTGCTAAACTTATTGATATAAATATTGATGACTAATTTAAAAAAATGAATGTTTTTTTATTGAAATAAATCTTATTGATAATGAGATATATATTTTTTGGTAATGTCCATTCATTTTTTAAAACACTATTAACAACACTTCGTGCACTTCTATGAATAAAATAAATTTTAGACACCTATATAAATTTAATTTGATATGTAACAATTAATTTTTTAGTTTATAATGACGAATTTATCTTTGGGTGACATTTTCTTATTTTTCTGAGAAACGTCATTTTTTTATGAATATTGAAAATACTGCTTTTTAGTTTAGAACAACATTTTCATTTAAATGAATATAAAGGAAAAATTATAATTTAATTTTCTAAATTAAAATTAGATCAGTTATAAATATATTAATATAATATAGGTCATTAGAATAAATTTCATGTTGTAATTGAATATAAAAACGTAATAAGTTTTTAAAATTTTTCCTCTTTAAAACCCTATAATTTCATCTCTTCTCTATAATTATCATTAATCTTAATTTTTCTTCTTTTATGATTTTAATTTTATAAGAAAATACAACATTATAATTTGTATAATATTTATATTATAATAATATAAACTAACGTTTTACCAAAATTATTATTAAAAGTGATTAAAAGTAATAACTGTGGTTAAGGTAAAATTAAGCATTATTAGGGTAAAAACATAATATTAGGAGCCATAATGACCTAGAAACTTGTTAACATAACATTTAATGGGAATAAATCATAAAAACCATTAATTAATTATTATTTTAGTTCCCCATGACATTTCATAGTTAATAACATGAGTGCACCTAATATCTATTCAAAAACTCTGAGTGTTTGATTTTTCTCCCCTTTAAATGCCACCAACTCTCCCTCGTATTCACACATCTAAAACCTTTTATGTTACTCTAATATCTACCCAATATACATCCCAAAATCCCTCATTCCTATTTGGATCCACCCTTTAGAAATAAAGTCTTCAAAGTATGTCATTTGGAAGAAACAAAAAGGAATTACCCGATTAACAGGTAACACCATATCTAAAGCTCCGCTCTTTAATTTTTCATTTACACCACATAAAATGTATTCATTACAGTATTTTATTCAAAAAATAGTACCCAAAATATATTAATATATTTTTATGGTATGGATTTTGTTTACATGTATACAGAACTTTATATATTGGGTAACGATCATATTGTTTTTCTTTACGATGAACATCCTCCTCACAAAATGAGGATTGTTAAATTTTCTTTATCATCTCCCATGGGGGGAATTATGATGAACAATATATATTAATATAATAAATAATATATTCATTATTCCTTTAATTATATTTATTCATTTTACAATACATATCTTCTTTACATTTCATTTCGTGTTAAATCAATAACTTCGTTTGAGGATGTGTGGACTACCGACCCCTCAAAGCGATGTAATTCGTTTACACACTAAATATACTACATTAAAGATTATTTTTGGGAAATAATATGATAAATATACCATTAGAATGATTCCATATGATATTATATGCATATATTCCACTTTCATTCTTTCAATACGATAATAAAAACAAAAACAATGTTCATTCGTACGCACGACTTACCGTCTCCATGATCTGTGTATTATATTTCATAGATCTATATTCTATATATTATTATTATAATAATAATATAATATATATAATTATATATATATCATGTTTTTAATTTTTGAATCGTGATATTAGTGTATGTACGAACAATATAAAAAATTAAGACACATACAAAGAAGAAATAAAATATTATCTGAAGTGAAACCATAACATGTAAATGTTAACCATCGGGTAAAATAAGGTCATAATAAAACCATATATGGAATTAGATATATGAATATGGTTCTTTAAATTATCTAAAATAAATTATATTTATTATATTGTTGGATTTAATGACTACTAAGAGAGTTATGTCAAAAGGATAGTGGATTTCATCTCACTTTTTATTTTTGTGAGATACAAGTTATGTTATTAACTTATTAATTTTGTGGGGTGTATTTACTACCCATAATTGTATTTTATTTATTTTATAATTAAATTTATTTATATTCACATTTCCATTTTATGATCTTTCATTCAAGAAGATTAATTTTCAAAAGTTACCAAATCGGTAAATTAGTTTTGTCTTAGTTTTCCTTCTTTGAGACATGTGTTTTGTTATGCACCTAAATTTTTTATGGGTATATATAATTCCATTATACATGTTATATCATGAAATTAATTACTTTAATGATATTAATTCTTCATTTAATTTCATTTTCTTACATGGTGAGTATGATCCCAAGATACAAACTAATATGAGTTTAATGCAGCAATCTCATTGCTTCTTGAGTTTGTTTATGTTTACGCTACCCATGATGAAATATTATGTTTCATATATAAAGAAAAATAATGAGTAGCCTTATAATATATTAAATCTAAATATATCCTTGTATTATAACCATTTTTTTACTCATTGGTACATTATATAGTTAATAAATTGTTTTTAATAAAGCCAGACTAAACCCAATCCTCGATCAAAAATTCATGATCCATTAATACAATAATTTCTAAAATGAGTTTCCAAGAATATTATAATAATATCATATGATATTTAAAAAAAATATTCACTCTTATTTAGTAACACCCCATGTTTTCATAGTACGCAATCTCTTTAATGTAATTCAATAAATTTCACTACAAGCAACACCGAGTTTGAGCGCACCACGACTTAGCAAACTAGCCGTTCAAAAGGCAGCTATGAATAGTATTAACTGAATTTTCAATTTTATATATTAAACATAATTTGAAAATTCATATTATGTCTTTCTTATACATAATGTAAGAACAAATTCATTTTTTCAGATAAAAGAAGTATTTTTTTAAAAATGTAATTTCACCGCCTTTTAATTGAAAACCCTTTTTAAATCCAATATTTGACGCTTTTATATATTAAATTGGACAAAACAAACTTATTTTTATAATAACAACATAAAAATTTAGTTTGGATAAATTTTTGGTGTTTTTCTGATAACATTAATATTTTGATGAATAGTGAAAAATACTTAATTTTAATTGAAATCAACTTTTTTAATCAAAATGACATACAATGTTAGACTATAAATTTTATTGGATTTTAGGTATAATTAGATTATATTTTTATCATTTAATACAATTTATTTAATCATACGTTATTTCACATTTAGAACGAACATAAACACATGTCAATCATTTGATAGTTTTTATTTTTTTTAAACCCCGACTTTTTTAGTTTGATAAGAGAATTAATTTTATATTAATTAATTCAGTTTCTACATTTTGAATTTGATAAAATAGACTTCATTTTTTAATTCATAATATCAAAGTTATCTTAGGGTGTGTTTTGGGTATTTTTCTAAAAACTATCAATTTTTTATTAATAGTGAAAAATAATGTGTTATTGTTTAAAACTGACATTTATTTAAATAATTATTTATTTTATTTAAATTTATTATAATGAAAAATAAAAATATAATACATATATATGTTCAATATAAATCATTAGATACATTTTATAATAAGATTTTATGTATAAAAGTTTCTTGAACTTTTTACCATCTTTTACCCAAATTCTAAGCACATTTTCAAATTTCCATAAAACATAATTTTACCACTTATATGAATTGAATTTCAAAAATCCGAGAGATTGAGATGACATGATTAATTAAAATAAGTTTCAATATAATGAAATATAATGTTTGTGAATAGTAACTTATGACATTTTTACCACGGGTAAACGTAAATAGGGTAATTAAAGGTAAAAATGATATTATAATTATCCTAAAACTTATAATAATTATATTGGATAAGGTTATTTCGAACAAAAACAACCATATCAATAAAATATGATCCTTTTTATCTACATGGATTTGATTAGGACATTTATTATTTTTTTATTTAAAGAAGAGTTAAAAGTGTAAAAATCAAAGATTAATAACTACATCATTTTTAATATAGGGTTATATAGAAGATAAATTTGAGTATAAATATTCATTAGAAATTTGAATATATTTCCTATATCATTTTATTTTATTTATAAATTTTAGACATTAAATTATTAAATTATTTTATGACACAATGATGATGTAGTAATTACCTTATTAAAAAAGAATCAACTAAATGATATTATAAACATTAAAATGAATAATATTGGTAGGTTTTTATGCATTATACAAATTTTATAGGTTAATATGACATGTTTGGGGTGATTAAATAATTTTTTTGAAGTGATAAAGTTGTTATGACTTCAATAAAAATTAAATACTAAATAGTGTCAAAATTGACCCAATTGAGTTTTTAAAACAAATACTATATCATTAAATTATATAATAGTTCTAAAAAATCTATGTTTCGGCCAATATAGTTAAATAATAATATATATGTCCTTAATGAACCACTTGGGGATCACTTACAATTTTATAGGATGTTTATTAACTATATTATATGAAAATACGAGGAGACATGGAAAATGTTAAATTATTTAACTAAGTGTGAAATCTAAAAAATAAGGTTAATATGGTGACCTAAACTTGCATAAAACCTGTTGTTTGATATTATTTCGACTCATAACCACCTAAGTCTCAAAATAAATTCATTTGGAACCATTATAAACCGAATATGATTGAATAAGAAAATAATATTTCATGTTTTTTCTAAGGTACCCATAACCCCTCTTATAAAAAGGCACTCCCCCTTCTCTCAAATTCACACCTCCAAAGCCATTTGGATCAGCAAAACCATGCCCAAATAACCTACCAACATCCCTCACTGCAACCTATAGGCCTTCCCTTAATCATAAATCCAACCTAAGGATCCCTTTTGTTCAAATCAAAAGGATACACCGAAAGAATAGATAATTATTTTATCACCTCTTTCAAAATTCTTTTCATCTTCAACATTCTCTATCTTTTTTATTTCCATACCAAAAAATCGGGTACCCTATACAAAATGTGATGTTATTTTAAATATGGTACAACCACAATCATTATCAACTCCATCTTATGAATGATAATGTCACCATTTGTGCGTATGTACCGCTTACCATCTTCACGACGTGATGTAATTGGTTATTCAACACTATGTTATTTGTATGGATATAATGATGTGTAATATGTATATAAATAATTAAAATAACATTATAATTTCTATTTAAAATTTATATACCATCCAATTATACACCATTCAATCATTAGATAAATTATATCATCACTCATGTGTACGTGCGGCTTACCGTCTCCACGATGCGATGAGATTCATTTCCACATTCACCATTCAAAGATGATTATAAAAATATATATAATAAATAAGTATATAATATATAAAATAATAATGATACTGAATATATATATATATATATGTATGTATGTATTTATATATATCATATTCACATTGTTTCGTTCAATATGATATGAAAACAGAAACAACGTTTATGTGTACAAATAGCCTACCGTCTCTATAAATGGTGTCTTCCATTTCATATATCTATATATTATACATATTTATATTCTAAATATATATTCTAAATAAATCATTTTTTACATTATGGAAGTATTTAAATCATTTTCTATGTGCTACGATCAAGAATAACATGTTGAAACACGTACGATAAAGAAAGTGATTGTCACCCAAAATGTTATATTAACATGGAAATTATTATTAAATGGGTAGTATAAAGTAATAAATTAATCATGTATAATATAATAAATATTAATATGGTTCTGGAATAATTTAATAACATACTATTTTCATCGTACATGAGGTTAAACGTACCCTCGACTAAAGGAACGTACAAGGTAAGAGTTAATTCTTCAATCTCATTATTATCCGATATTGTTTATGTTTAAGTATTTTCTGGGAAATATTTATTATCTGTGTCCATGTTTCATAAAATAATTTTTCAAAATTATTCTTCTAAGGTAATATTTATATAAAACGCCATTTTAAATGTTTTAAATATTTATTCTTATAAATCATTCTCATTAATGTCCTTGTTTTCAAAATGGTTTTACAGATTTATTTATATGGACATTAATGTTTTAAAATCATAATTAATTTAAAAAAATTAAATGTGGTATGGGACAATTTAGTTCAATAATATCTTTTACATTTCTTCCTATATGGATTGATAGACTTTTAAATGATTTCAGGAAAATGGGTATTTCACTAAAGAAGTTTTACTAATCATTTTCAATAATTTCATCATCCTTTACTGGATATTAATTTTGATTGAGGTTGATTTATTATAATAGAAACTTCTATATTGTACTGAATGAGTTCTGATATGTTTTACCGTGGATGTAGTATTTTTATACCATTCATTGTTTATGGATAAAGTATTTACATTTCATATTCTAGTTTTAATATAAATATGTTTGTTCTGTATCAACAATTTCATATGAGGAATGCAGTGGACTTAGTAAGTGACGGTTAGAGCCCACTACAGCTCCTCGATACATTAGTAGGTCTCATGAGACAAAAACTGTCTTTACACAAGGACTTGAAAAAAATTTATTTGTAGTCTTGGCACGTGGACTTGAATATGTGCTAATGATGTCCGATGTTAGGCATTACATCATTATAAAATTAATTATTACATGTGATTATAGGACTAATAGAATATCCATGTGAATATTTATATGGTAGTGATTGATTTATTTTCATCAAAATATGTGTTCAATTTTATTTTTAGTAGTCTGTTGTGTTTATTACACATCTATCATTAAAATTTTATAGCATCTACTAAATTATTTACATTTAATGAGAATCTGATCTCACCCCTTTCTTATGTTTTATTTTTCCAGGATTATGAGAAGTGTATTATGAGTGATAATCAGTGTTAAGATAACGGAATAATGGAATTCATAAAGTATTGGTTATGATGTGTTGTATGTTATAAATTATAGTGTATCATTCGTGTATGTATTATATTTTCAGAAACTGTTAAACTGATCGGTCCTTTGAGACTTGATTTCCTGTAATCATGCCAATGTTTTAAAATATTGCACCGGATCCGGGCTTCTTGGGTTGGGGCATTACAGTTGGTATCATAGGATGTTTAGAAACAACCTTCGAAATAGATTTAGATAAACTCAAATTTTGAAAAATTACCATAAGATAATCTTTTAGGATTAATATTGATGAGATTTATAGAATTTTTGTTATGTAGATATTTTTTGAATTTTCCAAACAATAAATCCATGTCTGGATACGGGAAGGTTGAGGCTGCTCTGGAACAAATGTACCTAGGAGTGAAAACTCCAACATGGAGTTTTTGGCTTGTCTCAGGATATCCTGGTACATGACAATGGGCCTTTCTGCACTTTTTTTACGACACTCCTGGGGGATATGCTTAAGATTATTCACATTTTCTTTACAAACCATTATGAAGGATTTAAGAGTAAATAAATCCTCAATGAATACATTTTTATGATTATGGATTATATTCATAAATGTTTCTATTTATGTAATGTATTTTATAAGTTTGGAATTATTCATTTAGATTCATAAACTAACATAGTGTATGCCATTGTTTAGAAATGGTTCCCAGTAGAAGAATTGAGAACTCCAGTAATACACATGATCTAATGAGTAAGAAGGATCATATCATTCATTATTGTAAGCCATCATTTAGAAGGTAAATATTCTCCCATGTATTATCATCATATGAGTAAATCGTATCATATGTTAAAAGGATAATAAAAGAATTCTATGAGTCATATGGATTTGAAGGGACGCAAGAGAAGAAAATTATGTTAGAGAGAAAGATGGATAATTGGAAGAGGGGAAAGGGGGATCATCCCACATGTGAAAACTATGGAAAAATAACCTTGGTAAATGAATTAAGGGAATGAACGTTTTTATAAGTGTGGAGAAAAAGGACACAATGTACGTGATTTCAAGGGTAAGAAAAAGGTTTCAAATGTACATTACTTTACCTGCAAGGGTTTGAGACACTACATGAATCAATGTCCAAATCATCAGTGTATTATCCAAATGATGGTATTGTATAATAATAAAGTTATGATACTAATATAGATGAAGAGGAATGATTAGTGTTCTTAAGTTGTTATTAATGAATTGTTCCATTTGAGTACAAGTTAGAAGAAATTTAAATTATATAATGAATTTATTATAGTACGTTTTCATTAAGGATTTGAGATTTTATACTACCAAGTAAAGTGACATAGATTCAAGTTACATTTTTTGGAAAGAATATGGTTAGGGGAAATATAAACCTTAATATGTTTCTGAAACTGAGATAATGATTTAGGAATAAGATATAATTGAGTTTTATAAAGTATATTTGATATTATTGACTACCATGGAACTACGTAATTGTTTGTTTATTCCATCCTTATTGGAGGTTACAACATTTTTGGATATAAGGAGTATATCTAGTAATCTATATGGAATACGGGAGAATTAATGTATTCAAAATGGTTTTATGGTAATTCAGGGTGTTACCGTGTTTTAAAATAATACATCATGAAGGTATTTATATTTTATTACGTGGGAAAAAAGATCTTCATTATGTTTACCTTGTTTATAAATCTGGGACAACCAATTTAGACAGATGTCATTTGGATAAGTATAAATGTTGGAATGGATTAAATTTGACATTGGATATTTTTTATGGTCAATGAATTTATTAAGATTATTTTATCGATTGTAATAAAAAGCACAACAGGGAGGTCGGGCGATAGCCCATTGCATCAGGCAAGGCCGCGAGAGTTGAACCCACATCTGAAGGGCGACAATGGTAAAGCACCTACTACTAGCCTATGTGATGTCCTATTCTTTATAATGTAGTTTTTTAAATAGTCTAACAAATGATTTATAAATTCATTATTTTTTAAACCCTATACAGTTAGGATAAATAGAAATTTTCTGAATTCTATTATATTTATGAGTGAAAGATGAGTTTGTGGAAGGAATTAGTTAATGGATGAAACTCTACTGGTCATGTATATTTTATTTCTCTTATTATATGAATTAATTAATTATTAAAATTTAGAGACGGGATTTTAAATCCAAAAATATGTTACCCTAACACCGTATGTTTTGTTGAACTGATGATATTTTAATTCAGCATAGATTGATGGCTTTGAGGCCCTCAATTTTACACATGTTGGTAAATGATGACCTAAATCACTCCTTATAAATATTTATGTTTTTTCCCAATTATGTGTCTATGATTTCCACTAATTTTCTTTTTATATAGATCATAATTTGGTGGTGAAATTTTCATTTCTCATTCCCTCTTTTTAAAAATAAATTTTATTAACCCAAATTCTAATGTGGGTTTTCCACAAAAGTTGTTTTCCTATTTTTAACCGATTGTTTTCGATGAATGATTTCTAATTTAGAAGAAACTATTTATTGAAGTAGTGGAGAATTTAACACCCCAAGATTTCATAGTATGTTATCACTTTAAAGTAATTCAATTACTTGCACAACACGCAACACCGAGTTCTAGTGCACCATGACTTACCAAATTTGTCATTCAAAAAGCAATTATTAATATTATTAACTGAATTTTGAATTTTTTATACTATATATAATTTTAGAATTCATATTTTTTGTTTCTTAGACATTATATAAGAACTAATCAATTTTTTCAGATAAAAGAAGTATTTTTCAGAAAATGCAATTTTACGGCCTTTTAATGGAGAACACATTCCAAATCCAATATTTTAGACTTTTATATAGTAAATTTGAAAAAAAAAACATATTATTTAAATTCAAGAAATAAAAATTTTGTTTGGATATATTTTTGGTGTTTTTATGATCACTTTAATATTTTGATGAATAGTGAAATATACTAAATTTTAATTGAAAACCAGTTTTTTAATCAAAATAACTTTTTCGTGATATATAATAAATTTGAATATTTTTAATTATAATTAGATTATATTTTTATCATTTATAACAATTTAGGTCATTATATGTAATTTTACATTTAAATGGGACATAAACACATGTCAATCTTTTGATAGTTTTTTCTTTAAAAAATGACTTCATGTTTTTGACAATATAAATAATTTTTAATTAATTGATGAAATTTACATGTTTCTAATTTGGTAAAATAGTCCTCATTTATGAATTTGAAATATCAAAATTATCTTAGTGTGAATTTTTTTTATTTTTCAGGAAACATTCAAATTTTGATGAATAGTGAAAAATAGTGAGTTACTGTTTATAACAGTCTTTTATTCAAATAATTATTTATTTTATTTTAATTTATTTTAATTAAAAAATATATATAATACATATATATTTTCTATTGAATTCATTGGATCTATTTCATAATAAGATTAGATGTATAAAATTTTATTGATCTTTTTACCATCTTTTACCCACCTTCTAGGCACATTTTAAAATTTGAGTAAAACATAATTTTACCACTTCTGTAAAATGAATTTCAAAAATCCAAGAGACACGGCTGACATCATTAAGTAAAATTTGGTTTAATAGGATGAAAAATATTTTTTTGTGAAAAGTAAATTTTGAATTTTATTTACCACGGTTCAAGGTAAATAGGTTTATTAAATGTAAAAATGATATTATAATTACCCAAAAACATATCCTAATTCTAGTGGATAAGAGTATTTAGAACTAAAACAACCGTAGGAAAAAATATTATCCTTTTGATCCACTTCAATTAGATTAAGACATTTATTAATAATTTATTAAAAGAAGAGTTAAAAGTGAAATATTCAATGTTTAATAACTTAAACATTTTTAATTTAGGGTTATAAATAAGATATATTTGATAATAAATATTCATTATAAATTTGAAAAGATTTAATACATCATTGTATTTTATTTATAATTTTTAGAAATTATATTATTAAATTTATTTATGACACAATGATGATGTAGTATTTTCCTTATTAATAAAAGAATCAAAAAAACGATATTATAAATATTATAATAAATATATTATATAAATTTTTCGATGCATTCCAATAATTTCATAGTTTAATATGACATGTTAGGGTTTATTAAATAATTTTTTTAATGTGATAATGTTTTTATGACTTTACAAAAAATAAAATACTAAATAGTGTCAAAATTAAAATAAATGAGTTTTTAAATGAAATTCTATATTATTAAATTATTTAACAGTATTAATAATTTGTTGCTCAAACAAAGGACTTATATAATAATAGATATGTCATTAATGAACCACTTGGGGTTTTCTTCTCATTTTATAGTATGTATATTTACCATATAATATAAATATACAAGGGGACATGGTAACTATTAAACTATCTAACTAAGAGTTAAATCTAAAAGAAAAGGTCATTATAGTATCCTAAACATGACTAAAATATATTGGTTGAGAAAAATTTTACTCAATACCACCTAATTCTCTAAATAAATTCATGTTGATCCATTAGAATCCAAATATGACTATATAATAAAATAATATTTGATTTTTTCCTAAGGTGCCCCTTACCTCTCTTATAAAAGGACACATCCCCTTCTCTCAAATTAACTCTTCCATAGGCATTTGGATCAGCCAACCCCTACCTAGTAAATCATCCAATTATTTCTCACTTCAACCTATAGGCTTTCCCTTGAGCAGAAAGCCTAAGGAGCCCTTCTATAAAAATCAAAAGGAAACAACCAAAGAAGAAGTAATTATTTTATCACCACATTCAGTGTTTTTCTTCTTCTTCCATATTATCATTCCTTATTATTTCCATAACAAAATAATAAATCTAGTACCTTTTAAATAGTGTGATTTTATTTTAAATATGGTACAACCATATTCATTATTGTATCCATCATATGAATTATAATGTCTCCATGTGTGCGTATGTACGGCTCACTATCTCCACGTCGTGGTGTAATTGGTTATTCAATACTATGTTATTTGGATGGATATAATGATGAGTAATATGTATATAAATAATGAAATTAAAATTATAACGTCTGTAAAATTAACATACCATTGAACTCCACATCTTTTAATCATTAATGAAATGATATTGTCGCTCGTTTGTACGTACGGCTTACCGTCTCCAGGACGCGACGCGATCCATTTCCACATTCACCATTCAATGATGATTAAAAATATATATATTATCAATTAGTATGTAATATTTTAAATAATAATTCTACTGAATATATATATATATATATTAACATATATCTTATTCAATTTGTTCTGTTCAATACGATATGAAAATGGAAACGACGTTTATATGTACGTATGGCCTACCATCTCCATAAATGGTGTTTTAAATTTCATATGTCTATATATTATACATATTCATTTTCTAAATATATATGATAAATAAATCATGTTTTAAATTCTTGATTTATTTAAATCATGATCTAAGGGATAAGATCAATAATAACATGTTAAAACAGGTACGATAATGAAAGCGATTATTACCCAAAATGTTAAGTAAACATGGAAATGTTTATTAAATGGGTAGTGGAATGTAATAAATGAATCATGTATGATATCATACACTTTAATATGGTTCTAGTATAATTTAATAAAATACTATTTTCATCATACAGGAGGTTAAACATACCCTCGATGAAAGGAAAGTACATGGTAATGGTTAATTCCTCAATCTCATTGTTATCTGAGATTGTTTATGTGTAAGTATTTTCTGTGAAATATACATTATACATGTCCATGTTTCAGAAAATACATTTTCAAAATTATTATTTTACATTACTCTATAACTAATACATTATTTTAAATGGTTTAACTATTTATTCTTATAAATCATTCTTATTAATGAACATGATTTCAATATGGTTTTAAGGATTTATTTATATGGACATGAATTTTTTAAAATGATAATTTCATTAAAATGTTTCGATGTGGTATGGGAAACATTGATTCAAAAATATCTTAGAAATTTCATACTTTATAAATTGTGTGACATTTAAATGCTTTCAAGAAAAGGGGGTATTTCACTCAAGGAGTTTTACTAATCATTTCTAACTATATCATCACCCACTACTGAATATTATTCTTTTTTGTTGTTGATTTATTATTATAAAATCTTCTATATTTAATTGAATGAGTGATGATATGTTTTACTGTGGACGTGCTATTTTTATACCATTTATGGTTTATGGATAAAGTATTGACATCTCATATGCTAGTTTTAATATGAATGTTTATGTTATGTTTCAACAGTTTAATATGAGGAATGCAGTGGACTTAGTATGTGATGGGTGGAGCATGCTATAACACCTCAATGAATCCGTTGGTTTCATAATACAAACATGTGTCTTGGAAAATGGCCTTGACAAAAAATTTATTTGTAGTCTTGGCACGAGGCCTTGACTTTGTGATAATAATGTCCTATGTTATATTTTCCCTCATTGTGAAATTAATTATTACATGTGATTATTAGACAAGTAGAATATCCATGTAAATGTTTATATGGTAATGATTGATTTATTTTCTACATTTTATGTTCATGTTTATGTTTAAAAGGCTGTTTTTTTACACATCTTGCCTTAAAGTTTATAGATTCCGCTAAATTATTTACACTAACTGAGCATTTGAGCTGACTCCTTTCTTATGTTTTATTTTCCCAAGATTACAAGAAATGTATTTTGAGTGATATTAAGGGTTAAGGTAAGGGGAAAGTGGAATTATTAAAAGAATGTTATGTTGTCTTCTATGTAATAATGTGTAATATAACATTCATGTATGTAATGTATTTTCCATGATGGATAAATTGATCGGTCATTTGGGAACCGATTCCTTGTAATCATGCCAATGTAATAAAACAATGCACAAAACATTGGGCTTCTAGGGTCGGGGCATTAAATTTTTTATTTTTCCAATGTTTTCAATGATATCTTTTTGCCACTTTTTTAATAATGAATTTTTTCTAAAATTTTTACCATGAAAAAGGAATGTTCTTCTTACCTCATAATAAATGCATGAATTTATCCTCCTCTAATCCATCTAATCATTTATTCATATTTAAAAGAGTATTTTTAATAATTTTTTTAATCATTTTTGAAAATAAATTGGTTTCAAAAGGTTTTCAAAATCATTTTCATGTTTTTATGGAAAATGGGTTTCCAAAGTTTTAATGTTCTAGAGAATCTTTTTCAATAATGAATGGATATTTACCACTTTTAACATTTTCAGAAAACCATTCTAGTAATTTTACATATATGATAAAATTCATTTATGTTACTCATGAATATATAAGAAATGATACAATGGATCCATTCATTTTATTTCTTTAATGTTTTATATTTTTGATGGAAGGATTCTTTAGACACCTATTTTTCTTCAATAGGTTTTATGCTTTTGAGACCCATTTCTTTTCTTGATTATTAATTTCATTATGTTATTAGGAAACCAATATATTTTCATAGTTTATGTTGTGAGGAAATGTAAATGATACCCATTTAATTTCATTAATTTTTATTGGTTTTTTATACCGACAATATGTTTTTATGGGCTATGATATGATGAATGTTTACTAATAATATGGTGCATGTATGAATGATTTTATTAGAAGATGGGTGGTACCTATATCTCCCTATAATGCATTGGGTAATGATACGTTGTATATGAGAATAGGGGGTACACAAGTATTAGTCTAAGCCTGATAACAATGTAGTACATGGGTTGTAGTCCATGCATAAAAAAATGGGCTATACATGTAATACTCCAAGCCAAAAAACAATCAGGTACCTGGGTTATAGCCAAATCCTAAAATAAAAGGGTATACGGGTTTTATCCCACGCACTAAAACAAAAAGGTATATAGGTTGTATCCCAAGACTACATGAATTAGGGTACACATGTTAGAGCCCAAGCATGAAAATACCAAGGTACATGGGTTATAACCCAAGCCTAATATAATGAGGGTACATAGGTTGTAACCCAATCACAAAAAAAACGTTACATGGGTTATATCCCAAGACTAAAATAAATAGGAAACAGAAAATTTATTGATATCCCTGTGTATATTTCTACGGAAATGTTTATGAATGAATCTAAAGATAAGTATAAGGATGAGTAAATAATTAAGGAAATGTCCTTTAATTTTGGTAAAGGATGGAGGGAGTGGTTTTGGGAAGTATATCCTTTTCTGGATAGTATAAGAGGTTGAGTCTCTCGAAAGGATGTTCCAGGGTATAAAACTCGAACAATATGTTATGGGCCAGACTCAGGGTAATATGGTACACGAAAATGGGCCATGATGAACAATTGTTTTGATACTATTGGGGGAATTTCTTTCTATATCGACCCAATGTATTTTAATGTCAATTCCCTTCTTAAAAAAATTTCATAAAATCACATGAAAACACAACATAATGAACTTCATTATTAAAATCAGTTTTAATTTTAAAAAATGTAATTTTCAAGTAAATTATGATCTTAAATAATAATTAATTTAATAATATTTAGAAATTTATTTTTGTAAAATGGACTTCATTTTTGGATTCTACATGTCAAAAAATGATTAGGGTGAATTTTTTGGATTTTTATGAAATACTTCAATTTTCAGGTGAATAGTAAATATACAGTTTTTCATATAACCGGTGTAACCTAAATTGCATCATTAATGAGGTAAGGATGACAGAAACATTATAAACATTAGGTTCATCCAAATTATATTAAACTTCATAAATGGTTCCTTAATATACAATAAACTTAATTTTCAAACCTAAAATGTACGTTCCAAAGCCTAAAGTCAAAAGATGATTTCTTAAAGGGTATTTTTCTCATTATTTCACTTTCCATTTAATAAATTAATGAATTCCAATTATAAAGATTATTTAAAGCATAAAAAAAATTATATTATATTAATATATTATTTATTATATCCAAAAACTATTATTACAATTCTAACTTTTGTTATATTATTTTATTTAATATTTTAATCTTAAAACACCTCTATCCTCATGTATAAATTACCCCTCCCCCTCCCCTTTCCAAACCACATCTCTCAAGAATCAATAATTGTCTAAAATCTTCCCAAGAATCTTATATATCCCCTCCCCATGTCTAAGAGCTTCTGGTCTCATCAAAAGACCAAGCCTAGGTCCGTTAAGGAGGATCTCAAGAGGAGGATTCAAAAGGTAATTTCTCTTCCTCTTTCCTTTAATTCCCTTTCAATTTTAAGTCATTTTCTTATTCTATCCCAAAAAATCTTTTTTAAAATTGTATGGTAACTCTATTATCATAAATATATTGTAATTTTATGATACTAATGGGATATTATACCATCCAACCCAATTCTCCCCTTCCTTTTATTTCATAAAAGAAATTGTTGTTCGTGAGGTTTTAATCTATCACCTTCAAGAACGACAAGTTTTCTTTTTTCATTTCTAACTTCAGATCAGGTCATAAAAATATTTTTATGGTTGAACTAGAATATTATATATGTATTATGTCCTATTTCAAGTTCTGGAACTAACTTCTATACATATTACTAGATGAGTAAACAAAACAAGTTCGTTTTGGTCGAAAAACCGCCCAAATTAACCCACATGATCATCATTACATTCCTTTCTAATGATTCATCCAGATGGTATACATTGTAATTAATTATACAATAATTTTAACTTATTTAATATCATTAATAACAATTATTATTTGTTTTGGATGTTTATACATGTTCAACATGAACATCAATTCATGAATACATGTGAAACGCTCAAGAAAACCATAAAAACGAACATTCCCAGACAATGTTTTTAAACACTATAACTCATAAAAGGGCCCATAAAATAATATAATAAAAAAATTATCCCTATTCATGAATTAAATATTATATAATTTTTAATTAATTAATATAATGTAATTTTAGAGGACATTAAAGTGAAGGAAGCGTTCAGATACAGGGTAAGGGGAAATTCTCGAACCCATCTTTTTTTACTTCAGATTCTCCCTCTTTCACTCCTTTTTGATATTGTTACTCCATAAAAATATTTGTTTCATTATTTTATTTCCTTTTCTAGGATATACATTTTTTTCACAGGTATTTATGAAGAAACCAAATGTTTTCCAAAAGAAGGATTCTTTAATGATCACACCTTTTTCTTCTCATTCAAGATTGACGGTTCTTGTAATATATATGTTATTCCCTCTTTATTTTGGGAACACAATTTTTGTTAATGTGTTCATAAGAGATGAAAACCATTCATTTTAATGGGTTAGTTATGTTCATTTATGTTATATTTCCATTGTGGCATGTGTGATAAATGATAATGTTATGATGTGACGGGTGCACTCGGAATTATATAAAACAATATGAATGATTAAATGTGATGGGTGCCCTAGGAATTATTCAGCGCTCTAATGCATTGTGTAAGTTGAGTAATCTCATGAGTAAATGTGAAATGATGTTTGAACAAGATGATAGCTTTGTTCACAAGGATGTGTGGTAGTGAAAAATTAAAACATGATGTTTCATTTTTATGCATTTCCACATTTCATGTCTCTTATTAATTCATAATCTCATGATTCTTTGCCTATGTTATGAATATGCTCACCCCATGATACATTTTTCTTATATAACT
This sequence comes from Viscum album, assembly GCA_963277665.1. NCBI lineage: Eukaryota > Viridiplantae > Streptophyta > Magnoliopsida > Santalales > Viscaceae > Viscum > Viscum album. Next base: position 2,009,444,078 of record OY728127.1, on the reverse strand, counting down.
TCTTACTGGGATTCTTTCTCACCCCTTTTTATGTATATCCTCAGTTCTATACATGTACTATGGGAGATCAAGTGCCAATAAGAAGTTAGAGAAGAAGAAATGAAAAAACATTATTCTCAATGTTGTAATTGTTATTTATAGTCCTAGTTTTCCCACGAAACTAAATAGTTGGATCCTCTATGTGTAACAATATTATGTTTTGCATCTTTAAAATTATGTAATAGTAATATATTAAATGGTTTGGTCGCAATAGTTGGTATTAGAGGAATGGTTTAGTTAATTTGGGAGTTTGGATTTGTGAACCCTAGAGAAAAAAAATAGCTTGAGTCTAAGTAAAAATATTTACACAAGAATCATTACATAGGGATCCCATAAGTTATGATTCATTTAAATGAATAATATATTCATGACTAGTTGACTGATGTTTTGTTCTAACATTTTCTATTTTAGAAAATGGTGGGAACCAGGAGAATCCAGGCCAACAACTCGTGTCAGGGCCAATGCAATGATTTCCCAAACAACATCACAAATAAATTGGGAGGTGGAGTTTGAAACATCATGGATATGATTACCCAATTATATAAGGTTATGAACAATAACCATAATAATTGGGAACATCCGCCTTCACTGAAAAGAGAGCAAATGGCTATCGAATGTTTTATGCGGGATTGACCACCGATGTAAAGTAGATCTTCTAATCCACTTGTTGTAGAACAGTGGGTCAACTCTAGGGATAAGATCTTTTCTGTTCTTCACTGTTTTTGAGACGGAGAAGGTGACACTATACATTTATCTTCTAGTTGGAGAGGCGGATCAATGGTTGGATTTTATTAAGAACACCATGCCATGGGAGGAAATTTAAGAGATGGAAGGGGAAGATTTCATGCTCATGTTTCTTAATAAGTTTTTCCAACGAACACTTCATACGAAGATGGAGAGAGAATTCATATAGCTTAAGAAACAAGAAAGAGATTCTATCACAACCTATGAATCAAATTTCCCAATTCATGAAAGTTTCGATTCATGTTTTGTTATCAACAATGATAGAAAAATTGATAAATTATTTTGTGGAGTAAAACAACACCTTCGGAAGGCTCTTGAAATTCGAGACTTTGGGAGTTATGATGAAGTTGATCGGTGTGATATCAAAGTGGAGATGGAGTTTTGAGAATGGTCCCATGGATATGGTGATAAGAAATGAAATATTATGATTCAAGCCGGTGGATCTAATGACAAAGGTGGGAAGAAAAATCAATGACCCACATTACAAAAATGTGTGAAGTTGCACCATGGGAACTACCTCAAAGGGATGTGGAAATACATCAATTATGGGAATCAAAGACACCTTGATCAAGAGTTTCAGAAGAAATAATAATGAAGGAGAATGTGGTAGAATAAAGGATCAAACCATTTATGTTTCAATGCTACAACTGTAGGGATCTAGGGCACAATGCAAGCTAGTGCACTAAACCTCGAGTTCTCGAGGGTAATCAGCGTCAGCAACCACCAAAGCCAAAGGAACAAGGGAAGTCTTATTCAATCACTACTACAGAAGTGGAACAAGGTAATGAAGTTGTACAAGGTACACTTCTTATACAATCAATAATGGAAAAATGATTATTTGATTCTGGTTCTACACATTCCTTTATATCTTGCATGTTTTCTAGAACTATAGAATCGAAGCCCTGAAACCTTGATGTATAGATATCTGTAAAAACACCAAGTGGTGAAATTATTGAAAAACAAGTGTTTGACTCTTCTCTTATTGATTTTTATGGGATGATTCATCCAGATAATATCGTAATACTTCCCTTGGTAGAATTTGACCCAATAATGGGAATGGATTGGCTCTAATTATATAGAGCACATATCAACTTTCAGGAAAAGAAAATATCTTTTCATATTCCAAACCATCCCATGCTCCTCTACAAATTCAAGGAAGATCATGAATCTCCCATGAAAAATCCTTCATCTGTGTGGGTGTTGATTCCCTCTGAATAAGCATACCTCTCCCAAATGGTTGAGTCAATGGAAGGTTCCATCCTTGCGGAAATGCCCATCGTGAGGGAATACAGTGATGTATTTCCCGAAGAGTTACTCGGAATTATCCCGGATCATGAGGTAGAGTTTTCAATAGAACTCATACCTGGAGCTACTCATATATCAAATTTCCCTAGAAGATGGCTCTAATTGAACTGGATGAGTTAAATAAGTAGTTGCAAGAGCATATGGACAAAGGGTTCATACACCCTAGTGCATCATCTTGGGGTGCGTCAGTGCTCTTTGTGAATATGAAGGATGGAAAAATGCGGTTGTGTATCGACTATCGGGAACTCAACAAGATCACCATAAAGAACAAGTATACTCTTCCAAGGATTGACGACTTGTTAGATCATTTAAGATGAGCTATATACATCTCAAAGGTGGATCTTCGTTATGGATGTCATAATATAAAGGTGAAGAAGGAGGATATTCAGAAGACCGCCTTCCATACATGGTACGGGCACTATGAGTTTCTAGTAATGCCCTTTAGACTTACTAATGCCCCTAAAATATTCATGGATATGGTGAAGAGAGTCTTTATACAATACCTCAAAAGATTTGTTGTAGTTTTTATTGATGATATTATCATCTACTTCGATAGCAAGGAGGAACATGAAGAACATCTAAGACTTGGGTTGGAGACATTGAGAAATGAGAAGTTGTATGCCAAGTTCCGCAAGTGTGTATTTTGGATGAAGAAAGTCACTTTCTTGGTAAATTTTATCACAAGTGAGGTAATTTCTGTGGATCCTTCAAAAACAAATGCAATTGAGGAATGGATGAGGCCCTCTAGTGTCACCAAAATCCTTAGTTTTCTTCGATTAGTTGGGTACTACCGACGTGTTGTGTGAAACATCTCACGATTGTCATTCCCACTAAATAAGTTAACAAGGAAAGGGGTAAAGTATGTCTGGATGAAAGAATTAGAGGGAGGCTTCAAGGAGCTAAAGAGAAGGTTGATCATTGCACATGTACTCACACTACTGAAAAGTGGAGAATATTTTGTGATATAAATTGATGCTTAAAAAAAGGCTTCGGTTGAGTACTCATGAAAGATGATAATGTGATTGTTTATGCCTCACAACAGTTGAAGATCCATAAGTACAACTACCCGATGCATGATCTATATCTGGAAGCTGTGATTTTATCCTTTAAAATTGGAGGCACTACCTTTATGGTGAGAAGTGTGACATATAAACCGACCATAAGAGCCTAAAGTATATATTCACACAAAAAGAGCTCAACATGTGTCAAAGGAGATGGTTAGAGCTAATTAAGTATTACTATAGCTCTATTTACTACCATACTGAAAAGGTGAACAAGGTAGATGATGCTCAAAGCAAAAAGAACCTACTACTCTATCCATGTTACGGTTTGAGAAAGACCCTCTCTTCTTGGATATGCAATGCATGGATTTAGAAATCATAATGGTAGGGGATACATCTTGCCTTTACCAAATTATTGTTCCACCATCTATCCAAGGAAGGATTAAAAAAGCACAAAGGGAAGATGTCGACATACAAAAGAGGGTGAATATAGTAATAGAAGGGAATATGTATGAGTTCCATATCGATGATGATGGTGTGATTTGGTTTGGAACACGGTTTTGTGTGCCTTCTCCACCCGGGATAAAGAAAGAGCTATTGGAAAATGCACATAGCTCAACATTATCTATCCTTATATGTAGCACCAATATGTACTGTGATCTCTGAGAACACTTTTGGAGGGATAACATGAAGGAGGAGATTGCAGAATATATATCAAAGTGCTTGGTATGTAAGAAAGTTAAAGTAGAGTGAAAAATGTCCAAAGTGATGATGCATCCATTGGCTATACCCATGTGGAAGTGGGAAAAATTTACTATCGACTTTGTCATGGGTCTCCCAAATACGTCAAAGGGAAATAATGTGATATGGGTTGTGGTTGATCAACTCACCAAGACTACCCATTTTATCTATATTCGGGAAGAACTCTCTCTTGAACAACTTTCGAGGATATATTTGAAGGAAGTGGTGGGACTGCATGGTGTTCCACTCTTAGTGGTCTCTGATCATGATCCAAGGTTCATATCTAAATTCTAGAGGAGCCTTCAACAAGCTTTGAGTTCTGAATTTAATTTCAGCATGGCCAATCACCCCCAAAGATATGGACAATCTTAATGGAATATTCAGACTCTTGAAGATATTCTAAGAGCCTGCTCACTAGAATTAAACGGTGGATGGGATTAGCCTCTCCCATTGGTTGAGTTAACATACAAAAATAGCTTCCACTCGAGTATTCAGATGGATCCATATGAATCTCTGTATGAAAAGAGATGTAGAACTCCACCTTTTGGGTTGATGTTGGAGAAGGAAAGCTACTTGGACGCAATCTAGTGGATAACATGACAGATAAGGTTCAAGTCATCAAAAAACACATCGAAGCTGCTTAAAGTCGGCAAAAAAGCTATTCTGACAACCTTAGAAGGGATTTAGAGTTCCACGTTTGAGATAAATTCTTCCTTAGAATATCACCATGGAAGAGAGTCATGCGATTTGGGAAGAAAGGAAAGTAAATCCCAAAGTACATTGGCCCCTTTGAAATCATTGACTGTATATGAGTTTTAGCATATCATCATGCACATCCACCAAATATGGCTCAATTTCATGATGTTTTTCAAGTATCAATCTTGAGGAAGTTCATACCTAATCCCTCACAAGTACTAAACTCAGAGCTGGTACAGCTGGAAGAAGATCTTTCTTATGAGGAGCAGCTAGTAGAGATTCTGGACCAGAGATATAAGGTTCTACGCAACAAGACAAACCACCAAGTCAAATTATTATGGATGAACCATAAGTTTGAAGAAGCTACTTGGGAACCAGAGGAGTCGATGAAGGAGAAATACACTCACCTATTTTTGTAAAGTAAAATTTCGAGGGTGATGTTTCATAAGGGGTGAAGAATATAACGTCCTAAAGTATTTCAATGGAAATTACCTGCATAAAAATATGTCATAAAATCACATGAACACACAACCAAATGAACTACTAAGTGCTTAGTGACCTTTAAACATATGTTTGTCACTTCCGTGTTTGGAATTTCAAAAATCCGACATACACGGTTATTTTCAAGATGATGTTTTGCGGTCCAATAAGAAAACATAATTTTCGGTGAATAGTAACATATCCCTATGAATAGTAAACTACCCTTATGCATAGTGGTATGAACCTTATGAATAGTAAATTGTCCATATAAGAGTAACCTTACCAATTAATAATAAAATAAAATTTAGGCATATTAGAAAGTGACAATTTGATAAAAGTAAAAAAAAATTTATTTTTGTAAGTTATAAATAATTAATTTTAATTAATTAATTAATTTAAAAGAAAATTTATTTTCCTAAAATGTGTTAATAAATTATAAAATCTATGTCTCTTAGTTTTTAAATAATTTTATAAGACCCTACGTAATTTTTGAAAGAATTATTAAATCGGTTTTAATTTAAAACACTGTATTTCCCAAGTAAATTATGATTTTAATTAAATATAAAATTAATAATATTTATAAAATTGTTTTTGAAAAATAGTCATCATTTTTTTATTCCACACATCGAAAAATGGTTAGGGTGAAAATTCTGGATTTTTCTAAAATACTTCAATTTTCAGGTGAATATTAAAAATACAGTTTTTCACAAAACCATTGTATCCTAAATTGCATCACTAATGATGTAATGATGACATAAACATTCTATAACATTAGGTTTGGAAAAATTATATTAAATTTCATAAATGGTTCCTTAAAATACAATAAACTCAATTTTCGAACCTAAAAAGAACTTTCTAAAGCCTTAAGTCAAAAGGTGATTTCTAAAAGTGTCTGTTTCTCTTTCTTTCACTTACATTTTAATAAATTAATGAATTCGAATAATAAAGTTGATTTAAAGGATAAAAATAATTATAATATCTTAATATATTATTTAGGATGTCATAAAACTACTATTACATGTCTAACTTTTGATATATTATTTTATTTAATATTTTATTCTAAAAACACCTATATCCTCATGTATAAATAACCCCTCCCCCTCCCCTAGCCAAAAAAACCTCTCAAGCTTCAATAATTATCTACAATCTTCCAAATCATCTTCCATATCCCCTCCCCCATGTCTAATAGCTTCTGGTCACATCAAAATTCCAAGCCTAGGTCCCATAAGAAGGAACTCAAGAGGAGGATTCAAAAGGTAATTTCTCTTCATCATTCCATTAATTCCCTTTCAAATTCAAGTTCTTTTCTTATTATATCCCAAAAAATCATTCCCCAAATGGTTTGGTAACTCACTTATCATACATATAAAAGAATATTATTATACTAATGGTATATTATACCATCAAACCCCCTTCTCCTCTTCCTTTTATTTAGTAAAATAAAACGTTGTTCGTGGGTTGTTAATCTATCACCTTCAAGAAAGACATGTTTTATTTTTTCATTTCTACCTTAATATATGGTCATAAAACCATTTTTATTGTTGAAACATAATATTATATATTTATTATGTCCTATTTTATGTTCTGGAACTAACTTTTGTTCATATTACTAGATGAGTAGACAAAACATGTTCCTTGTGGTTGAAAAACTGCCCAAATAAACCCAAATGATCATCATTAAATTCCTTTCTAATGATTCTTAAAAATGGTAGAAAATGTAATTAATTATATTATAATTTTAACTTCTGGAATATCATTAATAAAATGTAATATATTTTCCGGATGTTTATCCATGTTCTACACGAACAGCAATTCATGAATACATGTGAAACGCTCTGGAAAACCACAAAAACAAACATTCTGTAACAATTTTTTTAAACCCTATAACTCATCAAAAGGCCCATAAAATAACACAATGAAACCAAAACTAACCCTATTCATGTATAAAAGGTTCTTAAATTTCTAATTAATGAATATAATGTCATTATACAGGACATTAAAGTGAACTAAACGTTTGGATACACGGTAAAGGGAAATTCTCGAACCCAAATTTCATCCTTCGAGTTCTCCATATTTCAATCCTTTTTTATATCGTTACTCCTTAAAAATATTTGTTTCATCATAGTATTTAATTTTCTAGGATATAAATTTTTATCATTGTTATTTATTAAAAAACTCGATCATTTCCCAAAGAACACTTATTTCAAGAACAGACCTTTTACTTCTCATTCAAGATTGACGGTTCTTGTAACAAATATGTGATTCCATATTTCTTTCAAAAACCCAATGATTATGATTTTTTTCCTCTAAGATGAAACATATTCCATTTCTTGAGTTATTTATGTTCATTTATGTTATAATTTCATTATGTCATTCATGATAAATGATAATGTTATGATGTGACGGGTGCACCCAAAATTATATAGCGCAATATGAATGTTTAAATGTAACGGGTGCGCCCGAAATTATATAGTTCTCCAATGCATTGGGTAAAGTGATGAATCTCATGATTAAATGTAAAATTATGTGTGAACAAGATGATATCTTTGTTCAAAATAATGTGTGGTTGTTTACCACTAAGACATAATGTTTAATTTTTATGCATTGCCACATTTCCAGCCTCTTATTAATACTTCATCCCATGACTCAATGCCAATGTTATGAATATGCTCACCCCATGATATATTGTTCTTCTCTAACCTCTAACTGGGCTTCTATATCACCCATTTTTATGTATATCCTCAGGCGGCTACATGTACCAAGCAGAGGTCAAGTGACAATAAGAAGTTAGAGAAGAAAAAATGAAAAAAAATCTCAATGTTGTAATTGTTATGTATGGTCCTAGTTTTCCATAGACACTAAATCATTTGATCCTCTATGTGTAACACTATTCTATTGTTATCTTTAAAATCATGTAATAATAATGTATGAAAAGGTTGGGTCACTATACGTTGGGAATTCTCAAACTCATTATGAACCATCAGGAAGGATTTAAATATAGAATTAATAAAAAAATCTATGATAAACCTAAGGTGTCAAATATTAATGATGTATGAGACTTGGTTTAGGCACCCAATAAATAATTTCTAATGATTATATTTTATCCCAATATGATAAATTTTGCTCACACAATGCTTTCTGGTTCTATTAAATTGATATATCTATAAGTAAAATGGTTGACATTTCATGGTTCATATGTGGAAATTATGGGAATTATGTGAATTGATTTCCCAAGTGGAAATATCATAATAGGAATCAAGAAGCTGTAATATTAATTTGTTATTGTTCTGAAGATAAATAGACCATAAACGACTTGAGAATGGTTTCTGAGGTTCTGGTTTAATTTTTTAAATTGATCATAAGTTGAATGATTAGATTTTGGTAGGGGAACCACATGATATGAATCATATTTAAAATTATAGGAATGTGGTATTAAGGATTATGTTGAAAAATCCAGAGAAATGGTTCTAGAAAAATGTTGGATTAATGAAGTATTTATGTTTTGAAATTTATATTTTATTTTATCATAATCATGAAATATATAAGTAATTTTAGTATAATATTTCAGTCCAGATTGAATATGACATTTTTAATGGTGATGAAGTCATAAAAATGTGATTTCATGGAATAGTGACAATTATATGAGAGTAAGGAAACCATTAATTAATGAATGACATTTAGATAATGATATTTAGAAATAAAATATACTTGATATGAATAAGTATGTTGGATGGTACAGATTACATTAGAATTTATTATTGATAAAGTGTTCTATGTCATTAAGGATAATGTTTACAACTTCTGGGATTTAAATAATATAACTAATAATCCATATAATAATAAATATTTTATGTTTTTGAAATTTATTAATAGTAATTCATGTTGTTATAATGTTACAAGAGAATTTACCACAAGGGTATTCACATGATTGGAATTTAAAAAACAAGAGATAATTTGTGATATGTCGTGGATCAAATTTAAACATTTTTAATTACACACTTTCTAATTTATTGGATTTTAATCTTTGAGAGTGTTTATAAGATAATCCATTCCTGAAATGTGTATGTTATGATTTGGAGGAATTATTTTGGCATAGAATTTGTTTTGAAAATCATTGTTAAAATGCTATTTAGTGATTAACCTTATTTCAAGGATGGAAATAATATTTTATAAATATTATTAGTGTGGTTTTAGAAAAAGACTGCAAGTATATTGGGTAACAACCAATCAATTCCAGTAAGGATTCCGCTTTTCGACCTATGATTGAGGGATGATAATTTTTTCACACCTACTGTTGGCCTAAGTGATGTCATTGATAATATATAATAATTTTTAATGTATAATTATTTATGATTAAACAATAGTGTAACTTTATATGTTTATAGATTAATGTATTAACAATTTTCATGTTTATTAATATTTATAGATAAATATTTATGCTTGTTATTCTATCATGGGCCTTAAGATCTACTAAAATTGTTTTCTAGGACTTCAGGCATCAATGTTAATTTCTGGACATCCATTACATGAAGTAATGAATGAATTATAAAGTGATAAAATCGCAATAAAAGAACTAGATTTTAAAATTTGGGTTCTATTTACAACACACACAATAAAATACTACGGTCTGAGGACCCGACTCAGCGACCGACGCCCCAGAGCCCATCCCCTATCTCCACCCTTTCCACCAACTAGGGGGGAATTAAAAGGTGAATTTTTTAATATAAATATATAAATTCAGTATATTTAATTATATTCTTGGTCAATAAAATTATTACTCTATATTAATATAATGATCAATATACAATTTGTGTGTCCTAATACCATATTTTTTTTGAACTGATGGTCATTAAATCATCATAGATTTATGAATTTTTGGCCCTCATCATTTTGTTAATCATTCAATTATTTGTTATTGATGAACTCAGACACTATTTATATATATTTACACTTTTCCTCTATGTCCAATACTCATTCCCAATCTATGTTATCCGACATGGAAACCTAGATATATGTTACATTGGGTAACTATTATGGTTAAAATATTCCCTTTTTTATGGGAATTTTTAGTATCCATTTCTCTAATGAAGGTTTCTATGATTTAAACATTAAATTATTAAAACATTGATACCCCAAATGAATTTTGAGGGAGAAATTCAATTTATGGTGGTTTAATGTAACAACCTATTATTTTGGGAATTTTTATTTTTTGAATTAATTTATATTTTTGATATTTTTCATTTCACATGGCACTAGAAGTGGTTATATATATTTATATTAAATAATAATTCAATTTTTCCTTCCACATGAAATACTTACTTGGCTTGTTCTACACAAAATACCAACTTGGCTAGAGCTACTCACAACACCGACTTAGAGTAAGTTACACGCGACAAATAGATACTCCAAAGTATCATTTTAGTATATTTTTTAATGATATAATTATCTCGTAGATTTTAAAAATAGTGATATAAATATTAATAACTAATTTTCAAATGTTTTTTATAATTGTTTTGTAGAAATAAAACAAATTGATAATGAAAGATAAAATTCTAGGTAAAGTCCTTATATGTTTAAAAATACTATAAACTACAATTCATAACCTTCTATGAGCAACAATAAAAGTAATATTATACCCATCGAGAAATTTATTTTGATAAAATAAAATTAATTTTTTAATTCATAATTCCAAAATTATTTTAGGGTGGCTTTTTGGGATTTCTCTAAGTATATTTTTTCATTGAATAGTAAAAAATATAACTTTTTAGTTAAAAATTTCAATTTTGTTTAAATAATTATTATTGTTAAATTATATTATAATTTTTTTTAATGTCTCATTATTTCGATTATTCATATATTAATATAATTTTGACCATTATAATCAATTTTACACAAAAAGTGAATAAAAAAACATAATGAAAATTTGATGTTCATTATACTTTAAAATCCATAATTTAATAATATCTTTGTGATTAGAATTAATCATAATAATACTACTTTTGTGAATTCAAGTTCAAAAAACAGGCATACAACATTGTAATCAGTATAACATTTAGAGTCTAATAAGATCAAATTTATTTTTTACCAATCAATTTTTTAAATGTGATTAGAATTTTTCATAAGGATTATGGTCAAATTAATCCAATCTAGGGACTAAACCAAAATCATAGGGGCCTAAATGACCTTCCATCTTGTCCAAAACCCATTTTCGGTAAATAATTATTCTCTAACCTTAAGATATTAATTTTGGTTTGTTTTTTATGACTATTTAAAGAAAGAATATGTATAAACAACACTTCTTTCCAAAAATTCCATGTGAGTCATTTTCCTTCTCTACAAAAGGCCACAACATCTCCCTATTCTTCTCACCTCTAAGAACTCATCTTTTTAGCCAATATATGAGGAATATACTTCCCAATATCCCTATCTTCCTCCTTTTAACATCCCTTTGGGAAAAATGTCTTTCTAGGATGCCTTTTATGACAAAAAAATGGTTTACTGGATTCAAATGTAACACCATGAATCAAGCTCTTCTCTTTTGTGTTCCTTCTACACCCACTCTACACTCCATATTCCTGGATTGTATAACAACAACAATATCCAAAATATACTAGTTTTTTTATTCTATGATTTCTAAATACACATACAAACACGTCCATCTAATAGGTAACAAACATACTATTTATGTGTGTGATGAACTACCACCTCACAAAATGATGATTGTTTAATTTTCCATACCATATGTCATGGTGGAAAATATTTTGGAAACTATGTTATTGGAACCAAAACTAGTAATTTATGAAAGTGGGCATTCATGTTTTTATTTGTTGTCAATCTTCACTAGTTTGATCCAGGTTTGTGTTTGTTAGTGTTAATCCTTCAATGGAAGATCAAACAGTCTACAAGGAAAGGGATGTTATAGTTCAAGAAGACAATTGTTTTGAAGGTGGTGTACATTCATACTATTTTCCAAATTTTTGGGCCCCAAATTCATAAAACGAATAAATGTATTTTGGTAATGGAAGGATATCAATGGATCTATAATGTGGGTGAAATATTGGTTTTTTAATAGAAGAGTAAAGGTGATATAGAAAATTCAGAGCAAGGTATGTTTCAGGTTCAGAACATCATAAAATTGCAAAGGCATAAAGTGCATGAAATTTTATGTCGTATGAATGAATCTTACACACCCAATGCGATGTCAAAAGGGGTTTTTCATCATTGGAATGAATCTTACTTTTAATAAAAATGATGTGTCTAAAACATGCATGTAGGGTCATCTGGTCCATTAGATATGAGGCTACCCCCATGGAAGACTAATGAATTTTCAACAAAAATCTGCGTGATCTACAGTATGAATGATTTCTCCTTGAATGATTTGGATTTTGTTAATATTTCTCGCAATATTTTCCTTTAGTTTAAAAACAACATGTAATCATATTGGAGTGGTTATGTGAAAGATATCGGGTATAAGTGAAAAAGGGGATGCATGGAAGTTATCTTTCATGTAAAATTTAAAATCATGTGTGCAAGATCAGTTGTTTCATGCAAGTGAATTTTAGATAATCTATTATTCTTTCAATATACGGTTTGCTTGTCAAATGCATTTAAGTGCATAAATTGATGTTTATTGTGCAAGAAGTGTCCCGTTCAATGTCCGAGACAGTGACTACAATGCCAAATCATTTTGGAAACCATCAAGTAGATAATATGAGTTTGACCTCACTCAAAGAAGTGACCTAGGGAGAGTCAGAGAAAGTGTATTGTGGGATGTAGTGGGTGTTCTTTAAAACATTGTAAAGGCAGTGAGCCTAGCACATTGTGGTTGTGACCGAACCTATGTATTCTACATATTGTAATGATTAGTGGATTTGGGTATGACTCACACAGATCAGCATATACTCATTAGACATAGAGCCTAGTGGAAAACCATGTAAATGAGCATTGTGATCTCTTTGCATGAGACTATTTGATTACTGATCATATCCATCATACAGGATTACTGAGTTCCTACCAACATAGGAATAAGATCCACCACTTTAAAAGAGAATGTTGAAACATTGATTCATCCATCCCCTCATTGGGTGCCTTTAGTTCCTAAATATATTTATATATATTATATATTATATTTATTATGACATTAATATTGTGAATCAATTTTACAACACATATCATTTTACTTTTTTGTGTTAAAATGATAATTTCATTTCAGGATGTGTGGAATATCGCTCCTCAAAGCGATGTTATTCATTCACATAATACATGGAAAGTATTAAGGATGGGTTTAATAATCTTATATGATATATATAACATTATAATTCTTAATTAATGATATTATATACATATATACATAAATTTTGTTTTCTTTCTTTATATCAGCAATATAAAAAAATGGAAACATTGTTCATGTGTATGTACGACTTACCATCTCCATGAACGGTGTATTTCATTTTATTATTATATATTATAAAGATTATTATAATACAAAAATATGGATAAAAATGATATTTATATCATGATTTACATTCTGGAGTCATCATATAAGTATAAGTACCACTGATATAACAAATTGAGACAAATTTTAAGAACAAATAGAATATTATCTTATGCAAACCCATAACATAGGATGGATAACAAACATAAATATAATGTGATAATAAAACCATTTATGATATTTGATTTAAAAATATTTTTCTTTAATATACATATATTAAATTTATATTTATTATACAGGATTTTTGATTTAGTGTGACAATATTCAAGACATGAGGTAAGCGGATTTCTTCTCAATTTTTTTTCATGAGATACATTATATGTTCCCCACTTATTATATTTTTTGGGGTATTTACTACCCATAATTGTATTATATGTATCATATAATTAAATTTAGTGGTACTAAAAAAATCCAAATCTTTATGTTTATTTCATGGGGTGATATTTTCAATAGTTAGAAAATTGGTTATATAATTTTGCCTCAATTTTCCTTCTTTGAGATTCGTGTTTTGTTATGCACCTAAATTATTTTTTGAGGGGATTATAATTTTTTTCATGTTATATCATGATATTTATTATTTTAAATATTTTTTAAATTTAAATTTTATTTCATTTTATTAAATGGATAGTATGATCCCATGTTACCAAATTGCAGGAGTTTATTGAGTCAATTTCATCGCTTTTTCAGATGGTTTATGTTTATACTTCCTTTGATATAATATTATGATCCATATCTCCTGAACACACATGAGTTTAATTATAATATATTACTCAAAATATATCAATGTATTGGTATCATTTTCCACTCCTTGGTACATAATATTGTTAAGAAGGTGTTCTCAGTAAAACCTAACATTACCTCCCCCACATTCAGAAATCAGTGCCACATTAAAATCGTTATTTCTAAAAAGTATCTAAAAGAATATTATGCTAATATCCTAACATATTTAAAATAAATTTGTACATTTTTTTATTTTCCAAATTATTTCAAATAAATTTTAATGTCACTTTCTTAATGATGTATTTTTACAAAACTTTTATTTGTTCAAAAGGAATGTTCTTTTTTCCTCGTAAGACATGTATGGGTTTATCCTTTGTCAACAATTTGAAGCTTTATTTGATTTTTAATGGTTAGTTTTTTTTATAAAAATTAAATTATATTTTCAAAAAAATAGTTTTCAAAAGTATTTCAAACATATTTTTATGTTTTTAAGTAATATATTTTTCAAAAAAAAATTATGTTTTAAGGAGAATTTTGAAAAAATGGATGGATATTTACATCATGAAATGCATTCAAAATAACATTCTAAGTTATTTTCTATCAATGATTACATATACTAATGTTATTAAATCCCTTATAAGAAATTATCCAAAGGTTCCATTCATATTCATTCTTGAATGGTTTATGTTTTGATGCAATTATGCTTACGACACCCATTTCACTTCTTAGTGTTTTATTCTTTAGACACCTTCTTCTTTTCATGAGTAAGGATGTCATTAAGTGATTATGAAATAAATATATTTTCATAAGCTATGATGTGATGAAATTTTAATGATAAACATTCCATATCATAGACTAGGATTTTATTTTTATAAAAACCTATCTCTATTTATGAGTTATGATATGATGAATGTTTTATTATGTTGTGGCTCATGTATTAAAGATTTTATTAAGTGATGGATAAGCCATATATCTCCCTAAAATTAATTTTTTAATGATATGTTTTATATGATATAATATGTTAAATTATTTTTATCCCATTCCTAAAAACCATATCGTATAAAGGATATAGTACAAGCATAAAAGAAATATGATACATGGGTTATAGCCATAGATCGTAAACAAGAATGTACATGGGTTGTAGATTAAGCCTAAAAGAAATTGGGTACACGGTTTGAATCCCTAGCCAAAAAAAGATGAAAGTTATATGAGTTTAATCCCAAGACTAAAACAATGAGTGTATATGTGTTGCTAACCCATGTTCAAAGTAGGTACGCAGGTCATTGCCCAAGATTTAGATGTTATAACATTTTTGGTAGGTATCCTGGACACAAAGTTGCAGATTATTATAATTATTCCAAAATTCTTATATTGTATTCCTCAGTTTTGACGTCATGGATCATGACATTTATTTCTTTATTATTCATGTCTTATGAGCTACCAAATTTTTTCACATAACTCATGTTTTTTTCTTTGATATACAAGTAATGATATCTTAATGTTTTTATCGCATTCCCATATCCCTATATTCTTGATCAAGCTAATATGTCTCCCTTATTTTCCCTTACTAATCTTTTTATCTCACCCCATTTTATGTTTTTTCTCTTGGTATGGAATAATGGTTTATATAGAAGAAAATAAACTGGGATCTTTATGGAAGATGTTGAAGATCATTCACCAGGATAGAATATTTTCTTCAATGTTTCCAAAGACACTAAACTATTACTATAATCAGAAATGTATTTTTATAATGTAAATAATATTCATATAATTTGATATATTATACATGAATTTCAGTCCTGGACTGCTATAGTTTACCATCCTTTTTCAAATTTGGAAAACCACTAGTGTACCAACCATTTTAGGCTTTGGCTGACCAACTATGTACCCTCATTTTTTCCAATTTGATGGCCACCTACGTAGAATCTTTTTTAAAAATGGGATGACTACCAGTGTACCCTCTATGTTTATTGAGAAATTATCTTTAACTAAACAAATAGAGAGATTTATTGTACCCACCCATCTCATAATGGAAATATATATTTATCTGTGACAAAAAATCATAGAACATTTATCATATCATAACACATGAAATGAAATGGGTTTAAAAAATATTTCATATTATCATAACATATAGGAAGGAGATGGAATTAATTATCATTTCATCATATAACACCACATTAAAATATCCAATTTTATAACCAATTTATCATTTTTTAACTCGTGAATCATAAATGGATTACACAAAAAACTTTTCATCATAAATATAAACCACTAAAAGAATTAATAATAATTTTATCAATGGGTTATATACATATGAAGTAATATGTAACATAAATGGGGTTCATCATAGAAAAAAAATTATTCTGATCCTCAATTTTAAAAATGTCATGATTAAAATATTGATCATTATTTTAAAAATTCTTTTAAAACATAAAACATATTAAATATATTTTTGTTGGAAGATACCCTTGAAAACATATAATGAACGATTTTAAAATAATATAATTCTTTTTAAATAGAATTTGTATTTTGAAATATTTTAATTTAAAATTGTATTAATATACCATTTAAAATGAATTTTAAATTCTTTTTAGAAATCATGGATTTCTCTGAAAACAAATTTCTGAATGAGGAGAGAAATAGAGTCATATTTTCATGAAAACATTTTCTTAATTATTTTAAGTACCAAAGAGTGGAAAAATTATACAATTACAAGAAGATATCATGAATAATCATAAGATAAAAAAGATCATGAGAATTATTGAGATATGGATTAGATGATTTTATGACTTGAAACATAATCATTAATAATCAAATTAAACAACGAGATTATAACATGAAATGATTACAAATTTAGAAACTTTGAATCATAATACACATGAAGAAATAAAATTAGATGAAAAAATATAATGAGGATTAATAAATTTATTATATTACATATAAAATGTGTTGTATATACACGTATTGAAAGAATATATGTACACAACATAACGTAAATGTTAATAATGGAAAATTGGGACATAAATCCCTTATCCCTTTAGTATCCTTTAAAGCGTAAAAACCATGAAATAGATATCCATAAATAGATATGTAAACCCCAATTTTTTTAATATAATAATCATAATATACATTCATGGGAATTATATACACCCTATATAAATAAACAGGTAGTGAAAAAGGAAACATGTCTCAAGAAAGTATAATGTGAGATGTAAATCCCTTACTGTTTGAGTTACACATGAATAATAAGACCCATGAATGAATAACATTGATTAAAAAATTTAATGTCATTAAAGAAATAATATTTAGGATATATCATTTAATAGGGGAAAATATACACCCCACAAATGAAATAATTGATCATTATGGAATATGACTTATATAAATAATAGTGAGACATGAGATCCTGTCACATTAAGTCTTGAATTCTGTCATACACCTTCAAACCAATTGTATAATAATTATATAATTATTATAAATATGTTAAAGAACTATATTATTATGTATTAGAAAATATTTTATATTATTATTTCCTTTCAATACCCCTTTATGAAAAATTCCATGACAAAGTTATGTTTTGGGTAATAACTGCTTTAGATTTCATATATGTTTTGAATTGTTATATTTTTTGTTCTTATAGATTGATAATAGATTATATATATCCATAATTTTAACCATGAAATAAATATAATATACTTTAAATATATATTATTTATATTAATTCATGAAATTTAGTAGTGGAAAATGAAATACACAGTTCATGGAGATTGTACGATGTAAATATGCATGAGAAGTTTTCCATTTCCTTATCTTATTGAAATAAATAAACAAAAATTATATATATTTAATCATGATAGAATAATTATTATGTCATATAAATCACATATATTCACTAATCCCATCCTTAATACCTTCCTTGTTAAACGTGAATGAATCACATCACTTTATAAGGCGGGAGTCCACTATACACATGAACAATATTATCATATTTCCATATAATTGAGAGTATGAAGGTATTTGTGAAAAAATTATTGAAAAACTTATAATTACAACTTAAATATCATAAATTATTTATATAAACAATAAATCCATATTCATCGTACCAAGGTTAATGTAATATTTTTTTCCCAAGTAATAAATCCATTAAAATTATGATTAAAATAGAATTATAAAATAATATTGAACTAATAATTCTATTAATAAATCAAATTAACTAAATAAAAATCATATGTGTTTCTAGAATTAATTTTAATACAAATACATGTAATTAACAAAACCTCAATTAAACCTTAATCACAATATTTAATTTTATTTGTTATAGCTAATAATTAGAGACAAAATTTAATTTAACATTTGTAAATAATTTAAATTATTATGATTCCAAATATGGAGTAATTCTTTTAATATTATTTTTAAGGGGGGATTTAATTTAGATTTCTTCTTGCAGACAAGATGGGAAAACATGTTTTTAAAGTGAAAATGTTCACATGATTATAATTTTTTTACATCAAATTTAAATATCAAATTGATTAAAATTAAATTAATTATTGTAATATATGTATAATTTAACTAAATATATTTTGAAACAAATTTAAAATTTAATTTAACATTGTAAATAAAATTATTTTAATGGTAGTTTTCAAAAAATATTTTTTATTTTTCGCTATTAATAGAAAATTGACATTTTTTAGAGAATCTATAAAATTATCCCAATGATTATTTTGATATTATGATTTCAAAATTAATGTTTATTTTATCATTTTAATTTTATAAAATATGACATATTAAGTATAATAATAAGTGTTCACTAAAAGTTGAAAAACTATTTTTTAGAAAAATATAGTTTCTATTCATAAAATTGGATTTGTTATCATATCTTATCTAAGAAAAAATGAGATGAATAGTTTATTTCATATTTATGATATATATATATTAATTTATAAAAAAATGGATTTGTTAATTTTATTGAGTAAAAACAAATTCATTTCCATAGAATAATTTTTTCCATAAAATTTTCTCCATTATTTTAAATTAGAATTGTTTTTCATTTATAATTAATTTTTCAACAAATGATTCATTATATATGCATGTGTTGACAATATTTCAGAATTTAATTAATACTACTCATAACCCCATTACAACGACATGGTGATATCAATCATATTAAATAATAATATTTTAATTGAATGCCACGTTTCGTTTAAACATGGTATTATGTGTTATAAAAGCTAAAAACAGTATTATATGTAACACAATAAAAAAATATTCTTTAATTTAACACAAGAAGAAATGAGAGTCAGATGTAACAAAAATAATCAATTTTTCTTTTTCACATAAAATATGGAAAAGATAAAATATATTTAAAAATAATTTCACAAAATCTAAAGTCATTGCATTCCACCCCTATTAAAATGAATTTCCCCTTGAAATTAATCTTGGTCATCAAAGTATTAACATTTGAACTATACATTATAGAAACCCACATTATAAAAATGAATAATAAAACATGCAGGACAATGTTAAAGATGAAAACATAATGGTTACCTTAAGTAATTCATAACCAGGTTTTGACGTAATTGAACATAGGTGGGAAGTGATGATTTGGACATGGAAGAAAATTGTATCTAATTATTGAGAGTGATATAGATCCTTGATCACAAGAATGTGGGTTCCCTAGAGAAAGCTAACAACCACAAAACCATATTCCAAATAGACATGAAAAAGGTCACTGATATCATCATAAATGATGATTATATGCAAATATTTTATTTTAAGATCCATTTCATAATTTAGAATTTTTTTCATGTGAAGACATACTTTTTTCATTCAATTTCATAGAAGAATATCTTTATTTGGATGTTCCATTGTTAATTTCCACTCCGTATCATTGTCTAATAAATGATGGTGAATTTCATATTCCTAAAGCACTAACGGATCCTATGATCCATATGTATAATGATAAGTCATTATTTATATCCGTTGTTATCATAAAAAAATGGTTTTCATAGGTTATGTAATATATAGAAACCATTATATGGAGAAATAATACATTAATATATAAAATTGAATTCAAAGTCAAATATAAACCATTTCATATATGGTTAACAGTATGACCCTAAAAAATCATTAAAATACAAATCTTTATAATTATGGTAAAAAAATTTAAAAGTCAATATATTATTATTCCTCCAAAAAACATTAAATAGTTTATTATTGTCCTGTACAAAACATGTGAATACCTTCATCATATATTCTCTTGAAAATGGAATTACTATAGATCCCCATACAAAACATGATTTTTTTCTCATTACCTGAACAAAACCATTGATTATTGAATATATAATATAGATCCAATAATGTTTTAAACACTATAAATGGTAAAATAAAATACATTGTCATCAAATAAATTATAAATTTTGAGTTCATTAAAAATATCAAATTTACTTTATCCATATCAAACTACTATTTATAAATACTAGACACCATTTTCTTATCATCAGGGACATTATCAGGGTTATCTTACCAAAACAAAATTTCCACTTAATCACTTTTACAATCCATCATAATCATTTAAACTATTATTTATAATCCATAATAAAAAATATAAACCAAAAAATCCATATATATTCTATAATTCAAGATTCCCAATATAAAAATACAACGGTCATACAACTAAAACCTCACAATTTTAATTAGGATTCATCATAATATTCCTTAATTATTGTTTCCTTTCATAATTCATATGTAGTCTCATCAGCATAATTAATAAAACCATTACTCATACAACCATATTGATTCTCTTCATTAGCTTTCCCCTTATGACTTCAATTTAAATAATTCCCAATATCCTTGAACATGAAATAATAGAGAGTAGGTTGTTCATTTATTTTAATTCCCATCACATCCATTGCATTAACTAAGTCATTAAATAATTTTCATCATTCTCAATATTTATAACCTTCACTTCAACAACTAAATCCTCTCCAAATTTCATTCAAGCAAATACTTTAATTCTTCATTGAAAAATTCTTGTATATACGAAACTAAATAATCTTTCCTCCATAGTCACTATTGCCTATACCATCAATGAACCCTATCATTTTTTTCTAAAGTGGTTCTGATAGCAGGTGAATGAAAATAGTATTAACCATGTACCATGACAACTAATCCAAAATAAAAACAATATTCATGACTCCAACAATCACCCCATTTGTATTCTAATCAACAGATTTTATATGAAATAATAGGTTAACCTAGTTTCTTCAGGTTCCCACCATTGACTAAAATTAAAAATAAAATTTTTAGAGAAATTAATCACAGTGTAAAACCACATAATCATGAAACATTACTTATATGATGTCTACATCCGGACACGTCATTTAATCAATAACCCCATAAGTGAATTCTTGGATATTCATGGTCTTTATATATTTAAATACATCATTATTTTTTATAAATTGTTTTTTAATATCCAATGTATATCCCCCCGGAGTGTGAAACCATGTTTGTAGTAATGTACATTTTCATGATGTAGTTTTTTGATCAATTCTGGATTAATACAGTGTTATTTTGGTTATTACCCCTGTATTTATAAATTCTATGGAGACATAAACGTTTGGTATCCATACATGGGTGTATTTATTGGAAACCACACACTGTATCCATTATAAAATCTCTGTGTCATATTTTTATACTTTACCTCATCCTTAGACTTATCCTTTGAAGAAAACCTAAACCAAACATCGAAATATCCAATGTGATCTCCTTAAATGATTACCTTAATTGTTTTCAAAAGTTAGCATAACTAATCTGTTGATAATAATGTTAGAAAACAAGGATTCTTAAACATGGATATTACTTCATTTTGGATAAAATTCATTATAATAACCAAGCACATAGCTAAAGACCATAATAGTTTAGAGCCTTGGGAAACATGCAACTCAAAAATCACATCGGTGAAATATCATCAAGGGTTCCCATAATGAACTTCCCATTTATTACATTTCATTAAGATACCCTATATAAAAATATTTCTTCATAACCTAGGGAAATGTGACCAAATAATGGGTTATCATAGTTTAACTATATGGGTGAAAATAAGAGATTAATATATATGATCATATGAAACAATAAGATAAGAATAAATTTATGTGTTTATGAACAAAACTTATGACGTCCATTCCCAACCTTCCATAAACCATAAAACCAAGTCATGGCATAATGATTAGATATTAATAATACATAAATCATATGTAAATTATGAATCACAGTCCATGAGAGCATAATTTTGGAATAAAACATAGATTTTTGTACATACATAATTATAGAAAAACATATTTCATGGTTACCCACCAAGAAATTCATAACATGTTAGGCTTTGGATAACCACCCATGTTCTAACATTGAGGTTTCCATTACTACTTGCATACCCTAATTTTTTGGCATGGATTGACTACCCATGTGCCCAAAGTTTTAGGCTTAGGATGACCACCCATGTACCATTATTTTCAAGATTGTGTTGACCACTTGTGTGCTCTATTTTTTGGTTTAGGTATGACCATCAGTGTACCCTATTTTCTAGGCGTGGAATGATAACCGGTCTCCAATTTTTTGGGATAGTTCCTGAAACCCATGTAATAACTAATATCATAGAAGATTTATCCTTACCTAGGTTATTAGAGGGAGATATAGGCCCCAACCATCTCATATTTTAGAATAATATTTATATGTGACACAAAATTATAAATCATTCATCATATCATATCCCATTAAATGAAATTGATTTCATTTATAATTCATAATATCACAAAATTTAAAAAATATATAGTTTTCCTATTCATTTGATCAATGAATACCCTACAAAATGTAGAGGGTTCGTAATCATTTTCTCATGGAATAACCTATGGAAGAGACAAAGTTCTCATAAATAAATTATAATCATAATCATTAAACATTTAGATAAATAATAAGAATGGTATCATTGGGTCATATAACCAGTAAGGAATAGGAATCATCAACATGTGTCATCATAGATATAGAATTATTTTGATCAATTAATTATACAATTGTTTGGGTAAATAATCCTTTACATTATGAAAAACACTATTTAAAAACTAAAACATTTTGAAATCCTTTTTGTTAGAAAATATGCTTAAAATAATGTAAATGAATATTTGAAAATAAATTTTAAAAAATATAAATATTTAAAAATATTCAATTCATTTTCTTTACAAAATATTTTAAGGGATCATTTAAAAAATAATTATTTTTTAGAAAACATAGTTTTTTAAGAAAACTGATTTTTGGGAGAAGAAAAATGTAATGGAAAATTTCATTTATTATTTTATTTACAAAAATGTGGAAATATTTATTGCATTAATTAAAAATATCATGAATAACTAAATGAGAATAAAATTCAAGAGAATAATTGAGATATGAATCATAATATTTTATCACTGGAAGGAAAATCATATACAATCCCATTAATTGATGAGATTGTAACATGAAATATTTTCCACTATGGTGAATTTCAATCATAATACAAATAAAGTAAATACATAAAGTGAAAAATAAAATTTCATTAATATGAATTCATTGAGGTAGTAACATGTAAAAGGGGTTTTATATACAACTACTGAACATGTAAATGCACATAACATAATATATGTGCTAAGGAAGGAAAATTGAGTTAAAACCCCTTACAGATTTGGTAACTTTTGAACCCTAAACACAATGAAATGAGATAATATTATGGATATGTAAAATCTATTAATTATCAGGACAATAATAATAATATATATTCATATATTTTATATAAAACACATTAATGAAATAGGAGGTAAAAAGGAATTGTGTCTCACATAAGATAAAAGTGAGACATAAATCTCTTACTGCTTGAGTAACTTTTGAATTGTGAGTCCCATGATGGAATAACATCAATTTAATCTTTTAATTTCATTAAAAAATTAAATTCATGATATATAATTCTATATGGTGGTATATACACCAAAAAAATAAATAATTGGTCAATATGTAATATTTCTCGCAGAAATAAAAGTGATCCTATAAATCCGCTTAATTTATGTCTTTACTTCCATCATACTCATTCAAAACACATGTAAAATAAATTTAAGTTTAAATTTCATAAATTAAAAACCATATTCATATATATCATACCATATGTGATTTTTTATGACCCTTTTTTACACATTTATTAACAATTCTGTGATTGTGTTATATTTCGAGTAATAAACTTGTTATTTTTTTAAAATGATATGATTTCATATATATTTTTTCCTCTTACATTTTGAATTTTTTCATCATGTATAGAATGTAAAAAATTATTTAATTATAATATATATTCATTATATATTTATTTATTCTAGTTCATGAAATTTAGAGATATTAAATGATATACACTATTCATAGAGATAGTAGAACATACATATTCACGAATGTTGTTTGCATTATCTGGTCAGATTGAAAGAAAGAAAGAAAAATTATATATATATATATATATATTTTCATTAAATAATAAATTAAATTTCAAATATATCACAAATTTTCAATAATCTCATCCTTAATACCTTCCATATAAATAGTGAATAAATCTCATCGCTTCAAGAGGTGATAATATAATGTACACACAAATGATGTTACCATATTCCCATGAAATGGAGAGTTTTATGTTATGGGTGATACAAATAAATTAAATAAAAATAATAAAATATTATGTTTCTTAATCATAATATATAAAAAATAAATCAATCATTATTACTATCCTTGGGTGGTGGTAACGAAAAAACCAATGAGATCTATCCCTGATGTAGTAGTTTTTCGTACACACGAACAATAATTTCGAAGACAATTTGATGGAAGTTTTTACATTTGTAGGTATTTCCATTAACATAAAAAATATAATTATATGGAATATAATTATGCTACTATAACATGTTGTTATAATAATAATTGATGGGTGTTGAGTAAAAACAAAAAAAAGACCCTCATTGATAAATGTTACATTATCTTCTGGTATGCTGGTTTTTAAACTAAAAGTTTTCTTGGATTCATTTATTCAAAAAATAAGGCCTTTAAGATGAACATATGTAATTTGGGAAGTAATTTGGGTATGGTTTTCTCGATCCAAAGGGCATTAAAGTTGTGAGTATATGTGGGGGGCGTAGTATATTTTTATAAATGAGGAGGGGTATTAATTTTTTATTCACCCAAAATTAATCAATATTGGATGGTATATCTTACCTCATGTTACAGAAAAATAAAATAAAAATGTAGGGGAGGGTTCATGTGGTATAAGAACACCTCCAATACAAAAATTAAATACATTTTTTTATCAAGATATTTCGTAGTACTTAAGGTTACTCTAGTAAACTATTTTCATTAATCGTTATGGTCACAAATTATGATAAACATTTAATATAATGTAAATAACATCGATTAAAAATAAGGAAATCCATTTTTATAAATTCCTTATATAGGAGTGGTAAAATTTAATTTAAAATTACTCAGATGGACTAGATAACATAACATGGTTTTAAAGAGGAAATTATCAAAATATTTTTATTTTTTTATATCCAGTTTAATTAATAAATAGACTAAAATTTCATAAATTTGATTAATATATGTATGATTAATACAATTATACTATCAATTATTTTATCATTTAAATTTACTTTGTAAGTAAATAAATTTAAAAGGCAGTTTTCAATTAAAATTCTATATTTATTACTATTCATCAAAGAATGTAACTTTTCAGAAATCCCCAAGAATATAATCCTTATTTTTTGATATTAAGATTTAAAGAAATATATATATTTTATCAAATTATATTTATATAATTGAAAAAAAATATTTAAAATAACTGATCCATAAGAAGGTGAGAAAACTAATTTTTAGAAAAATACAAATTTTAGGTGAAATGTTGGATTCTTTCTTATTTATTACCTTGAAAAAATATAAGATGAATAGTTTATTTAATATATACTATATTTATTTCATATTTCACAAAATTTTCTTTGTTTATTTTATTGACATAAAACACATTTATGTGAAGAAAAAATGTTTTTTTAAAATTTGATTTCCTTTATTTAAAAATAGTATTTGTTTTCAATTATAATTACTCCTTCACTAAATAAATAATTATATATATATATATATATGTCTATAACATATTTTAAAAATTTATTTAGTCCAAATAATACATTACATTATAATTTGTTGGTGGTAACAATCATATTAAATAATTATATTTTAATAGCATGATATGTTTTTTTTAAACAAGATGTTTCATATAATGAATGATAAACTTAGTATTGTGTGTAAAAAAAGAAAAACATAATGTTTAATTTAACAAAAGATTAATATATTTTTTCTTGAATGAGAATCCAAAATCTGTTTTTCATGTCACAAAAAATATTTGAATGATCAAATATATTGGAAAAAATAATTTTACAAAATCTTATGGTGTTTTTTTATCCATTTCTGTTATGTGTGGGGGTCAAGAAATTTTTATTCCATGATGGTTTGGAGAAATAGATCATTTTCAAATAGCCTTGTAATATCTAGGTGGTCAGGCTATGTTTTATGAAGATGGTTTTTAGGGAAGTCATAGTAATAGAATATTCTTGGGTTATTTCCATAGGTGTATTGTGGATCACAGGTCTAAGGATAGAAATTCAAGGTGTGAATAATACATTATCTATATTGGAATCTAGTTTAATTAGATGAGTCTACATTAACTGTAAGAATTATTTTTTTCACTATTTTTTATAATATATTTTTTTACATTTGGGTTTTTCATTCCTTAATTTATACACTAGTCATATATAAATTGGGGTAGATATTAATGTTTTCTCATAGGTTCATTTTCTTAATATTCAACTTTGATAGAGGATATATCATGTTTAGTGATTTATCTTATTTATCATGGCAGTAAAAGGATAAAATAATTTTTTAATTTTATATTCATGTAATGATTATTTTTTCCATCATTTTACCAATAGACTACCTGTCACACATCAATGATCACATTTACTATAACCAGAGGCAATTTTGATTGATATATTTAAAGGGATATGATTATTTTCTCAAATTATATTAGGAAAATAAGTAAGATATAATTAATTTATTTTTTAGTGGTCATTATCGATTAAAATGAATGTTGTAGTTATGGTTCTTACACAAAACCACGGAACAATTCTAGTGACATTACTCTAGTGTTGGACTGATTGTGGAGTGTTATTCCGTATTATTTCTCTAGGATATTTCATAATAGAGAGTTAAATTAAATTGTTTATATTAATAAGAGTTATTAGTCTATAATGATTCCTATAACACACCGAGATTTTATAAGATATATATATTTTTTTAATTTCATTCATATCTTCTGTTGTACGCTACACCAAGATTATCTTGCGCTATACGCAACACTGTATTAGCTTTCAGTAAGCGTAAAACCAATCATGGATCATGTTAAACACATTTCATGTTTGTTTGATAGTAGTTATTCAATGCAACATTGAGTGTGTGTGTATATATATATATATATATATATATATATATTCAATGTATAAATGAAATATGGTTGGATTTTGTTATATTGAACAACAAAGAAGTCTTGCGCTACAGGAAACCCTGACATGGCTTTCATTACCCACAATCACGGCCTTCCTCGATAGCGTGTGTTTTATGCAATACCGTGTTTCAATAAACACAGATATATTGTTATAATATAATTATGAACTAGACATTATGAATAGTAGTGTCTGCATTTTGAATATTATGACATTATAATTCATCTTAAACATTTTATATAACATTGTATGAGAACAAAATAATTTTTTCAGGTAAAATAAGTATTTTTAAAAAAATGCAGTTTTGCCGCCTTTTGATGGCGCACCCACAATAAATTTATTTTTTGATATGTTTATAAGTGCAATTTGACAAAATAAAAATCTTATTTGGAATCAAGATATAAAAATGTACTTTGGTTAAAATTTTCATATTATTTTGACAACTTTCATATTTTATTGAATAGTAAAAACCCGCTATATTTTAATTAAGAAGAACTTTTTTCATCCCAATAATTTATATGATTAGATAAAATTTTTTATTGGTTTTAAATTTTAATTAGAATATATTTTTACCATTTAATCCAATGTTGGTCATTGAAATTAATTTCACTTTGAAATTGGACATAAACAAGTGTCGATCTTTTGATATATATTGTTTCTTAAAAACACGCTATTTGTTTTGATAACGGAAATTAATTTCAAAATTAATTAATTCCACTTTTATGTTTTGAATTTAGAAAAATAGAAATCATTTTTGAATTCATAATATCAAATATTTCTTAGGCTGAATTTTTTGTATTTTTCTGAAAAACATCAATTTTTGATGAATAGTGAAACAACTTAGTGGTAGTTAAAAACATGACTTTCATTTAAATGAAATTTTATCACATCTGTGAATTGAATTTCAAATATCCGACATACATGGTTGTTATATAGAAATAAAATGTGGTTCAATAAGATGAAAATAATTTTTGTTGAGTAGTAACTTTTGACTTTTATGTACTACGGTTAAAGGTAAATATTTTAATTCAAGGTTAAAAGAATATTATAATAATTCAAAATTACCTTAACACTTTTACTAAGCATATTGGATGAGTAGTGGCCGACCATGGGCATCCTTAGGTCGAATTTAGTACCCCATTGAGCCAGTTGGTAGTGATAATGACAATTTGGATTAATTAATTTAATGTAAAGACAAAATTAACATTAACAAAAATATTTTAGTAATTAATTTTTATATGGAGTTATATAAATTATCATTTCGACTATAAATATTCATTGGTAATCTAATATGATTTCCTACATGGTGGTTTTTTATAATTTTTAGACATCCAATAAATTAAATTATTTATGAAACAATAATGATGCATTATTTAACTCATTAATAAATGATTTAAATAAATAAGATTATAATGATTAAAATATTATCCAAAACATGTCCGATTCGGATTGGATGATTTTATTTAGACCATCACTCATTTTATATTCATCTTTAATGATTTTTGGACCTTTTGAAAACGAATATAAGTTTATAATAAAATAATATTTTCACACTTTCCAAAGGTTCCCCTCTACTCCCTTATAAAAGGGCACCTCCTCCCTCTCCTCATTACACAAAATTGAGCCTTCATTCTCGGACAACCCCTTCCCATTAATCTTCTCAACACCCCTAGAAATATTATAGAGGTCCCGGTATTCTTCAAAGACCAACATTAGTGCCCTAAGAGGACATTTCAAAGAGGTGTGTCGAAGAAGTGGTAATATTCATTATCGATTCTTTCAAATTTATTTCTTCTTCTACATCCTCTTATTTACTTTTTTCATTATGAAGTAATAACATCAGTATCACTAATATATTGATATGTTATTATAAATATGAAACAACCCTGTTTAACTTTCTATCCATCCTATGAAAAACGATATCACCGCGCGTGCATATGTAAGGAATACTGTCTCCACGTCGTGGTGTAATCTGTTTTCCACCACCACCTTACTTGGATTGGTATAATGGTGTAAAGAATAACTATATATGATTATTGTAAATTGATATTTATTCTGAAATAGTATTCATACACTTAAATACAATTCCACGATCATGGGAACGATATCATCGCTCGTGCGTACATACGACCTACCGTCTCCACGATGTGATGCGACTCATTCTACATGATCTTCATTAAATAATGATTATATAAATGAATTGGATGAATGAATATGATATATATTACACTAATACAATTATTGAAATAATTTATCTATAACCTAAAAAGAATAATAAGAATTTATTCGACAGAACATGCATAAGAACATAAAGCAATGAACACCCGAATAACAAGTAGAAATGAAATATTACTAATAAGAAGATAAGAATATGACCTTATATGATATCATAACAATGAATATGATTTTTTAATAAGTAAATGACAATATTTAAATCATTATAGAGGAGGTTCAGATACGTACGAAGCTAGTCAGGCCTAAGGTAAGGAAAAATATCACAATCTCATTTTTTATCTGAGATTGATTGTACTTAGGTATTTATTAGGGAATATTTATCATACACATACATGTTTCTACAATATATAATATTATTTCTATCCCTATAAAATAGTTTAAATCCAATTTTATGTATTGGTAAATATTTATTAAAATATATGAAAGGAATCTTTTGTCGTTTTCAGTACGAGATACTTTTTTACTTTTCTGGCAAAAGTACGAGAAGAATATTTTTTAACTCATACAGCATGAATGGATTTTTACGGTTTCATAATGCCTTATTTTCATGAATATTACTCTACAAGATTTAATTATTATTTTCAAAAAATCATTTTATTTTAAAATTGCATGGAATTTTGTGAAAAGAAAATGATTTTCAAGAAGAAAGGATATTTTCGTCAAAATTTCATTTCAAGTGTTTTATCAAAACCATTTTCCATAAGTGATGGAATTATTTAATATGTGTATGTTTCAAGTATAATGTCTCTATGATTTTCAGGGATTCCCTTTTCTTAGGATGAAATAATATCCATTTTTTGTATGGAATATTTTGTGATTGGATGATGTTTATGAAACCCATTTTACACTTTGGGTAATGATGAAGGATTTATGTTCATGTTGTGGAACAATTAAGATTGATTTCATTATGAGATGGGTGGGACCTATATATCCCTCAAATTAATTGGGTAAAGATTTATATCTCCTGAGATATTCATGGATGGAATGGTAATTTAATTTGGTTCAGTGTTACCGGACTAGAATGAGGAGTGAACTCGATTCAGAATGGAACTTTTTCTACTAAGATGGTCTTGGAAGCAATGCCTTGGCTACTGTGGAAATAATAT
The DNA here is from genome assembly GCA_963277665.1 of Viscum album. NCBI lineage: Eukaryota > Viridiplantae > Streptophyta > Magnoliopsida > Santalales > Viscaceae > Viscum > Viscum album. The sequence goes on along the minus strand of OY728127.1, from coordinate 2,009,412,925 downwards.
CATGTGCATAAGGGTTTTCCAAAATTATATGATTTATTCCCATGCTATTTTATGATGATTGATTTTCCATTATGATCTATACCTTACGTACTGCCATGTTTTATGTCATTTTTCAAGATTTTGATGTTTAAACATTATGTTCATGTTTTTAAGTTCAAATGTATATGGTTTGTTTTATTTTATCCATGCTTACCCTGACTGAGAATTTGAGCGCACCATTTATATTTTTTCATTTCCCCAGGATATAATGAAAGGTTTTAGGTAAGAAAACAAAAGGGGAAGATATTTATGGGAGAATTTGAAGATCTTTCACCATGATTAAGAGATTATTTTTCCGAGTTTCCAAAGACACTAAAATATTATGGTCCTTGTGTTTTTTTTGTTATGTATTAAGTATTATGAAAAAGTAATATAATGTCTATGTACGTCAAGCATTGGGTCGTTACAGTTGGTATCAGAGGAAATGTTTAGTTAATCTTTGGAAACTAGGATGTGAAAACTTTAGTGAGATCCCTAGAAATATTCTTAATGTATGACTGGGGATGTCCCTAAGGTTAAGTATAACTATAGGTTATAGACCTTGTATTATGGTAACGATCATAGAATTAAACATAAGATTTTTGATATTGAAGGTACTCCCCCTTTATTATGTTGTTTTCCTAGCATGATTTTTTCGTCTCACACTATTATTTTTGGGTTTTAGACGATGGCTGGAACCCGAAGGAGCCATGTTGATCAATGTAATGGACAATGCAATGATTTTCCTCTTGAACAACCCAATGTTATGGGATATGGAGTAAAAAATCTTATTCTATACTTATACAAGATATGAGTCATTCTGGACTTCTAAATGAGAAGATAAAAGAACAATATTCTATTGAGTTCTTCATGAGGCAACGTCCACCTTCTTTTAGTGGGTCTTTTAATCCACTTGTTGTAAAGAAATGGATTAGTACCATTGAAAAGATATTTTCCATACATAGTTGTTTAGAAAATGAAAAAGGCATTATGTCTATTTACCGTTTAGATGGCGAAGTAGACCAGTGGTGGACTCTATTTAAGAATACAAGGCCCCAAGGAGAAATTGACTCCATGGAATAGGATGAGTTCAATAACTTATTTTTCAATAAGTACTTCCCACGTATTCTTCGAAAAATGATGTAAAAGGAGTTCCCTGAGATTAAGAAAAAGGATGATGAATTTCATGGTATATACGAAGTGAATTTTACGAGGCTTTCAAGGTATGCATCTAAATTTATCATCCAACATTAAAGTAAAGGTGATATATTATTCAGTGGCATAAAACTAACTCTTATAAAGGAATTAGCTATAAGAGACATCAGTAGCTATGAAGAAATTGTGCATTGTGCTTTCAAGGTAGAACTAGAAGTTAGTGTTACATGTCCATCTCATGGTTTTGACAAAAAATGAAAGATGGAGTTCATGAAGAAATCACAGAACAATGGAGAAAAGTAGATGAATGTTTCTTTATTCTCAATGTGTGGAAAGAAGCATGGTGGAGATTTCCTAAAAGGTACTAGAAAATTTTTTATGTGTGTAAAAGAAGGTCATCGAGGAGTTGAGTGTCAAAGTAATGGAAAAAGGGTAGCTAACGATGTGAACAGAGAAAGGAATACCGAGAACGCTCCACTAACACTACAATGCTTCATGTGCAAGGGAATGGGTAATTATTCTAATCAATTCCCTAATACAAGGGTTAATGATGATATAAAATAGGAACCAATTAAGGAAAAGGACAAAAGGAAGTCACATGTGATCACTATTAGCGATTTTGAATACGAAAACAATGAGGTGGAATGATTAAGTGTTTATGTAATGGGATTGCAAAATAATTTTTTATATAGTATCGTGGAATATTGGAATATTTATGTATTGGTCTATTGTGGTTTTCAATAATTTTATGGTACTAGTTACCATGGAAAGTTATTGAGATATTTTTGGAAAGAAGATGATATTCGCATAATGAAGGGATAAGGAGAAAATGAAATGTTTGATAGTATTCATGAGCTCATGACTCATATAAGGACAAAGTTATATCACGGTTTGAGTATATATAATTTTTGGATTTTGGTATGTGGAAATAATTAAATTTTAACATCATTCATGTTTTCATTAAGTTTCAATGGGTATTCATTTTTCAAAAGAATACAATATTAAAGTATTCACATGTTTGGAATGCAATCAATAAGATATATCTTGTGATATATGAGGGATAAATTATGGTATTAACGTGCTTGTTATACGACCTTTTTAGTAATAGTTCTATTTATACTATGAGTTTGGAAAGAAGTATTTTTCATAAGCCTAAATATTGGAATGGATTATGTTGAACATAAGTTATTATTGTTTAAGGCTAGAATTTTTTATGATATTACTGATGGAATGTTATAATAGTGTAGTTTAAGAAAAGGGACAACCTGCAGAATGGGCGACAACCCATCGTGTCGAATGAGGCTATGGTAATCGAACCCACAACCGAAGTGCGATGGGCCTTTATAGCCTACCACTGGCCTACCAGAAGTCCCTTGTTTGTATAAACTAGTTTTATTTTATTATGTGGTATGATAGATGATGTATAAGTCCATTTTGGGAACCATATACGATTAATCTCACCATAAGATCGACTTATGTATATAACGTTTTCTAATCCTATGTTTGAGACAGATGGAATGACCTGTCATTATATCGCATAATCTTCTAACTCTTCAAGAATGACAAATTCAACTTCATTTCTATAAGAGATGAAGTGGAAATTGTTCAAGGCACGAACAACAATGAGATTGTACCAAAATAAAGTAAGTATTGCTTCTGATTCAAATTCTTCAACTTTAGGGAAATGATCTTAAAAACCAAAAAAAATTTCCTAGTGTCCTCATATATGATGAATCAGATGGTACCTTAGATCATCACAAATTTATGGCTTTGTGATTGTTGTCTTTTTCATAGCCATGTTCTCTACCACTCTCCATGAGACCATAATGGATATATTTCTCTTCCATATCCATATTTTCACCTATGTTCTCCTATTTGGAAACCCAGTGATGAGTTAATTTGGGTAACTGTTATGTTTCATACTCCACTTTTAAAGTTATGTTTTAGTATTCCTTTTTACGATGTGGGTTTATATGAAAGAAACTTTCATGTAGTAAACCATTTATAACCCCCACGAATTTCGAGGGTGAAATTCATTTTAAGGGGGGTAGAATGTAACAACCCGAGATTTTATAAGATATATTCTTTGTAATTTCTTTCATATCTTCGGTTGTATGTTACACCAAGATTATCTTGCGTTGTACGCAACACTGTATTAGTTTACAGTATATGTGAAACTAATCTTGGATCGTGTGAAACACAATTTCAAGTTTGTTTGATAGTAGTTATTCAACGCAACATTGACTGTATGTATATATATATATTCAATGTATAAATGAAATATGGTTGGATTTTGTTTTATGCAACAACAAATGAGTCTTTCACTACATGCAACCCTGACATGTCATGCATTACACGCAATCACGACTTTCCTCGATAGCATGTTTTTTACGCAATAACCGGTTTCACTAAACAACGATATATTGTTATAATAGTGTTATGAAATAGCCGTTATGAATAATAGTATCTAAATTTTGAATTTTATGACATTATGATTCATCTTACACATTTTATATAACATGGTATGAGAACAAAATAATTTTTTCGGGTAAAATAATTATTTTTAAAAAAATGCAGTTTTGTCACCTTTTGATGGCACACCCACATTGAATTTAGTTTTTGAAATGTATATAAGTTCAATTTGACAAAATAAAATTGTTATTTGGAAGCAGGATATAACAATTTACTTTGGATAAATTTTTCATATTATTCTGATAACTTTCATATTTTAATCAATAATAAAAAGACGCTATATTTTAATTAAAAACAACTTTTTCATCGCAATAATTTATATGGTTAGATTATCTTTATAATTGGTTTTAAAATGAAATTATAATTTATTTTTACCAATTAATCCAATTTTTTTCATTGAAATTAATTTCACTTCGAAATTGGACATACACAAGTGTCGATCTGTTGATAGTTATTGTTTCTTAAAAACACGCTATTTGTTTTGATAATCGGAATTACTTTTAAAATTAATTAATGCCACTTATATGTTCTGAATTTGTAAAAACATACATCATTTTGGAATTCACAATATCAAATATATCTTAGGCTGAATTTTTGGTATTTTTCTAAAAAACTTCAATTTTTGATGAATAGTGAAACCACTTAGTGGTAGTTAAAAAACCGACTCTTTCATTTAAATAAAATTTTACCACTTCTGTGAATTGAATTTCAAAAATCAGAAAAACATGGTTGTTATCTAGATGTAAAATGTCGTTTAATAAGATGAAAATAATTTTTGGTGAATAGTAAAGTTTGATATTTATATACTGCGGTTAAAGGTAAATAGGGTAATTCAAGGTTAGAAGAATATTATAATAATTCAAAATTACCTTTACACTTTTCCTAACCTTATTGTATGAGTAGTGGCTGAACATGTGAATCCTTGGGTTGATTTTGGGACCCCATTGAGCCACTTTGTAGTGATAATGACAATTTGGATTAATTAATTTAATTTAAAGACAAAATTGACATGAACAAAAATCTTTTAGTAATTAATTTCTACAAGGAGTTATATAAATTATCTTTTTGACTATATATTTTCATTGGAAAACTATAATTATTTCCTACATGGTGGTTTTTTTTATAATTTTTAGACATCAAATAAATTAAATTATTTATGACACAATAATGATGAAAAATTTACCTCATTAATAAATGATATAATTAAATAAGATTATAATGTTTAAAATATTATCCAAAAACATGTCCAGTTATGATTGGATGATTTTATTTCGCCCATGAGTCATCTTATCTTCATCTTTAAGGATTTTTGGACCTTTTGAAACAGAAGATATGTTTATAATAAAATAACACTTTCACACTTTCCAAAGGTGCCCTCTCCTCCCTTGTAAAAGGGAACCTCCTCCATCTCCTCTTTACACAACATTTAGCCTTCATACTCAGCCAAACACAACCCATTACTCTTCTCAACACCACTTGTAATATTATAGTGGTCCTGGTATTCTTCAAATACCAACATTAGTTCCCTAAGAGGTGGTTTCAAAGAGGCGTGTCGAAGAAGAGGTAATATTTGTTATCGATTCATTCAAATTTATTTCTTCTTCTACTTCCACTTCTTTAGTTGTTTCATTATGAAGTAATAAAATAAGTATCACTCATATACTTATATATTATTATAAATATTAAACATCCCTATTTCACCTAATATCCATCCTACAGAAAACGAAATCACCGCGTGCGCATACGTACGGAATACCGTCTCCACGTCGTGGTGTAATCTGGTTTCCACCACCTCTTTACTTGGATGGGTATAATGGTGTAAAGAATAACTATATATGACTATTGTAAAGTGATATTGATTCTGAAATAGTATACATACACATCAATACAATTCCACTATAATGCGAACGATATCATTGCTCGTGCGTATGTACGGCCAACCGTCTCCACGATGTGATGCGACTCGTTCTACATGATCTTCATTGAATAATGATTATATAAATGAATTGAATGAATAAATATGATATATATTACACTAATACCATTATTTAAATGAGTTATCTATAACCTAAAAAAATAATAAGAATTTATTCGACAAAACATGCATAAGAACATGAAGCAATAAACACCCGAATAACAAGTAGTAATGAAATATTACTAATAAGAAAATAAGAATATGACCTTATATAATATCATAACAATTAATAGGATTCTATAATATGTCAATGACATTATTTAAATCATTATACTGGAGTTTTGGATACGTACAAAGAAAATCATACCTAAGGTAAGGTAAAATCTCGCAATCTCAATTTTTATCCGAGATTGTTTATACTTTGGTATTTGCTGGGGGCATATTTATCATCCACATCCATGTTTCCACAATATGTAATATTATTTATATCCGTATACAATTTTTTAAATCCAATTTTACCTATTGGTTAATTTTTAGTAAAATATATGAAAGGAATCTTTTTTCATTTTCAGTACGAGATACTTTTTGACTTTTCTGGAAAAAGTACGAGAAGAGTGTTTTTTTAACTCATACGACATGAACAGATTTTTACGATTTCATAACACATTATTTTCATGAAGATTACTCTACATTATTTAAGGACTATTTTCAACAAAATACATTTCATTTAAAATTTCATGGCATTTTGTGAAAAGAAAATGATTTTGAAGAAGAAATGATATTTTTCTCAAGAATTCATTTCATGTGTTTTATCAAAACCATTTTCCATATAAGATGGAATTATTTCATATGTGTATGTTTCAATTATAATGTCTCTATGATTTACAGGGTTTCATTTCTGTTATGATGAAATGATATCCATTTTTTATGGATTATGTTATGATGGGATGATGTTTATGAAACCCATATTACACTTTTGGTAATGATGAATGATTTATGTTCATGTTGTGGCACATGTAAGAATGATTTCATTATGAGATATGTGGGACCTATATCTCCCTCTAATGCATTTTGTAAAGATTTATATCTTATGAGATATACATGTATGGAATGGTATGTTAATCTTGTTCTGTGTTACAGGACTGGAATGAGGAGTGAACTCTATTCAAAAAGAGACTTTTTCCACTAAGATGGTCTTGGCAGTAATTCCATGGATACAATGGAAATCATATCATGTGCTTAATGGTTTTCCAAAATTATATGATTTATTCCCATGATATTTTATGATTATTGATATTCCATTATGATCTATGCCTTACGTTCTTCCATGTTTTATGTCATTGCTCATGATTTTGATGTTTAAACATTATCTTCATGTTATTAAGTTCAAATGTATATGGATTGTTTTATTTTCTCCATGCTTACCCTTGTTGAGAATTTGAGCTCACCATTTATATTTTTCCTTTTCCCCATGATATAATGAAAGGTTATAGGTGAGAAAACAAAAGTGGAAGATATTTACGGGAGATGTTGAAGATCTTTCACAATGATTAGAAGATTATTTTTTCTAGTTTCCAAAGACACTAAACTATTACAGTCCTTGTGTGTTTGTTTTTGTTATGTATTAAGTATTCCGAAAAATTATTGTAATGTCTATGTACGTCAAGCATTGTGTCTTTACAATTCCCCATCATGGTATTCCACCATCCAATTAGAGAGAGCCAAAGGAAAAACAATTGGATTCTAATAAAAAGTCTTTTGTCTATTTGAGACCCTCTCCATTGGGGTTTACTATTTAGTTCACCATTAAAGTATATACTGGTATCATTATTTTTGAAGATGACTAGATTATAAACATGGTTACAATGAATAAACCATATACATTAAGAAATATTGTAGAGAAGTTACACATTGAGGGTAGGTTAATGGTTTTACGAGATCGATGAATGATCATGTTAACATTGGTTGCTAGTTAGGGGAAAGGATGTGAGAAAATTGTTTTTAGGGTTTTTTATGGGTTATATGAGTCTCTCATAATTGTTTTGGTTATAAAATGTTCATTTAGTTGTCTCAAATATCATGAACTAAATTTTACATCCTTATCTTGACTCTTCGATCGCTGTGTTTGTCAATAACATATTGGAATTCATGTAGACCAACGAGTCACAAGATGGGAATATGAAGATAAGATAGATAACATTATAGTAACATATAATCTAAAAATTTTACTATATGATTAATTTTTGGACTAAGGATTCTAACTTTATCATATAAGAAATCACACCTGTAGTAATTTTATTTCATCTAGAGATCATATCTAGTAATGTATTAGTCTTATCTCAGAAAATTTTCAAGTTTTTGAGATTCCATAGTTAGGATATATTTTATTGGTAGTTTAGTTTTGGCTTATATCACAAAAAATCAAAAATTAATAAGAAAATCCTGAAAGGTATCATGTTTGATTAAACTAGAATGTATTGGGATAAAAATTTGAAAACAATTATAATGTTGACATATACATCAATTTTGATTCATCTAAAACCATAGACTAATTATATTATCTAATATTTTTCCTCATATGTAATATTGGGAAATTTTCTGAATTAAATGGTTTATCTTTTCAAATATTTGTCTCTTTATCAATAACATCCGGAGTATAAGTACCCTACTGATGAACTAAATCTTTAAGCATAAGTTCATGATTTATAGTGTTGGGACCATTATCTATTTAGTGATGGTTTAATCATCACGAAACACTATAAGACCTATTGATATACATTATTCTATGGAGACATAAATTTTAATATAGGTCGTGGACCAACAATAATATATTCATCATTGAGATGGAATATTCCCTAAGGAAAGGGATATAATAAAAATTTCCATAAACAGGAAAACCAAGATTAATGAATTAATTCATCATAACAAGAATTTATATTGATGAAGTTACTAATAGAATGGAAAATGGGTGAATCATAGGACCTAGAGGGAGTTGATTATAATCTTGTAATTTAATATATTCACTAGTGGATCCGGTTATGGAATGTAATATATTTAATTTAGATTACTTCCTGATTTGGTAAAGACATGAGGAGTTGGATCCATTCCTTGGTTAGACCAAGGATAGAGATGATGGGATTTACATTGTAACGCCCCTCCCCCAGTTACCCATAGTCGGTGCATTATTACGTAACATTGGCATGATCACAAAAGATCAAGCCTCAAAAGACCGATTAGTTTAGTAGCCTTGAAACACTAGATAGATTCATAATTTTTACATTACATCACAAAGTAATACCAAACTACAACAACATCTTGTCATCATATCCCCTCATATTATCCCTTTAGGTCATTCATAAAATATTTCTTCACATCCTGGAAAAAATTAAAACATTGGAAGGGGTGAGCTTAGATGCTCAGTATGGATAACAATATAACGGAGGATTTCATAAATAAACATTAACATTTAAGGCAATGTATAACTAAAAAAGCCTTTTAAACTTGAAATTCAGCATAATATGGAAAAAATAAAATGAAATAATTCCATTTACTTATTCAGATGGATATTCTACTAGTCGAATAATCACATGTAATATCAATAACAACTTTCATAATGATGGAATACATAATGCCAGACTATCATAACCACGTAGCCAAAGCCTCGTGCCAAGACTACAAATAAGATTTTGTCAAGGCCTCGTGCCAAGACACTAGATTGACTCATGAGACCTATCGATGCCTCGAGGAGCTATAGTGGGCTCCACCCGTCACATATTTAGTCCAATTCATTCCCAATATGAACAGGTTTAAACATATCATAAACCATAACATAATCGTATCACATAAAACATGCATAGAGGAAACATAAAATTTCCACATTTCAATAAAAATATATCAATACAACACATTGATATAATAAAAACACTTTCAAAACCATTTTCAATACCAAAATAAAAGAAAATTAAAGCTTTGTATTTATTTTTCATTTAAAAAAAGTTATGGCCTGTAGAGGACGCCGAAAATCAAATAATGTTCACGGCAGCGGAGAAGTCATTGTCACCGCATACGTAAGACAAAAAATTCCATTTTTCTTTTAGTAAAAACTCTTCTTATAAAATATTCCTTTTGAATAAACGTAAAAGTCAATGGGTTTTATACACTATATAAATGAAAGTTGTGTATAAAACAATATATGCCTCAATGAAAGGAGAATGAGACGAAGTCCCTTACAAAGAATTTTTTTTAATAAAATAGTTCCATTATGTGTATTCACTATATGTACACTTAGATAAAGTACAAATACAAGATATGACATAATAATATCATGACATAATTTGAAAGTAGGCGATTAACCCAAAGAACGGAAATTGGGTTAAGAAGTTCCCATACCTCGTGTCCGACTTGACGCGACCACTCTTTAAACTCTTGAATAATAAACTAGAGTTTATTTCTTCTTTCTTAAGAACCTTTTTCAAGTTCATTATTCCTTTTATCTCACTTATTACCATGTTATTAACATTATGTAATTATTTAAGTTAATAACGGTCGTTTTGTCAATCTTTGGTACTTGAGTCAAAAATAAACTTCTTATAATTACAAGTTGTTCATGTGGTAAAATATCCATTATATAAAAAATTATATTCATTATGTAGATATCATATATATCATATATATCTAGTATATAATTTCCTTTATAATATTACATAACATTTAGAGGTAAGAAATTAAAATGCACCGTTCATAGAGACGGTAAGTTGTACGTACACATGAACACTACTTTCATTTCTATTTCGTAATTAATGGAATCAAAAAAATGAGATATATATATATAATATATGTTATATAGTTCAAATAAGTCCATTAATTGCATTCTTTATACATTCCATGTATTGCATGAACGAGTCACATCAGTTGAGGGGGCGGTAGTCCGCACTTCCTCAAATGAAATTATCGCATTTGCACAACATGAAAAGCATAATGGTATGATTTAAATGTAAAATACAGAAGCATAGAGAGGAAATAAATATAATATATAGCATAAATAAATATAGTGCCATAATAATGGCCACCATGAGAGGTGGTAGGAGAAGATAGAACAATCATCGTTTCGTGAGGCAGTAATTCACCATCCACGGAAACAGTATGTTCGTTAACCATTAGACGAAGGTGTGTGTAATTTTAGCTCGAATAGTTATCATAACAACATCCTAGTATATTTAATATACTGGTTTTTTGCAAAATAAATGAATAAAAAGAGTTTATTGGTTTGGAGAAGCAAAATAAAACAAAAGAGAATAAGAGAAGACATTACCTTAAAATCGGGTAACTCTTTTTGATTTGATCCAAAGGCTTCCTTGGGAAGACATCTGCCCAAAGTGAGGCTTCTAGGAGTAAGAGAGGGGAGTTTAGAAAGTATTTGGGCAGAGTTTTGCCGATCCAAATGGCATGGAAGGTGTGAATAAGGTGGTAGTGGTGGGGGCCTTTTATAAGAGGAGAGGAGGGGAACTCTTGGAAAGTCATGAAATGTTACATTATTATATAATTAAATTACGATTTTAAATGTCCCAAACATATATATTTCTAGGATATTGTGATTAGGGTTCTAAATATACTCATACAATAGGTTTCTTACAAGTGTAAGTCTTAGATGTTTCATTATCTTTTCATTTTATTTAAATCATTAATTAATGAGGTAATCGCTGAATCATCATGGTGTCATAAAAATTTTAATTTATTTAATGTATAAAAATTATAAAAACATTAACATGATGTAGGAAATCTTTTAATCTTGCCAATGAATATTTATGGACGAAATGTTAACTTATATAACCCAATGTAATAATTGTTTTAGTAAAACAACACATGTTTGTGACAATTTTATTTTTACTTTAAATAAAAATTTATTAATGTAATTTTCTTACCCAAGTGGCTCCATGGGGTCCCCAAGTTGACCCATGGATTTTCTTGGTCGGCCATGACTCATCCAATAAGTTTAGGACAAGTGTAAAGGTATTTTCATATTTTTATAATATAATTTTTTATCTTAAATTTCAGTAATTACCTTTAATCGCGATTAATTAAACTTAAAAGTTTCGATTCACCAAAAAAATTATTTTAATCTCATTGAACAAAACTATAATTCCTAATTACAACCATGTATGTCTGATTTTTGAAAATCAAATCACAGATGTGGTAATGTTACATTAAAATGAAAATTTAGTTTTTTAACTACCACTTAGTGGTTTCACTATTCATCAAAAATTGACGTTTTTCAGAACAATGTCAAAATTTCACCCTAAGCAATAATTGATATTTCAAATTCCAAAATGATGCCTATTTTAAAAAATTTCAAACATATAATTTTCATTAATTAATTTTATAATTAATTCCTGCTGTCACAACAAATAGCGTGTTTTTAAGAAACAATATATATCAAAAGATTGACAATTGTTTATGTCCAATTTCAAAGTGAAATTAATTATAATGAAAACCATTGGGTAAAATGGTAAAAATATATTCTAATTATACTTTAAAACCACTCAATAGTATAATTTATCACTATAAAATTTTTTATTAAAAAAGTTGTTTTAAAGTATTTTTCACTATTCATAAAAAATTGGACGTTCTCAGAAAAATACCAAAAATTCAACATAAGCTAAATTCGATATTCCGAATCCAAAAAAGAAGTAAATTTTGAAATATAAAATATATATAATTTCAAAAGATGGGTATTTCTATTCATAATGGCTATTTTGATTAGTCGCGGTGTGTTAGAATCTCAAACATGCGTACAATGCATGTTGTAGCATTATTGAAAGAGAAGTGTATCGTGGAAGCTCGGGGTGTTACATTCTACCATCCTTCAATAAATTGCGTCCTCGAAATTTGAAATTTTTCTTTGAAAATAAATGGTTAAAAATAGAAAATACCTTTGTGGAAAACCCACATCGGAAATAAGGTTAATAAAATTTAGCCTTAATAAGATGGAAAGGGAAATGAAAAATTCACCACCAAATTATGATCTTGATAAGGAGAACATTGGTGGAAATTAGAGACATATAATTGGAGGGAAAATGTAAATATTTTTAGGGAGTGATTGAGGTCATCAATCAAAAACAAGTGAAAAATTGAGGGCCTCAAAGCCTTTAATCTATGTTGATTTAAAATATTATCAGTTCAACAAGACATATGGTATTATGATATCACATTTTTTGTTTTAATATCCCTTTACTAAAGTTTAAGAATTAATTTATTCATAGAATAAGAGATAGTTATATGAATATTTAGTCTTGATAGGTAGAGTTTCAACCTTCAACTAATTTCTACCACAAACTCATCTTTCACTCAAAAAGATAATAGGACTCAAAAATATTATATTTATCCTAATCGTACAAGGTTCAAAATATTAAAACATATCATTTAGATTAGGAAAACTATTTTTTAATAACTAGGGACTTACTGTAGGCTAGTGGTGGGTAATAAAGGCCTGTTTCACTATGGTTTTGGGTTCGATTCCTACAGCTTTGTCCGACGCGACGGGTTATCCCCCGACCTACAGGTTGTCCTTTTCCTAAAACTATAGTATTATAATATTCCAAAAATAATCTTCAGAAATGTTTTAACCTTAAACAATACTATCCAAATTTCACTTAATCCATTCCAACATTTATAGTTATCCAAAATACCTCTATCTAGACTTTCTCTAAAAGGTCTCTAAATTCCAAAATCAATTCATCAGATTCCCCAAACAAAGTAAAGTTTCTCTTATTGTCATATACTAATAATATGATTACCTTCATCATACTATAACATTAATGAAAACAAAAAGTAATGTAGTACAATCCTTATATATATCACATTATTCTTATAACCATAATATAATTCTTGAGACCAAAAACACAAATACAATAATTATTCAACTTCATCTGTAGTAACAGCATATGCTTGGACTTGCTCCCTTGGCCTTTTATGAAGTATGTTTCCTTGGACCTTAGGGAATTCATTTGCATAAAGCCCCATTTCCCTACAATTTTAGCATTCAACATTGATAGCCTCTTTCTTTCCATTGAAATCACGAGCCTGGTGACCTTTTTCTCCACATTTATAACAAACTCTCATTCCTTTTAGGCAAGTACCGTGATGATTCTTCCCACAATTATCACATAATGGAAAATCATTCTTTCCCTTTTTCCCTTTTTCTGTCTCTTGTTCCACCATTCTCTTCTTCTCTCGCTTTACTTTATTGTCATAAGATTTAGAGAATTCCTTTTCGGTCTTGATAGAACACGAGACTATATCTTCGTACGTTGAGAAAGATTGTGATACTAAAGATCGATGGAGAAATGGTTTTAACCCATAAAAGAAACTATAAATCTTACTTCTTGGGATACATATATAATATGCATCATGCCTCGCTATCCTTGTAAAGTTAGACTCATATTTTGTGACATTCTCATCCTCCTTCTACCTCAGACTCAGAAATTTCTTTTCCACATCTGCTCGATGGTCATGTGGAAATTATTTTTCAATGAAAATTTCCTTAAACTCCCTCCATTCCATACTTGATACTTCTTCATCTTACTTTGTGTTTTGAATCAGCGACCACCATGGATCGACATCTCCAATGAGGTGGTAAACTGCCATGACAACCTTCTCCCTTTCGCTACTCCCTAAGGCGTGGAATATTTTTTCTAAGGAGTTTATCCATTGCTCAGCTACTAATGGATTTGTACCCCCATTAAATGTTGGCGGTTGTTGCCTCATGAACCGATCTAACATTGATCCTCCACATTGCGGATCAGGGTTCTCCATACGAGTAAGGTTATTGTTCATAACCTGAGTGAGTTGTCCCAGTATAGTGATAAGTTGATCAGCACCAGTTGTATCACCAAATCCATTATAATTATCTTGAGCAGGAGGGAAATTCCTACATGGAGTGCATGCATTGATACAGTTTCCATTCCTTACACTAGGTTCCATTTTTTAAACAATGTCATAAACTAGATTAGTTTATGAATCTAAATACATAATTCCATACTTATAAAACACTTAACATAAATTGAACTATTTAGGGATATAATCCATGAAAAATGTTTTTTTTGAGGAAGTATATACTCATAAACCTTACTTAATGGTTTGTAAAGAAAATTGGAATTATTATAAGCATATCCCCCGGGAGTGTCGTAACCAAGAGTGCATCAAGGCCCGTTGTCATGCACCAGTTCCCATTCGAGTATAGCTCAAAGAGGTGATTTCGGGTTTTACCTCTAGGTACATTTGTGCTAGAGCCTCCTCTACCTACTCGTATCCAGAAATGGATGTATTGCTCTGAAAACTCAAAAAAACTCTATCATACCAAAATTCTAGGATGTCCTTTTATACTAATCCTCAAAGTCTATCTTTGGGTTATGTGCCCTAATCAGAGTTTATCTAAATCTAGCTTCCAAGGTTAGTACTAAACTGCCTATGATACCAACTATAACGCCCCGACCCCAGTTACCTAAAGTCAGTGCATTATTACGTAACATTGGCATGATAAATAAAAGATCAAGTCTCAAAAGACCAATTAGTTTAGTAGCCTTGAAACACTAGATACATTCATAAGTTTTACATTACATCATAAAGTAATACAAAACTACAACAACATATTTTATTCATATCCCCTCATATTATCCCTTCAGGTCATTCATAAAATACTTCTTCACATCCTGGAAAAAATTAAAACATAGGAAGGGGTGAGCTTAGATGCTCAGTAAGGATATCAATATAGAGGAGGCTTTTATAAATAACCATTAACATTTAAGGCAATGTATAACTAAAACAAAAGCCTTTTAGACTTGAACATCAGCATAATATGGAAAAAATAAAATGAAATAATGCCATTTACTTATTCACATGGATATTTTACTAGTCGAATAATCACATGTAATATTAATAACCACTTTCATAATGATGGAATGCATAATGTCAGACTATCATAACCATGTAGCCAAAGCCTCGTGCCAAGACAACAAATAATGTTTTGTCAAGGGCTCGAGCCAAGACACTATTTTTTCTCATGAGACCTACCGATGCATTGAGGAGCTACAGTGGGATCCACCCGTCACTTATTAAGTCTAATGCATTCCTCATATGATCAGGTTTAAACATATCATAAACCATAACATAATCGTAACACATAAAACATGCATAAAGGAAACATAACATTTCCAAATTTCAATCACAAGATATCAATACAACACATTCAAAAAATAAAAACACATTCAAAACCATTTTCAATACCAAAATAAAAGAAAACTAAAACTTTGTATTTATTTTTCATTTAAAAAAAGCCATGGCTTGTAGAGGAAGCTGAAACTCAAATAATGGTCACGGCGACGGAGAAGTCATTGTCGCCGCATACGTAAGACAAAACAATACTTTTGTTGTTTAGTAAAAACTATTCTTATAAAATATTCCTTTTGAATAAACATAAAAGTCAATGGGGTTTATACACTATATAAATGAAAGTTGTGTATAAAACAATATATGCCTCAATGAAAGGAGATTGAGTTGAAGTCCCTTACAAAGAACATTTTTTTAATAAAATAGGTCCATTATGTGTATTCACTATATTTACACATAGATAAAGTAAAAATACAAGATATGAAATAATAATATCATGACATTATTTGAAAGTTGGAGATTAACCCAAAGAACAGAAATTGGGTTAAGAAGTTCACTTACCTCGTGTCCGACTTGACTCGATCACTCTTTAAACTCCTGAATAATAAACTATAGTTAATTTATACATTCTTAAGAACCATTTTCAAGTTAATTATTCCTTTTATATCACCGATTACCATGTTATGATCATTATGTAATAATTTAAGTTAATAACGGTCGTTTTCTTGATCTTTGGTACATGAGTCAAAAATAAACTTCTTATAATTACAAGTTGTTCATGTGGTAAAATAACCAATATACCCAGAATTATATTCATTATGTAGATATAATATATATCATATATATCTAGTATATACTTTCCATTATAATATTACATAACATTTAGAGGTATGAAATGAAATGCACCGTTCATGGAGACGGTAAGCCGTACGTACGCATGAACGCTACTTTCATTTCTATTTTAAAATTAATGGAATCAAAACAAAATTAGATATATATATATATATATATATATATATTTATAATATATATGATATATAGGTCACATAAGTTCATTAATTTCATTCTTCATACATTCCATGTATTTCGAGAATGAGTCACATCAGTTGAGGTGGCGGTAGTCCACACTTCCTCAAATGAAATTATCGCATTTGCACAACATGAAAAGCATAAAGGTATGATTTAAATGTAAAATACAGAATCATATAAAGGAAATAAATATAATATATATCTTAAATAAATATAGTTCAATCATAATGTCGACCATGAGAGGTGGTAGAATAAGATAGAACAATCATTGTTTCGTGAGGCAGTAATTCACCATCCACGGAAATAGTATGTTCTTTAACCATTAGACGGAGGTGTGTGTAAGTGTAGCATGAATCCTTATCATAAAAAAATTCTAGTATATTTAATATACTGGTTTTGTTACAAAATAAAGGAATAGAAAATGTTTATGGGGTTGGAGAAAAAAAATAAAACAAAAGATAATAAGAGAAGACATTACCTTAAAATCTGGTAACTCTTTTTGATTTGAGACAAAGGCTTCCTTGGGAAGACTTCTTCCCAAAGTGAGGCTTCTAGGAGTAAGAGAGGAAATTTGAGAGATTTTTTTGGCTGAGTTTGGCTGAGCCAAATGGCTTGGAAGGTGTGAATAAGGTGGTAGTGATGGGGGCCTTTTATAAGAGGAGAGGAGGGGCACTCTTGGAAAGTCATGAATTGTTGCTTTATTATATAATGAGTTTCGGATTTTAAAGGTCCCAAACTTATATATTTCGATTATAAGGTGATAAGGGTTAGAAATATACTCATACAATAAAATTTTTTACAAGTTTAAGTCTTAGATTTTTTGTTAGATTTTCATTTTATTTAAATCGTTATTTAATGAGGTAATCGTTGCATCATCATGGTGTCATAAAAAATATAATTTATTTAATGTCTAAAAATTATAAAAAAATTACCAGGATGTAGGAAATATTTTTATATTTCTAAGGAATATTTATAGTGGAAAAGGTAACTTATATAACCCCATGTAATAATGGGTTTAGTAAAACAACACATGTTTGTGGCAATTTTATTTTTACTTTAAATAAAAAGTTATTAATGTCATTTTCTTACCCAAGTGGCTCCATGGGGTCCCCAAGTGGAACCATGGATTTCTTGGTCGACTATGACTCATCCAATAAGGGTAGGACAAGTGTAATGTTATTTTCATATTTTTATAATATCATTTTTTACCTTAAATTTCACTAATTATCATTATTCGCGATTAATTAAACTTAAAAGTTATTATTCACCAAAAAATTATTTTAATCACATTGAAACAAATTTTACATCCTAATGAAAACCATGTATGTCAGATTTTTGAAAATCAAATCATAGAAATGGTAATGTTTCATTTAAACGAAAAATCAGTTTTCTAACTACCACTTAGTGGTTTCACCGTTCACAAAAAATTGACGTTTTTCAGAACAATGCCAAAATTTCACCCTAAGCTATAATTGATATTAAAAATTCAATAATGATGCCTATTTTACAAAATTCCAAACATATAAGTTGAATTAATTAATTTTATAATTAATTCCCGCTATCACAACAAATAGCGTGTTTTTAAGAAACAATATATATCAAAAGATTGACAATTGTTTATGTCCAATTCCAAAGTAAAATTTATTATAATGACCACCGTTGGATAAAATGGTGAAAATATAATCTAATTATTCATTAAAACCACTCAATAGTATAATTTATCACTATAAATTATTTTTATTAAAATAGTTGTTTTTAAGTATTTTTCACTATTCATAAAAAATTGGAAGTTCTCCGAAAAATACCAAAAATTCAACATAGGATAATTTCGATATTCCGAATCCAAAAATGAAGTCCATTTTGAAATATAAAATATATATAATTTCAAAAAGTGGGTATTACTATTCATAATGGCTATTTTTATTAGTCGTGGTGTGTTAGAATCTCGAACTTGCGTACAATGCAAGCTATTGCATTATTGAAAGAGAAGCGTATCGTGGATGCTCGAGGTGTTACATTTTCCCCTCCTTCAATAAATTGAGTCCTCGCAATTTGAAATTTTTCTTTGAAAATAAAAGGTTGAAAATAAGAAATACCTTTGTGGAAAACCCACATCGGAAATAAGGTTAATAAAATTTTGCCTTAATAAGAGGGAAAGGGAAATGAAAAAGTCACCACCAAAATATGATCTCGATAAGGAGACCATTGGTGGCAATTAGAGACATTTAATTGGAGGAAAACATAAATATTTGTAGGGAGTGATTGAGGTCATCAATCACAAACAAGTGTAAAATTGAGGGCCTCAACGCCTTCAATCTATGTTGATTTAAAATATTATTAGTTCAACAGGACATATGGTATTAGGATATCACATTTTTTGTTTTAATATCCCTTTACTGGCGTTAAAGAATTAATTTATTCATAGAATAAGAGATAGGTATATATATATTTATCATTGAAAAGTAGAGTTTCAACCTTCATCTAATTTCTACCACAAACTCATCTTTCACTCAAAAAGATAATATGACTGAAAAATATTATATTTATTCTAATTGTAGAAGGTTCAAAATATTAACACATATCATTTAGATTAGGAAAACAATTTTGTAATAACCAGGGACTTCCTGTAGGCTAGTGGTAGGTAATAAAGGCATGTTGCACTATGGTTGTGGGTTCGATTCCTACAGCTTTGTCCGACGCGATGGGTTATCTCCCGACCTACAGGTTTTCCTTTTCCTAAAACTATAGTATTATAATATTCCAAAAATAATCTTTAGAAATGTTTTAACCTTAAACAATACTATCCAAAGTTCACTTAATCCATTCCAAAATTTATAGTTATCCAAAATACTCTGTCCAGACTTTCTCTAAAAGGCCTCTAAATTCCAAAATCAATTCATCATATTCCCCAATCAAAGGAAAGTTTCTCTTATTGTCATATACTAAAAATATGATTACCTTCATCATATTAAAACCTTAATGAAAACAATAAGTACTACAGTACAATCCTTATATATATCACATTATTCTTATAACCATAATATAGTTCTTGAGTCCAAGAACACAAATACAATAATTATTCAAATTCATCTGTAGTAACAGCATAAGCTTGGCCTTTCTTCCTTGGCCTTTTTGAGGTTTGTTTCCTTGGCGCTTAGGGAATTCATTTCCATAATTCCCCATTTCCCTACAATTTTAGCATTCAATATTGATAGTCTCTTTCTTTCCCTTGCAATCATGAGCCTGGTGACCTTTTTTCCCACATTTATAACAAACTCCCATTTCTTTCAGGAAAGTACCAGGATGATTCTTCCCACAATTATCACATAATGGAAAATACTTCATTCCCTTTTTCCCTTTATCTGTATCTTTTTCCACCGTTCTGTTCTTCTCTTGCTTTACTTTATTGTCATACAATTTAGAGAATTCATTTTCTGTCTTGATAGAACACAAGATTATATCTTCGTACATTGTGAAATATGGTGATACTAATGCTTGACGGAGAAGTGGTTTTAACCCATTAAAGAAACGATAAATCTTACTTCTAGGGTTACGTATATAATCTGTTGCATGCCTCGCTAACCTTGTAAAGTTAGACTCATATTTTGCGACATTATCATCCTCCTTCTGCCTCAGACTCAGAAATTGTCATTCCATATCAACTCGATGGTCATGTGGAAAGTATTTTTCTAAGAAAATTTCCTTAAACTCCCTCCATTCCATACTTGATACTTCTTCATCTTCCTTTGTGTTTTTAATCAGCGACCACCATTGATCGACATCTCCAATGAGGCGGTAAACTATCATGAAAACCTTCTCCCTTTCGCTACTCCCCAAGGAATGGAATATTTTCTCTAAGGAGTTTATCCATTGCTCAACTACTAATGGACATTTACCCCCATTAAATGTTGGCGGTTTTTTCCTCATGAAACGATATAACATTGATCCTCCACGTTGCGGATCAGGGTTCTCCATACGAGTAAGGTTATTATTCATAACCTAAGTGAGCTGTCCTAGTATGGTGATAAGTTGATCAGCACCAGTTGTATCACCAAATCCATTATAATTATCTTGAGCAGGAGGGAAATCCCTACATGGAGTGCGTGCATTGATACAGTTTTCATTCCATCCACTAGGTGCCATTTTTTAAACAATGTCATAAACTAGATTAGTTTATGAATCGAAATACAAAATTCCATACTTGTAAAACACTTAACATAAATTGAACTATTTATGGACACAATCCATAAAAAAATGTTTTCTTTGAGAAATAATATACTCACTAACCCTCCATAATGGTTTGTAATGAAAATGGGAATTCTCTTAAGCATACCCTCTGTGAGTGTATTAACAAAAAGTGCAGTAAGTCTCATTGTCGTGCACCATTTCCCATTTGAGTCTATCTCATAGAGGTGTTTTCGGATTTTACCCCTAGGTACATCTGTGTTAGAGCAGCCTCTACCTGCTCTTATCCAGACAAGGATGTATTGTTCGGAAAACTCACAAAATCTCTATAATACCAAAATTCTAGGAAGTTCTTCTATATTAATCCTCAATGTCTATCTTTGGGCTCTGTGCTCTAATCATAGTTTATCTAAATCTAGCTTCCAAGGTTAGTACTAAACTCCCTCTGATACCAACTGTAACGCCTCAGCCCTAGATACCCAGAGTCGGTGCATTATTACGTAACATTGGCATGATCACAAAAGATCAAGTCTCGAATGAAAGATTAGTTTAGGAGCCTTAAAACACTAGATACATTCATAAGTTTTACATTAAGTCATAAAGTTATACAAAACTAAAACAACATCTTGTATTTACATCACCTAATATTATCCCTTCAGGTCAATCATAAAATAATTCTTCACATCCTGGAAAAAATTAAAACATTGGAAGGGGTGAGCTCAGATGCTCAGTAAGGATAACAATACAGAGGAGGATTTCATAAATAAACATTAACATTTAAGGCAATGTATAACTAAAACAAAAGCATTTTAATCTTGAACTTCAGCATAATATGGAAAAAATAAAATCAAATAATTTCATTTACTTATTCACATGGATATTATACTAGTCGAATAATCACATGTAATATCAATAACCACTTTCATAATGATGGAATGCATAATGCCAGACTATCATAACCACGTAGCCAAAGCCTCGTTCCAAGAATACAAATAAGATTTTGTCAAGGCCTCGTTCCAAAACACAAGTTTGTCTCATGAGACCTACTAATGCATCGAGGAGCTATAGTGGGCTCCCCCCATCACTTATTAAGTCCAATGCATTCCTCATATGAACAGGTTTAAACATATCATAAACCATAACATAATCGTATCACATAGAACATGCATGAAGGAAACTTAACATTTCCACATTTCAATCACAATATATCAATATAACACAATGATATAATAAAAACACTTTCAAAACCATTTTCAATACCAAAATAAAATAAAATAAAACCTTTGTATTTATTTTTCATTTAAAAAAATCTATGGCTTGTAGAGGAACCCGAAACCCAAATAATGGTCATGGCGGCGGAGAAGTCTATGTCGCCGCATACGTAAGACAAAAATTCCTTTTATCGTTTAGTAAAAACTCTTCTTATAAAATATTCCTTTTGAATAAATGTAAAAGTCAATGGGGTTTATACACTGTATAAAAGAAAGTTGTGTATGAAACAATATATGCCTCAATGAAAGGAGATTGAGACGAAGTCCCTTAAAAAGAACATTTTTTAATAAAATAGGTCCATTATGTGTATTCACTATAAGTAAACATAGAGAAAGTAAAAATACAAGATATGAAAAAATAATATCATGACATAATTTGAATGTAGGAGATTAACCCAAAGAACGGAAATTGGGTTAAGAAGTTCCCTTACCGCGTGTCTGACTTGACTCAACCGCTCTTTAAACTTCTGAATAATAAACTAGAGTTAATTTATACTTTCATAAGAACCTTTTTAAAGTTCATTATTCCTTTTATATCACTTATTACAATTTTATGAACATTATGTAATTATTTAAGTTAATAACGGTCGTTTGGTCGATCTTTGGTACTTGAGTCAAAAATAAACTTCTTATAATTACAAGTTGTTCAAGTGGTAAAATATCCATTATATTCAGAATTATATTCATGATGTAGATATCATATATATCCATTATATCCATTATATACTTTCCTTTATAATATTACATAACATTTAGAGGTAATAAATGAAATGCACCGTTCATGGAGACGGTAAGCCGTACGTATGCATGAACGCTACTTTCATTTATATTTTATAATTAATATAATACAAAAATGAGATATATATATATATATTATATTTTACATAGGTCACATATTTTCATTAATTTCATTCTTCATACATTCCATGTTTTTCATGAACGAGTCACATCAGTTGAGGGGGTGGTAGTCCACACTTCCTCAAATGAAATTATCGCATTTGCACAACATGAAAAGCATAAAGGTATGATTTAAATCTAAAATACAGAAGCATAGAGAGGAAATAAATATAATATATATCATAAATAAATATAGTGTCATCATAATGGCCACCATGAGAGGTGGTAGGACAAAATAGAACAATCATCGTTTCGTGAGGCAGTAATTCTCCATCCACGGAAACAGTATGTTCTTTAACCATTAGAAGGAGGTGTGTGTAATTGTAGCATGAATACTTATCATAACAACATAAAATTATATTGAATATACTGGTTTTTTATAAAAATAAAGGAATAAAAAGATTTTATGGGGTTGGAGAAGCAAAATAAAACAAAATAGAATAAGAGAAGACATTACCTTAAAATCGGGTAACTCTTTTTGATTTGAGCCAAAGGCTTCCTTGGGAAGACTTCTGCCCAATGTGAGGCTTCTAGGAGTAATAGAGGTAATTTTAGAGAGTATTTGGGCAGAGGTTGGCCGAACCAAATGGCTTGGAAGGTGTGAATAAGGTGGTAGTGGTGGGGGCCTTTTATAAGAGGAGAGGAGGGGCACTCTTGGAAAGTCATGAAATGTTACTCTATTATATAATGAGTTTCGGATTTTAAAGGTCCCAAAGTTATATATTTCGAGCCTAAGGTGATAGGGGTTCGAAATATACTCATACAATAGGTTTTTGACAAGTGTAAGTCTTAGATTTTTCATTATCTTTTCATTTTATTTAAATCGTTAATTAATGAGGTAATCGCTGCATCTTCATGGTGTCATAAATAATTTAATTTATTTCATGTCTAAACATTATAAAAAAATTACCATGATATATGAAATCTTTTTATATTTACAATGAATATTTATAGTCTAAATTTTAACTTATATAACCCCATGTGATAATTGTTTTAGTAAAACAATACATGTTTGTGACAATTTTATTTTTACTTCAAATAAAAAGTTATTAATGTCATTATTTACCCAAGTGGCTCCATGGGGTACCCAAGTTTACCCATGGATTGTATTGGTCAGTCCTGACTCATCCAATAAGGGTAGGACAAGTGTAAAGGTATTTTCATATTTTCATAATATCATTTTTACCTTAAATTTCACTAATTACCTTTAATCGTGATTAATTAAACTTAAAAGTTACTATACACCAAAAAATAATTTTAATCCCATTGAAGCACAATTTACTTCCTAATGAAAACCATGTATGTCTGATTTTTGAAAATCAAATCACAGAAGTGGTATTGTTTCATTTAAACGAAAAATCAGTTTTTTAACTACCACTTAGTGGTTTCACTATTCATCAAAAATTGACGTTTTTCAGAACAATGCCAAAATTTCACCCTAAGCTATAATTGATATTCCGAATTCAAAAATGATGTTTATTTTTAAATATTCCAAACATATAAATTGCATTAATTAATTTTATAATTAATTCCCGCTGTCACATCAAGTAGCGTGTTTTTAAGAAACAATATATATCAAAAGATTGACAATTGTTTATGTCCAATTTCAAAGTGAAATTAATTCTAATGACCACCATTGGATAAAATAATAAAAATATATCCTAATTATACTTTAAAACCACTCAATAGTATAGTTTATCACTATAAATTATTTTGATTAAAAAATTTGTTTTTAATAATTTTTCACTATTCATAAAAAATTTGAAGTTCTCAGAAAAATACCAATAATTCAACATAGGATAATTTTGATATTCCGAATCCAAAAATGAAGTCCATTTTGAAATAAAAAATATATATAATTTCAAAAAGTGGGTATTACTATTCATAATGGCTATTTTGATTAGTCGCGGTGTGTTAGAATCTCGAACTTGCATACAACGCGACCTATTGCATTATTGAAAGAGAAGCGTATCCTGGAAGCTCGGGGTGTTACATACATCAATGGAATCATTTTTCCCCAACCATAATGATGGAATAACTAATGAAGTCCTATCATACCTCATAATGAGTTATGAATCCAGGTTCATCATAGATTTATAGTGATATAATATAGTTTTTATAGATGTAGGGTTTGTTAAATGATGTAGTGCGGTTTTCCTGTCAATATAATATATTTTAATAGGTAAAAGTAGATCACTAGAGATCATGATTTTTATTTCAAACCCCACATATTCTAGAATTGAAATTGGTTGATGTGAAAACGTTTTTTTTTTCAAAGGAACACCTAGGACCTCAATGGATCATCATAGAGTGCCAGTGGTGGTTTTATAGTAAACAAATATTTAACATTTCTGTCTAATTTGATAGAATAGTCCATGAATGAGTTTAGATGGTTTTATTTGTGGGATATAGTGTTTTTTCGTGTAATCCATGTGATTTTAGATGAAGTTCATCATGGAAAAATTTTGATACGTCATTTTCATGGTTTTGTTGAAGGCCACAAGGTCTTAAATGTAGCTGATCATAACATATCAATCATAGATGAATTGATTGACATAGTAAAATAATTATTCAATAGTATATTATAAATGAATGAATACTTTATTTTGGAGGATCTTGGTTTTACTATGTTAATTTTATTTCACTTTTTTGTGATAACAACATCTAGTCCTTAATGTGAAAGACTCAAATTCATGATCGTTATAGTATGTTATGCTACTATTAATTGTGTTTCCTAGAAGTGGATGATTCAACTATCAAAAAAATCAACTACATGGATGAAAATATTAACATATAATGGATTATCCATAAGTGGGTATCTTCCACTCAGTTTAGGTAGTTTTCATATGCTGACCTGAGGTGGTGATCCTAGATGCTCACTATGGGAGCATGGTTATTTATGTGAGTATCTACTCAGTTAGGGAACTAGTTGTTAATGAATAAGTGAAATATCACAACCCAATATTTTGGTCTATTCAATATTATAAAGTGTATTGGGATGATGGATAATTGGTTTTTTATTCCAACATGATATCTTGGTATTCATGACATTTTGTATGTTACGTATCACTTAAAAATGACCATGATGTGATACATGTTATTAGTGATGATGATGTCGCATTAGAGGAAGACACATAACTATATGAGTGCATATTGCAGTTCATAGAGTATATTATAAATGTAATTATAGGGATTACGGTTCCTCTATTATGAATACATGGTATCCAATATTATTCATTGAATCATGAGTTAGATATGTAGCTATTATGGCCAGATCATTTTATCTTGAACCATCAAAATTCTTATTAGGTACGAGATGTCCATAAGGAGGGATTTTTATACCCATTTATGTTAAATATGTGTTAAATTTAAATTTAATTGATTCTAATACATCATTGTGATTTTTGGTTGTTTTTAATGTATTGAGTTACACAGGAGTGAGTTTTAGAGAAACTGATTCTTCCCATATTTGTAATTATAGAATAAGATTAATTTTCAATGTGATCGATAGGTGTCACTCCAAAATTTAGATAAGAGAGGATGACCACTATGCCTATGTAATTTCACATTGTATATCACCTATGTCACAGCAAAGGTGTTTTATAGGGTGGTTTTTAATGGGTATCTAGATAATTTAACCTTGATCCCCTGTTTCATTTCACTTCTCTTCATTCCTACTACTTGATCGACCTTAAAAATGTGACAGTCATTCCATTTCAAATTTTACGTCCCTCCATGTTATCTCATATCCAAGGGATGTTTATCTTGTTACAGAGGATCTGATTTAGTGTGATTAAAATTTTTATGACCTATATACCACATTCATCCTCTATTTATTAGCTTCTCTCATCTAAACCCCATATGTGGGGATTTGGTGGATTATTATATCTTTTTGAACGTTTGGGATGAAATATGGATTCCCAATTTGGAGAGTATTCTCAAATAGGTTTTGAGTTAATATTTATTTCTCTAATTAATAATTCTCTCTACTGTTCTATTATTCTAATTACACATGGGAAAATGTGTTGTCCTATGCTAACTCTACTTTTGGTATCAAAGTGACTGTGTATGAAATTAGAGATATGATTGAAACCATTAGAGGGAAGTGATATTTTAATGTCATGTTTGATGTGTGTATCAATATTTTTACCTAGGTAATTCTAGGAAAATCTACATGGGATATATGAAATTCCAGGAATGATTTTTGGCTATGATAAAGAAAGAAAGAATTGGTAATTTTAGATAGGGGTTAACATGATGAGTTCCCTTTCACATGTTATATTTCATTAATGTTTTCTCTTGTTTCTCTCTTTGTGATTATTATGGTCCTACAACACATTGATTGATATAGATTTACATTGTATATGAAATGATATTCCTAGTGTTATAAGAGATGGCATGAGTTTAAATAATGATATGAAAATTTAGTTAGAATGGAAGGAATGATTGTGCATGATGAGGTCATGTCCTGAGGGATATGGAATGGAATGTTTGTGGGGAATACCTATTGAATTTACAATAGAGACATCATTTTAGGATTGTGAAAAGTTATGTATGGCTGGGTGTCCATAGTGTCAATGTTAGAACATTATAGCCCAAAAGTTATATCATTTATTTAATTTATTTTACATTGATGCGTCAAATTTTATTAGATTAAATTAGTTAATCTAATATCCCATATGATGTTTCTTATTGGGATTATGCTGACTATAAAACATAAATCAGGACACATTTGTGGACAATATGGTTGTTGATCTATCAATGGGATTATACATTTGATGTAATTCATTATATATATATATATATCGATAGATGGTTTGATGAAATAATAGGACAACCTTTGGGATATTTTTAATGTCCTTGTTAATTATTTATTAAATTTTTCTTTTATATACATTGATCTACAACAAGTGGGGGTCTATTTTGACCTGATTAATTTCCTCTTTACATGTCATGATATTTACTTTTATGTTTTTATTAAATCATTTTATTTTTCTTGTTTACTTCTTACCAATATATTATTTCATTTTTATTACATATAAAATGATTTTCATTTCATATTGAGGTAATAGTCCACCTACAGAGGCTTTAAAATTCCCGCCACTAGTTAGCATCCTCTTCAATATTCAAGGGGGTGGAATTTATTAGGGTATGTGGTCGTACATCTCAAAACCATTGATCAATGATTGGGAATTACAAAAAAATTACTCCCCATTAATTGGTGATGATTCATAGAGAGAATATCTCAATGAAATCTATCAAATAAAATATCATATTAATGATATATATAGTCAAAAAATTTAACAAAATTCATATTATTTCAAACTTCATAAATCATATCACCACATTAATGATATAGTTTTATCTCAACACCACATATTATGCATTAATGTATAGGAGATGTGATTGAAATTTATATTATATCATTAGTTATCCTTATAAATTTATTTGTTCCATAACACCGATTGGGGAGTGGATAGTAACTATCTCCCAACACTAGTATATATATATATATATATATATATATATATATATCTAATGACAATATGGTAATAATTTTCAAAAAAAAATGAACCAAAAATTGAAATATATAATCTCTATTATAGGTATGTATTGATTTTAATACAACACAGATCCACATTAATAGCTAGTTCCTAATTATAATCTAGTCCAAACATTCCCATATCTTTATCTTAATATTAAAATATTTTATTAAATTATAAAATCGAATATATTGGGAAAAAATTATTCCATGTTCCAAGATGATAAATTTTTTAATTTTTTGTATTCATTGAGATTCATTCTTAAATTCAATAAATTATGATATTGAACATTAATTGGTAGTTTTATTTGTGGGGTACCTACAGAGATCTGTGGGAGTGTTTGGAATAAAATAGTAAGAAGTAATAAACTGTGATGTTATTTATGGATTCTACACATTTTTATGTCAAGCATAAAATTAGAGATCTATTGATGAGTAAAAAAATGAAAACCCTTCAATAGTGTTATAGGAAATATGATCTGATAAATGAGTAAAATCATCATTGAATAAATTATCTATGAGACTATGACTACAAAAATCCTGAATAAGGAGTAATCTAATAACATTATAAACACATCGCAGTTTGGAAGAGTTTGTACTTTATATATATTGTGGTATAAATTTAAAATAATGTAATATTAAATGAATCTCACAATTCATCAATTTAAGTATATAAATGTTTAAATATAAAATAGAGAATATATGGGAAACCACAACTGGAGAGGAAATCCTTATTAGATGATGAAATATGTTTATAATATTTTGATATTTATATTAAAAATTAATGTAATTCTATAGTCTGTGGTAGTATTACAGATGTGTATTTTTAAATGAATACATTTTAAATAGATTAATCACATAAGAATTTACATTTTAGTAATCCCATTCACTTATACATTAATATAGTTTATGTTTACATTTGAAATCACATAATTCATTGTCATTTGATTTTTCTCATTTCATTTTTATAACATTATGAGTTTTTTTCTATACTTGGTTTAATTTTTACAAAGCTATATTACATATTCATGATATAGGGGGTGGGGGTGATTGAGTTTTTTGGTTTAATGGATTATTTTTTTTGAATATAACCACATTAATTTTTTTGGCTTCTTTATCCCCAAAGAGATGTCTCATTGAATCATACCAAATGAAAAAATAATAAGAGAGAGCATATGAATGATAATGTAGAAAGATTATTACTAATACATAATTCTTTATTTGTGGGTTATACTCTAAACATGGAATCATAACTATAGACATGTCATCAAATGTAATGTTTTAGGTAGAAATTTTCTATACAGACTATTAGTCTGTAATCATGTTTATCATGATTGTAACACCTAGTAATTCAAATCTATTTCATTATCTTATTAGACCCCACGAAATTTCTCCCCATCAACAAGATACTCTCCCAATCTATATGTTGATCATATTTTTGAAACCAAACTTCCACCTTCAGAGTGATATTCCACCATTAATGTGCTACATCTTATTTGATTGTGTAAATTTTCATAAACAACGTTTTCTTTCTTAAATTTCTCAAATATATCCATCAACCCATGTATGAATGGTAGTATCATACATGAAATGATCAGAAATATATTATAATAATATTCTAATGATGTCATGGACACAACTTAATGTGGGAAAGAGATGCACACAACTTCTTCAAAAATTATTTTATTCGATAATAATATTTCATTAAAAAGATATTTTCATGAATTTTCAACCCAATTAAATAAAATTAACATCATTCCTGGAAGATTAATTAATGTTATATCACATTTTAAACAATTTAACATTTTATTAATTATTATTATTTTATTCTCTTCTTTGCTAAATTTTCTTAAAGGTGTCATATATTTTTTAACCACTTTCTTATGCAAAATGTTTATTCCTCACACAAACCCAAATTTGTATTCTATATATAAGATAATTATTCTCAAAATAAAATCATTCATGTTCATTCAAAAATTAAATAGAGGGATTTTTGAATCTCAAGGGCACTTCACATAATAGATTAAATTTCATTATAAAATATGATCACATTTCATCATGAAAACTATTATGGATTTGATGAATATCTCTACTGTCGTGACATAATGTATGTGAAAATAATAATCATTTTATGGGGGATAATATTCTTTACATTATTATGCTAAAAAAATTTCTTATATATGATAAATATGTTTTGACGTAATTTATTTCACTCTTAAAAATGGGTACTTTAAGGATATTCAAACAACAACATCGACATTTTTCCTTTGTGTATCGATATTTAATAATAGTAACATTACCTTACACTTCCATACCATTTTTTAAAATAAGACATTTAATGATGAAAGGAATATTTATATAATCACAGTATTTTGTACATCCATTGAAATAATGTGGAAATACATGGAATAACTTCTTACATAATGATATATCTTATGCATGTAAAAATTATTATGAGATACATAAATTTTATAAAATGAACTAATTTATGCATTATTTTCAAGCCATGAAAACCCATCATGAAAAAAGTCCCTCATAATAGTGGAAATATTTTAGTTCATCTTGGTTTTTCACAATAAAACTTTCCATTGGAATCCATTTTTAAATCTTCAACATCCCACGATTTAATCTTATCATATCCATGGAAATGTTTTATTTTAGTCATTCACTATAGCTATGACCATGAGTTATATAAAAAAATTACCCTTGGGTGAGGATAAAGGTTTAGCATGTTCATTGGATCAATCAAATGGATCAATTATATTAGATCAAATAGATATAGTTATTTGGATATCATTGTAAACAGTGACGTAATGACCATGATTTTTGGGTCATGCCTCAATTCTGTAAACTATTGAGAATATATACATAATCCAATCTCTTATTATACAGACCCATGATTCTCATACATGTATACTAAATATTTTTATTTTAATATTCAGAAATATACAAAAAACAATCTTGGGGACTAGAATAGATTACATTTTATGGATTATAGGTAAGCAATATTCTAAATTTTTGAATGATCTTTGATATCTCCCATAAATATCTTCCCCTTTAGTACTCCATTATATATAATTTCTTCATAACTAGGAGAAAGGAAATGTAAGAAATTGTGAGCTAAGATTCTCAATAGGGGTAAAAATTGGGGATATATATGCATATCATGAACATTAGGGTATGTTATCATGATCATATCATTTGGAAACCATACACATCATATCAAAGATCAAAACACTGAGTCATGGAATAAATGTTGGCAATTAATAAGATATGAATCATGAGATATGAAAATCAAATGATCTTTGAGATCATAACATTGGAATAAAACATAGAATTATGACATACACATATCTATAGAAAATAATTTTATTAATATTTATAGATACATTTCATGAATTATAATGAAACTATATGGGATGCTATACCTCCTATGAGGAACGCACCACCATACCCAGTGGTAGACCATTCGTCGTAGTTTCATGGGTTTAGTGACAAAACCATTTTAGTAGTCAATAATATCTCTTAATACCATCATAGATGAAAAATTCCCTAAATAAATCGTGTTCCATCCTCATTTGGGTCCTATATATATCATGAGATATAAAATATTACCCAATTTATTAGAGGGAGATATAAGTCCCACATGTATTTGGTTATAACATAAGCATTGTACTTGCATATAACATAACCACTATCATATAATGAAAATCATACATATGTGTTCTACATGATCTTAACACATTCATTATGTCATAACCTATGTATTTAAAAGGGTTTCATACAGAATTAATCATAAAATAAAATATGGACAAGATACGAGTATCATAATCATTTGATCATTTCATCATAGATCATGTTATTAAAAATAATTGGGTTTCATTTTAATTCTGTTATGGTATAAGTCATCGATGAGAAACATGTTATATAATCCTTTTTACATAAATAACCATTAAGATAATGAATAATAATTATATCCTTGGTTCATATCCCCAGTAAATAATAGGTAACATAATGAGATTTCATCTTAGAGGGAAATATTTTTGAATTATCATTTAATACATTTCGTGAAGAAAATTACCTTTATATGAAAATAATTATAAAAATAAAAAACATTTTGGAAATCAA
Organism: Viscum album; assembly: GCA_963277665.1. Lineage (NCBI taxonomy): Eukaryota > Viridiplantae > Streptophyta > Magnoliopsida > Santalales > Viscaceae > Viscum > Viscum album. The sequence continues at coordinate 2,009,380,149 of OY728127.1, read as the reverse complement.
TATCTTTTAAAATAAACATGAAAACATATAAAATAAGATTTAAAATTCATTTATAAACTTTCTAAAGGAACATATCCTTTATCCTATGAAAATTTTTATTTAAACCTATATCATGTGGAAACTTATTATTTTTTATATTAGAAAAGAAATGATAAAAAGGATTGTTTAAAAATACATTAAATTTTTTGTTTAGTAAAATAGCCTTTCATCATTAAAATATACTTTTTAAATCATATAAAATTATTTTAATCATTTTAATTTAAAATAACCATTTATAAATTCAAAGGAACCATTATTGAAAATAAGGGTTTTTATTATGGGATGTTTTGGTCATGTCATATATGTTAAAAAATTCCATTCAATTTTTCAATAAAAGGAAAAGGGGAATTGTTTGGAAAAAAACCATGAAGATTCATTTCAAAGTATTTTCTAAAAAATTAAATCATTTGTTAAAATTAATTTTAAAAATTTTATGATAATAATAAAATATTTTGTAATACAATTCTAGAAAACATGGTTTTAGATGAAAACAAGTTTATGACCAAAGTGATAAATAAATTCCGATTTTTTTAAAAACATTTTTTCAACTATTTTATGTACCAAAGAGTGGAATAAGTAAAAATTAAATGAAAATATAATGAATAAAATTAGGAGAATAAAATTAATTATTTTCTTGATATATGGAACAAAATATTTTATCATTTATATTTAATGATAATCAACCCTCATAAATAATTACATTATATCAAAAAACAATTTCCACTTTCTTAAATTTTGAATCATAAACCCCTAGAAAGAATACCATAAAATGGAAAATAAAATTTCATGAAGATAAATAAATAACATATATTACATTTAAAAGGGGAAATATATAATCCTTGTGAAATGATATATGTACATAACATGACATACTTCTCAAAGATAGAATATTGAGAATGGAATGTCATACCGATTTGTTAACATTTGAGTTGTAAACCCCATGGAATAGAGATAATCAAATGGAAATGTAAAACCAAATAATTGTTCTTGAAAATAATCATAAAAAAATTCCAGGGATGTATACAGACTATATAAAATTTCTTAGTTCTGAATATGGAATTTGTCTCCTAGAAATCAAAGAGATACTATTAATCCCTTAACACATTTGTAACATATTATCTATAAATAAAATGATGGATAAATCCTCTAATCGATATGTAAATAGATATTTTCTTAGTATACATATCATAAAATACATTAATGGTCAGTATTCATAGAACGTAAATGAAATAAGTGGTGAGTATGGCTTGTGTGTCGTTGGAGTAAAAAGTGAGACAAAAAATACCTAACCATTAGTATTGACTTCATTCACACACATTAAAATATATTGAATATAATATAAAATATTATTATAAATATATTACAAAAAAATATTCATATATATAATTCCATATGTGGTTTTCTTATGACCTTTATTACTCGTTTTTTAATAATTCCATTTTAATGTATCTTTTCAGGATATAACTGCATTTTTTTTATTTTTTGTTTTGTCTTCTTATTTTTTTCCTAATATATAAATGAGGTTTAAATAATATTTAAAATTTTAACCATAATACAACTATCATATATGTCACAAATCGAATATGGTCTCCACCAATACTAGCACCAAACTCAGCTCATGATAAGACCCGAAGGGCGTTCCCTATCCCCAATGGCTAGCACAAGTGCCCGAGATTCATTAATTTTGGTTTGGGAACAATTTACCTGATTATGAAAGCATAAAACATTAAAAACAATCCATAATATAAATCTGAAATCTTCACGCCAAACAAGTCTTAAGCTAAAACCAGAAATGGATACATTGGTTTAAAGTTAATACAAGTGATCCAAATACAAATAAATATTATATAAATATAGCCCCACAGACTCCACATGATAAGGGGTCACTGCCCACAAGTCATCTCCACAACTCCGCCCCAGGGATGGGGACTAACACCCTAAACCGTCATCACCCTTAGCTTTCCCATTTCCTGAGTCAAGAAAAATAAAGTCTACATACACCAAAGGGGTGTAAGTAGGGTGTGAGATTAAGCCCAATAGGATACCAGCCAATGATTCTAAAGGGAATTTAATACAATGTGAAAAAGAAAGCAGTTTTAATACGCAAAGAAAAGCAGTGATAACATCAAAGAAATGAATCTTTCTTTTGGAAACAGTTTTCAAACAAATATTTTCAGAATGTTAACACATTTAAATATAAATTTTATACACTGTAATTTACAGCCAAAAACACTCCAATTCAAGGGAAAATACCACAAACACAATGAGAAACAAAATCGGGAACACCCCTCAGCACTAGACAGTCTCGGGCCCCATGTACCTCATACCTCTGTGTAAAGTAAGCATAGTAAATCCATTCTTGTGCATATAACACTATTAGGGAACATACCCATATCCTAGTGGTCTTCAATAATCAACCACATACTTTAGTTAGAGTTTTTTTATCTAAATACTATGTGAAATAGGTACAAAACCCATCCGGTCCACTAGTTGTACTAGTACACATCCACCCCACCAAGGTACCCAGGATTCCCCCTTTGTGCTCAAACAATTTCAGCATGAAACACATATCCATTTTCATATAAAACACCACAAGTGGTCACATTCACCCAATACAGTAGCTACACACATTTTATACCATTTAAAACACACAACAAAACCCTTGGAGTTTCAATAAAACATCTTCTCCAAATCTTTCCTTGTTTTGCACCCAAAACTCTTTGAAAACCCCACATGAACACCATGTGCATACTAACATTAACCAAATAGAATTCACATAACCTTAAAAATTTCTTTAATCCCATTACATAACTTATAAAACATCCCCCAAAAAGCATCACCTAGAATATCCATGTAAAGAACCCAATTCCCCACTAAATAGGTATTGAAAAACCATTTTTGTAACGAACTTCACCCAAAACCAATTTCTCTACAACAACCAAAATATAATAAAATTGAAAACATTATTTTCAGCCCTAATACAGTTCAATAAATTTAACAAAATAATTATAGGGAAGCCCTTAAAGAACCAACAAAATATTTATATGAAAAACCCCTAAATTTCACATGAAATTGGCATTAAAAATTAATTTTCATTATAATTGCCACTAAAACCAATTTTGGTAGAAATATTAAAATTAAATATATATGAAAATACCATAAACACATCAGCTAGGTCAAAAATATTACATACCAAAAGGAATCACCTACCAAGGTAATGAAAATACTTGAATCACCGTGCGAACATCAAGTTGCCCCTCCACCGCACCAAGAAGGGCTTAAAACAATCCTAAAACCACAAGAATTGACCATGAAAACGCAAGGATAAACCCTAGGATCAAAACCCTACCCCTGGTCAATTGGTACTTCATTGAAAATAGAAGAAACCCTACTCAAATAGAATGAAACCCAATGTAATTTGAAAGAGGAATGAAATGGAGTAACTTACATGAGGGATCTTGAAGAAATATCCCAAAACACTAGTAGATAAAATTGAAAATGGCCACAATTATAGAGTTCTTCAAATAAGGATGAGGAGGTATTTTAGGAACTATAATGGAGGAAAAAGGGTAAGAATTGATAGAGTTATTATGGAAAGAATTTACCTCCTCAAATCTGGTCGATTTTTAAACTCTAAGATGATTTGAACTCAATCGTGATGGATATTAGATCCAAAGAGGAGGGAACCAAAATGGATGCATGTCTGCATTTAATGGGCTTTAGTAAGGCTTGTAATCACAGATAAATCCTTAAAATTGAATATGTTATTAAGGAAACAAAATTCATTTTTAAAACCAGAAATGGACTTCCGGGAAGTCAATATCCCTTAAATAAAAACCCAAATACACCTTTTTATGGATTTTTAAAGGCTCCAAATTTCCATGGGGGTCTTAATAGTTCAGGTGAGGAAATCTTGGAATTTGAATGGATGAAAAATGTTGAAAACTGAATGAGTTATAAAAGAAACAAGATTTATTTATAAAATTGGAATTGGCTCACGGTTTGGCCCAATTTTTGAAAACTCACCCATTCCTCCATAAAAGCTTGGGAAACCCCCAAAACAAAGAATGAATGGTAAATAAATGAAAAATACCATTAAAATATGTCATGTATGTGACAATTTTTCCCACCTTGAAAACATTCCTTCTTAAAAATTCAAACTGATGCTTGATCAAAAAATAGAAATGGATACTCTTCCTCAACCCATGACTTCCGCTCCCATGTTTAATGTGTATCATTACCAAGCTTCCAACAAACCCGGCCCATTAGAATAGATTCTCTCGAAACACAGTCTGTTGGGAGTCCACAATTTTCATTGGCTTCTCAGAAACTGACATGCCATGCTCTATCTCTAGTTTTTTCCAACTAAGCTCATGGGATAGATCCGGGTTGTATTTTTTCAACTAGGAGACATGGATGACGTCCTGGATGGATGTCAACTAAGAAGGTAAGGCCAACCTGTATTCCACCTTTCCAATATGCTCAGTGATCTCAAAAGGGACAACATATCAGGACATCAGCTTACCTTTCTTCCCTAATAGACGATGGCCCATACGAGGGGCCACTTTCAAGATTACCCTATCACCGACATGAAACTCTAGGTCTCAACACCTCTAGTCAGCACAAGATTTATGACGAATCTGATCTGTCAACAAGCATTGCCTGATCAGTTTGACCTTCTCAGAAATCTCTTGAACAAGGATCAGCCCCAACTGTGAAGACTCACCTACCACAACCCAACAGAGGGGGGTCGACATGGCCGACCATAGAGCGCCTCAAAAGGATCCATTCGAATTGAGGATTGGTAACTGTTATTATAGGAAAACTCAACCAGCCCCAAATGGATATCCCATTAACCTCCAAAGTCCAAGACACATACACAGATCATGTCCTTCAAAATCTGATTTTCCCGCTTTTTCTGACAATCCGTCTGAGGATGGTATGCCATGCTCATCTTAATATGAGACCTCAAGGCCTTGTAATGGCCTTCCCAGAACTGAGAAGTGAAACAGGGGTCTCTATTTGAGACAACTGCAGATGGCACACCATGGAGCCTCACAATATCTTGAAGATATAAACGTCCCAACTCATCCACATTAGTTGTATCGCTTATTGGAATTAAGTGGGCTGATTTGGTCAGATGATCAATCACCGCCCAAATGTAATTCTTACCCTGAGGTGTATGAGGTAATCCAACCATGAAGTCCACGAAAACTTGATCCCACATCCAGGTAAAAATGGGTAATGGATGGAGAAAACCAAAGGGCCTTTGATGCTCTGTTTTCACCTGCTGGCATGTGTAGCATCTCCACAAAAATTCCTCTATGTCTCGTCTCAAACCAGGCCACCAGAACTGTCGACGGACATCATAATACATCTTGGTGGCACCCAGATGGACAGCCCACTGATACTGGGGGTTGTCCACCATCACAACCTTCCATAGAGATGATGGCACAACTAAATAACGCTTGAATCCCAATATGCTCTCAGGAGACAATGACCAATTATAGTATCTCCCTCCACCCTGAAGAAACTACTTCGACTACTAACAGATATCATCACTAATCTATTCTTGCTGAATCTACTCCAACAGAGAATGAGTCAACTGGACACTCGCTAGGAATTCCCCTCCACTATGTTCCCTGGTCTCCATGTGCATCTGAGAAAAAAGCCCCATCAAAGTCAAATCATAACTAGACTTCCTCAAAGCCTACACTAGAACTCTTCTTCTCAAAGCATCACCCACCATGTTACCCTTTTCTGGGGTATAGAAAATTTCAACGTTGAACCCCTACAAGTACTCAATCCAACGACGCTGCCTCAAGGTGAGGTCCTTTTGTGAGAAGATATAGACCTTGATTTTCTGTTCATAGTAGACCACAAACTTCACCCCAAAGAGGTAGTGATTCCATGTCTTCAAAGCATTCATCACCACTGCCAACTAAAGTCGTGGGTCGGTAGTTCTTTTTGTGTGGTCATAGTTTGCGAGAGCCATACACCATCATGTGATCATACTGTATAAGCACACACCCAAGACCCATACTTGAAGAATCGTAATAGACCACATATCCCTTTACATCCACTGAAAAAATTATCATGAGGGAAGTAGTCAACCGCCTCTTCAGCTCCTTGAAAGATTATTGACATTCTAGGCCCCATAAAAACTTCACAACATTCTAGGTGATGGCGGTCATTGGTGAAGAAATCTGAGAGAAATCCTGAATGAATCGCCTGTAATAAAAATCCAGGCCAAGGAAACTCTTAATCTCGAACACATTCTTCGGCTACTCCCATGACAAAACTGCACTAATCTTATCGGCGTCCGCTGAAACCCCCAACTCAAAGATCACATTCCCCAGAAATCTCACTTACCTGATCCAGAAAGTGCACTTTGACAACTTTTCATACAAGAAGTTACCTCACAATGTTCCCAAGATGATCTTCAAGTGATGTTCGTGTTCCTCCTCAGACCCAGAGTATACTAGAATGTCAACCCCAAACACTAAAATGAAGAAATATAGATACTGAATGAACACCCTATTTATTAGTTCCATAAATACTGCTGGATCATTGGTCAATCCAAAGGGCATGTCCAAATATTCAAATTGGTCGTACCTACTTCGGAAGGCTGTCTTTGGGATATGTGACTCCTTCAACCAGAGCTGATGATAGCCCAAACAAAAGTCTATTTTTTAGAACCACTTTTTCCCATTCAATAAATTGAACAAGTTATCTATTCTTGGAAAAGGGAATTTTTTCTTAATTGTAACCTTATTCAGCTTCCTGTAGTCAATGAAAAACCGGAGGGATCCGTCAGCCTATTTCGCGAACAACACAGGAGCTCCCCAAGGAGAGATTCTCGAGCGAATGAATCCATTGGATTCTAAGTCATCCAGTTGTATATTTAATTCACCCAGCTCGGTGGGGGCCATGCGTTAAGAGGGAAGAGATATCAGTTGTGTTCTCGGTGCCATATCAATCGAAAACACCACATCCCACTTCAGGAGAAAACCTAAGAAATCATTCTAGAATACATCCTAAACTCATTAAAAACATGATTTAGTGCAACAACAGGGGAAGTAACATCATCCTCTAGCATGATAGATGATAACTAGATGGTAATACATCCCAACTCTGGGAGTGGATGTCCTGTACGACCCGACCGAGGATCCCATTCTCCCCAAAAAAACCCGACGACTCCCATCAGGTGTCGTGAAACTCACTCACCGCCTGTAGTAATAAATGTGTTCCTGGAAGTGTACTACCCAATCCATGCCATGTATTTTGTCAAATAGTTCCATATACAGCACCATGAGGTCCCACTCCATCTCAACCCCAGACATGGAAATATCACATGAGGGGTACCTCAGGCCCTGATCAATCTTTTTTCCTGGTAGTGTCACCAACTCCATCGCGAAAGACATCAACTAAGTTGGAAAAATCAGAATATCCACAAAAAGGGTAGAAATAAATGAAACAAAGGCACCTGTATCAAAAATAATAGCAGCTATAGAGGATGTGATTAAAACGGTACCTTGAACTATCGACGGTGCCGCCACTGATCCTGCTGGTGCCTGATCCACCGCATAGATATGTCTGGTCTCAGCCTGAGGATGAACGCTTGTCTGTTTTTGTGCCCTGATATAGCTCTGCCTAGAAGATGACCCATCCCTACCACCATATCAAGATCCCCCATTCCTCAATGTCTTAGACTGTGTTGGCACTCCTCTTGAAGCTGCCGACCATGCCCCACTCAGAAGTGGACGTGCCACACCGCAGAAGCGCGGTAAGTGACCCATTCCTCTACACTGTTAACAAGGATTATGAGGAAGTGGGCATGATGGTCGGATGTTCCCTGGCTTCCCACATTGGTTGCACATGACTGATCTCGCATCAGAAGCCGTAGACGAAAATTCTCTGGAAGAGTGTCCTGAACTGCCACCTCTATTCTTTACATGTTCCCCTTGCATGCTTTTATTCTCAGAGGATCTTCCACTACCCACTACTGATACTGAACCATAGATACCAGACCTTCATTTCTTCTCAATATCCAACATGCACTCCCAATCAACGGCCTCAGTATAGGTCCTCAGCTTAAACAAGAACACCTAAGAGTATATCACAGGTCACAATCCTTTCTCAAACCTCTAGGCCTTCGCGTACACATTGGAGACGATTTATGGATCATACTAAACAAATTAAGCAAAATGGTTGGCATACTCCATCAAAAATAGATTCCCTTGAACAAGGTCCATGAACTCTTTGGATCTAGCATAAGCCAACTCCTCAGGGAAGTACTCTTCATTGAAGACGACCTTGAATTCTCCCCAGCACATCTGCACATTCTTCCAAGCCTGAAGCACTGACTCCCACCACTTACTGCTGGGACCCTCTAATAGAAAGGAGCCACACATCACCCTGATCTCCTTGGGTGTTTCCAGGAACACAAATATATTCTCAATCTTCTCGAGCCATTATTCTGCTTCTTGGGGTTCTAAGCTACCTCGGAATGTAGGAGTCTTGTTTTTCATAAACTCGTGTGTTATATCTCTTCTAGGTCCGATCTATTCTACACTAAAGGTAATAGGAGAAGGATTTTGTCCCTATCCCAAAGCATGGATAGCTTGGACCACAACCTCCATGATCCTCTAATCAATCGGTGTGGGAGAACTCCCTCCAGCTTCCTCTAGTGGGCGCGTGGGAGCTTTCCGGTGAGGCATGTTGCTACAAAATTCAACATTCCCAAAACAATAGTAAATACCAAAATTCTGAAAATTCTAATGAAATAAATCAATTATAAATAATCTCAACACAATCTTATAATAAAATAAATAACCAGTCCACATCCATCGTATGTCCACGTGTGGTTTGCAGCCCACGCGTCTCACCTAGAAGTGAAGTCGATCCGTAAATTCCAACATCTTGTAGTGACTCAAGGTCTTCCACGAGTGGTGAGGGTCAGGAAACCTACTTGCCACCAAAACTTAGAGTCCTGACAGTCCTAGATCCTATCTATCCCAACTCATCCAAAATAGAAATACAACCCAAAAAAACATTAACCTCCTTGGATAATATTTTGTCACGAACTGAATCTGGTCGCCATCAATACTGGCACCAAACATAGCTCGTGATAAGACCCTAAGGGTGATCCTAATCCCCACAGGCTGGAAAAATGTCTTTGGTATCATTAATTTAGTTTTGGGAATGATTTACATGAGTATGAAAGTAGAAAACATTAAACACAATCCATAATATAAATCTGAAATTTTCGATCCAAACAAGTCTTATGCAAAAACTAGAACTGGATACATTGGTTTAAAGACAACACAAGTGGTCCTAATACAAATCATGATAGAATAAAGACACCCCAATAGACTTTACATGATAAGGGGTTATTTCCAACAAGCCGCCTCCCCAACTCCTCCCCAAGGATGGGGACTAATACCCTGAACCACCATCACCCTTATCTTTCCCTTTACTTGAGTCAAGCAAAATAAAGTCTACATACACCCATGGGGTGTAATTATTATGTGATACTAAGCCCAATAGTATACCATCCAATGATTCCAATGAAAATGAAATATTATGTGAAAAATAAAGAAGCTTTAATACACAAAGAAAAGTAGTGATAAAATCCAAGAAATGCAACTTTCAATTGGAAACAGCATTCAAGCTAAAATTTTCAGAATGTCCAAAGATTTAAATAGAAATTTTATATACATTAATTTACTTCCCAAAACACCCCAATACAATAGAAAACACCACAAACACAATGATCAACAAAATCGGGACTACCCCTCAGCAATAGATAGTCTCGGTCCCCATGTACCTCATTCCTCAGTGTAAAGTAACCATATTAAATCCATTGTCATGAACGAGCCACTAGTAGAGAACATACCAAAAACCTTGTGGTCCCCAATAAATGTCCAAATATTTTAGTCAGAGTTTTCATTATCCAAATTCTACGTTAAACAGGGACAAAACCCATCCTATCCACTAGCCATAATAGTACACATCCGCCCGACCTTGGTACCTGGGCTTCCCCCATTGTGCTCAAACAATTTTAGCATGCAACACATATCCATTTTCATGTTAAACACCACTACAAGTCACATGCACCCAATACAGTATCTTCACCAATTTTATATCATTTAAACCACACAACAAAACACTTGGAATTTCAATAAAACATCATCTCCAAATCTTTCCTTGTTTTGCACCCAAAACTCTTTGAAACGCCTACATGAACACCATGTGCATACTCACATTAATCAAAATATAATTCACATAAACTTAAAATTTTCTTTAAACCCATTACATGATTTATAAAACACCCCCAATAAGAATCACATAGAATATCCATGTAAAGCACCTAATTCCAAACCAAATGGGTACTCAAAAACCATTTTCATAAGGAACATCACCCAAAACCAATTTATCATCAACATCCAAAGGATAAAAACATTGAAAAAATTATTTTCAGCCCTAATACAGTTCAATAAAACCATCTAAATAATTATAGGGCTGCCCTTAAGGAACCAATAAAAGATTTATATGAAAAACCCAAAAATTTCACATGAAATTGGCATTAAAAATTCATTTGCTTTATAATTGCCATTAAAACAAATTTTGTCTGAAAAATTCAAATTAAATATACATGGAAATACCATAAACATAGAAGATAGATAAAAAATATTTAATTTCAAAAGGAATCACCTACCAATGTAAAGGAAACCCTTGAATCACTACGCAAAAATCTAGTCGCACCACCACCGCACTAAGAGGGGCTTAAAAAACATAAAACCACAAGAATTGCCCATGAAAACCCATGGTTAAACCCTAAGTTTGAAACCATACCCCCTGGTCACTTGGTAATTAAAACAAAAGATAAGAAAACCTGGTCAAATAGAATGAAACCCTAAGAAACTTGAAAGAGGAATGAAATGGACTAACTTACTTGAGGTATCTTGAAGAAATCTCCCCAAAACACTAGTATCTGGAATTGAAAATGGCTAGAATTATGGGGTTGTTTGAAGAATAATGAAGAGTTCATTTTGAATCTATAATGGGTGAAAAGAGTATGAATTGAGAGAGTTATGATGTGAAGAACTTACATCCTCATATCTGGTCAATTTTATAAATCGTAAGATTTTCTGCACTCAATCGTGATGGATATTAGCTCCAAAGAGGGGGGGAAGAGGCTTGAATCGTGGCTGGATTCAATGGTCTTTGGTGAGGCCTGGAATCACTGAATAATCCTTAAAATTGAATATGTTAATAAGGAAACAAAATTAATTTTTAAAACTGGAAATGGGCTTCAGGCATGCCCAATTCCGTAAATTAAAACCCAAATACACTTTTGTTATGGATTTTTAATGGATCCAAATTGACATGGGGGACTTAACTGGTCAGGGGAGTGAATGTATGAATTTTAATGGATGAATAATGTTGAAAAACGAATGATTTATAAAAGAAACAAAATTTATTTTTAAAATTGGAATTTGGCTCACGGTTTAGACCAATTCATTCCTCCATAAAAGCTTGGGAAACCCACAAAACAAAGAATGAATGGAAAATAAATGAATAATACCTTTTAAATATGACATCTATGTGAAACTTTATATTATGTATATAAATTTTTATAGTCATCCACAAAATTTAATGATAAAAAATATAACACATCGTTCAAGGAGATGGTGGGTCGTACGTATACATGAATACTATTTCCATTTTTTGTAGGATTGAATGAAAAAAATTAAATTGCATATAATCGTTAAATAAAACTTTTATGTCATATATATCACATATGTTCATTATACACATCCTTAATACATTTCATGTAATGAGTGAACAAATGACATCTCTTCGTGAGGTGGTAGTCTGCTGAACATTAGAGTGACATTATCACATTCCCATAATATGAAAATAATGAAGGTATGTGTGACATAATATGATAATAATAATAATGTAAAATATATACAACATATAAACAAAATATTCATCACTGTTTCCAATATTGAGATGTGGTAATGTAAAAATGAACGACATTGGTTCGCGAGGCAGTAGTCTGCCCTACACACAAACGATGATTTTGTGACACATTTAATAACAGTGGGGATGGTTATAAGCTATTTATTAACATAAATATATATATAATTATTTTATCATATAATAATGGTATAATAATAATTTAATGTTGTGTAGGAAAAAATAAAACAAAAAACTATCACTGATGAATGTTACCTCTTGTTCATGTATCCTCCTTATGTTTTCACAAAAATCTATTATAGATTGGATTTCAATCAAAAATAAGGATTCTGGGAAGAAATGATCAAATTATGTGTGTGATTTTGGTAGTTCATGGCCAAATAATTTATTTTAAGGTGTGAAAAAGGGATGATATTGTGTGGCCTTTAATAAGTGGCCGAGAGGACAAACATGGGATTTTAGAAAATAATTGATTGATCCCACAATTATTATATGGAAAAGGGGTAATAAATGAATCAATATTCAACCTTATAGGTTAAGATGTTGACATATTGCGAAAAAAATATCTTTAGAGAATTTTATATGTCATTTTTACACTTCTCATTTTATATTAACACCCAATAAACCCATTTTTACCTTATCCATGCTAATTAATTCTTATTTCATTCACTGATCATTTTGGAAAAATTATGTTGAACATATTATATATTATAAATTATGGATATTCAAATATGTAATCCATTTTTGTGAATTTCCATTAACAGAAGTGTCAAAAAAACTAATCCCAAAGGCACGAAAATAATGAAATTATTTACAGTGAAAATGTTCCAATGATTACTATGTTTTTATATCAAAATTATATTTTAAATTGACAAAAATAACCTAAATTATATTAAAGGAGGTATAATTTTATTAATTTAACTTTAAAAATTTAAAATATAATTTATATTTATAAAAAATTAAAATGATATGTTAATTTTCATTTAAAATTATTTATTTTCCATTATTTAAGAAAAAATGAATATTTTTAGAATAATTAAATAATTTCTATGTATTAAAATTTTTATATTACTATTTGAAAATTTATTTTAATTTTATAAAATTAATTCATTAATTTTTTTGAAATATAGTTCTGAAATATGTTCATTATAAAAATTAACAAAAACTATTTTTATAAAAAAATACACATTTTTCATAAAATTGTATTTATTCATAACTCCAGTCATTATAACTCATAATATGAATGATAAATATTTTAAGGAATATATATAATATATAAATTCCATTAAATGATTCCCTAAAAGTTTTTTTATAATTTATTTTTGTGAAATAAGTTTGTTTTCATAAAAATACTTTCTTAGAAAATGTGTTCCTTAATTTTCAATTTAAAAAAATTGGTCCCCAAAAAATTCATTTTACATACATGTGTAAATGATATTTTCATAATATAGTTAATACTGATCATTGTATCTGGTTAAACATCTAGGTTATAACTATCATATTAAATAACCATATTTTAATAAGAAGTAATATTTTTTTAAACTCTGTGTTTCATTTAACACTAGATAAACTCAGTGTTTTATGTGACTCATGATAAATTATATATTTTATATTATATAATCTAAAGTTATTGTCATATATAAGACATGTTAAAATCCATATTTTTTGTAATTTAAAATATCCAAATTATTATATTAATTTTAAATAATACATATTTCACATAATCAAATCGTGTTATATTTTACCCCGCTTAAAATTAATTTCGCCCTCAAAATTCATCTTGATCATCAATGGTTTAACATTTTTTAATTCCTTCAAAGAAACACCCATTTAAAAAATCAATTATAAAACTTCACTTGAAAGGTGGAGTTGGAAACATAGTGTATTCCTAAAGTAACTCATCACTCTTATTCCACATAAGATAAAATAGGTGGGATATATTGATATGGATATAGAAGAAAAGATTAAAAAATTATTGACAGTGATATAGAGAACTGATCCTAAGAATGTTGGTGAACTAGAGAATGTTAATGATCAAAGAACCATAATAAATCAGGATTTCAGAAGGTCATTGATTTCAATAAAAATGATGATAACAAGATAAAATTTTCTTCCATGAACCTTTCCTTCATGTTGAATAATTAACATGAGATGTTTTACTTATATGATTTCATTCAATTTCATATTCACTATCACTTGTATCGGTTTTTACTTGATCAATTTCAACATCGTCACTTACTCTACAAGTAAAGGTGAATATTTGGTTTCATAAGCACTAATATGCCATTATATCCATAAATATAATTACATGTCGTTCGTTATATCATCAGTTATCATCATAGAAAAATAGTAGTCCCAGGTTATCCAATATGAAGAAATCTTTATTAGGTTATGTAATACAGTAATATCAAAATCCTCACCCCCAAGATCCACATAAACAATTCCAAAATAGTTAACCGCATGGCCCTTATAATTAATTAAAATAATAAAATTTTAAATAGGTTCACTTAATTTCCAAAATGAAATTATCATTATCTATCATATTCCCTATTATGGCATTTGATTACCACATAGATAACCTCTTAATACCTTCATCGTGGATTCTTTTGAAACATGGTAATAACTTAAATTACCATAAATCTTTATTTAAAACAATCATTATTTTATATTCCTTAAATAAAAAATAGATTATTGGATTTATTCCTTGAATCCAAAAGTGATTAAATGTAACGCCTCGACCCCAGCTACCCAGAGTCGGTGCATTACTTCGTAACATTGGCATGATCACAAAAGATCAAGTCTCAAAATTCCGATTAGTTTAGTAGCCTTGGAAACACTAGATACATTCATAAATTTTGCATTACATCATAAAGTGAAAAACTACAATAAAGAAGTCTCCATAGTCCACACCCATATCCTCTTCTGACTATCCCTGCAGGTCATTAATAAAATACTTCTTCACATCCTGGAAAATATTAAAACATTGAAAGGGGTGAGCTCAGATGCTCGGTAAGGATAACAATATTGCGGAAGATTTCATAAATAAACATTAACATTTAAGGAAATTTATAACTAAAAAAACCTTTTAAAACTTGAACTTCAGCATAATATGGAAAAAATAAAATTAAATAATGTCATTTACTTACTCACGTGGATATTCTACTAGTCGAATAATCACATGCAATATCAATAACTACTTTCATAATGATGGAATGCATAATTCCAGACTATCATAACCACGTAGCCAAGGCCTCGTGCCAAGACCACAAATAATATTTTGTCAAGGCCTCATGCCAAGACACTAGTTTGTCTCATGAGACCTACCGATGCATCGAGGAGCTATAGCGGGCTCCACCCGTCACTTATTAAGTCCAATGCATTCCTCATATGAACAGGTTTAAACATATCATAAACCATAACATAATCGTATCAAATAAAACATGCATAAAGGAAACATAAAATGTCCACATTTCAATCACAAGATATCAATACAACACATTGATATAATAAAAAAACTTTCAAACCCATTTTCAATACCAAAATAAAATAAAAGTTAAACATGGTATTTATTTTTCTTTTAAAAAAAGTTATGGCTTGTAGAGGAAGCTGAAACTCAAAAAGTGCTCACGGAGGCGGAGAAGTCGTTGTCGCCACATACGTACGGCAAGAAAAACATTCCTTTTTGTCGTTTAGAAAAATGCTTCATATAAAAAATATTCTTTTTGAATAAACATAAAATTCAAAGGTGTTTATACACCGTATAAAAGAAAGTTTTGTATAAAACAAAATATGCCTCAATGAAAGGAGATTGAGACGAAGTCCTTACCAAGATCATTTTTTTAAAAAAAAATAGATCTATTATGTGCATTTAATATAAGTATACATAAAGAAAGTACAAATACAAGATAAGACATAATAATATCATAACATAATTTGAAAGTAGATGATTAACCCAAAGAATGGAAATTGGGTTAAGAAATTCCCTTACCTTGCGTCCTGCCTTGACTCGACTGTTCTTTAACCTCCTGAACAATAAACTAGAGTTAATTTATAATTTCTTAAGAACATTTTTCAAGTTTTTATTCCTTTTATATCACTTATTACCATGTTATAAACATTATGTAATTATTTAAGTTAATAACGGTCGTTTTGTCGATCTTTGGTACTTAAGTCAAAAATAAACTTCTTATAATTACAAGTTGTTCATGTGGTGAAATATCCATTATATCCAGAATTATATTCATGATTAAGATATCATATATATCATATATTTCCAGTATATACATTCATTTATAATATTACGTAACATTTAGAGGTAAGAAATGAAATGCACCGTTTATGGAGACGGTAAGTCGTACGTACGCATGAACGCTACTTTCATTTCGATTTCTTATTTAATGGAATGAAATCATAATGATATAAAGGTATATTATAATTCTAGTATAATATCATATATAATATCATTTACTCCATCCTTTATACATCCCACATATGGCATTAACGATTCAAATCACTTTGAGGGGGCGGTAGTCCGCACTTCCTAAAATGAAAATATCGCATTTATCCATAATGGAAACTATAAAGGTATGCCATAAATGAAAAATACAGAAACTTAAGTAAAACCTAAATAATTATATATCATATATATAAATATAGTGACATCTTAATTTCCACCTTTGAATGTGTTATATAAGTGTTGAACAATCATCGTTTCGTGAGACAGAAATTCGTCATCCACAGAAACAGTATGTTCTTTAACCATTAGATGTAGGTCTGTGTAATTGTAGCTCGAATAATTCTTATAAAAACATCCTAGTATATTGAGGATACTGGTTTTGTTACAAAAGAAATTAATAATAATATTTTAGGTGGTTGGATAAGAAAAATAAAACAAAATAACATAAGCGAAGACATTACCTTAAAATCGGGTAACTCTTTTGATTTGAGCCAAAGGCTTCTTTGGGAAGAATTATAACAAACATGAGGCTTCTAAGAGTAAGGTAGGAAAGTTGGGAGAGTATTTGGGCAGAGTTTGGCCGAGAAAAAAGGCATTGAAAGTGTGAGTAAGGTGGTAGTGGTGGGGGCCTTTTATAAGTGGAGTGGAGAGGCACTCTTGGAATGATTGAAATGTTACTTTATTATGAAATGATTTTCGGATTATAAAGGTCCCACAATGATATATTTCGAGTCTAAGTTGATAAGGGTTCGAAATCTACTCATCCAATAGGTTTTTGACAAGTGTAAGACTTAGATTTTATATTATCTTTTCATTTTATTTAAATCATTAATTAATGAGGTAATCGCTGCATCATCATTATGTCATAAAACATTTAATTTATTTAATGTCTAAAAATTATAAAAAAATATAATGATGTAGTAAATATTTTTATCTTTCTAATGAATATTTATAGTCGAAAATATGACTTGTATAACCCCATTTTAAAAAAATTTAGTAAAATAACTCATGTTTGTGACATTTTTATTTTAACATTAAATAAAAGTTTTTAATGTCATTTTCCAACCAAAGTTGCTCCATGGGGTCCCCAAGTTGAGCCATGGATTGTATTGGTCGGCCATGACTCATCAAATATGGGTAGGACAAGTGTAAAGGTCATTACATATTTTATAATACAATTTTTACCTTAAATTTCACTAATTACCTTTAATCGCGATTAATTAAACTTAAAAGTTACTATTCACCAAAAAAAAATATTTTAATCCCATTGAACCACATTTTACTTCCTAATGACAACCATGTATGTCGGATTTTTGAAAATCAAATCACAGAAGTGGTAATATTTCATTTAAATGAAAAATCAGTTATTTAACTACCACTTAGTGGTTTCACTATTCATCAAAAATTGAAGTTTTTCAGAACAATGCCAAATTTCACCCTAATCTATAATTGATATTCCGAATTCAAAAATGATGTCTATTTTATGAAATTAGAAAAATATATGTTTCATTAATTAATTTTATAATTAATTCCCGCTGTCACAACAAATAGCGTGTTTTTAAGAAACAATATATATCAAAAGATTGACAATTGTTTATGTCCAATTTCAAAGTGAAATTAATTCTAATGAACACCATTGGATAAAATGGTAAAAATATATTCTAATTATACTTTAAAACCACTCAATAGTATAACTTATCACTATAAATTATTTTTATTAAAAAAGTTGTTTTAAGTATTTTCACTATTCATAAAAATTTGGAAGTTCTCAGAAAATTACAAAAAATTCAACATAGGCTAATTTCGACATTCCGAATCCAAAAATGAAGTCCATTTTGAAATATAAGATATATATAATTTCAAATAGTGGGTATTACTATTCATAATGGCTATTTTGATTAGTCATGGTGTGTTAGAATCTCGAACTTGCGTACAATGCAAGCTATTACATTATTGAAAGAGAAGCGTATCGTGGATGCTCAGGGTGTTACATTCTCCCCTCCTTCAATAAATTGTGTCCTCGCAATTTGAAATTTTTCTTTGAAAATAAAAGGTTGAAAATAGAAAATACCTTTGTGGAAAACCCACTTCAGAAATAAAGTTAATAAAATTTAGCCTTAATAAGAGGGAAAGGGAAATGAAAAAGTCACCACCCAATTATGATCTTGATTAGGAGAACATTTGTGGAAATTAAAGACAAATAATTGGAGGAAAACCGTAAATATTTATAGGGAGTGATTGAGCTCATCAATCACAAACAAGTGTTAAATTGAGGGCCTCAAAGCCTTCAATCTATGTTGATTTAAAATATCATCAGTTCAACAAGACATAAGGTATTAGGATAACACATTTTTTTTGTTTTAATATCCCTTTAATAAAGTTTAAGATTTAATTTATTCATATAATAAGATATATGTATATATATATATTTATGATTCACAAGTAGATTTTGATCCTTCAACTAATTTCTACCACAATCTTATCTTTCACTCAAAAAGATAATAGAACTCAAAAATATTATATTTATCCTAATCGTACAAGGTTCAAAATATTAACACATACCATTTAGATTACAAAAACTATTTTTTAATAACCAGGGACTTCCTGTAGGCTAGTGGTAGGTCATAAAGGCATGTCGCAATATGGTTGTGGGTTCGATTCCTCCAGCTTTGTCCGAAGCGACGGGTTATCGCCCAACCTGAAGGTTTTCCTTTTCTAAAACTATTCTAATATTACAAAAATATTATTCAGAAATGTTTTAACCTTAAACATTACTATCCAAGGTTCAACTTAATCCATTCCAACCTTTATAGTTATCCAAAATACTTCTATCCAACTCACAGTCCAAATTTTCTGAGGAAGGTAAACATAATGAAGATCTCCTTTTTTCCTTGTAACAACATGTGAACACCTTCATCATGTATTCTTTTGAAACACTACAACATCCTCAATTAACATGATCCCTTATTCCTTATAGAATACTAGATATACTCCTTCTGTCCAAAAATGTATAAAAATCATCAATCAGTTTCAAGGAAGTTAAGAATATCCAATACAATTTATCCAAATCAATCATGTCTTATTCCAAAATCACTATCTCGATATCAGAACTATATTATGGTTTATCTTTCTCTCAACCATATATTTTCCCAAAATTTAACCTACTGTGGAGTCACTTTTCTTGGTTCCACACAATCTCAAGTCCTTGATGAAATAGTACTGCAGTACAATCCTTACATACTCCATAATTATTATACCTCGTGCATCATTGATACAACACTCAAATTACAAAATTCTTTAATAACAAAATAAGAACTCTAATCATTCCTCCTCATCTGTGTTAGTATCATAACTTGATTATTATCCAATAACATCATTTGGGGCACACTCTGATGATTTGGACATTGGTTTGCGTAGTGTCCCCACTCCTTGCAGATGAAGCATTGTAAATTTGAAACCTTTTTCTTACCCTTTCAGTCACGCACTTGGTGTCCTTTTTCTCCACACTTATAACAAACACCCATTCCCTTAAGGCAAGTACCAGGGTTATTATTCCCACAATTATCGCATAATGTAAAATCCTTCTTTCCCTTTTTCCCTTTATCTGTCTCTTGTTCCACCGTTCTCTTCTTCTCTTGCTTTACTTTATTGTCATAAGACTTAGAGAATTACTTTTCTGACTTGATAGCACACGAGACAATATCTTCGTACGATGAGAAGGATTGTGATACTAAGGCTCGACGGAGAAATGGTTTTAACCCATCAATGAAATGATCAATATTACTTCTTGGGTTACGTATATAATCTGCAGCATGCCTCCCTAAACTTGTAAAGTTAGCCTCATACTTTGCGACATTCTCATCTCCCTTCTGCCTCAGGATCTGAAATTGCCTTTCCATATCTGCTCGATGGTCATGTGGAAAGTATTTTTTTAAGAAAAGATCTTTGACTCTCTCCATTCCATATTTGATACTTCTACATCATCCTTTGGGTTTTGAAACAGCGACCACCATTGATCGGCATCTCCAGTGAGGCGGTAGACTGCCATGGAAACCTTCTCCCTTTCGCTACTCCGCAAGGCATGGAATATTTTTTCTAAGGAGTTTATCCATTGCTCAGCTACTAATGGATTTGTACCCCCATTAAATGTTGGCAGTTGTTGCCTCATGAAGCGGTCTAACATTAATCCTCCACGTTGCGGATTTGGGTGCTCCATACGAGTAAGGTTATTATTCACAACCTGAGTGAGTTGTCCCAGTATGGTAATAAGTTGATCAGCACCAGTTGTATCTCCAGATCCACAATAATTATCTTGAGATGGAGGGAAATCCCTACACAGAGTGCGTGCATTGATACGGTTTCCCTTCCTTCCACTAGGCGCCATTTCTAAACAATGGCATAAACTAGATTAGTTTATGAATCAAAATACATAATTACATACATGTAAAATACTTAACATAAATTGAACTATTTATGGATATAATCCATAAAAATGTTTTCTTTGAGGAAGTATATACTCATAACCCTTCATAGTGGTTTCTAAAGAAAATGAGAATTATCCTAAGCATATCCCCTGGGAGTGTCGTAACCAAGAGTGCAGCAAGGCCCATTGTCATGCACCAGTTTCCGTTCAAGTCTAGCTCAAAGCGTAGTTTTTTGGTTTTACCCCTAGGTACATCTGTTCCATAGCCACCTCTACCTGCTCGTATCCAGACAGGGATGTATTGCTCAGAAAACTCACAATATCTCTATAATACCAAAATTCTAGGAAGTTATTTTATACTAATCCTCAAAGTCTATCTTTGGGCTATGTGCTCTAATCAGAGTTTATCTAAATCAAGCTTCCAAGGTTAGTACTAAACTGCCTCTAATACCAACTGTAACGCCCCGACCCCAGCTACCCAGAGTCGGTTCATTACTTTGTAACATTGGCATGGTCACAAAAATCAAGTCTCGAAAGACCGATTAGTTTAGTAGCCTTGGAAACACTAGATACATTCATAAATGTTTCATTACATCATAAAGTGAAAAAACTAAAATAAATAAGTCTCCATAGTCCACACTCATATCCTCTTTTGACTATCCCTACAGGTCATTCATAAAATACTTCTTCACATCCTGGAAAATACTAAAACATTGAAAGGGGTGAGCTCAGATGCTCAGTAAGGATAACAATATTGTGGAAGCTTTCGTAAATAAATATTAACATTTAAGGTAATGTATAAATAAAAAACCTTTTTAAACTATAACATCAGCATAATATGGCAAAAATAAAATTAAATAATTCCATTTACATACTCACGTGGATATTCTACTAGTCGAATAATCACATGTAATATCAATAACCACGTTCATAATGATGGAATGCATAATACCAGGATATCATAACCATATAGCCAAAGCCTCGTGCCAAGAGCACAAATAAGATTTTGTCAAGGCCTCGTGCCAGGACACTAGTTTGTCTCATGAGACATATCGATGCATCGAGGAGCTATAGCGGGCTCCACCCGTCACTTATTAAGTCCAATGCATTCCTCATATGAACAGGTTTAAACATATCATAAACCATAACATAATCGTATCAAATAAAACATGCATAATGGAAACATAAAATGTCAACATTTCAATCACAAGATATCAATAAAACACATTGATATAATAAAAACACATTCAAAACCATTTTCAATACCAAAATAAACGAAAAGTAAAACATGGTATTTATTTTTCTTTTAAAAAAATGTTATGGCTTGTAGAGGAAGCCGAAACTCAAATAGTGCTCACGGAGGCGGAGAAGTCATCGTCGCCGCATACGTACGGAAAGAAAAACATTCCTTTTTGTCATTTAGTAAAATGCTTCATATAAAAAAGATTCTTTTTGAATAAACGTAAAATTCAAAGGGGTTTATACACCGTATAAAAGAATGTTGTGTATAAAACAAAATATGCCTCAATGAAAGGAGATTGAGACGAAGTCCTTACCAAGATCATTTTTTTAAATAAAATAGATTTATTATGTGAATTAAATATATGTACACATAAAGAAAGTACAAATACACGATAGGACATAATAATATCATAAGATAATTTGAAAGTAGGAGATTAACCCAAAGAATTGAAATTGGGTTAAGAAATTCCCTTACCTTGCGTCCTGTCTTGACTCGACCGTTCTTTAACCTCCTGAATAATAAACTATAATTAATTTATAATTTTATAAGAACCCTTTTCAAGTTTTTTATTCCCTTTATATCACTTATTACCATGTTATGAACATTATGTAATTATTTAAGTTAATAACAGTTGTTTTGTTGATCTTTGGTACTTGCGTCAAAAATAAATTTCTTATAATTACAAGTTGTTCATGTGATGAAATATCCATTATATACAGAATTATATTCATGATTTAGATATCATATATATCATATATT
Source organism: Viscum album (assembly GCA_963277665.1). Classification (NCBI taxonomy): domain Eukaryota; kingdom Viridiplantae; phylum Streptophyta; class Magnoliopsida; order Santalales; family Viscaceae; genus Viscum; species Viscum album. The sequence goes on along the minus strand of OY728127.1, from coordinate 2,009,357,241 downwards.
TCCAGTATATTCATTCATTTATAATATTACGTAACATTTAGAGGTAAGAAATGAAATGCATTGTTCATGGAGACGGTAAGCTGTACGTACGCATGAATGCTACTTTCAATTCGATTTCATATTTAATGGAATGAAATCATAATTATATAAAGGTATATTATACTTCCAGTATAATATCATATATAATATCATTTACTCTATCCTTTATACATCCCACATATGGCATTAACGATTCAAATCACTTTGAGGGGGTTGTAGTCCGCATTTCCTAAAATTAAAATATCTCATTTATCCATAATGGAAACAATAAAGGTATTCCATAAATGAAAAATACAGAACCTTAAGTAAAACATGAACATATTATATATCATATATATAAATAGAGTGACATCTTAATGGCCACCTTTGAAGGTTTTATATGAGTGTTGAACAATCATCGTTTCGTGAGGTAGAAATTCGCCATCCACAGAAACAATATGTTCTTTAACCATTAGATGTAGGTCTGTGTAAGTGTAGCTTGAATAATTATTATAACAACATCCTAGTATATTGAGGATACTGGTGTTGTTATAAAATAAATGAATAAAAAGATTTTATGGGGTTGTATAAGAAAAATAAAACAAAATAACATAAGCAAAGACATTACCTTAAAATCAGGTAACTCTTTTGATTTGAGCCAAAGGATTCCTTGGGAAGACTTCAGCCCAAAGTGTGGATTCTAGGAGTAAGGGAGGGAAGTTGGGAGAGTATTTTGGCAGAGGATGGCCGAGACAAAAGGCTTTGAAAGTGTGAGTATGGTTGTAGTGGTGGGGGCCTTTTATATGTGGAGAGGAGCGACACTCTTGGAAAGATTGAAATGATACTTTATTATGAAAAGCATTTCGGAATCTAAAGGTCCCAAAATGATATATTTCGAGTCTATGGTGATAAGGGTTCTAAATATACTCATCCAATAGGTTTGTGACAAGTTTAAGCCTTATATTTTATATTATCTTTTCATTTTATTTAAATCGTTAATTAATGAGGTAATCACTACATCATCATTGTGTCATAAAACATTTAATTTATTTAAGGTATAAAAATTATATAAAAACTATCATGATGTAGGAAATCTTTTTATCTTTCTAATTAATATTTACAGTCGAAAATATGACTTGTATAACCCCATTTTAAAAAAATTTAGTAAAATAACTCATGTTTGTGACATTTTTATTTTAACATTAAATAAATGTTTTTAATGTCATTTTCCAACCAAAGTTGCTCCATGGGGTCCGCAAGTTGAGCCATGGATTGTCTTGGTCGGCCATGACTCATCAAATATGGGTAGGACAAGTGTAAAGGTCATTACATATTTTATAATACAATTTTTACCTTAAATTTCACTAATTACCTTTAATCGCGATTAATTAAACTTAAAAGTTACTATTCACCAAAAAAAATTATTTTAATCCCATTGAACCACATTTTACTTCCTAATGACAACCATGTATGTCGGATTTTTGAAAATCAAATCACAGAAGTGGTAATATTTCGTTTAAACGAAAAATCAGTTATTTAACTACCACTTAGTGGTTTCACTATTCATCAAAAATTGAAGTTTTTCAGAACAATGCCAAATTTCACCCTAATCTATAATTGATATTCCGAATTCAAAAATGATGTCTATTTTATGAAATTAGAAAAATATATGTTTCATTAATTAATTTTATAATTAATTCCCGCTGTCACAACAAATAGCGTGTTTTTAAGAAACAATATATATCAAAAGATTGACAATTGTTTATGTCCAATTTCAAAGTGAAATTAATTCTAATGAACACCATTGGATAAAATGGTAAAAATATATTCTAATTATACTTTAAAACCACTCAATAGTATAACTTATCACTATAAATTATTTTTATTAAAAAAGTTGTTTTAAGTATTTTCACTATTCATAAAAATTTGGAAGTTCTCAGAAAATTACAAAAAATTCAACATAGGCTAATTTCGACATTCCGAATCCAAAAATGAAGTCCATTTTGAAATATAAGATATATATAATTTCAAAAGGTGGGTATTACTATTCATAATGGCTATTTTGATTAGTCATGGTGTGTTAGAATCTCGAACTTGCGTACAATGCAAGCTATTACATTATTGAAAGAGAAGCGTATCGTGGATGCTCAGGGTGTTACATTCTCCCCTCCTTCAATAAATTGTGTCCTCGCAATTTGAAATTTTTCTTTGAAAATAAAAGGTTGAAAATAGAAAATACCTTTGTGGAAAACCCACTTCAGAAATAAAGTTAATAAAATTTAGCCTTAATAAGAGGGAAAGGGAAATGAAAAAGTCACCACCCAATTATGATCTCGATTAGGAGAACATTGGTGGAAATTAAAGACAAATAATTGGAGGAAAACCGTAAATATTTATAGGGAGTGATTGAGCTCATCAATCACAAACAAGTGTTAAATTGAGGGCCTCAAAGCCTTCAATCTATGTTGATTTAAAATATCATCAGTTCAACAAGACATAAGGTATTAGGATAACACATTTTTTTTGTTTTAATATCCCTTTAATAAAGTTTAAGATTTAATTTATTCATATAATAAGATATAGGTATATATATATATTTATGATTCACAAGTAGATTTTGATCCTTCAACTAATTTCTACCACAATCTTATCTTTCACTCAAAAAGATAATAGAACTCAAAAATATTATATTTATCCTAATCGTACAAGGTTCAAAATATTAACACATACCATTTAGATTACAAAAACTATTTTTTAATAACCAGGGACTTCCTGTAGGCTAGTGGTAGGTCATAAAGGCCTGTCGCAATATGGTTGTGGGTTCGATTCCTCCAGCTTTGTCCGAAGCGACGGGTTATCGCCCAACCTGAAGGTTTTCCTTTTCTAAAACTATTCTAATATTACAAAAATATTATTCAGAAATGTTTTAACCTTAAACATTACTATCCAAGGTTCAACTTAATCCATTCCAACCTTTATAGTTATCCAAAATACTTCTATCCAACTCACAGTCCAAATTTTCTGAGGAAGGTAAACATAATGAAGATCTCCTTTTTTCCTTGTAACAACATGTGAACACCTTCATCATGTATTCTTTTGAAACACTACAACATCCTCAATTAACATGATCCCTTATTCCTTATAGAATACTAGATATACTCCTTCTGTCCAAAAATGTATACAAATCATCAATCAGTTTCAAGGAAGTTAAGAATATCCAATACAATTTATCCAAATCAATCATGTCTTATTCCAAAATCACTATCTCGATATCAGAACTATATTATGGTTTATCTTTCTCTCAACCATATATTTTCCCAAAATTTAACCTACAGTGGAGTCACTTTTCTTGGTTCCACACAATCTCAAGTCCTTTATGAAATAGTACTGCAGTACAATCCTTACATACTCCATAATTATTATACCTCGTGCATCATTGATACAACACTCAAATTACAAAATTCTTTAATAACAAAATAAGAACTCTAATCATTCCTCCTCATCTGTGTTAGTATCATAACTTGATTATTATCCAATAACATCATTTGGGGCACACTCTGATGATTTGGACATTGGTTTGCGTAGTGTCCCCACTCCTTGCAGATGAAGCATTGTAAATTTGAAACCTTTTTCTTACCCTTTTAGTCACGCACTTGGTGTCCTTTTTCTCCACACTTATAACAAACACCCATTCCCTTAAGGCAAGTACCAGGGTTATTCTTCCCACAATTATCGCATAATGTAAAATCCTTCTTTCCCTTTTTCCCTTTATCTGTCTCTTGTTCCACCGTTCTCTTCTTCTCTTGCTTTACTTTATTGTCATAAGACTTAGAGAATTCCTTTTCTGACTTGATAGCACACGAGACAATATCTTCGTACGATGAGAAGGATTGTGATACTAAGGCTCGACGGAGAAATGGTTTTAACCCATCAATGAAATGATCAATATTACTTCTTGGGTTACGTATATAATCTGCAGCATGCCTCCCTAAACTTGTAAAGTTAGCCTCATACTTTGCGACATTCTCATCTCCCTTCTGCCTCAGGATCTGAAATTGCGTTTCCATATCTGCTCGATGGTCATGTGGAAAGTATTTTTTTAAGAAAAGATCTTTGACTCTCTCCATTCCATATTTGATACTTCTACATCATCCTTTGGGTTTTGAAACAGCGACCACCATTGATCGGCATCTCCAGTGAGGCGGTAGACTGCCATGGAAACCTTCTCCCTTTCGCTACTCCGCAAGGCATGGAATATTTTTTCTAAGGAGTTTATCCATTGCTCAGCTACTAATGGATTTGTACCCCCATTAAATGTTGGCAGTTGTTGCCTCATGAAGCGGTCTAACATTGATCCTCCACGTTGCGGATCTGGGTGCTCCATACGAGTAAGGTTATTATTCACAACCTGAGTGAGTTGTCCCAGTATGGTAATAAGTTGATCAGCACCAGTTGTATCTCCAGATCCACAATAATTATCTTGAGATGGAGGGAAATCCCTACACAGAGTGCGTGCATTGATACGGTTTCCCTTCCTTCCACTAGGCGCCATTTCTAAACAATGGCATAAACTAGATTAGTTTATGAATCAAAATACATAATTACATACATGTAAAATACTTAACATAAATTGAACTATTTATGGATATAATCCATAAAAATGTTTTCTTTGAGGAAGTATATACTCATAACCCTTCATAGTGGTTTCTAAAGAAAATGAGAATTATCCTAAGCATATCCCCTGGGAGTGTCGTAACCAAGAGTGAAGCAAGGCCCATTGTCATGCACCAGTTTCCGTTCAAGTCTAGCTCAAAGCGGTGTTTTTTGGTTTTACCCCTAGGTACATCTGTTCCATAGCCACCTCTACCTGCTCGTATCCAGACAGGGATGTATTGCTCAGAAAACTCACAATATCTCTATAATACCAAAATTCTAGGAAGTTCTTTTATACTAATCCTCAAAGTCTATCTTTGGGCTATGTGCTCTAATCAGAGTTTATCTAAATCAAGCTTCCAAGGTTAGTACTAAACTGCCTCTAATACCAACTGTAACGCCCCGACCCCAGCTACCCAGAGTCGGTTCATTACTTCGTAACATTGGCATGGTCACAAAAATCAAGTCTCGAAAGACCGATTAGTTTAGTAGCCTTGGAAACACTAGATACATTCATAAATGTTTCATTACATCATAAAGTGAAAAAACTAAAATAAATAAGTCTCCATAGTCCACACTCATATCCTCTTTTGACTATCCCTACAGGTCTTTCATAAAATACTTCTTCATATCCTGGAAAATACTAAAACATTGAAAGGGGTGAGCTCAGATGCTCAGTAAGGATAACAATATTGTGGAAGCTTTCGTAAATAAATATTAACATTTAAGGTAATGTATAAATAAAAAACCTTTTTAAACTATAACATCAGCATAATATGGAAAAAATAAAATTAAATAATTCCATTTACATACTCACGTGGATATTCTACTAGTCTAATAATCACATGTAATATCAATAACCACATTCATAATGATGGAATGCATAATACCAGGATATCATAACCATATAGCCAAAGCCTCGTGCCAAGACCACAAATAAGATTTTGTCAAGGCCTCGTGCCAGGACACTAGTTTGTATCATGATACATATCGATGCATCGAGGAGCTATAGCGGGCTCCACCCGTCACTTATTAAGTCCAATGCATTCCTCATATGAACAGGTTTAAACATATCATAAACCATAACATAATCGTATCAAATAAAACATGCATAATGGAAACATAAAATGTCAACATTTCAATCACAAGATATCAATAAAACACATTGATATAATAAAAACACATTCAAAACCATTTTCAATACCAAAATAAACGAAAAGTAAAACATGGTATTTATTTTTCTTTTAAAAAAATGTTATGGCTTGTAGAGGAAGCCGAAACTCAAATAGTGCTCACGGAGGCGGAGAAGTCATCGTCGCCGCATACGTACGGCAAGAAAAACATTCCTTTTTTTCATTTAGTAAAATGCTTCATATAAAAAAGATTCTTTTTGAATAAACGTAAAATTCAAAGGGGTTTATACACCGTATAAAAGAATGTTGTGTATAAAACAAAATATGCCTCAATGAAAGGAGATTGAGACGAAGTCCTTACCAAGATCATTTTTTTAAATAAAATAGATTTATTATGTGAATTAAATATATGTACACATAAAGAAAGTACAAATACACGATAGGACATAATAATATCATAACATAATTTGAAACTAGGAGATTAACCCAAAGAATTGAAATTGGGTTAAGAAATTCCCTTACCTTGCGTCCTGTCATGACTCGACCGTTCTTTAACCTCCTGAATAATAAACTATAATTAATTTATAATTTTATAAGAACCCTTTTCAAGTTTTTTATTCCCTTTATATCACTTATTACCATGTTATGAACATTATGTAATTATTTAAGTTAATAACAGTTGTTTTGTTGATCTTTGGTACTTGCGTCAAAAATAAATTTCTTATAATTACAAGTTGTTCATGTGATGAAATATCCATTATATACAGAATTATATTCATGATTTAGATATCATATATATCATATATTTCCAGTATATTCATTCATTTATAATATTACGTAACATTTAGAGGTAAGAAATGAAATGCACTGTTCATGGAGACGGTAAGCTGTACGTACGCATGAATGCTACTTTCAATTCGATTTCATATTTAATGGAATGAAATCATAATTATATAAAGGTATATTATACTTCCAGTATAATATCATATATAATATCATTTACTCTATCCTTTATACATCCCACATATGGCATTAACGATTCAAATCACTTTGAGGGGGTTGTAGTCCGCATTTCCTAAAATTAAAATATCTCATTTATCCATAATGGAAACAATAAAGGTATTCCATAAATGAAAAATACAGAACCTTAAGTAAAACATGAACATATTATATATCATATATATAAATAGAGTGACATCTTAATGGCCACCTTTGAAGGTTTTATATGAGTGTTGAACAATCATCGTTTCGTGAGGTAGAAATTCGCCATCCACAGAAACAATATGTTCTTTAACCATTAGATGTAGGTCTGTGTAAGTGTAGCTCGAATAATTCTTATAACAACATCCTAGTATATTGAGGATACTGGTGTTGTTATAAAATAAATGAATAAAAAGATTTTATGGGGTTGTATAAGAAAAATAAAACAAAATAACATAAGCAAAGACATTACCTTAAAATCAGGTAACTCTTTTGATTTGAGCCAAAGGATTCCTTGGGAAGACTTCAGCCCAAAGTGAGGATTCTAGGAGTAAGGGAGGGAAGTTGGGAGAGTATTTTGGCAGAGGATGGCCGAGACAAAAGGCATTGAAAGTGTGAGTATGGTTGTAGTGGTGGGGGCCTTTTATATGTGGAGAGGAGCGACACTCTTGGAAAGATTGAAATGATACTTTATTATGAAAAGCATTTCGGAATCTAAAGGTCCCAAAATGATATATTTCGAGTCTAAGGTGATAAGGGTTCTAAATATACTCATCCAATATGTTTGTGACAAGTTTAAGCCTTATATTTTATATTATCGTTTCATTTTATTTAAATCGTTAATTAATGAGGTAATCACTACATCATCATTGTGTCATAAAACATTTAATTTATTTAAGGTATAAAAATTATATAAAAACTATCATGATGTAGGAAATCTTTTTATCTTTCTAATTAATATTTACAGTCGAAAATATGACTTGTATAACCCCATTTAAAAATTGTTTTAGTAAAACAACTCATGTTTGTGACATTTTTATTTTAACATTAAATAAAAGTTTTTAATGTCATTTTCCAACCAAAGTGGCTCCATGGGGTCCCCAAGTTGACCCATGGGTTTTCTTGGTCGTCCATGACTCATCCAATAGGTGTAGGACATGTTTAAAGGTCATTCCATATTTTATAATACTATTTTTACCTTAAATTTCACTAATTACCTTTAATCGCGATGAATATAACTTAAAAGTTACTATTCACCAAAAAAAAATATTTTAATCCCATTGAACCACATTTTACTTCCTAATGACAACCATGTCTGTCGGATTTTTGAAAATCAAATCACAGAAATGGTAATATTTCATTTAAACGAAAAATCAGTTATTTAACTACCACTTAGTGGTTTCACTATTAATCAAAAATTGATGTTTTTCAGAACAATGCCAAAATTCTACCCTAAGCTATAATTGATATTCCAAATTCAAAAATGATGTCTATTTTATGAAATTAATAACATATAAGTTTAAGTAATTAATTTTATAATTAATTTTCACTGTCACAACAAATAGCATGTTTTTAAGAAACAATATATATCAAAAGATTGACAATTGTTTATGTCCAATTTCAAAGTGAAATTAATTCTAATGAACACCATTGGATAAAATGGTAAAAATATATTCTAATTATACTTTAAAACCACTCAATATTATACCTTATCACTATAAATTATTCTTATTAAAAAAGTTGTTTTAAGTATTTTTCACTATTCATAAAAATTTGGAAGTTCTCAAAAATTACAAAAAAATCAACATAGGCTAATTTCGACATTCTAAATCCAAAAATGAAGTCCATTTTTAAATATAAAATATATATAATTTCAAAAGGTGGGTTTTACTATTCATAATGGCTATTTTTATTAGTCGCGGTGTGTTAGAATCTCGAACTTGCATACAACGCAAGCTATTGCATTATTGAAAGAGAAGCGTATCGTGGAAGCTCGGGGTGTTACATTCTCCCATCCTTCAATAAATTGCGTCCTCGCAATTTGAAATTTTTCTTTGAAAATAAAAGGTTGAAAATAGAAAAAACATTTGTGGAAAACCCACATCGGAAATAAGGTTAATAAAATTTAGCTTTAATAAGAGGGAAAGGGAAATGAAAAAGTCACCACCCAATTATGATCTCAATTAGGAGAACATTGGTGGAAATTAGAGACAAATAAGTGGAGGAAAAACGTAAATATTTGTAGGGAGTGATTGAGGTCATCAATCACAAACAAGTGTCAAGTTGAGGGCCTCAAATCCTTCAATCTATGTTGATTTAAAATATCATCAGTTCAATAAGACATAAGGTATTAGGATAACACATTTTTTTTGTTTTAATATCCCTTTACTAATGTTTATGAATTAATTTATTCATAGAATAAGATATAGGTATATATATTTATTTATACTTGACAAGTAGAGTTTGAACCTTCAACTAATTTCTACCACAAACTTATCTTTCACTCAAAAAGATAATAGAACTCAAAAATATTATATTTATCCTAATCGTACAAGGTTAGAAATATTAACACATACCATTTAGATTACGAAAAATATTTTGTAATAACCAGGGACTTCCTGTAGGCTAGTGGTAGGTCATAAAGGTCTGTCGCAATATGGTTGTGGGTTCGATTCCTACAGCTTTGTCTGAAGCGACGGGTTATCGCCCAACCTGAAGGTTGTCCTTTTTCTAAAACTATTATAATATTCGAAAAATAATATTCAGAAATGTTTTAACCTTAAACATTACTATCCAAGGTTCAACTTAATCCATTCCAACCTTTATAGTTATCCAAAATACTGATGTCCAACTCACAGTACAAATTTTATGAGGAAGGTAAACATAATGAAGATCCCCTTTTATTCCTTGTAACAACTTGTGAACACCTTCATCATGTATTCTTTTAAAACACTACAACATCCTGAATTACCATGATCCCTTATTCCTTATAGAATACTAGATATACTCCTTCTATCCAAAAATGTATACAAATCATCAATCAGTTTCAAGGAAGTTAAGAATATCCAATATAATTTATCCAAATCAATCATGTCTTATTCCAAAATCACTATCTCGATATCAGAACCATATTATGGTTTATCTTTCTCTCAACCATATATTTTCGAAAAATTTAACCTACTGTGGAGTCACTTTTCTTCGTTCCACACAATCTCATGTCCTTGATGAAATAGTACTGCAGTACAATCCTTATATACTCCATAAATATTATAACCAGTACATCATTGATACAACACTCAAATTACAAAATTCTTTAATAACAACATAAGAACACTAATCATTCCTCCTCATATGTGGTAGTATCATAACTTGATTATTATCCAATAACATCATTTGGGGAACACTCTGATGATTTGGACATTGGTTTGCATAGTGTCCCCACTCCCTGCAGATGAGGGATTGTACATTTGAAACCTTTTTCTTACCCCTGCAGTCACGCACTTGGTGTCCTTCTTCTCCACACTTATAACAAACCCTCATTCCCTTCAGGAAAGTACCAGGGTGATTCTTCCCACAATTATCGCATAATGGAAAATCTATCATTCCCTTTTTCCCTTTATCTGTCTCTTGGTCCACGGTTCTCTTCTTCTCTTTCTTTACTTTATTGTCATAAGACATAGAGAATTCATTTTCTGTCTTGATAGCACACGAGACAATATCTTCATACGATGAGAATGATTGTGATACTAAAGCTCGACGGAGAAATGGTTTTAACCCATCAAAGAAACGATCAATCTTACTTCTTGGGTTACGTATATAATCTACAGCATGCCTCCATAACCTTGTAAAGTTATCCTCATACATTGCGACATTCTCATCCCCCTTCTGCCTCAGGCTCTGAAATTGACTTTCCATATCTGCACGATGATCATGTGGAAAGTATTTTTTTAAGAAAAGATATTTGAACTCTCTCCATTCCATATTTGATACCTCTTCATCTTCCTTTGTGTTTTGAATCAGCGACCACCATTGATCGGCATCTCCAGTGACGCGGTAGACTGCCATGACAAACTTCTCCCTTTCGCTACTCCCCAAGGCATGGAATATTTTTTCTAAGGAGTTTACCCATTGCTCAGCTACTAATGGATTTGTACCCCCATTAAATGTTGGCGGTTGTTGCCTCATGAAGCATTCTAACATTGATCCTCCACGTTGCGTATCAGGGTGCTCCATACGAGTAAGGTTATTATTCATAACCTGAGTGAGTTTCCCCAGTATGGTAATAAGTTGATCAACACCTGTTTATCTCCAGATCCACAATAATTATCTTGAGATGGAGGGAAATCCCTACACTAAGTGCGTGCATTGATACGGTTTCCATTCCTTCCACTAGGCAATATTTCTAAACAATGGCATAAACTAGATTAGTTTATGAATCAAAATACATAATTGCATACATGTAAAATACTTAACATAAATTGAACTATTTATGGATATAATCAATAAAAATGTTTTCTTTAAGGAAGTATATACTCATAACCCTTCATAGTGGTTTGTAAAGAAAATGATAATTATCCTAAGCATATCCCCCGGGAGTGTCGTAACCAAGAGTGCAGCAAGGTTCGTTGTCATGCACCAGTTCCCATTCGAGTCTAGCTCAAAACGGTGTTTTTGGGTTTTACCCCTAGGTACATCTTTGCCAGAGCCGCCTCTACCTGCTCGTATCCATACAGGGATGTATTGCTCGGAAAACTCACAACATCTCTATAATACCAATATTATAGGAAGTTCTTCAATACTAATCATCAAAGTCTATCTTTGTGTTATGTGCTCTAATCAGAGTTTATCTAAATCTAGCTTCCAAGGATAGTACTAAACTGCCTCTGATACCAACTATAACTCCCCTACCCCAACTACCCAGAGTCGGTGCATTACTTCGTAACATTGGTATGATCGCAAAATATAAAGTCTCGAAAGACCGATTTGTTTAGTAGCCTTGGAAACACTAGATACATTCATAAATGTTGCATTACATCATAAAGTGAAAAAACTACAATAAAGAAGTCTCCATAGTACACACTCATATCCTCTTCTGACTATCCCTGCATGTCATTCATAAAATACTTCTTCACATCCTGGAAAATATTAAAACATTGAAAGGGGTGAGCTCAGATTCTCAGTAAGGATAACAATATTGTGGAAGCTTTCGTAAATAAACATTAACATTTAAGGAAATGTATAACTAAAAAAACCTTTTTAAACTTGAACATCAACATAATATAGAAAAAATAAACTTTAATAATTCCATTTACTTACTCACGTGGATATTCTACTAGTCTAATAATCACATGTAATATCAATAACCACATTCATAATGATGGAATGCATAATGTCAGGCTATCATAACCACGTAGCCAAGGCCTTGTGCCAAGACTACAAATAAGATTTTGTCAAGGCCTCGTGCCAAGATACTAGTTTGTCTCATGAGACCTACCGATGAATTGAGGAGCTATAGCGGGCTCCACCCGTCACTTATTAAGTCCAATGCATTCCTCATATGAACAGGTTTAAACATATCATAAACCATAACATAATCGTATCATATAAAACATTCATAAAGGAAACATAAAATGTCCACATTTCAATCACAAGATATCAATACAACACATTGATATAATAAAAACACATTCAAAACCATTTTCAATACCAAAATAAATGAAAAGTAAAACATGGTATTTATTTTTCTTTGAAAAAAAGTTATGGCTTATAGAGGAAGCCGAAACTCAAATAGTGCTCACGGAGGCGGAGAAGTCGTTGTCGCTGCATACGTACGGCAAGAAAAACATTCTTTTTTTTTCATTTAGTAAAATGCATCGTACAAAAAATATTCTTTTTGAATAAACGTAAAAATCAAAGGGGTTTATACACCGTATAAAAGAAAGTTGTGTATAAAACAAAATATGCCTCAATGAAAGGAGATTGAGATGAAGTCCTTACCAAGATCATTTTTTTAAATAAAATAGATCAATTATGTGCATTCAATATAAGTACACATAAATAACGTAAAAATACAAGATAGGACATAATAATATCATAACATAATTTGAAAGTAGGAGATTAACCAAAAGAATGGAAATTGGGTTAAGAAATTCCCTTACCTTGCATCCTGTCTTGACTCGACCATTCTTTAACCTCCTGAATAATAAACTAGAGTTAATTTATAATTTATTACGAACCTTTTTCATGTTCTTTATTCCTTTTATATCACTTATTACCATGTTATGAACATTATGTAATTATTTAAGTTAATAACGGTCGTTTTGTCGATCTTTGGTACTTGAGTCAAAAATAAACTTCTTATAATTACAAGTTGTTCATGTGGTGAAATATCCTTTATATCCAAAATTATATTCATTATGTAGATATCATATATTTCATATATTTCCATTATATACATTCATTTATAATATTACGTAACATTTAGAGGTAAGAAATGAAATGCACCGTTCATGGAGACGGTAAGCCGTACGTACGCGTGAACGCTACTTTCATTTCGATTTCATATTTAATGGAATGAAATAATAATGATATAAAGGTATATTATAATTCCATTATAATATCATATATAATATCATTTACTCCATCCTTTATACATCCCACATATGGCATTAACGATTCAAATCACTTTGAGGGGGTGGTAGTCCGCACATCCTAAAATGAAAATATCACATTTATCCATAATGGAAACAATAAAGGTATGCATTAAATGAAAAATAATTAAACTTAAGTAAAACATAAAAATATTATATATCATATATATAAATAGAGTGACATCTTAATGGCCACCTTTGAAGGTGTTATATGAGTGTTGAACAGTCATCGTTTCGTGAGACAGAAATTCACCATCCACAGACACAGTATGTTCTTTAACCATTAGATGTATGTGTGTGTAAGTGTAGCTCGAATAATTATTATAAAAACATCCTAGTATATTGAGGATACTGTTTTTGTTACAAAATAAATTAATAAAAAGATTTTAGGGGGTTGGATAAGCAAAATAAAACAAAATAACATAAGCGAAGACATTACCTTAAAATCGGGTAACTCTTTTGATTTGAGCCAAAGGCTTACTTGGGAAGAATTATGCCCAAATTGAGGCTTCTAGGAATAATGCAGGGAATTTGGGAGAGTATTTGGGAAGATTTTGGCCGAGACCAAAGGCTTTGAATGTGTGAGTACGGTGGTAGTGGTGGGGGCCTTTTATAAGTGGGGAGGAGGGGCACTCTTGGAAAGATTGAAATGTTACTTTATTATGAAATGCTTTTCGGATTCTAAAGGTCCCAAAATGATATATTTCGAGTCTAAGCTGATAAGGGTTCGAAATATACTCATATAATTAGTTTGTGACAAGTGTAAGCCTTATATTTTACATTATCGTTTCATTTTATTTAAATTGTTAATTAATGAGGTAATCGCTGCATCATCATTGTGTCATAAAACTTTTAATTTATTTAATGTATAAAAATTATAAAAAAAAATATCATGATGTATTAAATCTTTTTATCTTTCTAATTAATATTTATAGTCGAAAATATAACTTGTATAACCCCATTTAAAAATTGTTTTAGTAAAACAACTCATGTTTGTGACATTTTTATTTTAACATTAAATAAAAGTTTTTAATGTCATTTTCCAACCAAAGTGGCTCCATTGGGTCCCCAAGTTGACCCATGGATTTTCTTGGTCTTCTATGACTCATAAAATAGGGTTAGGACAAGTGTAAATGTCATTCCATATTTTATAATACTATTTTTACCTTAAATTTCACTAATTACCTTTAATCGTGATTAATTAATCTTAAAAGTTACTATTCACAAAAAAAATTATTTTAATCCCATTGAACCACATTTTACTTCCTAATGAAAACCATGTATGTTGGATTTTTGAAAATCAAATCACAGAAGTGGTAATATTTCATTTAAACGAAAATTCAGTTATTTAACTACCACTTAGTGGTTTCACTATTCATCAAAAATTGAAGTTTTTCAGAACAATGCCAAAATTTCACCCTAAGCTATAATTGATATTCCGAATTCAAAAATGATGTCTATTTTATGAAATTCCACAAATATAAGTTGCATTAATTAATTTTATAATTAATTCTCGCTGTCACAACAAATACCGTGTTTTTAAGAAACAATATATATCAAAAGATTGACAATTGTTTATGTCCAATTTCAAAGTGAAATTAATTCTAATGAACAACATTGGATAAAATGGTAAAAATATATTCTAATTATACTTTAAATCCAATAAATAGTATAACTTATCACTAGAAATTATTTTTATTAAAAAAGTTGTTTTAAGTATTTTTCACTATTCATAAAAATTTGGAAGTTCTCAAAAAATTACAAAAAAATTCAATATAGGATAATTTTGACATTCCAAATCCAAAAATGAAGTCCATTTTGGAATATAAAATATATATAATTTCAAAAAGTTGGTATTACTATTCATAATGGCTATTTTGATTAGTCGCGGTGTGTTTGAATATCGAACTTGCGTACAATACAAGCTATTGCATTATTGAATGAGAAGCGTATCGTGGAAGCTCAGGGTGTTACATTAAATCTCCATCAATGATACCATAAAAAAATTATTAAAAAAATTCTTAATCTGTTCCATGGAAATTGGTACTATCCAATATACGTATTCATATCCAAAATATACTTATTCAAAAAACATTATCTCAGCATGTATTACATATTAAGGGTTATCTACCCTATATCAAAATAACACATTTTCCATTAAATAACTTTATTATTCCATTTGTACTATTTTACATAATCTTGAAAATACATAATGAAAAAATTCTTTAAATTTTTTTAAATATTTATATTATGAAATTCTTGAATTCTAATACATAAAAAATTCAATTATTCTATATAATCCTTAATAAATTATCCAGGATTAAACATCTTGTTCCATAATAAATCATTCCTTTGATATGTAATTCTTAGTATCTGTACCTTCCAGTGTGTGACCATTACTCATACAACCTTTATTATTCTCTTCTCAAGCATTCCACCTTGTAAATATATTTTTATAATTACTATTCATTCCCCATTTTAGGAACTCATCCACAGATAATAAACATAGTAATATCACTATTCCCAACATTTTCACTAACTGGGCTTTTAATTTTCCTTTTGAATCATCTAAATCTTTTTCCTTCTTCACTACACATAAATATACTTCTCATACAATTGAGACATACCCTTGAGTGCTTATTCCCACATTCATGACATATAAGAAATTGAAACATTATTCCATCATCATCTGCAGTACGTGAAATCATAGTGAAATCCATCATTCTCTTATTTGTTGTGTCTAATAGTGGGTTAATATTCCCCATGTTAATAATGTTCATTGATAATAGATTAGGCATATCATTATATTGTTTAATTTGGATATCATCTCATTTGGATTCTCCTCAGAAATTGTCAATCACATTCAATGATAAACCAATTCATTCTTGTTTTTACAATATAATAAAATAAAAAATCTTAGCGAGATCAAGGATAATATTAATGGGAAATTAAATAATCATGAAGATAACATATAGGATGTCTAAAACATGAATCTTTATTTTTAATATATGACACTTCAACAATACTCTAATTAATTCGTAGTCAAAATCTATTCAAATATTTCATTGTTTTTCATAAAGGGATTTTGATTTTCTAAATCATATACCCGTGGGAGTGTCTAATCGGGTCAGCTACAAAGCCTATTTTCATGCACCATGTAATGATCATGTCCAACTAAATGCACCCTTTTTAGAGTTATCACCCCTAGATACCTATTTTCTATTTCTACATCTCCATGTAGTATCTAATAAATGATTTAATTTCTTGATAACACTAACTCTATCCTTCACCAAAATTCTTGGAAATTTCCCTAAACCAAGACCCTACATAGACTTATCTTTATAGAAATCCCCATAAATGTCCTTAGAAATATAAATTTTTATCTCAGTAAAGTTTTCACTTCATAGTTTCTAATGTTTATCTAAACCTTTCCTTTGATGAAAACTATTTCATGCCACGATTATCAAACATAAAAAGTAAATATTTTTATTTGATTATTAAAACTAATTAAACAAACACACTCTTAAGGACCATAATAGTATAGCGTCGATAGAAACTAGGTTAACAATATTCTAACCCGTTGAAGGTTATTCAATGTCTCCCATAAAGAGCATCCCCTTTAATACTACTAATTAAACCCTTTACTCATAACCTGGGGAAATGAAACATAATAAATGGTGAGATCCAATTCACATTTATGTTTAAAAATGGATATATGTTTGAATAACATGAACATAAGGGTATGAAATCAGGAGTATAACATTTTAAAAAAATACCCTACATATTAAATATCATAATCCTAGGAATTAAATAAATATTGATAGTTTATAAGACATGAATCATAAGATAATAAATGAACATAATCAAAGATTTAATGAAATTATATTAACACAAAGAACTATGAAATACAGATAACCATAATATAAAATACCATTAGTAGAAAAATATGAATTAAAAACATATAAGGGAACTTTATGGGTTGATACACCTCATGAGCCGGACACAATTCCATCTCCCATGGAATCTCATTCATCATATAATAATGGTGACATTCACTAAACTATCATTATTGCCTTTGTTCACTCCCAATACCATTATAGTTTATAAATTCCCTTATTAATCCAAGTTCACTCATTATTTCATTCCTATCTATCTCATCATCATCATCATGAAATTATTTACTTGAGGAAAAGGTGGTACAGAAACCCAAGCGTAGGGTAAGGGAATATAGAGATTATGGGGTCTAATGTGGATGAGGCTGAGGGAATCCCCACGGATAATATTAACCACGGTCGACGTCAAACATTCCAGATTATACAGGAAAAGGCTTTCAAATGTGCGAGTATCTAGCATAGCCAAGTAGCCTACAACTTTTTGGATCTCATGCAAGGTACGCATAACTCTATTGTTGCTGTTAATCATGATGTGAATGTTTCTGATGATGCACTCGATTGACCTGGGGGTGACACCAAGACCATGCAATGAATGGTTAAAGACCATGGAGTCTGTTTCAATAACCATGTTTCCTCTCCTTCTCCATCTATAAACATTGAGTCCCATTAACCTGGTCATTACGTCAGCATAGAGTGTTGTATGTAGGAAAATCTAGATGGAAATTTCTAGAATGGATAACCCGTTACCATCATAGACAACACCCCAACCATGCCGAACCCCCGAGGCATAAGAGACATCAACTTTATGATTCAAACCCCAAGATAGAGTGTTCTATTGAACCCAATTGCACAGAGTGGAGATATTACTCGGATGAGAGACTGTGGACCTAGAATTAAACCTATACAAAGATAGGGCCTCCTTAGTGTTTCCTAGGAACCTATCTAGATAAATGAGTATATTTTTGGAATGGATGATAATAGAATGACCAGTCAAGTCCACAAAATAATAAACCCATTTATTCTCCACCTACCCCAAACACCAATTGCCATCATGAAAAAAATTAGTTCGATCCCACATCTCCACACCCCCTCACCTGAACTATGGCTCTATAATTCAATGAAGGGACGATTAGACAAATCCAGATTTGAGAAAGTAGTGAAATCACCAATGTTGGGCCCAAAATCATGCACCCATTTACTCTCAATGAAGATGTGAACCAATTTTTCCTCCCTATGTCTCTTAATGAAGACGTACCTAGAGTCCATGTTGATTCTGTATATTTATATATTCTCAACTATGGGTACTACCTTTTTTCTTACTATCCATGTTATAAAAGGGTATTTTGAAGGGCTACTCATGGCCCAACAAAGTTCCTTCCACGATTCCTCCGAGTTATGAATGGTGCAGGCCTTACAAAAGGCCTTATTCATGAATAAAGCAGATAGGGTGTGGATAAAGACACACATATCCAGTTCTGATCATAACTCAATAATATTCACCATCTCTTGTTGGTCCTTCTATAGAACATAATTTATGAAAGTCAGGTACTGGCTGGATTCAGTATATGAAATGGTAAGAGCAGGACATCCTGGGTATCCTATGATCTTTCCCAACCAATATTGATACGTGAGGAGACATCCCATTTTTTGAAGATCCAAAGAGAGAAAGGCTTAAGTGCATTAAAAAGGGGTCCAATATCATACTAGAGTGGAGAAGTATTTCCAATCATAGAATCTCAATTTCCCTAAAGGAGTTCCTGCATGGTAGTCCACAATAGAGTGCGTTTTTCAACAGCCTCCCATTCTAATTTGGTATGTATGCAAAAAAAGAGTTTCCAGTAAGCTATGCACAATAATATCTCCTTCATTAGTAGGCCTCTCCATCCAACTACAAGAGACCATGTGGCATTTTCCTTCTGGCATGGGATCCTATATGAATCCTTCAAGTAGCTTATTAATATTCTCCATCACACCTTTAGGGACATTGATCAATGAGAGGGCATGAACTACTGCATCCAAAGACACATTATTTCATAGCACAATCCTACCCCTGAAATATAGGTATCTATTTTCCAGTTTTCAATTTTCTACATGATCCTATTGAAGTGAGGTTTGAAGTCATGTATTCGAATTCTTTCTATGGATACATGGGCACTGTGATAGTCCACTGGGAACACCCCTCTCTGCATGTCCAAAATACCACTCCCAGTAGAAACCCTTCTCGAGGGAAAGTTTCTAGAAATATAATCCTTTCTGTTGATTATATTAAAAATATGGCCATTAGAATGGAAATAATCCTCCATCACCCTATTAAGACAATGCAGGTATCTGCACAAGGTGTCCATGAAGATGATCGTATAATCCTCACAAAAAATATGGGACACTGAGGGGGATATCAACCTTCTTCGATTTGGGTGAATGTCACCAGTACTCATGATCCAATGAATTAGGTGACTTAGAACAACATTTGTGATAATGGAAATACTCAAGTAGATGGGGTCCCCTAGCTTGAAGATGCAGGTTGCATTGATGAAGCTATAGATGTTTCCCATAAAATTTTCCATGAACCCTAATGAACTAAAGGACAGGAAGATAATACTGATGTTCCAAGGGGAGAGGCAGATAAGTATGAGTACATTTTTTATGAAACTTTATTCAACATGGTCATAAGCCTTACTCATATAAATATTCATAACAATGTTGGTGACTTGGGTATTGAAGTTGATATCGTTGATCATCTCTTGGGCATGAACAATCACCCCCTTGAAGGGTCACCGCATTACATATTTTTGTTTATCCATATTGATCCAATGGGTAAGATAGAGGTCTTTTACATCAGATGATAATGATTTTAAGTGTTTTGTATGGGAATTTTCTCATGCTCTCTAGGTGGAAGTGGATTATAGAGGTGGGATTCTTTGACATTGGAATGATCACAATGGAGGTGGAAGTCAAAACTCAGGGGATTAGACATCCCTGAAAAAAGTCTTGTACATTCACAATTAGATCATCATTCACCATCTTCCATGAAATGCTGTTGAAGTAGCTTAAGTAGCCATCTGGACCTGGCACACATTCAAGATTAAGGTTCAGCATGGATTATAGAATCACTTCCACTAAGAAATATTTTCCATGAGTTTATAGTCCCAAACCAATAATATATAGGGGATCTCCTTAAAAATATTTGGCTTATCTCCCATGTACCCATCTGATAAGAGGTTGATGGAGCCAGCCATGATGTCTTGGAAGAATGAGTTTACCATTTCTCCCACAATATTCCTCATATTATAACCCATGAAATTAAGATAATTCACTAAAATATTTTTCACATAATTTCCAATATAATATAAAAATGTTTCATAATCATTTCATCATTTAATACTAGAATAGCCCCTAATAAATAAGTGGGTTTCACAAAAAATCTATAATGATATAACTAGTGGATGAGAAATAGGTTTCATGATCTTTTTGTCATAACAAACCATTCAGGGAAATAATATGAAATGAATACTAGGTTAATATCTATAGCAATTCTTAATTAACATCAAATTATGTCATCCTTGATGGAATATAATTTTAAAATATCTTTTAAAAATTTTATTGATGAAAACAATGTTTATTTGAAAAACTTTTTAAAACATAATATATTTTGGAAACCCATTTCATAGAAAATAAAATATAAAACATATAGATTTGTAATTGAAAAAAAATTAAAAACATTTTATAATGATGATATACTTTCCACATTAAAAAAATATTATAAAACATAAAACATTTAAAAAATCATTGAAAATTAACATTAACACTCATAAAGGATTCTTTAAAATTATTTTAAAACCATTTTGAGGAAAACATTTTTTCGTATATGAAAATTAATTTTTAAAACAAATAAATTTAAATTACGTTTCCTTAAAAATAAAAATTAATTATTAGGAAGGAAACATAAAATAAAATATGTTTCCTGATGATGGGAATTCTTTTTCATGTTTTACTTGTTAAAAAAATCCATTCACATTTTCAGTAAGAACCAAACGAGCATTACTTAGAAAACTAAATGAAGATTCATTTAATTTTTTTGTAAATATTCAATAATTTCTAAAAAATATTTTTTAAAAATATTAAAAATATTAAAAAAATTAAAAATATTTTAATATTACATGGTTTTGGTATGAATGGATTTTCGATTTAGGAGGGAATAAAATCTTATTTTCATGATTTTTTCAATTATTTTATGTACCGTAGAGTAGAAAATAGAAATATTAATTTAAAATATCATGAATAACTATTTTGTGAGGATATAAAATATTTTATAGAGATATTGATCATAATATTTAATCATCATAATCATAATAATAAAAAACATCGATAAATGATGAGATTTTAATATAAAATCTTTACAACAATGGTAATTTTTTAATCATAAGCCCTATTAAGGAATAACAAAAAATGGAGCTTCAAATATAATGAGTATAAATAAATTGAAGATATTACATGTAAAAGGGGATTTATATTAACATCATGAAAGAATATAGGTGCATTAAATAATGTACACCACATAAAATATACACCATATAAAGTATTTTTGTGGTGAATTGGATATATATATCCTAGAAATTAAAGAGAGACTAGAAATGTCGTACGACTATGGTTACATTATAAACATAAAACCATATAAAGAGAGATAAAAAAATGGATATGTGAATCCAAATAATTCTCATTATAAAAATGACAAAATACATTCATGGGTGGTATACCAAAAAAACAAATTAGTTTTTAATATGCAATGTATCTTACGAAAGTAAAACATGATACAAAAATCCATTACACCAGTCAAGAAATCCTTTTTAAACATTATAATATGCTATATATTAAATATATTTTTATTATAAATTTATTAAATGACTATTTTAATATATATCATACCATATAAGGTTTTATTATGACCTTATATTACATGTTTATTAGCAATTCCATGTTAATGTCTTGTTTTGGGTAATAACAAATTTATATTTATAATATGTATTGTCTATTTATTTTTTTCCTTTAACATAAATAATGGTTCCAAAATCAACTTAATTTTAACCATGATATAAATATCATATAAATTCAATATATATATTTTTATATTAGTCCATAAAATTAAGTGATAGAAAATGAATACCCATGCATGTAGGTAGTAGGTCATATGTATGCATGAAAGTTATATCAATTTTCATTTCATATTGGAAGGAAAAAATAAAATTATATATTATCAAAAAATAATAATTTTTATGACATATATTTCACATATTTTAAAAAACCAACCTTAATTAATTTAATGAAAGGAGTGAATGAATCAAATCCCTTCGCAAGGAGGCAGTCTGATACACACATGAGAAACACTATCATATTCCCATAAAATGGAACACAATATTTTATATGTCATAAAAAATTTATAAAGTATAATTATTTCATAAATAACCAGTATAAACTATAAAAACATCATTATTTCCAACAGTGATAGGTGGTAATGAAAAAATGAATGGAATCCATTCCTAAGACAGAAATCCTCCATTCAAAAAAAAGGATGATTTCATAACCAATTTGATATAAATAGAGATGAGTTTAGTTCATTAATTTAACATAAAACAACTAATTATATTAATGATACATAGGTTATTATATATCAATTATATAATAATAATAATTGAATGGTGTGGAAGAAAAATTAAACAAAAACGTTAGTTGTTGGATGTTTCCTCTTATTTGGTTATCCTCTTTAGAGTTTCACGAAAAGCATTCCAAATATGTCATTATATCCAATATAAGGATTATGGGATGAGGGTCGAGAATTTTTTTATTTAGGTAGGTATTTTCCCCAAACATGGATTGAAAATATAAAAAAATAGAGCACAAGGTGTGGCCTTTTATAAGTATGGGAGATAACACATTTTTTATTTTAGAAAATAATTAAGTGTTCCCTAGTTATTCATATATAAAAAAGGGTCCAAAATAGACCATTATCATACCATATAGGTGTAATGGTCGAATTATTTCCAAAAATTAGGTTTTACAAATGTTTATATGTCATTTTGACTATTATATTATTTGTTGATACACCTCCCTTAGTAAGCCCAATTTTACCTTAACTGTGGTAATTAATTTGTACTACATTGACTATATATTTTTTTAACAAAAAATGTTGAAATTGTTATATAATATGAATTACGAATATTAAAAATATGGAATCCCTTTATCAAAATTAAAATCAATGAAATAGAAGTATTAAGTTTAAATTTTATGCCACTAACATGACCGGATAACGAGTTTTTAAAGAGAAAATATTCAAAAGTTTAAACTATTTTCAAATAAAAATTCATATTTAAATTATTTACATTAACCAAAATCTTACTAATTTAGTTATAATTGAACTAATTGGACTTCAAGAACAATTTATTATATAATTTAAAATTATAAATAAATTAAATGAAAATGTAGTTTTCAATTATAATTTTGTATTTTCACTATTAATTAAAAATGAATGCTTTCTGAAAAAACTCAAATAATCTCACTAAAATCATATTGATATTACAATGTAAAAATTTATTTTTTATATTATAGATTTATATAAATAAAATTTTTAAAACTAGTTCACAAAAAGGGCAACAAAATTAATTTTTTAGAAAAATACAGTTTAATTTAAAATTTGATTTATTCTTATATATTGTATTTTAAAAACATAAGTTTTATAGTAAATAATTTATTTTTACTTTATAATATTTATGTTTAATTAAAATAAATCACCATAAGTGTATTTTTTGATTTATTTAGTTGTAACACATTGGTGGGAATAAAAATAGTTTCTCAAAATAGATTTTTGTTATTTATATTTTCAAATAAATAATCACTAAAAAATTCATTTTATATAGAATTATAAACCATATTTCAAAATTTTAGTTATTACTATAAATACCCACTATTTCAATTCTTAAATTTTAACTATCATATTAAATAATAATATGTTAGATTTCATAAAAACTCAGTGTTGTGGGTAAACCATAGAAAGCATAGTTTTTCATGTTATTCGAGATAAACTTGATTTGTCATGTAATGAAATCAAAGATTAGTTTTTTATATAACACAATATAAACTCATCATTCTATCTGTAAAAATATCTAAAATATTAATATGTTTTTTATTTTAAATATTTTATAAAATCGCATGGTGTTATACATCTATTAACTCAAAATATGTGAGTATCACATGATGTTCTCTTGGAACCATACCACACACACTACATAAATGTCAATGTTCCTCCTTTTTTGGTGGATTAGCTACCAAAATGAAAAATCCCATTACTAAATATGCACCTCTCTGCTTACACCTTTTTTCTTATTAAGGCTCTATCACTGCCATAAGAGAACATTGAGTAGCATAACTTGAATAGTTGAGATCATCCTCCCACATGTTATGGAATGTGCTAGTTCATATATCAAATGGTTGAATTGTTTTTCGAAACACATAGATTGTTTTTTTGAAATATGTCATATGATAATTTCTTGAAAAGAATTCCATGTTATATCCTCCTCATCTCTCTATTATTAAATCATGGAATTAATTTATTATAAATTCTAAAAATCAACATTAATTCAACATATTAATTTGAAACTATTTATAATTCCATTTATAATTTCTTATATAGTAATTCCCTTCGTCATATTGTTATGAAAAATTTTAAATCATTAATACATGTTTTCAACATTAAATTAAATCATAGTAATCAATAAATTTTATTTTTATTTATAATTTCTATGAAAAGAATTTTAAAAACTATTAAACTAATATATAATAATAATCCATGAATCATTACCCACACTTATATAATTAAAAACTTTTTTACCATTTGTTGAATATAAATAAAAGTCTTATTCATTATGTTCATTAATACCCAATTTTGGACTTTTTGTTAACCACCTTTCATCAATTAAATATGTGAATTATATTCCTTTTTCTTCTCCCACTTATTTACAATAAATAGAAAGGAATTTTTAGGGTTTATCATATTTAATTCTCATTCTTTCGCACTGTACTTTAGACATCAATAAACTTAATGAATTTTTCATCATTAATTCTTAATCATATGATAATTTAGATATTAAAATATATGCATATATGGAAAGAATCAATGTATAAAACACGTGTGATGTAACCCAATAAAAAAAGATATCCCCCAGGAATATTTATTTATTATAACATCACATATATCATTAAATTTCCCAATTTCATGAGATGTTTGGGAATTTTTTTCAAGAGATATCATACATTCAACAAAGAAATAACATCAAAATAATTCATGTGTATAAAATTTTAATCCCCTTCCAACACATCATACAAATAACCTGTCACCCACTATTGATAAATGGTTTTATATGATAATTTATGTTATTAAATGGTCATATTCATACCTAATCATCATCATTTCTCAACATTTTTAACACACTCCATTCACCAACATAGAAATTTATGAAATCATTGTGGAAATCAGTTATCCATCAATAACTGGAAAATTTGACTAGACAAAAAATAAAATGAGAAACCAATTTGTTCTTTAGAACTTTCATTAAGTAGGATACCTTATTATTTACATGGTCATATCTTCTCCCCCAATTTTAGTATTTAAATATTTATTTAAAAACATAATTTTAAAATGAATATCATCTTTTTTATTATTATTTTTCTTCTTATGAACTTATTCTTTGTTTCCAATACATTTTTCCATATCAGTCATCTAGATATTCAAAATATTGTTTTTGGATAACTTCTCAAGGGGGTTCACATCATATTCTAAAGACACATTGATAAATTTTATATGAAATGTTTTTCAAAATCCAATATTTTTATCTAATTGAAATTGATTTATAAAAACAACTAGGGATCCTTTCTGATATTCCCAATCTTCTCACAGTATTCTTATGATATAAAATAGTTTTTCTATAGAACCATTTTCCCTTTGAAAAAATAGGTATTATCTCCTAGAAATTTTGTTATTAAAAACTAAAATCTCTGTTGCTATAATAAATATCTTCTGCCCACTTCTTCATATAATTTATATCTATTTATTTTTGGAAAATTAGATGTATTTATTTCCACTTCTTTTCATCAAAGATATTTTTTTCCTTATTTCTTCAGCACAATTATCCTTGGATTCATGATAGTTTCATATAAATGATTTTCTATAACCCAATTATAATACATTGTTCCCATAAAAATCAATAAAAAATTTAAAAAACCACTATAGATAGTCCTTCCACCTAAATATGTATTTTTTCCAGACATATTTTTTTGTTGGACTTCTTCAATCTGAGATTTCTTTTTCATAATTGAACGGACTTTCATGAAATATTAATCTCTCTCATTGATGTTGGAATGGATATTTTATTTATATTATCATATTTGGTCATTCTTTTTTTCCATTATTTATCGGTGGCCTTCCTTAGTGGTTTTCTTTTATTATATTAAGGTAAAATCAAATTATTCTAACATTCTATGGAAATATTCTTAGTCTTGCTTCAAAATAGGAAATAGCCTCTGAATCATATTTAATTTTATTTTTGGTGTAGTATTTATGTATTTTACATAGTGTGTACCTTGAATTTTTGAGTAAAAATCCAAATTTTTTTGGACACGTCTGGAAATATAGATATTTTTAAATATTAGATCATTCAACCATGATGTGGTTAGATTATTAGTAATTTTATCCTTCTATAATGTCCTACAATTTTTTTAAAACCAATATAATAAATAGTAAAATAATTAATAAATAATAATGTTTTATGGTTATGTGATACCATTTTTATGGAGGATGTTTCCATTTGTGTTGAGTGTGATCTCATTCTCTTGTTCAATTCATGATAGTCAGATAATACATTTGTGGAATATACACTGCTTCCAAGAATATTATATGTTATAGAATGTGGTGGTCAGCAATTCTCAATTCTTATATATGTATCTTAAAATTAATGGTATGGGAGATCATATAATAATCAAAACATCCTAAAATATCATCAAAATAAGTATTCATATTATTAATTCCTTTACCTAGTATTTTCCTGCTTTATTGTAAAAAAAAATTCCAGATCATTCACACTTTTTTCGTTATCCTATGATTGACCATCCATGACAAAAAGAAAACCATTGTTAAATTTATCAAATTAATGGAGGGATTATACAAAAAAAACAATGAACATAATTAAAAAATTAATTACATGTAAATTATTATATAACGTAAGAATATATTTTATTATAATGATAAATTATTGCATCTGTTTCATTCATATTATTATTGTGCGTGTTATATATGATATATATTTTAAAAAATGAATGTACTATTGTATTATACACTTCATTCAGATATTATTATTCATTATAAAGATCCTTGATAGCTTATATAATTAAATTAATACTTATTTGGGGTATTTTTCAGATTTTCATTGAATTCAATATAAAGATTACTTTGTGATACATTATCATTATAGAATGATATGGATTCATTTTGAGAATAATTATGAAGAGAATTATATATATATACCAATTTGGTTACCTTTAGTCTGTAGTGTATTTTCCTTTACTGTATTATTCATCTTCATATTCCTTTAAAATATATTCATTTTATTCATATGTGTCTTGGAAGAAAACTCTAGACTACCATGCTTATGATTAACTTAATTTTTTCTTTATATGGTTGACCACCCATTTCATTAATGATTCACATAAAAAAATAAAAATTAGATCATTAGCGGGATCCTTTTTTTAATAGTTATCATAGAGACCCATGCCAGATTTACCATTGAGAGGGGGGAATATGGGGTTTAATTTTATAAATTGTTTCTTTTGTATTTAAACTCATTCACTTATTAAGGTTCTTTATCCACATATTGATATCTCACAGTATCAACTATTATGCATAAATACTAAGATATTGATCTTGGCATGGTATTTATATGGTTTGGTATAATGATATAATCAAATACATTATTCTTAGACCACCAATATATATTCTCCACTATATTATATTTATGAATTAAAAAGGATTAGGGTGAAATGGATATAAAACACAATAGATAGTCCTTTAGTTTATCATGGATTTACACCCAAGAAAATCCACATAATCTTCCTCCGTCAGTTAGCTTCCGTAATTTTCATCCCCCCAAGATGTTATACAGCTATTTAATGATCCCATTCAGCAAATTTTTGTACCCCGAGTCACTAGATCCATCTTATTCTCCTTGTTGATCAAGTAGTATATAGTCATATTCCTTCTTCATAGTGATCTTCCACGTTACGTTAAATATGTTTACTATGATCATTTATAACATCATATGCCATTGTATGTTTCAATTATTACTCAAATATATGTAACCCGATAAGATTTTATAGTATGTACATATTAAAACTTAATATATTCTATAGCTTATATTACATTTAAAACTAAAATTAAGCAAATGATTACATATTATTATTTAGTTTTTTTTATGACCCAGCAGTTGGAATATATGGATTTAATGATATTATCTAAATTATTTAAATTTAATTGAACCATGTTTATATAACGAATTCATTGGTTTCTAATTAATTAGAAATAAAAATTAAAACTAATTTAATATAAATGATGTGTTTCTATAAAAACCGATTTTTTCCACAATAGAATATTATAATAATAAATTGAATTAATAACTATTTTTGGAAGATATTAATGAAATTTATAACTTCTATATTCAATAATATGTTTTTAAATTCATAAAATTTGTTTTTTAAGATTATGATATGAAATAAATCAAATTTTATGCATAAAAGCTATATTTTTCTAAAAGGAAATTTTGTTTCCTTTTAATGATGCATCAATTTTAAATAATTTTTTTGTGAAAATATTACAAATTATATTTCAAATAATAATATTTATTTATAAATATGAGATATCAAAATTAACTTAGGGTGATTTTTTTATAGTAATCTAATAAGTAATATTTTTTGATGAAATATTAAAAATACAAAATTATAATTTAAAACCTCTGTATCATTTAATTTATTTATATAATAGAATTATATTTTAATATTTATTTTAATGTATAATTAGTTAAATTATGAATAAATAAATCCAATTTAGGTCATTCTAATCAATTTCACATTTAAATTGGAAATAAAAACATTTCAAACTTTTGAACATTTCACATTAAAAACCCTTTTTGCTGTCTTCGTGGGATTATTATTGAAAAAAAATTCCAATTTTAAGAATTGAATTTGGTAAAATTGATCCATATTTTGAATCAGATGGTCAAAATTAATTGTTAAAGTCTTTTCAGTTTTAGACATAATAACTCTTACCATGGTTAAAAAAACTTTTACCCCAGTATCATAAAAATAATGAAAAGGGTTAAGGTTAAAAGGTAAATTCATAAAATACATAAAAAAAATAAATGAATATTTGAGGTATGTTTAGACCCTAACTAGAAATCAAAAAATTAATTATCAGCTAATTTTTTTGAAATTAAGTCCACTTCAATTTGTTTTAATTTAAACATAAAATAATGATTATTTATTCACTTAACCCCACCTATCCTCAAGAATAGATACCGCACATCACCACCCCATTTAATCCTAAAGGACATGAAGATCGTAAAATATCTTACAAACCCTCTCCTCCTCACTCACTGCATGTAAAATTTCTTTTGTTCACCCAAAAATAACAAATCCAATTTCCCTAAGGGATCATCCAAAAGTGGTTATATTCAAGATGTAATTTTCTAAAGACACCTCTTCTATTTTCATTTCAACATCTACTTTATCCTCACCTAATTCATAAATCAATTAATTAAAACTCCATAGTCATGTACATACTATAATTTTATGTTTATAATAAAATATACTATATATATCCCTTTTATTACATGCTCTTATTTCAACAAAGATAACTATTATCCATATTATGTCGGTTAATTGCCTCATTGAAGAATTATTTTTTTCATTTTACATTATGTTATTCGTGGCTGGCTATTAGATAATATTCTTCGAAAATTAGATTTTAGTAATTATTTTATAATTTATTTCATTTTACGGAATTATACATATACAAAATATTAAATAAAATGAAATTAGTTCATGATGTTTGAACAAGACACCAAATAAACTAATCATTTATAATTTGGGTTTTATCGAAAGAATCATTTATATATAAAAATAAAAATAATAAATATTACCATTTAGACTTTAGTGATTGAATAAATATTGTTTTATTTCACTTATGATGCTTTATTTACATTTAACAAGAAAGTCAAGAATTATACTCAAATAAATTGACCACAAAACCGTGAAACAAAGCACCTAAGACAATGAAATTAAAAAAATATAATAATTAATGGGTGGTAAGATGTAATAAAATGTTCAGATAGGGTATTATAAATATCAATATAGTTCCATAATGAATTAATAGCACTATTTAAACCATTATACAAGAAATAAAATAATTATACACTAAAAGTAACTGTGAGGTAAAGGAAAAACACCCATAGGATTTAGATTATCTCATTAGGAAGGATTAAATAATTAGGGTGTACTGCATTGAAGTTGTCCACACATGTTGGGATGGTAATCATATATCTTATGCACTTGTAATAAATATTAATCATTTAAATAGTATAGTATTTTATTGTACCCTCTAATTCATAACAAAAAATTATGCTTATTGTATGAGAGGATCCCTCCATCACCATCATTTTCAACCCCCATGATATGTGACTTTTAATAAATAATAATAAAATTAATGATTTGTTGTGAATTATTACCATAATTTTTATTTGTTGGGTTAAACATATATTTCCCTGACTATGCCATACTAAGATAATTGTAAATCACTTTGAAATATCTTATGTTTTATTTCCAATTAATTTATGTGGATTTAACGTGTGTAAACATATTCAGTTCATTTATGCCCACTTCAATGATAAAATATTTAAAAGGGAATTTCTGTTAAAAAATTATTTTCCAATAGTCTCCCATAAAACTCCCTTTTCTACCATGATAGTGTTATCAGGAATTGTTTCTTAAAACGTTGTTAATATTATCCTATGATTTTTAATTGAATTTCCACTTAATTGTTTATTATTACAAATGAGTATGAATGGTATATTTATTTGTTTTCAAAACCCGTTTCTTGATCGCTTCTCTTAGAAAAATATGGATGGAATGTTTTTTTATGTTATACGGAATGATTTCATTTTCTCACAATCATGAAGCTTTAATTTTTTTAATAATACATTTAAATAATACATGGTTGTCTTAAGATAAAAAATTTTATTTTATAATTGAATAGGGTTTTAAAAATATGTGATTTTCAAAAAAAAATTGTATTTTTCCTCAATAAATATTTCAATAATCCATTAAAACTATTTACATACACGTCAACATTACATTTTGAATATTATGTTAAGGATATACAATAATGATAACATTCATCCTATTTATTTTGATTGTTTATGATCAGTTAGAATCAGGAAGTATTGATATTTCTTATCACCAGTTCTTCCAAAATGAGCAATTATTAATTTTTTATGTTGTATTATTTATTCATGTGAGGAATGAATTGGACATAGTAACTGATGGGTAGGGCCCAATATAGTCCCTTGATTCATCAATAGGTCTAATGAGTCATAATACATTGGTTTTTGGATCAATCCTTACACATTTATATTGTCATGTCTTGGCCTGGGCCTTGATGGTATGTTTACAGATGTTTGGATTCTTTCATTCCATCACTGTGAAACTAGTTATTGATTCTTATATGATTTTAGATTAGTACAATATACATGGATATGTTTTCTAGATAATTTGATTATTTATATGGACTTATTGGATCATATTTTAATCAATCCTTGTTTTACACAATTTATTATTTAATTTCATGTGTGTTTTTGTTATTTACCGTGCCATAATTGTTATTACTTATTTATGAATGCTTCTATTATACATAACCCTAACTTAGAATTTGATATCAACCCTTTTTTATGGTTTAGTTTTTCCCAAAATACCAATAAGTTTGGTATGGCTGATATGTAGGGATATTCTATGAGAATAATGGTTTCCTAAAAAGATTCCCTATGATTTATTTTTGGTTTTATGTTATAATTTAAGGTTAATGTATACATCTAGTTTTTTAAAATGAATAAACTATTTAGTCCCCCAGGATGTCATTTTTTGTATATTGTACCAATGTAATAATGTATTCATCACTCTGGGCTACTATTTTTAGGGGCATTATAATTAGTATTAGTGGTAGGTTTACTAGAAAACATAGGAACTAGATTTAGAAAAACATCAATTACTGAAAAAACAATACAAACTTATTTTGAAACACTCTAATATTTACTATGATTATTATTTAGATAGTAATTAATCATAAATTACAAATTTATGTTTAGTTTCTCACTTGTTTCGAGTTTAAAATTTATGTTTCGTAATTTATGATAATCTCTAGTGTATTACATCTTTTAAAAATGGACACCAATACAAGGAAAGGGAACCAAATCAATAAACATGACCTATAGAGTATGCATTATTGTTTGATTAATGGGAGTAGGTGGATTTTTTGAAGAGAAATAAATCCCAAACATTATCATCATATGAGGACATAAAATCATGTAATAAAAAGAAAGATAAATAGTTTTCTAGGTATTATATCATTAGAGTGAAGAAATAGGAGAATAGGACGTCTGCGAAAAATATTAATAATGGAAGGAAGAGAATGTATGGAATTCCCCATGTGATAAATGTGAAACTAAACAACCTGGTAAATTCATTAAGGGAATTTGAGGTTACATAAGGTGTGTACAGAAAGGCCACCCTAGTTTTGATTTAAAGGTAATGAAAAAATATTCCACTGAAAAAGAATAAACAATAAAGATATGTGTAACTACACAAATGAATGTCCCATTCATCAAATGAATCCAACTTAAAAGAGGGAAATTGATCATGTTGAATCATTTTATTATACGATAAGTTATTAAAAATTACTATTGTGATTGTTTTTGGGATTTTGAATTATTTTATTTTAGTATTTTATCAATTATTATTGGAAAATATGAATTATGGAATATATAAGGATTGTATTATTGTAATTATTTGTTATGGATTTCAAATATGGTGTTGAATGGAACAAAAAAATGTGATATAGTGGAAATTTGAAATTCATTGAAATTACCTAACTAAGGTAAAGACAATCCATAAAATGATTTTTATGTTGTGATAGTAGCATTGTGAGAAATAGATGATTGATATGGATAGTTTAAATTGGATACTTTTGACTATTTAGGAATTGATTAATGATTTATTGAAAATGTCATTTATATTCTAAATGATGAATCTTATAACATTCACTAGTGTATAAAATGAATTTTGGTGTTATTCTTTTAATTTTCTTTCCATTTATTGGGAAATATTATTAGAGGTGACGTTTCAAATATATATTTAACATTGATTAAAAATGAATGGTGTAAATTAATTATCAAATTAATTTTTCTAATCATTTATTTGTTAATAGATGTTCTAAAACCATTTAGAATGGTTTTCACATTAATTATCAAATAAAGGATGTGAAAAACTATTTTAAAAATTGGTTATCTTAAAACTAACATTAATAATTGACCTAAAAATGTTTTTTACATATGTTTTTATATAAACAATTTGAAAACCAATCGATAGTGGAATTTTCGTATATTTTATCAAATAACCAATGAGATGAATCATTTTTTTTAAATTAGTTTTTTTCAACCATACTCTTCAAAATTCACCAAACCAAAAAACAATCATATTTCATGTAGATATAAAATAAAAAAAAACCTTCAAAAAAATTACAATTACATCATTCAAAATTAAAATATTCAGTATAAGAAAACTAAAATCCAACAAATCCTATAAAATTAATTTCCCATTAAACATATTAGTTTTTGATCTACTATACAGTATAAGGATTGGAATCACAAACAAACAATAAAATAAAATAAAATCATTTAACATGTCTTATGATTAATTGGAATGAAATATTAATGAAATGTTTATAATTGAATGTAACATGTTGGAACATCGTAACTATACAAATTCAAGTTATTGATACAAAAATATTAGCACATAATATCTGCATTCTTTTATTCCTTCTTGTTTATGAAAATTATTTTTCAATGGGGTTTTCAATTCCAAATGACATTATTAACTAATATATACCAAATGTATTACTTATAAAAAAATCTTCTTTTCTTTTACATATCTGATCTTTGTGATCTTTTTATTGGTGGTCTATCAAAAGAAATTGCATCCCCTATTGTAGAATAATATCGATGAAATAAGTTTAAAATTCATTATAATATAAAAACAATCAATAAATTCTATCATACATGTACAATACATCCTTAAATTTTTTTCTGGACATTTCCATGTATACATAATAACCAATAAAGTGTCTTCTCCATTAGACATAGAACACATAACATAAAATGGAAACTTCTATAAAAGAAAATTTAATGTTATTGGTTATTATGGTAAAATATATTTAACACCATATGGGATATATATTTCATAGTCTTGAATATAAATAAACATCCAACACTGATTAATTACCTCCTCTTAAAATCATTCAACAATATAAATTGTTCATTCTGCTTCAGCCATTTTCCTCACTATAGGAGAAATTAATTATGAACCTATAAATACAAATAAAACTATATCATTATTATCCATACACATTTTATAATTATTAAAAATAAAAAACAATAATAAGTGTAAATTTTCAAAAAATTAAATGCATCGAAAGATTTATGTTCTGATATCATGGAAAAAACATGCATCGTGTTGATTCCCAATTGATATCAAGTTTTATGATCCTTGATATAATATTTCAAAATCACCAGTGTCTTTAGACACCCAAAAAACCAACTTCAATATGAATATCATAAATATTAATCAAAAAATTTCAATATATTGACAATATACCAAGAATTATAGAATATGTAACTGAAGTCAGATCCCTAGGAATTTGTTTTTTTCTGTACAATATTTTTTTTACCATTAATGTATTCCAATCAAAATACATAAATATATAAAATTTAAAATTTAAAAAATAATATTACAAAATTGAAATAAATGATAAAATATACACATACCTCTGTGGTTATATGTCTTAGAAGCCTATATGAAGAAATAAAAAGGTGTTGACACTTTTTTCAACTATACGCACCCCATCTGTAGGTAATGGTACATAAACTGATAAATCTATAATGTCATATATATTGACCATATGATGTGATATATTTATATTTTTCTGATTAATGTCGTCTCTAGATTAAAATATCATCAGATATGCAACAATATGAAGAAGTAGATAATAATTAAATAAGTTACAATAAAGGGGATTTAGGGGAGTATGGTGTGTAGGAGTAGGATAAGTAGTGGGGTATTTAGGAGGAGGTGTATGAGTGAGATTTTTTAGAAGAGGTATATGGGTGGGAGCTACAATATAGAAATATTTTTCACGCCTAAAATCATTGACTGTTCTGAAGATCTAATCCTATCATCAATCGTCACATGACTATCATGAACAAGATCCTCTGACAATTATATTTTTTAAACACCCTACATTATATAAGTTGAAGTATGTAGAAAAACATTTTCACCAATACACATATCGGGTATCCCCATACACGAGAAGTGTGTTTGGGATTCTCTAATTATATTGCTAAAATATCCTACCTACCATCTACTAAAAAGAACCCCTGTGTGGTATTCTCCTAAAGAGAATCGTTTATGAATTATTTAAATAATTATATAATGAATAAATATATATAAAGAATTTAATTAACATAAATAAATATATAAATATAACATCATAGAATCCCATGATCCTCAAACCTCAACTATTTTTTAATATATTTTTCTTTTCTCTCATCTAATCCCACTTCCAATTTTTATGTCAAACCAAGGGGGAGGGGTAGTGTGGAGACCTATATAGTGCATGAAGACTCATCTCATAGTTTCTAAAAAATTTATCCATCATTTTTTTTCTAATAATGTATAATCTTCCTGAGATATTGTATGATGGTATACATTTCCAAATTGGATCTCCGGATGTGATATACTCAATTTCTAGAAATTCAGAATAAATAAATCATTAATAAAACATTAATATGTCCATTAATATAAATAACATCAAAAAGGTAACATTGAACATACGAAAAATTCTTTTCGTCTTATACATTCATAAAATTTCATCCTTGTAGCTTCATCTATAAATGGATATATATCACATGGATTATGATGTTACCTATTTTCAAAAATGAAATATGATGTGAGGGTTGATTTAAAATCCCTTTATCTCATAGAATCCACTGACAAACATTTCATATTTACTCCTATATTGTCATATATATCATATGTCTTCTGATAATACAGGAGAAACATATAATAATATAAAAATTTCATGATAAGAAAAATAATAACAAAATATATAACAAAAATGGTATCCAACAACTGAGATAGTTTCAATTGGTCTGTAATTCTCCCATTATTAATCAAAATGATGATATTACATTTAGTATGACATTATATAAAACTCCAAAATTGTTTTGAATTAGGACCTCTTGGAACATCATTATCATCAAGGTCTACCAATATCCTCTTGTTTTGGCTATATGCAACTAATATTTTTGTTAAACATGTGCTTCCACGTTTATGAACCCTCAAACTCATTTTTGGACCTATGGGAGTAAATATCTCTTGTAAAAAAGGATGCAGCACATCTAGAGTATCATGTAGCTGATACTCCCAAGTATTATAAGAATGACCATCTCCTGAATTTTTTTGTTGATCTTTTTATTGATCATATTATTATCCTACAAATAATTGTACCAAATAATTGGCACAAATATTTACTAATTCACCAATTACAATACTAATTTAAATAAAAAATTAGAAATTATCCAACATAAATGTAATTTAAATTAATCATAACAAATTTTTATTCATATTTTTTATTGTTTATTTATATTCTATCAATAGTAATGATATATGAAATCTTATATAAAAGAATGAAAACAAATCAACAAATAGAGAGAATAGTATATATGTTCATGTCAAATAAATCATTTTTTATACAAAAATGAATATTATTTTAGTATAGTATGATATAATATTTTTGTTTTTGTATAATATATTTGATTTAAAATACTTTTTTTTCAAAAAAAATGAATTAGTAGATAAGTTACGTAAGGGTAAACATTGTAAACTAAACCAAACAAAACTAATATAAAGAGAGTTATCTTATAATATATAATACTTATTTTTATAATGAAATTAAAATTAAAATAACTATAATATAATGAAATTAAAAAAATAAACAATAAATGAATATATGTTACCTATAATGTTAGGAATGTAATAAATGATTG
Organism: Viscum album; assembly: GCA_963277665.1. Lineage (NCBI taxonomy): Eukaryota > Viridiplantae > Streptophyta > Magnoliopsida > Santalales > Viscaceae > Viscum > Viscum album. The sequence continues at coordinate 2,009,319,451 of OY728127.1, read as the reverse complement.
ATTTCCCAAATTACTTTGTCAGGATAATTCTGCATGACACATACCATGTCTACGAAATGCTCATCAATATTATTTGTTAATCATTCCATGGAAGTATGGATCACAAATAAATCAATATCTTCATCAAGTTCTTCATCACCAACATACTATTTGTTTACATGTGAAACACACCAATTCATATTCGATTCATCCAGAACATAGGCTTTATGTTCTCTTGTGTTTACATTATAAAAGGATCATTTGTATATTCCAATTTTTTCATATTTACAAGTAACCTTACAATTTAATCATGTATTAAACTATCGTTAATGATAAATAATTTTTAGTTAAACATTTTAATATGAAATTTAAAATAATCCACCTCCTGTATCTCTTCAATGAATCCAGAAGATTCAGTTGATGCAAAAAATTGGATTTTTGGCTTTAGTACTCAAAAAAATTTCTTCTACAAACAGTAGCACACTACTATTCTAAATGAAATATCTATTTTTCAGATATTTTGATTGAAATGTATATCCATTGATGTCATACTCATACCGTGTTATCAAATTTGATCTTTTTTCACCCACTAACAATCTCAATGTTACTAATACATCTAATCTAACAAGAATTATCACTTTAAACCGTATTAAAAATGTTTTTTAGGCCCAATAAAAACCCACAAATCATTCTTATTTGGATAAAATGATTTCCACACAGTAATATTCAATTATATATATGGTTTAACATCATCTATGTTATTCAATATAAATAAATGTACTTTTGTTATCTGTTATCCTATAAATGTATTTTACATTCAACACATAGATCCACTTTCCTCTATATTTAAATCAGTCATGGTGAGATGGAGGCAAACCAATGTGCTCCACTCCAAATAAATATCTTGTATAAAACTCCACGAAATCCTCAGAAATATACTTCTCAATATTCAAGGGTTCAGGTCTATATGGATTCTAAACACACCCCCATCAATATCTTCATATAACATTCAAAATTATTCATCCAACATAGATATAAATATATGAAAATTTTTATTTCTCACACAAAATGAAGAATAAAATTCTACATGATGTAAAAAACATGAAGAAAAATATTTTTCCAGTTGACAATGTATTTAAATTGGGTCATTAGCATGATTTTCTAAAGATTTCATATCAATCACCATATTAACAATATAATTTAAAAAATAGCACAACATCATGATATTCATTCTCACACAGATGGGTAAGATTTCATGCAATAAAACCAATATGACTTATTTCATAATGATGTGAAAATCCTGAGATTTCAAACCTTTCATCTTAAAATTCATTAAAGACACAATTGTTTTTCATTTTGAGAATAATCTCATGGCATTGTGATATCATGAAGACCCTAAAAAGTCTAATTTTATCCCTCTTAGATAATCTATGAAATGCCGAGGGTAGTATTGTTCGCCTTCCATTTTGAGTTGGAGTTAACTCCAAACGTATTTTCATTTAGAGTAAGTATAATATTATATTCAACCATTCATTAGTATTTCCTTTAATATATAAAAATGTACCAATCAAGCAGACATATAAATTCTTCCCCATTTACATGAAATAATTGTTATTCTTGAAATAATGACAATTAAAACATGGTAGCTCCAAAATATTGACTGTTTCTTCCAAATATTTATATCATTTCTAGATTTTTGTGTCTTTCAAAATTTAACATCAATGTTTTTCACCTCAAATAATATTGATCAATGTATAACAGTTTTGGTGAAGTATCAAATTCTTGTTGGCCATTGAATGCATTCTTTAATCTTCCATTGATATATAGGCACAATGTTTTGATGAATATTGTTTACTGTTTTTCAACAATGATTATGTTGATAATATCGAGTCTATTCCTCACAAATAGAACATGTTTTATGCCCCATAACATAGTATCCAGAAATAATTTCATATACTAGTAAGTCATTTAGAGAGAAAAAAATCATCGCATACAGTTGAAAATATTCCATTTTATAAAAACCATACACGCTAATTGTATCATACCATAAGAGTTTGTACTCATAAATTATTCCTGATAAGAAACCATCAATACCATTTTGATGCTGTTTTGGTCAAGATATTGTTTAAATCCACATGATATATTTTTTCTGCTTACAAAATTCAAGAGATAAGTTGTAAATGACTGATAAATATGTCATGAACTATGTCTGGTAATAAGGATACTATATTAATTCATTACCATCCATGCCTATTCCATGTATTATATTTATAGCTTTGTTTCGAAATGTATGAATCTATTGATCAATTTTCATCCACTGTTGAAATTCAACTGGATTACATACTTTTCGATAACATATCTACTCATCTATATGTCATCGTAACCTTTATACATGATGTAAATTTGAAAATAAACATTCCAGATAAATATTTATTGGATGTTACCAAAATTCTATAGAAGGGGTCTCTAGAATTCCAAAATTATCATTTAATTTTCCTTTCAAAATATACTGTGATGCTCCACATTTTGGACACATTGACATAAATTTATATTCCTTCATATATAACACACAATCATTTAGGAAGATATGTGTTTTTTAATTACCTAATTCCATATAATATAATATTTTATCACTTTATAATGTAAATTAGTAATATCATTATATTTAGGATGAATATATTTTAGAAATTGTTATGAATCATTAAAACTATTCTCACTCTAAACATATTTCATCTTCAAGTTAATAAATCTTAACATCGAAGACAAAAACATGTATTTGATATTACACAAATATAATTTTTTTTAGAATCACTATATATACACTCAATATTCATTTCTTTTTCAATTTCCTCTACTTCAATAACATGAATAATTTCTTCAATTTCGTCACTGTTATCATCTTAAAAAGTGTCATAATCAATTTATCTAAAATTCATCTTACTTTCACGTTGCTAAATCCAAGGGTCGTCACTCATATTAATCCCATGAAGAATTAAATTATCCTTGATCTTTCTAGTTTTCAAATTCTACATATTAAAATATTTTTCCGTGGATAAAAAACAATTCATTTTTTAGAACATTTCATTGAGAAAATTCCAAAAAAGAATCGACATCATCTAGATATTCACCACTTATTCGTAGTGCCATAATCCATCTTTAAATCCTTATTCTATAAAAAATAAAAAGAATAAATATCTCATAAAAATAATATAGTGGGGATTAAACTGAGAATGGATTCTTCAAGTCAAACAAGGTTTATATTAATATCAAATGTGTCATAATCCAAATGTCACAATGCATTGATTTTTTTAAAAAAAATATATGTGTATTTGAAATTTACAATTATAAATTATAGAAAATAATCAAATAAAAGATTAAATCTAATTGATAAATAAGAATTAAACACCCTCCACATTTCTAATCCCTAGTACAACAACATATTTTTTATATTTAAAAAAACTTCATTAAAATTAAATTAATTTTAAAAAATATATATAACTTCAGTTTTTCAAAAATAATATATTTTAAAAAAACTTCAGAGTAACATTTCATCAAAAAAATCCATAATGTTTTAATTTAGAAAAATGGAACTGTTTATGTAACATCCCAGGTAAATAATGTATAAGAAATTTTCGTATTTATTAATAATTTGGAATTAAATATTAATTTTACTTTAAAGGGGTTGTTATGTTCGATAGCCTACCTGATACGCAACAACGATCTTCTTTGAAATCGTACATTGCACACTAATAATAGGATAATATTTTTTTAAATGCTTGTTAACATTTAGTCGTTGCATTGGCGGGAATAAATATAAATAACTAAAATATGATTATATGTGTTTTTTAAATTTTTTTACATTTATCCAATAAAAGATAAAGGATTAAAATAAGAAAATAATTCAATTTTAAGCATAAATACTCTAATATTCACTAAAAAGTCGATTTATCACCTTTTGATGGAGAACCCTCTTTAAAAATATTTTTGGTCCCTCTTATTCATTATATTGGACCAAATGAAATCCTTCTTTATATTTAGGACATCAAAATTTACTTTGTATATGTTTTTATTGTTTTTCTGATAAAGTTCATTTTTAATGAATCTGTGAAAAATGTTGTATTTTCTTTCAAAACCTCATTTTAATCTCATTTACTTATATGATTATATTATATTTTGAATTGGTTTTAAATTGAAATTGGAATATATTTTTACCATTTAATCCAATGGTGGTCATTGGAATTAATTTCACTTAGAAATTGGACTTAAACAAGTGTTGATCTTTTGATAGATATTGTTTCTTAAAAACATGCTATTTGTTTTGACAACGAGAATTAATTATTAAATTATTTAACGCAACTTATATGATTTTAATTTTGTAAAATAGTCATAATTTTTGAATTCGTAATATCAAATATATCTTAGGGTGAATTTTTGGTATTTTTCTTAAAAACATCAATTTTTGATGAATAGTGAAACCGCTAAGTGGTAGTTAAAAAACTAAATTTTCCATTTAAATGAAAAATTACCACATATATGAATTGGATTTCAAAAATCCAACATACATGTTTTTCATTATTGTTTAAAATTTGGTTCAATGGGATGAAAATAATTATTTAGTGAATAGTAACTTTTATGTTTTATTAATCACGATTAAAGGTAATTAGTGTAATTTGAGTTAAAAATAGTGTTATAATAATATGGAATTACCTTGAAACATGTCCTAGCATTATTTTAAGTTTCATGGCCGACCAATAAAATCCATGTGTCAACTTGGCGACCCATGGAGCCACATGGGTAAGAAAATGATATTAATAACTTTTTTTATTTAAAGTAAATATAAAAGTGTCCCAAACATGTTTTGTTTTACTAAAAAAATTATTATAAAGTTTTAATCAAGATATATATTTGACTATAATTATTAATTTTAAATCTAAAATTATTTCCTACAACATGGTAATTTTTTTATAATTTTTAGGCATCCAATAAATAAAATTATTTATGACACAATGATGATGCAGTGTTTACATCAATAATGAATGATTTAAATAAATAAGAAGATAATGTTTAAAATAATATCCAACACTTGTCCAATTCTTACTGGATGCTTTTATTTCGAACAAGGGAAACCTTATCTTCGACTTTAATAATGTTTGGGCCTTTGAAAACCGAAAAAGCATTATATAATAAAATAATAGTTTCAAGATTTCCAAAATAGCCCCTCCTCTCTTTTATAAAAACACCCCACTTAATACACATTTCTCACACTTCTCAAGCCCTTTGGCTCTTCAAAAATATACTCAACTAAGCTCCCAATATCCCTGTCTTCATCCTAGAAGCCTTACCCTAGGAAGAAAGCTCTTCAAGAAACCCTTTTGGCTCAAACCAATGGGAGTTACCCCATTTAAAGGTAATGTTTTATCTTATGTTCTTTTGAATTATTATGCGTTTCCAACCCCATAAACTCTTTTTATTCCTTTATTTTGTAAGACACACACCTCCTTCTAATGGTTAAAGAACATACTGTTTTTGTGGATGGTGAATTACTTCCTCATGAAAGGATGATTGTTCACTCTTCTCTTAACACCTTTCATGGTGGACATTAAGATGTCACTATATTTATATATGATATATATTATGTTTATGTTTTCCTTATGCTTCTATATTTTTCATTTATGTAATAACTTTTTTGGTTTCCATAATGGATAAACGCGATAATTTCATTTTATGGAAGTGCGGACTGCTGCCCCTCAAAGTGATTTGAATCGTTAATACCATATGTGGACATATAAAGGATGGAGTTAATAATATTATATATGATATTATACTAGAATTATAATGTACCTTTATATCATTGTGATTTCATTCCATTAAAAATGAAATAGAAATGAAAGTAGGTTTCATGCATACGTACGGCTTACCGTCTCCATGAATGGTGCATTTCATTTCTTACCTCTAAATGTTATGTACTATTATAATTACAAGAATATAATAGATATATATGATATATATGATATCCAAATCACGAATATAATTCTGCATATAATGAACCTTTGACCACGTGAACAACATTTAATTGTAAGAAGTCCATTTTTGAATCAAGTACTAAATATAGACAAAACGACCGTTATTAACATAAATGATTACATAATGGTCATGACATAGTAATAAGTGATATTAAAGGAATAATAAACATGAGAAATGTTCTCAAGAAAGTAGAAATTAACACTATTTTATTATTCAGGAGATTAAAGAGAGATCGAGTCAAGTCGGACACGAGGTAAGGGACTTCATCTCAATCACCTTTCATTGAGGCATATTTTGTTCTAGTACAAGACATTATTTTTTACTATGTATAAACCCCTTTGAATTTTACTTTTATTCAAATGGAATGATTTCTATATTAAGCGTTTCACTAAATGACAAAAAGTATGTTTCTTTTTAACATTCGTGGTGAAAACGATCCTTCTGCCGCCGCGATTATTGTTTGATATTTGGATTCCTCAACAAGCCGTAATGTTTTTAAAAGAAAATAAATACCATATACAATTTTATTTATTTTTCTATTGAAAATGGTTTTGATAATGAATTTGATATTTCAATATATTTAAGTGATATATTGTGATTAAAATGTGGAAATGTTTTCTTTCCATTATATTTGCTTTATGTCTTATGATTTCATAATGATAATTGGACATTTGAAGGGTGGATATGTGATAAACCATATGATGGGTGGTGTCATGAATACCAGGAAGGGTGGTTACATTATAACCTCCAATTCATTGGGTATGGAATTCGGCCGTATGGCTATTCCATTTAGTGATATGTGTGGAAGTCGACCGTATGGTTATTCCATTTAAGTATGTTTATTTCCCAAGTTACCTTCATATGTTATGTGTTCTTTATGTGGGTTTTATGGTAATATTTTGGTTACAAAAGGGTAATTCATGATATTTTATTCATTGAGTTGTATTTACTACTTCATAAAGGTGAAAATTATTACTTATGTTAATGTATTCATGGTTTACTTGTTGTTTTGAAAAGCTAACAGTTTTCATTCCTTGTGTATCCCTTACTGTGCTTTTTATGCTCCTCCCAAGTTTTTTGAAATGTTTTTCACATGACATAATGTGGAATAGGGTCAAGGATGAGATCAAGGAAAAGTTAGGTTGTCTTAAACATGGAACTAGACCTGATCCATTTTTCAAGAGTTCATGTTTTGTAAAAAAATGGGAACTGTGTAAAAGTGTCAACATTTTAATCTTTTGAGATGTAGTAGTTATGTCCTAATTATATAAAACTATAATCCTGAAAATATCCTCAATGTGAATTATTAATTTAATTCAAGATTATGAAATTTTCTACGGCTGGGTCCTTATAGTTGTTATCAAAGGTCGGTTTAGACAACTTTAGGAGTTACAAAAATTGTTAAATTTATATCCCTAATTTAATTTATGGTATGACTGAAATGGTATAGCATTTAAATATTACCATGTTGCTTCGCCTAATATATTTTTGGGTTCATAATGGTTTTCCGTAGAGGAAACCGGGCAGCTATATTGGGACGACATCTGGAGGAAGACAACCTTCCAAATCAAAAACCTGAGATGGTCGGAATCGGAACTGAATAGTTTGTTGCATTGATAGAATAGTTGACTCAGACTATAAATGGTAGTGGTATCCATGCATTAGATCAGCCAAATCAACCACATAGGAACATGTTAGTGGTGGAACATTTCATGATGCAACATCCGCCATCATTTAGAGGATCATCTCACCCTGTCCTAGTAGAAGGGTGGATTAAAGCACGGGAGAAGATTTTTGAGGTCATGGGGTGTTCAGAACATCAAAAGGTTAGTCTTGTTGTCTACCATTTTGAAGAAGAAGCTGATCAATGGTGGTTAATGGTGAAAAATATCTGGGATAGTGATGAGATTGATGATCTTCACTGGGATGAATTCAAAGGAATGTTTCTTGATAAATATTTTCCTAAGGTGGTTCGTCTTAGGATGGAAAAACAATTCCTGAAATTGGGGAAGGAGGATGACTTGGTGGCTACTTATGAATCAAAGTTCACTCTACTGGAAAGGTATTCTCCAAATTTCATATGAGATCATGATAGTAAAATCAACCATTTTTTCTCAGGGTTAAATCCAAAGTATCGAAGGGCTTTAGCTTCTCATGAGTTCAAAAGTTAAGAAAAACTTGTTTGATGTGCGGAGAAGCTGGAAATGAAATTTTCCAATGATCAGGTGTTCTTTGAAAAACAACATAATAAGAGGTCCAGTTGGCAGGAAAAGGGAGAGATTTCATCAATGAATCCAGGAGGAAAGAAAACCAAATATCCATCATGTGAGAAGTGTGGTAAAAATGCATCCTGGAGAATGGTTATCCATGTCTAGAAAGTGCTTTCGGTGTGTTAAGTCTAGTCATATGGCTTGTAACTCTAAGGAAGATGATCGAGCAGGCAGTGAAATGCCAATGATAAGATGTTTTAAGAGTAATGAAATTGGACATTATGCAAATGAGTGTCTAACGAAGAACTCAACTGAGGGAAAGCAGCCAGACTACAAGAATAAATGGGTGGTGAAATCCTTTGCAACAGCTTCAATAGATGTTGGGCCATCGAATGAAGTAGTATCAGGTACACTATTTGTTTATTCAGATTATTCCAATGTGTTTTTTGATTCTGGGTCTACACATTATTTCATTTTTGAGATGTTTTCTAGTAAATTGGAAATTCCATCTCAAGATATAATTCCTGAACTTATGGTAAAAACACCTGGAGGAGTCATTGAGACAAAAAGAAATTATATGAATCTTCTTATCCTTGTGTGTGGAAAACATCTACTTGAAAACCTTGTTGTTTCGCCTCTAGTAGAGTTTAATGTTATTTTGGGCATGGATTGGCTCTCTTTTTATCATGCTAAGATTGACTGCAAAGCTAAAATGGTTTCCTTTCAGAAATATTTTCATTTTGTAAACAAGAATGAACCCTTTCTTTTGATAACATATCAGGAAGTTGAGAAACTAGTAAAATATGGGAATTAATGTAACATTGCACATATTGTTGAAAATAATGGAACTATTCATATTAATGATGTGCCAGTGGTAAATGATTATCATGATGTTTTTCCTGATGTGTTGCCTGGTATTAAACATGATTGGAAAGCTGAATTTACTGTTGACATTGTTCCTGATTCTAAGACAATTTCGAAACCCCCTTATTGAATGGCTGAAGTTTAACTTTTAGAGTTAATGAAGAAATTTTAGGTGTTATTAGATAAAGTTTTCATTCGACCTAGCACATCACCATGGGGTTCTCTTGTATTGTTTATTAAAATAAAAGATGGTTCAATGAGACTTTGCATTGATTATAGAGCATTGAATAACATCACTGTTAAGAACAAGTATTCTTTGACTCAAATCGATGATTTGTTTGATCTACTCTTGGGAGCATAGTGTTTTTCGAATATTGACTTGAGGTTAGAGTACCATCAGTTGAAAGTAAAATAGGTAGATGTTCCGAAGACTATGTTTTGTACTAGATATGGCCATTATGAATTTGTAATTATGCCTTTTGGCTTAACCAATGCACCTTCTGTATTCATGGACCTTATGAATAGAATTTTCCATGAGTTCTTAGATAAGTTTTTGGTTGTTTTCATTGATGATATTTTGGTGTTTTCTAAAATTAAATAGGAGCATGAATGTCATTTAAGGGTTATCTTGAAAATCATTAAAGAAAAAAAACTGTATGGAAAATTACGCAAGTGTGAATTTTGGTTACAACAAATTTCTTTCCATGATTACATTGTTTCAAAAAAGGGAATAACTATTGATCTAGCTAAAAAAATTGTTGAAGAATGGACAAGACCTACAAATATAACTGAGATCCGTAGTTTTCATGGTTTGGCCGGTTATTAACAAAGTTTTGTTGAAAATATTTCACGGTTACCTAGTCCAATTACTATGTTAACTCAAAAAGGAGTTAAGTTCATTTAGACTAAATAATGTGATGATTTTTTTCAGGAATTGAAAATAATATTGGTGAATACTCCAGTTTTAGAACTTCCTTCCAGAAATGGTGAGTTTGTTATCTACAAAGATGCTTCGTTGAATGGGCTTGGTTGTGTCCTTAGGAAGAATGATAAGGTAATTTCTTATGCTTCATGTCAATTGAAAACTCGTGTGGTAAATTACCCTACACATGATTTGGAATTAGTTGCTATTGTTTTTGCTCTAAAAATTTTGAGGCATAATTTGTATGGATTAAAGTGTGATATATATATCCCAATCTCAAAATTTTAAAGTATATATTCACTCATAAATAATTGAACATGAGACAGAGGAGATGGCTGGATTTAATCAAGGATTACGATTGTACAATTCATTACCATCTGGGAAAAGCAAATAAAGTGGCTGACGCTTTGAGTCGAAAAAGTAATTCTTCATTAACTATGCTATGTATGGAACGAGATCCTTTGGTTTTTGATTCGATGAACATTGACATAGATGTTGTTGGTGCAGGATGTTCTTTTATTTTGTTTCAGGTGTCAGTGAAATCATCTCTATTAGACAGAATTAAGAATGCACAGATGAAAGACAATGAGTTGCGGAAAAAAGTAGATTTGGTTCATAAGGGTATGTTGCCTGAATTTAACATTAATAATGATATTTGTTTAGGATTGGGAAGATATTATGTGTGTCTTTGATTCACAGTTGAAGAATGAGCTATTATGTGAGGCTCATAGTTCCCCGTTTTCAGTTCATCTTGGCAGTACTAAGATGTACAGAGATCTGCGGGAGTATTACTGGTTGGATGGAATGAAAAGAGATATTTCTGATTTCACTATGATGTGTTTGACATGTCAGCAGGTTAAAGAAGAGTGGAAGTTACTAAAAGGGTTGCTTCCGTCATTACCGATGCTAGAGTGGAAATGGGAAAATATATCCATGGACTTTGTAGTGGGTTTACCAAAGAAATATCGAGGTAATAATGCAATCCTGGTTATTATTGATCGATTGACTAAATTTTCTCATTTCCTTCCTATTTGAGATACATTATCTCTAGATCAACCTTCTCGGATGTATGTTCAAGAGAAACTAAAGTTATATGGATTTCCCCTATCCATTGTATCTGATCGTGATCCAAGGTTTACTTCTAACTTTTGGAAAGTCCTTCAGAAATCGTTGGGTACTGAATTACATTTTAGTACAGCTTTTCATCTGCAATTAGATGGGCAGTCAGAACGGAAAATTCATACCTTGGAGGATATGTTATGTTCTTTCACGATGCATTGTCAGGGAAGTTGGGACCAACATCTTTCTTTGGATAAATTTTCTTATAACAACATTTTTCATTCCAGTATACAGATGGCTTCGTTTGAGGCATTATATTGTAAACAATGTCGAACTCTAGCTTTTTGTGATGAAGTAGGGGAAAGAAAGATGATGGGACCAGAATTGGTAGAATAGATGGCAGAGAAAGGTCATTTGATTCAGAAGCACATGAGAACAGCTCAGGGCAGGCAAAAACGTTACCCAAATAACCGGAGGAAGGATTTATCTTTCAAGGTAGGTGATCATGTTTTTCTCAAAGTTTCTCCATGGAATAGTGTGATGTGTTTTTTCAAGAAGGAGGTAATAGACCACTCTGTATGCAACTGATCCCAACTCCTGGAGAAAGTTGGATCAGTTGCATACAGAGTGGTATTACCTCCATGTTTGTCCCAGGTACACAAGGTTTTTCCTGTTTCAATGTTGAGAAAGTATATATCAGATCCATCTCATGTTTTGAGCCCAGAGGTAGTTCAGTTGGAATAGAATCTCTCTTATAAAGAACAACCAGTCCATATTATTGACCGAAGAGAGAAAGTGTTGTGAAATATGGTAATTTATTAGGTGAAGGTTTTATGGAAAAACCATATGGTTGAAGAGGAAACGTGGGAATCTGAAAATACTATGAGAGATAAATACCCCCACTTATTTTGATAAGTGAATAAAATTGTGAGGATGCAATTCCCAAAAGGGGGAAGGATGTAACATCCAAGGTAAATAAAGAATAATAAATTCTCATATTTATTAATATCTGTGAATTAAATATTAATTTTACTTTAAATGGGTTGCTATGTTCGATAGCGTACCCGATACGCAACAACGAGTTTCTTTGAAATCATACATTGCACACTAATAATATAATAATATTATTTTAAATAGTAGTTAACACGTAGCCGTTGTATTGGTGTGAATGAATAGAAATAACTAAAATATGATTATATATGTTTGTTAAATGTTTTTACATTTATACAATAATCGATAAAGGCTTAAAATAAGAAAAGATTTCAATTTTAAGCATAAATACTCTAATATTCACTAAAAGGTCGATTTATCGCCTTTTGATGGTGAACCCTCTTTATAAATAGTATTTTTCACTCTTATAAATTTTATTGGACCAAATAAAATCCTTCTTTAGAATCGGGACATCAAAATTTTCTTTGTGTATGTTTTTGTTATTTTTTCGCTAATGTTCTTTTTAATGAATAAGTGAAAAATGTTTTATTTTAATTCAAAACCACATTTTAATCTAATTTATATATATGATTATATTAACTTTTGAATTGGTTTTAAAGTGAAATTAGAATATATTTTTACCATTTCATCCAATGGTGGTCATTGGAATTAATTTCACATTGAAATTGGACATAAATAAGTGCCAATCTTTTGATAGATATTGTTTCCGAAAAACATGCTATTTGTTTTGACAATGGGAATTAATTATCAAATTAGTTAATGCAACTTATGTGATTTTAATTTTGTAAAATAGAAATATTTTTTGAATTCGGAATATCAAATATAGCTTCGGGTGAATTTTTGGATTTTTTCTTAAAAACATCAATTTTTGATTAATAGTGAAACCACTAAGTGGTAGTTAAAAACTGATTTTTTTAGTTTAAATGAAACATTACCACATATGTGAATTGAATTTAAAAAATATGACATACATGGTTGTCATTAGTAAGTAAAATTTGGTTCAATGGGATGAAAATAATTTGTTGGTGAATAGTACCTTTTATGTTTTATTAATCCCGATTAAAGGTAATTAGTGTAATTTAATATAAAAATAATGTTATAATAATATTAAATTACCTTGAAACATGTCCTACCATTATTGGATGAGTCATTTCGGATACGTTAAATCCATGGGTCAACTTGGGGACCCCATTGAGCAACCTGGGTAAGAAAATGACATTAATAACTTTTTATTTAAAGTAAAAATAAAAGTGTCACAAACATGTTTTGTTTTATGAAAACAATTCTTATAAGGGGTTATACAAGTTATATTTTTTACTATAAATATTCATTAGAAAGATAAAAATCTTTCCTACAACATGTTATTTTTTTATAATATTTATACATCAAATAAATAAAATTATTTATGACACAATGATGATGCAATGTTTATGTCATTAATGAATGATTTAAATAAATAAGAAGATAATGTTTAAAATAATATCCAACACTTGTCAAATTCTTATTGGATGATTTTATTTCGAACATGTGAAACTTTATCTTCGACTTTAATAATTTTTGGATCTTTAGAAACCGAAAAAGCCTTATATCATAAAATATTAGTTTCAAGATTTCCAAAAGAGCCCCTCCTCTCCCTTATAAAAAGATCCCACTTCTTACCCATTTCTCACACTTCTCAAGCTCTTTGGCTCACCAGAACTCAACTAAAATAAGCTCCCTATATCCCTCTATTCATCCTAGAAGCCTTACCCTAGGCAGAAAGCACTTCAAGAAACCCTTTTGGTTCAATCCAAGGGGAGTTACCCGATTTAAAGGTAATGTCTTCTCTTATGTTCTATTGTTTTATTTTGCTTCTCCAACCCCATAAAATATTTTTATTCCTTTATTTTGTAACAAAAATAGTATATTTAATATACTAGTATGTTTTTATGAGTAGTATTATAGCTACACTTACACACACCTCTGTCTAAAGGTTAAAGAACATACTATTTCTTTGGATGGCGAATTACTGCCTCACGAAACGATGATTGTTCAATCTTCTCTTAACACCATTCATGGTGGCCATTAAGAAGTCACAGTATTTATATATGATATATATTATGTTTATGTTTTCCTTATGCTTCTGTATTTTTCATTTATGGAATACCTTTATGGTTTTCATAATGGATAAACACGATAATTTCATTTTTGGAAGTGTCGACTACCTCCCCCTCAAAGTGATTTGAATAGATAATGCCATACGTGGGACGTATAAAGAATGGAGTTAATAATATTATATATGATATTATACTGGAATTATAATTTACCTTTATATCATTGTTATTTCGTTCCATTAAATATGAAATAGAAATGAATGTAGGGTTTATGTGTATGTACGGCTTACCGTCTCCATGAACGGTGCATTTAATTTCTTACCTCTAAATGTTATGTACTAGTATAAATACATGTATATTATGGATATATATGATATATATGATATCAAAATCATGAATATAATTCTGGATATAATAAACCTTTTACCACATGAACAACATTTAATTATAAGAAGTCCATTTTTGACTCACGTACCAAATATCGACCAAACGACCGTTATTAACTTAAATGATTACATAATATTCATAACATGGTAATAAGTGATATAAAAGAAATAATAAAATTGAAAAAGGTTCTTAAGAAATTATAAATTAACACTAGTTTATTATTCAGGAGATTAAAGAGAGATCGAGTCAAGTCAGACATGAGGTAACAGACTTCCTCTCAATCTCCTTTCATTGAGGCATATTTTGTTCTAATACATGACTTTCTTTTATATGGTGTATAAACCCCTTTGAATATTAATTTTATTCAAAAGTAATCATTTCTATACAAAGTTTTTTACTAAACTACAAAATTTATGTTTCTTTTTAACATATGTGGTGACAATGACCTTTCTTTCGTTGTGAGTATTATTTGATCTTTGGCTTCCTGAACAAGCTGTAATGTTTTTAAAAGAAAATAAATACCATATTCTCTTTTTTGTATTTTGGTATTGAAAATGGTTTTGATAATGAATTTTTTATGTCAATATATTTATGTGATATATTTTGATTTTAATTTGGAAATGATTTCATTCCTTTATATTTGTAGTATGTCTTATGATTTTATAATGGTACATGGACATTTGACGGGTGGATATGTGATAAACCATATGATAGGTGGTGCTGTGAATACCAGGACGGGTGGTTATGTTATAACCTCCAATTCATTGGGTATGGAAGTAAGCCGTATGGCTATTCCATTTGGTGATATCTGTGGAAGTCGACCGTATGGTTATTCCATTTAACTATGTTTATTTCCCAAGTTTCCTTTATATGTTATGTGTTTTTTATATGGGTTTTATAGTAATCTTTTGGTTAAAAAAAAGCTAAGTAATGATCTTTTATTTAGTGAGGAGTATTAACTAATTCATAAAGGTGAAAAGTATTAATTATTTTAACGTATTCATGGCTTACTTGTTGGTTTGAAAAACTAACAGTTTTCATTCATTGTGTATCCCTTACTGAGCTTTTTATGCTCAACCCAATTTTTTGAAATTCTTTTCACAGGACATAATGTGGAATAGGGTCAAGGATGAGATCAAGGAAAAGTCATGTTGACTTAAAAATGGAACTAGACAAGACTCTGTTTTTCAAGAGTCGATGTTTTATAAAAAAATGGAAACTCTGTAGAAGTTTCTACTTTGTAATCTTTTGAGATGTAATAGTTATGCCCTAATTCTCTAAAACTCTAAACCTGAAAAGATCCTCAATGTGAATTATTCATTTAATTCAAGATTACGTATTATTTTAAGCATAGGTACTAATAGTTTAAAAATATAAATCAATTTTGAAATAAAAAACACATTTAAATCAATGTTTTAATGAATGATCACACCTTGAATCACTACTTTATGTCACCCTTAAATCACTGTTTCAATTGATTTTTTTATTGAATATTTAAAATATAATATCATATTTAACATTAAATTTGATTTAATTATATTATTTTACCACTATTAAAAATGGAAATTATACTTGTTTTAGTGATTTCATTTAAGGAGGATATGATTTGGTGGTTAAGAGATAATGCAGAAGGAAAATGGGCCAAACTCCATGGAATCCAAATGAAATTTTACCACTATTTTACACGTAATGAGAAATATCTATATTAAAATTGGATGAAGTATATTAACTGATCTATAACATTGTGGAATAAAACTCCTATCAGGACACACTATCCCAATTCATCCATCTATTGAGCCATTTAAACTGATCTACCTAGAAAACCGAATCTACAGGATATCAAAAGATAGGTTCAATATTGTGAGTATATATCCCATTCTCACCATCCAATTTCCACCAAATGCTTCACGTTATTACTCAATTTTTCAATAAACTATATTTATAATTATACCAAATCAAGATAATTCAATTTACTCACTAAAAACTGAGACACAATTGGTATACGTGAATCTAGGTGCCCAAAATCACTTTTCATTTTTTTATAATAGGGAACCATGTGAACATAATTTGGGAGTTCTACTAAAGGGTGAAGTTATTCCATTATAGAGTCAATAAGAGTCCTATAATCTCATTGTAGGTTCTAGAACTCCCTACACTAATAGAGTTGGATCTTTATGAATGTATCTTTTTATAGAACCCTTCTTATCATACTAATTTTGAAATGTTTGTGTTTGTGTATTAAATTTTTTATTTACGCATATATTTCATCAATTTATTCTATTTAATTATATTTCATTAAATTTCATTCTTCTACACTAATTGTTTGTCATCCTCATCTACCCCACGATCATGATATTCTCTGCTTTGGGTATAGCTTCCCTAGTTTTTGTAACCCATGGCTCTAGGCCTTAAGCATGAAACAAGAAAAGGCATCATGATGGGAGAGGTATCCACAAAACATTATAAACGGGTTCTTCTTAATCCTTCTATTCAATGAAAGATTGGAATAATCCACCCCCTATAAGGGCTCATCATCATCGCTGAAACATCAAATAGAGTATGTGTGAGGGCTATAGACCAGGGAAATGCAAAACGTTGTGTGCATGACCCAAAGCGTACAACTGGATGATCATGGGTTATGCAAGGCCATTACAAATTATATTTTGGTTTGAAATTAACAGTAGAAGTATGATTGGATTATACCCTTTCCATTACCATTTCAAAGGAAAAATGCTTCTACGATTACTATACTTCCCATGAAGAGTAATTTATCATAACAATAGATCAACCTTTATCCTTATTTCCATTATTTTTTTGAATCAATGATTTACATAAATTAATAAATTATTAATTATTAATTTAGTTTATAAATTAAAATAAACTAACAATTAAAATGGAAAATTCACAAAAAGATATGCGAGGTTCAATAACGTTTCAATTGTGAAAGCGTGATTTTAAAATGAATAAAAAACCACACGGGATAAATTTGTAGAGTTCCAATATATTCCCTAAAATCAATTATCCATCTTTTAATGAGTTCGTATGTAACCTAATTAACTACTAACCATAATATAGCCATATAACATCAATCATTATAGGGTGAAACAATTTCATGTTCCATTGATAGCTAAAGGATTAATTCATTTGATCATTGTGGTTTAGTTAATTATGGTATGATTCAGGGGATAAAAAATTATGGTATTATAATTAAGTGGATATTAAATTAAATGATAATGATAAATAAGTAAGTTATGAGGTAGAGTTAGACTGATTATTATTTTTAACATAACATCCTAACCAATTATCCTCTTATTGTGTTTTATCAATCTCATATAAAAAAACAAAATAATTACATTATTCTTAGAGAATAATTCTTCTAGTTTGATTAACAATAAAAAGACCCCATCATTTTACGTATTCTGTTTCTTAAATTTTATTTAATTTTCATAATACCATTAATATGTTATTTTAATTATTTCCTCATTGAGAGATGACATTGGTCGGCCACTCTGTTGTACCTAAGTAACCCAATACCAAACATCATTTTATCGTTTCAACTACAACACCTTTCAAATTGGCATCAATTATAAGGAGAAAGATAATTTATTGAATTAATTAGAGGTATTTTTATTCTCATTTTATTCATTTCTTATATTCTTTCATTATTATTTTCCATTTCTTAATTTTTTTCCTTTTTTCTTGGATGATCAACTCAAACATATCATTTTCTATTATAGTCCACTTTTCTATATTTTCTTTTTATTTTTCCTTTAATTATTAAATGAACATTTCCTATGGATCTATTAAAACTTGACACTGAGATTGAAGGTAGCATTATGTATCCATTTAGTTAGTCTTAGTCTTTAGGAAGCTTCAACATTCACCTAGTCAGATAATTCTTCTATTAGGGGAACATTGAAATTGGAAATTCTTCTAATTAAAACATATAACAAGATCCAATGGAAAAAAACATCAAAAATTAACATAATAAAACTATTTAATAATTAGGTGCACCGTACATTAACTATCAACAAAATTGTATTATTTACCCAAATCTCAAATCTAATTTTGAATTGAAATTTGGGTCATTTCTCCTTCTAAAATATCATGAATTATCTAGTTAGGATGGAAACAAACATTTAAAATAATTTAATATAGTATGATAAACCCTAAATCCATGAATTTTATCAAAATATCAAATCAAATTCTAATCATTACCAAATTCACTGGATGTTACTATAAAGGATTTTATGTATTATTTAAAACCCGAAGATGTAACTGGTTGGAATGATTTGAAACGTCATTTCGTGAAGTGATTTTTCCATTATAGAGGACAACTTCCATTCTTAATGGAGATCATGGTTATCACGAAAGAATACGGGGAATCAATGTATGAGTGCTTGGAGTGATTCAATAAGTCCTCTTTATGTGTCCCCTATCAACAAATCTATAAGAAAATACTCATCTATTATTTCAAAAAATTCATCACACCTTTGTAATGGAGAATGGTGGAGGCCATAGATTGAGGGGAATTGGTAAAAAAGAGAAGTAGATACACATGCATTGGTTGACAGGATGGAACAAAACTCCCCATAACTTTGTGATCAAGGTACACCACATGTTACAGAAGTACATTAGGTTAGTCCCTCTCTTGAAAATCATTAAATATATACTATGTTGGAAGAATTGACTATTTTGGTGAGGTCGATTTCTTTGGCTCAAAGAAAATACCAACCCACTCTTGTGAGGCCTTAATGAATTTTCATGTAAAGGAACAACCAAACTGACAGTTGTCCATAATTATAAGAGACATCTGATTGTGAAGCAATATTCCCAAGAAGACCATATCTGTAGAAGAAACAAAAACATCCCTATAATATTTATTATTAATTTTCACCAATAGTAAACCATGGGTGGAAGGATAATTTAGACATGAGTTATGGCTCTGGAAAACAATGATTTCCCCCCTTTCAACAAAATTCCTAGAAGCATATGCCTTACCCACATGGATTCCGATAACCGCAATGGAGATTTGAGGGTAAGGCATAAAAATTTCAACAATAATGGAATTCTCTACCAATGGTTGATTATAATACTACTGATCTTTTGAAACAAATATATTATATATAATAAACATGGATTTCACCATACTGAGGTGTCACCATAAAAATCAACCACGTCACCTACATTTGATAATTCATTTTCTTACAGTCGGGCATTCCTCGACGAGCTATCTATTTCACCCACACAACCTCATTTCCTCCCTCCAACATAGGGTTCCATCCATTATTCAACTTGATGTGCTTCACCTCTGTCATCATCACCTGATGTGTTCTCTCTGCCTTAGAATGTGGCTCCTCTGACAATGGCTCCCCCACCGATGGGTTCTCTACCTCTAAGTTCTCTACCTCTGGCTCCTCTAGCCAGGACCTCGCCTATGACTGTAGCTTCAAATTCTCCCCTCCATCCTACACCACTCCCACAGGTGATTCTAGGACTACTCATATCTTCAGTCTTCAATTCCTAGATCGGCCTCCACTACCTCTAGCTCCAACACATTCGTTGGATAAGCTTCTTCTTGCAATGCCTCCACCTCCTCCATGCTTCTAACAAAAACCATATGATGGATTATTCTCTAATAAATAATCTCTTTTATCTATTAATATATACCTAAAGAGGGTGTTTGGTTTATATCCTAGGTTATATCAAATGCTTTGTGTTATACCCCATTCTATACCTTCCTCCATCTCCTCTGAATTAAATCACTTTCCAATTTAAATATTCTCCTACAATGATTTTGATTTAGTGTTTTAGAATCAATGCCTGTATTTTATTTTTTTGAGATTTTTTAGGATATTAATTTCATATTTATTATGCTTTTCTTAGACTACAATAGATTTAAGATGACTTCCTTAGGTTATTTCACTAGTTTTTAATGATAAATTTTGTTTTCCATTGTTTTTTAAGCTTATTCATGGGAATCGTTACTGTAAATTCATGTTCCTAGAAAGGGTTTTCTTGTTTAAAAGTTTTGAGATATGAGTGTCATGAAAATTGTTAGTGATATGAAGATATCAATTCAAGAAGAGGATGTTTCATTGAGCTAGAAAACTCTTTCATCTGTAGACTGCTCGTTTCAACTCCAATGTTATATTGAAAACCATGAGTTCTAGATCCCTACCTATATTTCATTTTTTTGAGAATTTTTAAGATCATATGTGGTTCATTTTCATTCTTTTTTCACTGAAAAGGATTTAATATGATTGCATTATATTATTTTGAAATTTTTTATTATCAATTATGTTCTTTGAAGCCACTGTTTGTGAAGCTTATTCTTGGGAATCATTACACTAAATTAATTTTCCTAGAAAGGGATAAATTTTTAAATGTGTTGAGATATGAGTCTAATGAAAAAATTTAGTGATATTAAGATATATATTCAAGAAGTGAAATTTGCATAGAACATGAAAAACTCTTTATTTTTCTTGACTAATTCTATCACCCACCCCCCCCCCCCCCTTAAGAATCTATATGAATTCAGGAATAACGGGATGTTGTAATATTTTATTCCACAATACAAATTCATACAGATTCCATACAACAAAAATGAATATAGGTTGTTTAAAAATTATTTTTTCTAGATTGTTTAGATGTAAGTGAATCCCTATTACTCATGCATAGATATCTCTGGATTGTTTATTGAATTGTTTCACAATTTTTCATACACATTGTTCTTACATATTTCATTTCGTTCCAAAATCCTTGTGTGAGTGTTCCATCGCTGATATAGCTTAGTTTGTGGGTGCATTCAACAAATGTAGTCCTTGATTTTACCTCTGGATTCCCATTAATTCATCTGTATTTGATACGATCTATGTCAAACCATCTATTTTTATTTTCTCCCTACTCTTAAATTTTTAGTTTTTCTCTTTGTTTAATAAATTTCTTTATGCCAGTAGAATAAAACTGTTTTCCCATTCCCCAATTACAACATCTATTTAAAATTTTCAAGCAATATTTATTCACCTATCTTTCCTCAGATCCAGATCTATGCAACATGTATGTTCTCCTTATATTATGGAAATAATATCTTAAATTCTTTGTATTTACATTTACTAAAAACTTTTTCATATATGTTATTATAGTACTTTTGTTTTTCTAATTCACAAATTAGGTAATATATTTCATTCTATTATACAGTATTTACTCACCTATTCATTATTTGATTCACGTTCTACTAATTTTAATGTTACTATGGACCTCTACTTTGATTCTGTGTTTCATTATTATTATAAAAGTTCGGAATGACCTTATATGTCTTCAATGATTCAGGTTTCTTTATCACCTTCTCCTATTTTGGAATGTAATGGTATCAACGAATCGAGGTAATCGGTTCTCAATAATATTTTTATTTCCATTTACAAATTTTTTCATTTATTATTTTTGTTGCAAGTCATCAATATTTGTTTTGATATATTATTCTTCTGCATCATTTATGAAATTATTGTTTGATGTATTTTTTGTGATGAATATTGGTTTCAAATGTTGTTTGTTATCAATATTTTTATTTTTAATAATGTTCTCTTACATTAATAGGGTTTCTCATTCCATTATCTATATCTTCTATTACTTCCAAGAATGTTATAGTAGGAGAACAATTTTTTTTATGAGATCTAAAAAGGTGAAACAACTTAAATTTGGTTTCAGGTATGAAGACTGAGCTTCTGTTCAACATTGTAATTCATACTTTCATTACAATTAAACATTGTTAATTCATTACATAAATTCATTCCCCTTCCATTTTTTGGTGTAGATATGGAGAATGCTTGAAATAGATGCAGGATGCAAGTCACAGTTATATAATATGTGAATTACTACTCTCTTTAATAGACATTTATTAGCCTATTCATGTTAGATATCGTTTTTTGGTATTCTATTATTCTTCATATTCTATGATATCATTGTTTCATTGACATATTTATTTGTTCATTTCACAATAGAGAAACATGAATTATTTGACCCATATTCATTATTATTATCTATTTCTTCTTTCATGTTGAGACATTTCAAAAAGGAGAACAATATTTTTGTTATGTGATCTCAATAAGTTAAACAACTTCTAATCAGTTTCAAGTATGAACAATTATTTTCCCTTTATGATGTTAATTCTAATTTTCATTATTACTGTTATAAACAATAAATCAATGTCCTAAATTCATGTCTATTATCTTTTACATATTTTATATCCATACAGTTTAGAATAGAGAACAATTTTTATATGTCAATTGATGATGTAAAACTACTTCTATTTGGTTTTCGGTATGAGAGATGAGCTTCCCTTCATAATTTTATTTCTATTTTTTGTTATTGGTTTTAATTTTTTTATTCATTTCCCTCTTTAATGATTCATGATTATCCATAGTATAAAAATTAATGAAATGTTTTTGTTATTTCTATTTATACGAGGTGATGTTGACATTTATTGAAAATATAGTTATTTACATGTCTTCTTCAGCTATCATTTTATTTTATTTATGTTTTTATGATTCTTTCTATCCTTTCTATGATGATATATGAAACCAATGCATTTTTGTAATAATATTAGTTTTATGTGAATATTTATTATTATAGACCTGTTTTTCTTTTTCTTTCAGGTGGACACCTCTTATTCGTGCCTTCATGTCGAAGAATTTTCCCTTGCTCGCCATTATTGTTCAGGAGTTGACCTCCCTTCTCTCCTCCCTCCTGTCTATGATGTTCCTAAATCTACCTACATTGAATTAATGTATTATGAGACCTATCAATTTATAGTATTCTGAGCCCTAATTCTAGGTCACAACATCCACACAAAACTATGGTGGATCTCTTTACTCAAACACTTTTTGATTTAAGTGTTCTAGTATGCTTTATTATTTCATAACCTTCATGTAATCTTGGTATTTCCATCTTTTAGGTTTTGTTTTTATTGATTTCTAATCTCATTTATTCTCTCATTTTCAAACATTTTGAATTTTTTTATTTGGGTACGATTTATTACATTTTTAATTTATTTATCATCCAATTCAATAATCTAATTCTTCTAACTTTTTGTTAACCCATTGCACGAGTCCCCTTACATTCCAGGTAAAATCTATAACATGATATCTTCTGATCACCATATTTGCACATATTTCATTAAATATTTGTTCTAATTTTTAATTTTGTGTGCAAGTTAGTTATTATTTTTTATTTTAATTCAAAATCTAAAAAACATTTTTTATAAATATTTGTACTTTGTTTTTAAATATATGCAACATGGAATTTTAATTCTGTTTAAAAATATATGTCTCATCTTTCTCAATTTTTTCCACATGCATTACATTTTAATTCATGAAAAATATAATATATTATTTATTTATTGATTTTTACCGAAAATGATAACTCTAGCTATTACACTGATAATTCTTTATCTCTATTTCTTTTTATAGTATGAAATTTTCAATATAATAATCATTCATAAACTATGAATTCCATGTATTAATATTATGAATCAATATGTAATTGTTCGACATGATTTGTTATTTATTTTTCATTATGATGGCCACCTATTATTCATGCCTTCATGTCCAAGAATTCTTCCTTTCTCACCATTATATTTCAGGAGTTGACCTCACTAGTATCATCCCTTCTGTCTATGATGTTCCTACATCTACCTACATTGACATATTGTATTATGAGCCCTATCAATTTACAGTATTATGAGCCATATTTCTATGTCACCACTTCCACTATCTGAACTATGCTAGATCACTTTTCTTAGTCTCTTTTTTATTTTAGTTTTTGGGTGTGTTTTTTTATTTCATACCATTCATGTAATCTTTATATTTCCAACTAATAGGTTTTTTTATTGATTTATTATCTCATTGCTTGTCTCATTTTCCATCATTTTGATTTTTCATTTAGATATGGTTTATTATATTTTTCATTTACATTACATCCATAGAAATAATCTAATTCTCCTAACTGTTTTTAACCCCTTACACCAGTCCCCCTACATTCCAGGTAAAATCGATAACATATAACTTCTACTCACCAGTATAGCAGGTATTTAATTAAAATTATGTTTTAGTTTCTAATTTATTATGTATGTTTGTTAATGTTTATTTTTTGAATTTATAATTTAAGAAAAAATCATTTTGTTTATAAATATATATTCTCTTTTTTTAAATGTATTCTACATTGAATTTTAATTATGTTTCAAAATATATGTCTCGTGTCTCTATATATATGCCATATGTATTGAATTTGAATTCATGAAAAATATAATATTCTATTTATAAATCAAGATTTATTGAAAATGATAATCCCGACTATTACACCTATATTTATTTCTCACTATTACTTTAAATAGTATGCACTTTATAAATATTCAAAATAATCATCCTTCATAAACTAGGCATTACATGTATTAATATTATGAATCAATATGCAATTTTTCTATACAATCTGTTATTTATTTTTCATTCAGGTGGAGACCTCTTATTCATGCCTTCATGTCCTAGAGTTTTCCCCTACTCACCATTATTATTAAGGAGTTTACCTCCCTGCTCTCCTCCCTTATGTCTATGATGTTCCCGCGTTTACCTCCATCAATGTAAATTATTAGAAGCCCGATCAATTTACGGTATTCAATAGGATGAAAATAATTTTCGTGAATTGTAACTTTTGAATATTAATTACCATGGATAAAATTAAATAGGGTAAATAAAGGTAAAAATGATAATATAATTACCCTGAAACATATCCTAATTCAATTGGATAACTTTATTTCGACCACAATAAACCTTAGGAACAAAATCTTATCTTTTTTATCAACATGGTTTATTTTGGCACATTTATTATTATTTTATTTAAAGAACAGTTAAAAGTGTTAAATTCCAATTTTAATAACTACAACATTTTTCATATAGGGTTATACGTAATCTAAATTCAACTATAAATCATCATTATAAAGATAATAATATTTCCTAAATTATTTAATTTTATTTATTATTTTTATCCATTAAATAAATAAATTTATTTATGACCCAATGATGATGCAGTAATTACCTTATTAATGAAATATTAAAATAAATGAAATTATAAATATCCAAATAAATTTAAATTGAGAATTTTGATGAATTAAACTAATTTTATAGGTTAATATAACATGGTAGTATTTATTTATAGCATTTTGTTCTATGTAAACAAGCATTTTTTACATTCACAAAAACCCAATACTAAATAGTGTCAAAATTGACAAAAATGAGTTTATAAAACAAATACTATATTATTAATGATATAATGTTCCTAAAAATATATTTTCTAACTAAAGGACATATATAATGATAGATATGTCATTATTAAACCACACTGGGTTCTCTTGGAATTTTACAGTATGTTTATTTATAATGTAATATAAAAATACAAGAAGACATTTTAAAAGTTAAACTATTTGATTGAGAGTTAAATCTAAAAGATAAGATTAATATAGTGACCTAAACATGTCTAAAAAATTTTTTATAGGATTTATACCCATCACCACATTAGTCTCGAAATAAATCCATTTGAAGCCATTATAATCCAAAAATAATTTTATAATCAAATAATACTTCAAGCATTTCATAAAGTGACCATCACCTCTTTATAAAATGGTACTACCCCTTATCTCAAAATCACACTTCAAACTCCATTTTATTTGCCAAAACCAACTCAAATATCCTCCCAAATACCCTCACTTAAACATAGAGGCCTTACATGGATATGAATGCCAACCTAAAGATCCCTTTTGATGAAATCAAAAGGAAGCACCTGAAGAAGAGGAAATTATTTCATCACCTCTTTCAAAGTTATCTTCTTTTTCCTGTTCCTCTTTCTTGGTTATTCACATACCAAAATAATAACCCTAGTACCTTATAAATTATTTTATTTTATTATAAATACGGCACAACCATATTAATTATTCCATCCATCCAATGAATGACAATGTCACCATATGTGCGTACGTACAACTTACTGTTTCCACGTCGTGGTGAAGATTGTTATTCCACACTTTATTATTTGGATGGGTATAATAAGAGTATAATTGATGTAAATAATAAATATATCATGTTAATTATTCTTTATATATGATATACCATCCAATTATAAAGTATTTTACCATCAATACAATTGTATTGTCACTCATGCGTACATACAGATTACCGTCACCATGAACGTGATGAGATTCATTCCCCATCATAACCATTCAAGAATAATTTTTATTTTATTTTTAAAACTAATTTTTAAAAACATAATATAATTTTTTATATTAATCAAATACATCTTATCAATAACAAACATGACTTATGTAACAAAACATATAAAGGAAAACGAATCAGTTAAAGCCTGAAACAATGATACTACTAAAATATTATTAACAAATAAATTTTAGAAGATCATATATGATATCATATTTTTGAATTTGGTTCTTGTATAATTTAATAACAATTATTTAACTATTATAAATTTGGTTAACATACCCTCTACCAAGGAAGAGTACAAGGTAAGGGTTAATTTTTCAATCTCTTTATTATCTGAGGTTTTTTATACGTGAGTATCTATAATGACCTCTTTATCATCCACATATATGTTTAGTAAAAAATTATTTTAAATTTTTTTTACTATTTACTAATCTATGTTATAATGTCATTTATACCCTTTTCTTAATTTTTATATATTTTTTTGAAAGGAATCTTTCCGCTGCATTCCAAAAAAGGTACTTTATGACCTTTTCCACAAATTAAGGAAATAATGTTTTTTAACTTATATGGTGGGTGCGGCTAATTTTCATTGTTATAACACCTTTGAATCTTCCATTACATGATTATAAGAATATTTAAAAAATAAATTTTTTATTTTATAATTATGTGACTTTTAAATTATTTCAAAATAAAAAGAGAAATTTCCCTCAAATAGTTTTGATTTCATCTATGCCTACATCCTTTGATTGATTTTACACTTAATTGAGGCTGATTTATTATGATACAATCCTCCATATTTTATTGAAGGATTTGTGATATGTTTGACTGTGGATGTATAATTTTTATACCATTTATGATTTTTGGTTAATGTATTAGCATTTCATAGGCTAGTTTTAATACTAATGTTTTTGTTATGTTTCAGGCTTTTCATATGAGGAATGCATTGTATATAAGAAGTGATGGGTGGAGCCCTCTATAGCTTCTCAATGAATCGATAATTCTCGTAAGACAAACTAGTGTCATGGAACAAGTCTTTGAAAAATCATTATTTTTAGTCCTAGCACGAGGCCTTGACTATGTGGTTATGATGTCCCGAATTATGCATTCCATTATTATGGAATTAACTATTGATTTTACAAGTGATTATTCAACTAGTATAATATCCATGTAAATAATTAAATGGCATTATTTTATTTATCGTTTCCATATTATGTTGATGTTTATGTTTAAAAGTCTTTTGTTTTATTCTTATAAATTTACTTAAATGATTATACTTATTTATGATAGTTTCCGCTATATTGTTATCCTTACTGAGCCTTTGAGATCATCCACTTTTTAGGTTTTCTTTTTCCTAGGATGTGAAGAAGTATATTAGTATTGACCAGTAGGGATAGGATATGGGATATGAGTGTGTCCCAAGGGGTCACCATGTTGTTGTTTTTTTCATTTTATAATGTAAAGTAAAATTTTTGTATGTATCTAGAACATACAGGGATGCTAAACTAATCTGTCTTTCGGGACCTGATCTTTTATGATCATGAAAATGTTATGTAATAATACACTGACTCTGGGTTACTGTGGTTGAGAAATTATAGTTGGTATCAGATATAGTTTTGTTACAAACCATGGAAACTTGAATTATAAAAAGTCTAATTAGAGAACATTACCCTAATATTAACATTGATGATTTTTATAGATGAACTTCCTAGAATTTTGGTAGTGTATAGATTTTGTGTATTTTATATGAAATACATCCCTTTAAGGATATGAGCAGGTAGAGGAACCTCTGTCGTAGATGTACCTAAGAGAAAAAACATTGACAAAGAGTTTCGAGCATGACACGGGGTATCCTGGTACATGATAACCGGTCATGATGCACTCTTGGTTATGACACTCTTAGGGGATATTCTTAGGATAATTCACATTTTCGTCACAAACCATTATAAAGGATTAATGAGTAAATACTTCTCAAACAAAACATTTTTTATGATTAAGGATTATAAGCACAAACTCTTCAATTTATGTTTAGTGTTTCACATGTTTGGAAGTATGTATTGCGATTCATAAATTAATCTAATGTATTACATTGTTTAGAAATGGGGCATAGTGGAAGTAATGGAAACCGTATCAACACATGTAATCAATGTATGATTTCTATACTACTTAAGAAAATGATAGTGGATTTGTTGATGAAACTGTTGTTGAACAACGTCAAACCATTCTTGGACAAATCAGTCATTTTTTAATAATAACCTTACCCATATAGAGAACCATGATAAACAACGTAGAGGAACAATGATAGACTGCATCATGAGGAAAACCCATTAACAATAAATGGGAATAAAAATCCATTTTTTTGGAGCAATGGATATGTTCCTTAGAAAAATTATTTCTTTCTTTGGGGAGTATCGAAAGAGAATAGTTGTCATGGAAGTTCATCACCTCACGAGAGATACAGATCAATGGTGGTCGTTAATTCAAAACACAAAGGAGGATGAAGGAGTATCAAATATTGAATTTAGGGAGGTTAACTAGATTTAATTAGACAAATAATATCATTGTGACCATCGAGTAGATATGGATAGAAAATTTTTGAGTCTGAGGCAAAATGAGGATGATAATATCACAATGTATGAGGCTAACATTACCAGGTTAGCATGGTCTGCAACAGACAATATATGTAACCCAAGGAGTACAATTGATCGATTATTCTATGGGTTCAATACATTTCTCCATCAAGAATTTGTCTCACTATCCTTCTCATCATATGAAGATAATGCCTCATTTGCTATCAAGATAGAAAAGTGATTATCAAAGTCTGACGACATTAAAGAAAAGTAAGAGAAGAAGTGATCTGTTGAACACACTAGAAATGTAAATATGGAGAATAAGGGAAAAGTTTAATTTCAATCCAACTTTAAAATTTGGAAGAAACACATCAGTACTTTCCTAAAGTGAATGCAAGTATGTTACATGTGTGGAGAAAAAGGCCACCAATCTCATGATTTCAAAGGGAAGAAAGAGGTTGTTAATGATGAATTCTACAATTGTAGAGATATGGGGAATTATGAAAATGAATGTCTTAAGTGCCAAGTAATCATACCTCAGAAAAGGACAAGGGAGAAATTTCAAGCCTATGTGATCACTACTATTGAGGTTGATGCATTGAAAAACGTGGTGGTCGGTACTTTAATCATTTCCTTAAATTTAGTCAATGATTTATTTCATTCTGGATCATCACATTAATTCATATCTTCCTAGTTTTCCATGAAAATTATATTTTTCCAATTTGATTTAACAAGGGAGTTGTCTATCAAAACTCTTAAGGAAAGTATCATTGCAACAATGTCTTGTCAATCAGTTACCATTATGGCATATAAACGCACTTTATCTATTAACCTTATTGTTATACACATTATTGAATTTTATATAATCCTCAGTATGGATTTCCATTCAGACTATGATGAAAAAATTTATTGTAAGAAGATGGAGGTTACAATTTTTGATGATGATGATAAGGAATGCCTTTTCTTTACAGCAGAAACATCACAATCTACTTCTCATCTAGATCCACCCCCATTAGGACTAATAAATTCAATTATTGGGGAGGAATATACTGAAATAACTATGGGTGAGGAAAGGAATTCTCAAATATAAGACGTACATTTTGTGAAAGAATATGTTTATGTGTTTCTTGATGATTTACCAAGACATCTTACTGAATGATAAATTGAGTTTTCCATTGATTTAATTCCTGGTTCAAGAAAAATATCAATGACACCTTATTGAATGACCACATTCGAATTAGTGGAACTAATGAAACAACTATAGGAATTGGGTAATAAAGTAATTATTCACCCTAGTTTTTCTCAATAGTGATCCCTAGTTCATTTTTTAGAATAATGATGGATCTATGAGGTTGTTCATTGACTATAGGGAGTTAAATGCTATTACCATAAAGAACATATATCCCCTACCTCACATTGATGATTTATTTTATCAACTTCATGTAGATCAATAATTTTCAAATATTGACCTCTGATCTAGATATCATTAGTTATGCGTGAAGAAGTAAGACATTCCAAAGACATCATTTCATACCAGGTATGGGCATTACAAGTTTACAGTAATGCCTTTTAGACTGACTAATGCACCCTCTGTTTTGATGGATATAATTAATAGAGTTTTTAAAGAATATCTTGGTGAAATTTTAGAGGTATTTATTGATTCTATCATTGTTTACTCTAAAGGCTACGAAGATCATGAAAATAACTTGCACTCTATTCTAAATATTATTAGAAGAAATTAATTATATGGGATATTTAGCAAGTGTGAATTCTTCCTTTAGGAGATTTCATTTGATGGATATAGTTTCTCAAAGGATGGAATCCCTTATGATCCTTCGATAACATGAGCAATACAAGAATAACCAGCACCAACAAGTATAACTGAGGAACACAGTTTTATTGGTTTAGCAGGTTATTATCGGAATTTCGTCTAGAATTTTCCCAGACTTTCTAACCCATTAACCAATATCACACATAAAGGGGTTAATTTTGTTTGGACAAAAGAGCGTGAAAAATGTTTTTAAGAAATATATATAATATTATTCAATGCTCCAATATTGACTCTACCATCGAAGAATGATGGGTTTGTTATTTATAGTGATGCTTGAAAGAAAGGATTGGGTTGTGTCTTTATACAGAACGATTGGGTAATTTCCTACGCATCACTTCAGTTTCAAATTCATGAACAAAACTATCCCACTCATGATCTTGAGTTAGCAACAGTATTTTTTTCTTTGATGATATGGAGACACTATCTCTATAGTGAAAAATGGGAGATATATACTAATTACATGAGTTTGAACTATTTTTACTCACAAATAAAACTCAACATGAGGAAAATGTGATGGATCAAGCTACACAATGAATATGATTAAACTATAAAATACCACCCTGTGAAGGAAAATAAGGTTGAAGATTCTTTGAGTAGAAAGGATCATAGAGTTCTGAACAAGATGACAGTTGAAAGGAATCCTATGTACATAGATCTATAAAAAATGTATATTGGAAAAATCGTGGATGGGGAATCATTGATACTTTTTCAAATAGTTTCCAATATATCTTTACTATAAATTATAAAATGTTCTCAGACTGATGATGAGGAGTTTCAAAATATAATTAAATAAGTGAATGAAGGGAGATTGATCGAATTCGTATATGAAGATGGAATTTAAAAATTTGGGATGAGAATTTGTGTTCCTCATATATCTAATCTAAAAGGAAATTGTTTGATGATGCTCAAAGATCCAATTTCTCTATACACCATACTATCACAAAGATGTATAAATATTTGAGGGATAATTTTTGGTGGGACAACATGAAAATGGATATTGCTGATTATGTGGCATGATGTATGGTTTGTCAATAGGTTAAGGATGGATGAAAAAATCCTAGAGGAGTCCTGCAACCTATTCCCATATCTGAGTGGAAATGGGATGATATTACAATAAAATTTTTGTTAGGGCTACCAAATACTCCTAGAAAGAATGATGCTATATGGGCCATTCTTTACTGTCTTAACAAGTCAACACATTTTCTTTCTATAAGATAACATTTACCACTTGAAAATTTAGCATTACTATATATTAATTAAGTAGAAAGACTTCATGGAGTACACAGATGGATTGTTTCTAATCATCATCATCGTTTTACATCAAGATTCTACAGAAATCCTTCAGAAGGCCTTGGATACTGAAAATTGTTTGAGCACTGTATACCACCCTCAAACTGATGGATAATTAGAATTGACTATTAAAACCTTATAAGGAATGTTAAGAACTTGCACACTTGACATTCATGGTATGTGGGATCAATATTTACCCTTGGTAGAATTTTTCAATAATAATAGCTTCAATTCATGTATTCAGGTAGCACCATATAAATCATTATATGGAAAGATATATCACACACCAACTTGTTTGGATGATGTTGGTGATTGAAAACTCCTAGGCCCAAAACCTGTTGAGGAAACAATGGAAAAGGTAAAGATTATCATAACCCACATCAAAGTATCTCAATGTTCGCGAAAGATTTATGCTGATAACCGATGGAAGGATTTAGAATTTCATAAAATAGATCTTGTTTTCTTGAAGGTATCTCTATGGAAGGGTGTTATACGATTTAGTAAGAAGGGTAAATTGAGTCCCAGGTACATGGGACCTTTCAAAATTCTAAAATGAAATGGAGTTATAGATTACTATTTGGAAATTCCACCATGTCTCTGTAAAGATCATTATGTGTTCCACATATCACTATTGATAAAATAAATGCTGGACCCTATGCATGTACTCACCTTTAAAGAAATAGAACTGGAACCTAATTTGTCTTACTGTGAAGAGCCTATCAAGAATCTTGACACTATAGAACAAGTTTTGAGAAACCAGACGACTTGTCTGGTAAAAGTTCATTGGACAAACCATAAAATGGAAGAGGTAACATGGGAACCTAAGGAACATATGATGAAGAACCACCTGAATCATTTTATGCATTAATATTCTAGAAATTTCGAGGAAGAAATTATTTTAAATAGGGTCGAATGGAGCGACCCAAGCTTCCATGGCACTCTTATCTCTGAATAATTCAATAGCTTGTGTTGTAAACAACTTCAAGTTCTAATAAACCACGACCAATCAAACTAGTAATTTGGAATAGTTATACCCACTTTTTGAATTTTTAAAAATATTGTTTTTCATAATGGGCTTAATTTTTTGATTTGGAATATCAAAATTAGCTTTGGGATAATTTTTGGTTTTTTTATAAAAACATTCTAATTTTGATGAGTAGTGAAAAACACTGTGTTGTTGTTTAAATATGAATATTTATTTAAATAATTATTTATTTTATTTAAATATATTTTAAGTCAAAATATATACCTAAAAACTACTTTAGTCTAATTTAATTCATTGGATTCATTTTATAATAAAATTAGATATATAAAAGTTTATTGAACTTTTATGACGTCTTTTACCCACCATCTTAGCACATTTGAAAATTTTCTTAAAACATAATTTTACCGCTTCAAGGAATTCAACATCAAAAATATTAGAGATAGAATAGAAATATGTAATTAAAATTTGATTCAATAGGATGAAAATAATTTTTGGTGCATAGTTACTTTTGAATTTTATTTACCACGGTTAAACGTAAATAGGGTAATTAAAGGTAAAAATGATATTATAATTTCCCTAAAAAAATTTGTAATTCTATTGGATAAGTTTATTTAGACTAAAATAATCATTAGGAATAAAATATGATCATTTTTTATCCACATGTATTAGATTAAGACATTTATTATTATTTTATTAAAATAATAGTTAAAATTGTTAAATTCAAATTTTAATAACTAATTTTTTTAATATATGGATATACATAATATAAATTAGACTTTATATATAAATTAGAAAGCTATGATAATTTCCTACATAGTGGTATTTTATTTTTAATTTTTACAAATTATAAAATTTAATTTAATTATTTCCCAAGGATGATGCAGTAATTACCTTATTAATGAATGATAAAAATAATTCATATTAAAAATATCTAATTTAACGTAAATTGAGACTTTTGATGCATTAACCCAATTTTAAATGTTAATGTGACATTTTATGATTTATTTAATGTATTTTTTAGAAGTAATCATGTTTTGTTGGCTCTCAAAAAAACAAATACAAAATAGTGTCATAATTGACATAAAAGAGTTTTTTAAACAAATACTATATAATTAAATGATATATTTTTCCAAAAAATCTATGATTCTGAAAATTGAATAATATAATGAATGATATTTCATTAATGAACCATATTTGGTTCTCATGAAATTTTATAGTTTGTTTATCAACCATGTAATATAAAAATACAAGAAGACAATGTAAAAGAAAAACTATTTGACTAAGTGTTAAATCTAAAAGATAAGGTTAATATAGTGAGGTAAACTTGACTAAAACATATTGGTTGAGAGGATTTGGACCCATACACACTTTTTTCTCCAAATAAATCCATTTTTATCAATTTTAAACAAAAGTTGATTTTATAAAAAAATATTATTTCATGCATTTCCTAAAGTGTCCCTCGCCTCTCTTATAAAAGGATACAAGACCTTCTCTCAATATAACACCTCCAAATCCATTTGGATCGGCCAACCCCTACTCAAATATCCACCCAACTACCCAAAAATAAACCTACAGGACTTAATTTGATCATAAATCTATCTTATGTTTCCCTTTTAATCAAATAAAAAGGAAGGATATGAAGAAGAGGTTATCATTTCATCACCTGTTTCAATGTTCTTTTCATCTTCCACATCGTCTTTATTTAGTTTTTCCATACCAAAATAATAACTCAAGTACCTTATACATACTTTGATTTTATTTTAAATATGGTACAACCATATTCATTATTATATCCATTATATGAATGACAAAGTCACTATTTGTGTGTACGTATGACTTATCATCACCACTTCGTGGTAAAGTTTTTTATTCAACACTTAATTATTTGGATGGGTATAATAATGAGTATAATTGATGTAAATAATAAATATAACATTTTAATTATTTTTTATATAAGATATAACATCCAATTAAATATGATTTCACCATCACTGGAATGGTATTGTCGCTCTTGTTTACGTATAGATTACCGTCTCCACGAACCTGATGAGATTCAATCCCCATCGTAACCATTCAAGAATAATTTTCATTTTATGATTAAAATATTGTGTAAGAACATAATATATTTCTTTATATGGTTAAAATACATTCTATTTGTAAAAAACATTACATACGTAAAAAACATATAATGGAAAACGAACCAGTTGACACCTGAAACAATGATACTACAAAAATATTATTAACAAAGAAATATTATAAGATCATATTTGACATCACATTAATGTATTTATTTTAATTTAATAAAAAATATTAAACTATTATACAGTATGTTAATGTACCATCGACCAGGGAAATGTACATGCTGAGGGTTCATTTTACAATCTCTTTATTATCTGAGGTTTTTTATATGTGAGTATCTTCTAGGAAATCCTTATCATCCACACATGTGTTTCTTAAAAATGTATTTCACATTTTTTTATTGTTTACTAGACTATGGGTTAAATTAATTTATACCCTTTTTTAGTTTTTATAAAATGGTTTTAAAGTAATCTTTTGGTTGCTTTCCAAATAAGGTACCTTATGACCATTTGGACAAATTAAAAAAAGAATGTTTTTAAATTATATGGTGGGTGCGGCTATTTTTCTCTATTATAACTTCTTCGAAGCATACCTTTCAATATTAGAATAATTTTTTCAAAATAAATTTTTTCTTTTATAATTGTGTTACATTAAAATTATTTCAATATATAAATAGATATTTCTCTCAAATAGTTTATGATTTCATCTATGTCAAAATTCATTGAATGATTTTTCACTTGTTTGATGTTGATTTATTATGATACAATGAACAATATTGTATTAAGGGTTTTGTGATATTTTTGAATGTGGATGTATTATTTTTATACCATTTATGGTTAATGGTTAATCTATTAACATTTCGTATGATAGTCTTAATATGAATTTTTATGTTATGATTTATCCTTTTCATATGAGTAATGCATAGGACTTAGTAAGTGATGGGTGTATCCCACTATAGCTCCTCGATGAATTCATTGGTCTCATGAGAGAATCTTGTGTCTGGGAACATGGCCTTGAAAAAATCTATATTTGTAGTTTTGGGACGAGGCCTTGACTATGTGGTTATGATGTCCATTATTATGCATTCCATCATTTTGAAATTAGCTATTGATTTTACATGTTATTATTCAACTAGTAGAATATCCATGTAAATAAGTAAATTGAATTACTTGATTTATCTTTTCAAAATTATTATGATGTTTAATTTTAAAAGGATTGTGTTTTATACTTATACATTGCCTTAAAAGTTTATACTTATTTATGCTAGTTTCTTATATATTATTTTCCTTAATGAGCATCTGATCTCACCCACTTTTAATGTTTTCATTTTCCCAGGAAGTGAAGAAGCATATTATGATTGACAACAGGGATAGGCTAAGGGATATGAGTTTGTTCGAATGGGACACAATGTTGTTGTTTTTTACATTACATAATGTAATGTAAAATTTATGTTTGTATCTATTAATTTCATGGCTAATAAACTAAATGGTCATTCGAGACTTGATCTCTAGTGATCTAGCCAAAGCTATGTAATAATGTAGCGACTCTGGTTATGTGTGGTTGGGGCATTACATAAACCACATCCATTTCAAAATAGATATGTTCTAACCAAGAATATGGCTAAATATGCACTGAAAAAAGTGGTTTTGGATACATTCAAGCATTTTTAGTTAAAAATTCCATTAATTAAATCCATTAATAAAATATGAAGGTATGAAAAATTATTAAAATAAATTTGTACCATTAAATTTTTGTTCATGGAATATGAGATGATAAACTTTGGAAGGAATGAGTTAGCACTCATTATACAAATTCGTGAAATTCCAATAAAGGGAAAGGATTATGGTACAATGACCATACCATTCACTATAGAGAAGTTACACATTTCAAATGCTTTATATGATTTCGGTGTTTCCATGAATTTTATTCCTTGCTGTATATTATCGTATATAACCGTTGATGAAATAATGGTGATGAGAGTAATGGTGTAATTTCTGAGGAGATATAAAACATATCCAGTGAGTGTCTTTGAGGTTGCAATTTTTTCTGTATGATACTTGATATTTCCATGATATTTCTTCATTACTAACATGGATTAAGATCATGTAAATTCTCATGATCCCATTATCATAGGCGTTATATTCTTCAAAATAGAAAAAACTCTCATAAATTCCCATGAGGTTACAGTTTCCATGTAGTTTAGAGATGACGTTGTGATATTTAATGTCATGGAATCCATGGAGTACCCCTTATGAAAATTATACTTTTTTTATCTCCTATTTTTAACCACCAAGTAAAATACCCGTATAATTTTATTCTCCAATTCTTAGAGAGATCATGACCATTTGTTATAGTTTGATGTCTAAGAGAACAACCAAACTCGTTTATAATGCACAATCCTCTCATGGAATTGATTTTTTTGTGGATTCATATTCCACTATTGATCATGTTCAATCTAATTAGGAATTGAATTTTCACTTTGGTACAAGATTTTATGTATTATTATTAGATTTGGTTGATTTATTCACAAAACCATTGCTAGAAAACATGGATATTACTTTATTTTAGATGAATACTCAGTAAATTACAAAAATACATGGTTTCATTGTGCAATAGTTTTGTGTCTTTTGAAACATGAAAAAAATATTTTATCCTAGTTAAAGATCTTCAAAATATCCCATAAATATCTTCACCATTGGGATTTATACCTAAAACCTTTATTCGTTACCTGGGAAAATAATTCATAAGAAATTGGTGAGCTCAGATGATATGTAAGATAAAAAAGGAACTGGGTATGCATAACATGAAGAAATGGGTATAAAACTTTGGAAGAACATTTTATGATCATATCCTACAAATTACAAATCATAATAAATATTGTCAGTTCACAATACTTGAATCATATGTAAATAATTAACAAAATACATGAAATCATAAAATTGGAATAAAACATGTAATTCTGGAAAACATAGAAGCATATAATATAATTTCTGTAGTAGCCAAGGAATCTCCGCAAAGACTATCTCAACAATATATGTTAACTCTCCATAACATAATGGTAGTCATGGTTCACACCCATGGAAGTATTTTTAGAATGAGTTCACTCCTCATACTATCTTGGTAGTCATGGTTCACTCCCATGTCCATCGTAGTAATCAAGGTTTACTCCCAAGACCGTCTTAGTCTATCTCATGTGATATAAATCATTACACAATTCATTAGAGGGAGATATTGGTCAGACCTATCTCATAATGAAATTGTACATACATGTTCCAAAAAATCATAAACTATCATATCACGACCCATGATATTAAATGGGTATCATAAACATGTAATCATATCATAACATGTGGAAAAGATACTGGTTTCATAATCATTTCATCAAAGGCATAGCCTGAAAAAGAGAACCATGTTTTAAAAACAGATAACCTATGAAAGAGAAATGGGCTTCACAAATACCATGACATTAATCATAACCCATTGATATAAATAATATGAATGGAATCTTATTATTATTTTCTAGAAGAACACTATTAACAAAAATAAATATTATTTTAGAATGAATATAATTTTGATATATTATTCAAAAATTAGTCTTGAAGAAAATATCCATTCTTATTTGAAAAAGGAATTTAAAAACATAAAATAATTTAAAAATAATTTTCTTAGAAAATTTCATGAAAATTTATAAATAATACTTGAAAACATTTTGAAAACATTTTTTCTTAAAAACATATAAAATTAGCATAAAAATATTTTAAAACCCATTTTCATTGATAAATATATCTGAAATTTTGTACTGAAATCTTGGAAATGTTTGGAAAATAATTTTACCTTAAAAATATATGAATGAAGAATGAATTTTTTTGAAAACTATTTCATTGAAAATGAATTAAAAATTTATAAACATGGCTTGATGTAATTTTGATAGAAAATCATTAAAAATATATAAAATAAGATAGAAATTTTTTTAAAAATTTTACTTGATAATTAATTTTAAAAAACATTTTCTGAAAAATAAACCCTCTTTAAATGAAAATTAAACATCATATAAATGATGTCCATTAAATCTATACAAGTTGTATGAGGTAAAAAGAACATTCCTTTTTCATGGTAAAAAGTGTAGAAAAATGTCTTGTTATGAAAGGGACAATAATATTCCATTGAAACATTGTTAATATATAGAAAGGTCTAAAATTTATTTTAATGATTATAAGATAAAATTATAATATTTTTGGAAATCCTTTTTTTGAAAAGTTGTTCTTCATGGAACACAGGTTTCTGATCGAAGAGATCGTAATGTTAGGATTTCTTAAAAACAGTTTCTTAAA
The DNA here is from genome assembly GCA_963277665.1 of Viscum album. NCBI lineage: Eukaryota > Viridiplantae > Streptophyta > Magnoliopsida > Santalales > Viscaceae > Viscum > Viscum album. The sequence goes on along the minus strand of OY728127.1, from coordinate 2,009,279,619 downwards.
TATCATTTGTACCATCGAGTTAAAAAATGGTACCAATACCTGAATAAATAATCAATAACCATAGGGTAAGAAAAATAAATAATTTTCATCAGATATGTACTATAATATTCCAATAATGGAATCATAATCATAAAGAATCTTGAAAAGGGAAGAGATTATTTCAATAAACACTTATAACATGGTAACATTGAACCATACCGCGCATGTAAGAAATTGAAATAAAATAAATATGAAAAAAATAATAAATGAATTATATTCTTGTTATAAAATTTCAAATTGAAGTGCATAAACCTCAAAAATGAATGTAGGTTCATAATAAAACATGTTTCTCAATGAAGGGAAATCGAGACAAAACGTTCTTACATATTTGGTATCTTTTGAAACATTAACCCCATGAAACAATATCATTGAATAGATATGTAAATACTAATTAATTTAGGAATAATATTCATTTATTATATCCTTGTTCATTATAAACACCCCAGAAAAGGAATGGGAGGTTAATAAAGCATGTATCTCTTGAAAATAAATAGTGAGACGAAATCCCCTTACCTAGTGTCTTGAATCTCATCGTACATATTCAAAACACCAGTATAATAAATATATATTTATTATAAATCATCTACAGAACCATATTATTATATCTAATACCATATATGGTTTTATTATGACCTTATATTTCCCTCTTTTTAACAATCAAATGTTATGGTTTCACATTGGGTAATATTCACATTATTCTTTAAATGTGCCATAATTTGTAATATAACTGGTACTTATACTTATATCATGATTTCCAAAAAGTAATACATGGTATAAATATCATTTATATACCATATATTATTTTATAATAATCTATATAATATATAAGTATGAAATGAAATATACTGTTTACGGAGACGGTAGGTCGTACATGCACAAGAATGATATTTTTGATTAATTGTCATGTTGAATGAAAAAAAGTAAAAGAAACATATCTGTATATATATCATTATTAATGTATATTTATTATATAATATATATCATATATATTCAATAAAACTGTACTTAATACAATTCATGTATAGTACGAATGAATCATATAGAGTTATGGGGAGGTAGTCCACACTTCCTCAAATGAAATTATCGTATTAACACAAAATGGAAAGTATAAAAGATATGTGATGTAAAATAATTAAAAAGGATTAAATACATAATAAATATAATATGTTATAGACATTAGTATATTTTTAATCATTATTTCCACCATGAGAGGTGGCAATGAAAAATGATCAGTCACCATTTGATGAGGTTGTAGTTCTCCATACATGTAAACAATATGTTTGTTACCCATTAGATAGTGGTATGTGTAATTGTAGGTTAAAACCATAGTATTAAAATATACATATATTCTGAAGTTATTGTTTTTTTATAAAATAATGGAATAAAGTAAGTGGATTAGTGGAGAAATAAAATAGATTATTAGAGCATAATAGAAGACGCTGCCTTTTAATTGGGTAACTCCCTTTAGTTTTCACTAAAGGGATTCCACTGAATTATTTAATCCAAAAGGGAGGATTAAATGAAGAATTTAGGGAGGTTTTGAATTTTATTGTGTAGATATTTTCTGAACTTAGGTGGTTTTAGTGGTCTGAGGATGTTTGAGAGTTAGTGGCATTTTATTAGGATGGAAAAGGACTCTCGGGAATTTCTGAAAGCAAGTTAGGTGCACACATTTTCATAACTAAAAAAAGTCATAAACACAATATAAATCAATAGTTGATGATTTTTGTCTAAAATAAGTCCATAAAATTGGTTTTTTACAATTTTATAGGTCATTTTGGCCCCTATGATTATGGTTTAGTATTTAATTGATCATAATTTGACCTTAATCACTATGATTAATTTTAATCACTTTAACTAATATTTTTGGTAAAAAATTAAGTTGAAATTATTACACTCCAAATATTATTATTATTAAATTTATTTCCATTTTTTCAAAATTCAATTCATAAAAGAATAAAAAATAATATTATTGTTAATCCTGCAAACGGGATGAAATTACGGGTTTTAAAAGAAGAAATAAGTTCAAAAGTTTATTATGTTTTTATATTAAATTTGAATGTTGAATTCATTTTATTTACCTCAATTTTATGAATATATTGAAAATTGATCTAATTTGGAAAAAAAAAATATAATTTAAAATTAACAATTCTTTAAATTAAAATGTAGTTTTTAACTAAAACGGAGTATTTCTTACTATTCATAAAAATTACGTTTCTCAGAAACATTCCTAAAATTCCCCCTATTATAATTTTTTTTCATTATAAATACAAAAGTCAATATTATTTTATAAAATTAAATTTATATATTTTTCTAAAATTAATTTTATTATTTTTCATAGAATTATATGAAGTGTGGTTCATAGTATTTTTAATCATATAAGGACTTTACCAACATTAAATCTTCCATTATCAATATGTTTTATTTCTATAAAACCATTATAAAAACAATTTTAAAAGTAGATGTTAATATTTATATCAATATATTTAATGGACAGGATATAATTATATTGTATAAAAAATTATAATAAAGTAATGTTTTACAGAAACCCGATGTTTTATGTAACATAAGCCATGTTGGTGTCGCGTGTAGTGCAAGCCAAGTATGTATTGATTGTAGTGAAAGACAAGTCTGTTCAATGTGAAAGAATTGTTTGACATAGTGTTTTAAAATATATATATAGAGATATAGAGAGAGAGAGAACTATTTCTAGTTTCATGGGAAATGAAAAATATAAAAAATATAAAGTTATTTGAAGAAATAATAATTCACAAAAATCTTTGGGTATTACATTCTACAGCCCATAAATTGAATTTTACCCTCCAAAATCGTTTGGGTTATAAAATGTTTAATTAATGATAGTATCATTCATAGAAACCCATAATGTAATATTGAATAGTAAAACATCCCATAAAAGGGAATGTTTGGACCATAACGGTTACCCAATGTAACATATAAATGGGATTCCACATAGAAGAACATAGGTTGAGGAAGAAAATTTTACATGGAGGAATAGTGTAAATAATCATAGGGAATGATTGAGGCCATCAATAAAAAACAAGTGAATGATCATTGAAAATTTGGGGACCTCAAATTAAAAAAATATTATTATTTAAAAGGCTATAGGTTCAAAAAAATCAATGTGTTAGGATGATTAATATTCTTTTGATCATTATCCTAATTTTGAGTAATCTTTTATTGAACAATAATAAAAGTAAATATATTTACATGATATATTTCTATAAAAACAACAATTCTGTCGTTTTGGTTTTTTGAATTTATAATTCAACAATTTCATTGTATGATGGAGAACCATAAAATATCTTTTATGCTTTACGTAGTAAAATACAATTTTAGTTGATCTTAGGGCTCATGAAAGAATGAAATATATGACTATTAATCAATACATATTCTTAAAAATTCATATGGTTAATACATTGATCTATAAACATAAAAATTAAACTACTATTACATAATAAATAATTATTCATTAAGAATAATTTTACATTATCCCTGATATCGCGTAGGCCTCTCGTAATTGTGAAACCCAAAACGTCTTTCAGTCATGGGTTTAATACCCACAACCTATCTGGAATTGATTCTTTGTCACCCAATATACTTTATGTCCTTTTCTAAAACCATAATAATATAATATCCAAAATAAATAAGATGAACATCCTTCAAATAAGGTTAATCACGATGTAGCCTTTTAACGAAGAGTTTCAATACAAACTCTGTGAATAAATACATCCACCGATGTTTAAATTAATATTTTCCTGAACGGTTTACCTTATAACCCTTCTCAATGATGAAAATCCAATATATTAGAAAGGGCTTCACAAAATCATCTAAAAATTGAATTCCATATATATTACAAAGTATATATTTGTTTTAAATTCCAAATATGTTAATACACTCATCATATATTCTATTGATACATAATAATAACCTGAATTACCATAAAATATTCTAAAAAACAATAATGATTCATTATTTTATTGTATATTGTATCAATTCCAATAATACAAAAAATATTTTAATCATCATGAATGATAGGATGACCAAGATATAAAAAAGTACTTACACAGTTCCAAGTTAATTAGTACCATTAAATTTATTTATTCATATTATTTTTACCTAAACATAAATTACATTTTAAGGGCTACCTTACCATAGTCAAAAGATCACCATATCATTAAATCATATAACCAGTCCATCGATGACATTCATCATAAAATTATATAATACTGATATGAAAACATATGTAGAACACTCCTTATATATTTTTACATTCATATATCAAAAAAAATTCCAAACACATTAAAAATTTTATTATTACACATCATACTTATTCCATTAACAAGGCTACCTCATCCTATTACATAATACATATTTCCATTCATATTTCATTTATAGTCTCTTCATCATCAATAATGTACCCACTAATTTCACCTAATTGATGGTTCCCTTCAAGAGATTTCATATTGGGAAAATGAGTTTCATAATGACAATTTATTCCACACATAAACACTTCACCTTTGATGATTTCTTAGGGAGTCCATGATTATCATCAATTTCATTAAATGATGTCTTCATTTCTTCAATACATTTTTTTTTCTCTTTTTCCTTCTTAACATTGTAAAAAAGATATTATTATTCCTCTAAGACATTCAATTAGGTGATTCATAACACATTCTTGATGCAAAACAAACTGAATATTCTTTCCACCATGGTATCCTTTACCCGAAATCTTAGAGAAATCCTTCTTTCTTTCCCTTGGTGTGTCCAAGAGTCGGTTAAGGTACACATTTGTTATCATTTTCATTGATAACTGATTAGTAATGATCAAAAAATCGTTCACTATGATGATTAAACCACTTTAATACTCATCATAAAATTATCCATCACATTCAAAATCAACCCAGTTTCTTCCAGTTCTTACTTTTGACTAAAACTAGAAACATAGTGTGATCATTAATAATAATATCATAATTCCACACAATCATTAACATAATTACTTATAGGATGTATAAATCCAAACAAATTAGTTAGTCTATGAGGCCCTAGGTTTTCCAAATCCATCTTATATTTGAATCATTTATGATGGTTCATGAAGAGTTTGTGAATTCCAAATTCTTTTTCCTCAATATTGTCAATCTTAGTGTGTAGCAAGGCCCATTTTAAAGCACCAGATTACCCCGAGTCAGACCCGAAACATATTTTCATAATTTGAAACCCTAGGTACATTAATGTTAGACACAAATACCCTTACAGTATCTAAAAATGATATATTTCATGGAAACCACTCACTCTACCATTTATAATAATTCTGGAACATATTCCCTAAAATTAACTGATCTCTATACGTATCTTTAGAGGAATACCTAGATATATACATAGAAATATACATTGGTATATAAATAATAATTTATCATTGTAGTTTACAATGCATGACTAAATCATTATTCTGATAAAAACTATAGCGTCCCAGTATTAACACACATTGATATTAAATCATTTTAGATGAATACCCATTATATTAAAAAATTACACGAAGGAGGACCATAATAGTTTAGTGTCTTTGGAAACATGGAAACAAAATCTTCTATACTATTGAAATATATTGAACAACACCCAAAAATATCTCCACATTTTTTACTTCTACCTAAAACATGTCTTCAAATCCTGGGGAAATGAAACATAAGAAAGTAGTGATCTTAGATGTTAAATAACGTAAATAAAACTAATGCCTAATCATAACATGAACAAATTGTATGTAATTTGATCATAACATTTAAGGAACATTACGTACATAATATAGATTTTAATAATTTTTTTCTGTTCATAAGATAACAATCATAAATATATAAATGACATAATCCATGAAAGAATCACAAAGGAATAAAACATAGAATTATATAAAATACAAAAGCATATAATTTTATTCACATAGTATCAAATGAATCATTTCTAAGAATATATTAGTAGTATGGTTTCACTCCCCATAACATTTTATTATTCATGGTTCACTCCAATGTCAATATTAATATAATTAGTTCACTCCTCAAACAATTATGGTAGTCATGGTTCACTCCCATGGCTATCATAAGTGTCATTGTTTACTCACAAGACCATATTAGTCTATCTCATGAGATATTAATCATCACTCAATGCATTAGAGATAGATTTAGATCCCTCATATCTCATAATTAAATCATACATACATGTGATAAAAAATCATAAACAATCATATCATAACCCATTGAATGGTATGGGTATCATAAACATTTAATCATATCATAACCGATGGAAAATATACATGTTTCACAATTATTTCATCAAAAAGCATAAATCGTGAAAGAGAAATGGATTTTATAAACATATAACCCATTAAATAGAAATTTCATTCAAAAATAACATGACCCTAATAAGAACCCATTTAAGGAAATAATATGAATGGAACCTTTAGTTCATTTACATGAAGGAAACACCAATTATACAGAGATATCATCTTAGATAGGAAATAATTTTGGAATGTCTTTCAAAAAAATTTCCTGAGGAAATTATACTTTCTTCATAAAAGGATTATTTTTAATACATAAAACCATTCAAAAATAATTTTCATAAAAAATTACTTGAAAATTTATAAAAAAAGACTTATAATAAATTTGAAAAAAATTTAATGGAAAACATATAAAAAAATCACAAAATTAAATTTCAAAATATTTTTCTTTGAATGAAATTTGAAATCATATAACTAAAAATTGAAATTTTTTTGAATAACATATTACTATAAATAATATGAATTAAAACTGAAATGTTTTTGAAAACCATTTCATTCAATATACTTTAAAATCATATAAATAAGGATTGAAAGGATTTTGAAAACAATTATTCATGAAAACATATAAAATAATCTGGAAAATATTTGAAAACTATTTTACTTGAAAATTAATATTTCAAAATATTTTCTAAAAAAATATAAATTTAAAAAAATTAATCGTCAAATAAATGATGGTGGTTAAATACATACAAGTCATATGAGGTCAAAAGAATATTCATTTGGTAAGGATAAATGTTCAAAAAAATGTCTGGTTCAAAATGTTACAAGAATATTACATTAAAAACATTGGAAAAAGAAAAAAAAATTAAAATTTATTTTAATGATATAATATAATATTATAATATTATTGGAAACCCTTTTTATAAATCATGGTTTTAAAGGAAAATCTATTTCAGACCAAAATAGACTAAATTCAGACATTCTTAAAAATGCATTCTTAATTAGATTATTTAACAATGACTATATAAATGGCACCAATACATCAATATATTTTGAATAACTAGAGGTTATAATAATTTATTAATGTCATTGAGATATGAATTTTAATATTTGAATAAATTAAGCTTAATCATAAACAATCTCCAAAAAGTCATTAGATTATATCAATTAACTATAATCACTTAGTATCATTCATCCACACCCCTCATGTAAGAAAGAGGAATAAATTGTTTCTTATAATTTTATTAAATGATGTAAATTTGAGATATAACATGTTAAGTGGAAGTATATACATCCCAAAAAATAACATTGGTGCATAACAAAACATGTGTCTCAAGGAAGGAAAATTGAGCCAAACTTTTCTTACTGATTTGGTAGATTTTGTAATATTAACCCCATGAAATATATACCATATAATTTATATATAAATAACAATAAATTTATTTATAATTAAAATTTAATTGATCCATGGTCAGTATACACGTCAAATAAAAGGAATGGGGGTGAATAATGAATGTATCTCACAAGAATAAAAAGTAAGATATAATCCCCTTTACTTGTGTGTTGACTCACATTTTACTCATTCAGAACACCTATATAATATATAAAAACTATTAAAATGTTATAAAGAACCATATTCTTAATTCTAATCCCATATATTATTTTATTTCAACCTTATACTACCCTCTTGTTAATAATCCTATGTTATGTTTTCATTTTGGGTGATATTCACTTTATTCTACATATGTTTCTGAATTTGTTATATCATTGGTCCGTGTACATATAACATGATTTCTATAATTAAAAACATGAAATAAATATCATGTATACAAAATATATTTTTATTATAATAAAGTATAGAATATATAATTATGAAATAAAATACATTATTCATGGATAAGGTAGGTTGTATGAACGCATGAACGCTGTTTCTTTTTAATTATTGAGTTGAAAAGAAAAAATGAAATATAAATATATATATGTGTATATATATATATATTATTATTAAATTATATTTATGATATCATATATATCATATAAATTCACTGAAACCATCCTTAATAATATACATGTAGTGTTTGAATGAATCAAATATCTTTGAGGGGGTGGCAGTCCAAGAATTCTAAAATGAAATTATAATACTTTCAAAAAATGGAATGTAAAGATATATTTGTTGTAAAAAGAATAAAAAGAATAAATTAAAAATAAATACTATGTATGAAACATATAAATATAGTTCCCATCATAATTTCCACCATGAGAGGAGGTAAGTGATAATTAACAATCATCGTTCAGTGATGCAGTAGTCTACCGTACACAAAAATAATATTTTTTTTACCCATTAGATGGAGATGTGTGTATTTTTAGGATGAAGACATAGAATAAAAAATAATAGTATATTTATTTTAATTTTTTATAAAATTACGGAAAACATAACTTGCATGGGTGGAGATGGAAAATAAAATGAAAAAGCATCATAGAATACGTTAAATCGTAATCGGGTTACTCCATATTTTTTGCACCAAAAGGATTCCTTGGAAAAATTTCGAAAAAATGGAGGCTCGAAGGAATAAGGTATAGATGTTTAGAAGTTTATTTTCCATATCTTGCTCGAACATAAGACGTTTGATACATTGGAGGAAGTGGGAGAGGTTGTATCCTTTCATATGGAAGGAGAATGACTCACTTGTAATTTATTAAAACATGATAGTTGTACACATGTTATTAACTATAATAATTTATACCAAAAAACAAAATAAATAATGGAATTCCATAGTATAAACGTTTTTATCCAATGGTTTTTTTATAATTTTCTATGTAATTTGGGCCCCTAATATCATAGTTTAGTTCAAAATTAATCTATATTTGACCATAATCATTGTGATTAATTTTAACCACTTTTATTAATTTTTTTATGAAAAATCAACTTCATATTATTAGACTCAAGATAATATACATATTAAAACTTTTTATGTCTAATTTTTTACATTAAATTAATATAAGTGGAAGAATTAAGATTAACGCTAATCATGAAAATGGGATGATATTACAGGTTATTTAAAGTAAAATGATGTTCAAGATTTTATTAACTTTTTATATTCAATATAAAAGATAATTTTATTATAGTTGACTAAATTGTATTAATAAATATATAATTGATCTAATGTGACCATAAAAAAATATATTTACCATTAAGAATTATTTAAACAAAAAGAGAGTTTTTAATTAAAAGGCATTATTTTAAACTATTCGTCAAAAAATGATGTTTCTCAGAAAATCCCCCAAAATTAACTCAAATATAATTTAGGCACCATAAATTTAAAAATTAATTATATTTTATCAAATAAAATTTCTATAGGTTTCTAAACTAAATTTTATTATTTTTCATTGGACATGAAGTGCAGTTCATAGTATTTGTAAACATATATTGACTTACACAATATTATTTCTTTTGTTATAAATATGTTTTATTTCTATAAAATTATTATATAATATATTTGAAAATTAGTTTTTAATATTCATATCTCTATGATTAACATATAGGTTATGATTGTATCATTTAAAAAACTATAACAAAATGATGTTTTGTAGGAAATTAGTGTTGCGTGTAATGTACGGAAATTCATTATTGTGTGTACCGCAAGGGACATCATTATTATGAGAAATAATGACATGTTCATCATTGAAACTATCTCATGAAGGCCTTCTGGTGAAGTTGTTTTTTATGTTGTTTTTATGTTTGAATGGGTTTTTTGTGGTGGTGTTTGCTTTATGGACATGCAGTTCGCATTTTAGGGGCTATGATACTATTTCACCTACCTGGGGCTACACTAGAGGAGGTTTGTAGAAAAGATTTTTTACCTGTAATTGATGTTTGGAATTAGATTTTTGAGAGGGTATGACATTTCCATCAGTTCCAATCTGGTGCTTTCATGCACGAGACACTTTTTCTAACTGCGATGAGAAGGAGGAAGTTGGTCTTCATGTTTTTCATTTTGGGTGGGGGATTGTATTTGTAATTAATGGGTTAATTGTTTCCTTGAACTCTTGGTCCATGGTTACCTTGTTTTTTTATTTCATTTATTTCGTTTGGAGTTCCCCCTCAACCATTAAATGGTGGTTTATGATATAAAAAAATTAATTTTCAGTCAAATTAAATTAGAAAAATATAATTCACAAAATCATGGGGTGTTACAATGTCTATTTTGATATTGATTTTCATTGTGAACACAATTTTGTTCTTTAAATGCCTCCACACATATAAAAACCACCTTCATTGTAACTAAATACACTTCAACCAAATATCAAATACTCACAAATTTTGAGTGTTGATATATTACATATTATAATTAATTAAAATCTCCCTTTATTCTATGAAGATTTTTTTTGGATATGTTGGGGGGGACATTTGGGAAATTCAGTGGACCATGGATGACATATCTAGGATTATTCCCTCCATTTTCATGCATAGCATTATTTTGGACGATGCATATAAACCAATTAGGCATCCACAATGGAGAATCAAGCCAACTCTTATAGATGTTATTGAAAGAGATAATGGAAAATTTCTTGAGGAATGTATCATTAAATCCATTTCAAATTCCCATTGGGAATGTCTTAATAATATTTTGCATAAGAAAATCAATTTTACTTTTGTTATAAATGACAGATTTTATTTATTTCCAATGAGGGGAAAGGAAGTTGGCATGTTTTTTTATTATAGAGAACTAAATCAATTTTCTTAGAAGGACCATTTCCCCCCCCCCCCCACATTTATTGATAAAATGCTTGATAAACTTGTTTGGAATACACACTATTGTATCATGGATTAATTTTATGGGTCTTTCAGTCTATTTTTTCTTTAGAGGGTCAGGATAAGACTAAGTTCACTTGTTTATTCAGTACATTTTCCTATCGAACAATGGAATTTGTCCTTTAAAATTTCATAGGAACATTCTAGACATGCGTTGTGAGTATTTTTTTAGATTTAATTTTGACATGCAAGAAGGTGTTTATTTATGATTTTACAGTTAATGGGTCTTCATTTTATGAATGTATCTTTAGTTTAGGAAAGGTGATGAATAGTTTTATTGAGAATAATCTGGTCTTGAACTTTGGAAAGTGTCATTTCATGGTAGAGAATGGAATTATATTAAGGAATGTAGTATCAAAACATGGAACAGAGGTTGATAAAACTGAAGAATATTTTATTTCATCTTTTCCATATCATTAATGTGTGTGTGATTATAGATCATTCTCAGGGAAATAATGAATTTATTGACGCTTTATTTGAGATTTTAGTAAAATCGGTCCAGCCTTATCTCAGTTGCTTTAGAAAGATATTAACTTCATTTTTTAGGATTCATGTAGGGTATCATTTGATGAGATTAATTACATTTTCACCACTCCATAGATCATACAACCCCCATGGTGGAACATTCAATTTGAGTTTATGTGTTATTCTTTAAACATCATAGTTGAAACTATCTTAACATAGAAGGTGGAGGGACATTCAAATGTGACTTCATATTCTTAGAGGACATAGGATTCATCCCAATAAAACTACACACCAATGAAAATTGAGATTTTTAACAACATTATTTCATTATATAAATTGTTTTCATATTTATTTTGATCTAATGTAGCTATTTTAAACCATTCATCTCTAAGGTACCTCCTGAAGAAATCAAATGCAAAGCCCATACTTATCAGATGGATTCTCCTCCTTTAAAAAATTGATATTTGACATAAAAGAAAAGGGTCAAAACACATAGCGGAAGAACACATGCGTATGATTACTTACATACTAGAGGATGACACAACAGACTATAGAGAACTTCAGGTCACATTCCCTCAAGTGAATCTCTATTTCATATCAGGTATGGATCCTTGGTGTGAAGATTTAGTTAACCACCTTATTGCCTCAAACATTCTGGAAAACGTAAGGAGACATCAAGTACAAAAATTAAAAGTGTGACTTGGTTTTATGTTTTTGATGATTCCATCCACTAGTGTTTGTGTAGTGATCATATTTTTAGTTGATGTATTCCTGATCATGAGTTTGAGTCCGTTCAACATTTAATTTGTACAATTTCATGTGTAGGATATGTTATAACCCAATAGATAGATAAGAAATTATTTAAATCTGGATTATATTTTCGTAGTACATTCAATGTTACCCATGTGTGTTATACTTCATTATCACATTTCCAACACAATAGAAATATTTTAAGGAGACATGATATTCCCCGACAACCAAAATTATTCGGTGAGATTTTTGATGTTTGAGAAACTAATGTTTTGTGTATTTTTTCATGTTTATTTATTTTTTTGTAAATTTTGGACACCATTTATTATATGAGAAAATTGGTGGTGGACAAGGCCACCAAGATTAATGATTCTCATTCTATAGTGGGTTTTTTCAAGGTTGATATTTTCTATAGGTTTGGAGTACCAAAGGCTATTATCAGTGACTATGGGACACACTTTTGTAATCCTAATTTGGATTCCATCTTTAGGAATAATGTTGTTAACCCAAAACATCAACACCATTAGACCATTAAAAAATGTCTAAGGTGGGGTTTCAAATTATGATTTGAATGAAATTTGAGGGAAACTTTTGTATCCAAATTGGAAGGATTAGATAAATAACCATGATGGTAATATTTAGTATTATAGAATGGCATAACAAACTCCCATAGGTATTCCCCCATTTTTTATTTTTTTTAATCATGTCATCTCTCTATGGAGGACGAGCATCAAGTATATTGGTCTATAAAGAAATGAAACATGGATTTGGTCCAAAATGGAATTCCAAGGATGATGCAAATTCAATTGCTTGAAGAGATTCTATTTTCATAATATGATAAATAATGAATATGAAAGGGAATCTCAAAAGAATATCATGAAAGAAACATCCAAAAAAGGATTTTCATGTTGGAGAAAAATTCCTAGTCTATAGTTCAACACTAATGATGATGCCCAGTAAGTGGTTTCCCATATGGATAGGTACATATGTTGTATCTAATTTTTTTTACTTAATGTGTTTTTTAGATAACACAAGATGACACAAGAAGAAGATTTATAGTCAATGGGGGCATATTAAGTGACACTATGATGTACATACTACTAAAGTAATTGATTTCATCACACAACATGACCCCAGCATCACTTGAGAATAAGTGGTTATTCATAATCCATTAACTATTATATTAATTTTTCTATTTAAAATTATACATTTCATGACCACATACCACCACATAGTTTCACACTGTAGAAAATGAAATATTTTAAGTAGTAGGGGAGGGATGAAATTTGGGGCAAGCTTCTTTATGTTTTTCATTTCTATGTTTTTGTTTTAGTATTTTATGTTAATTTTCAAAACAATTATAAAAATAATGATAAGGTACAAAAAACTATGTATCATTATCATTTAGATATGGAATATATAAAAATAAATGTTTTCAATATTAATAGGTGGTCAGATAATAATTAAAAATATTTCATTATAAAGGGTTTATTTTTATAAAAATAGAAGTCGTTGACGATATTATTGGTTGCGTCATTATAAAAAAAATTAGATTTTGAATCAAGTCATTATGATATTGTTTCATGTTAAACTATGTCATTGATTTCACCATATCAAATTCAACCAACCAAGAATTGTGAAATTTTCCTACTCAGTTGAATGAAGTGTCGTGTTTTGTAAAAAAATTCATCTTATATAAATGGTTGATCTAAATGTTCATTTATCTTAGAATCAGTTTCATACCAGTAAAAAATTGACTTATGTGTGCATACCTGATATCCAAGAGTTGTAAGCCCTCATGAAAAAAATAAATTAATATATATATATATATATTAATAAGGGGATGATGAAATTTATAACATGTTGGGATATCTAGGTTAGGAAATCAGTTTTTTTCATTCAGGAATGCTTAAGTGAGTGGGTTGTGAAATTTGGTTGCAATAGAATGTAGAACATGATATGTGAATTAAACAAGGTAAGAAGATTTGTTTTACTTGACATATATATACTGAATAAAGGGTGGATATTTGATTTTTTAATGGTTGTCATAGACAAACATAGGGAATTAATGGCATGATATTCCCATAACTAATTTCACTATGATTAGTTTAATTAATCTTACTGGATATTATTTTGATTCAATTTAAGAGAATGAATTTAATATTATCTGATACTGACTCTTAATGGGATTCTTAATTTTCATATATTTCCAATTGGAATTTAGGATTAATAATTTTCATATCTTGTAAAATTTTTTTGGAATACATGAAATGAGGTTTTTCCTATGAGTGAAAAAAGTTAATTTTTGGGGTTTGATCGCACTATTATTCATCGATTTATTTCTCCATTACTTCACTATTTTAAATTGGATTTGTTTTGAATACTAAAAATATAATAAAAAATTTCAATTCCATTTCGATTCAATTATTCAATGTTTATTAGTTTTAAAAAGAAAAATTATACTATTTTATTGATTTCATATAGGAAGAGGTGATTTTGCATGTTAGAGAAGATGAAAAAAGAAAATATGCCGAATTACATGGGAGCCCAATTAAAATATCAACAGTTTTACATATACCTCAAAATATGTGTATGAAAATGGGATTAATTTTTTGATCAAATATATAACATAGTGGGATACAAATTATCTCAATACACCCAATCCCAATTCATTCATCTAGTGTCCCAAAAAAACTGATCCATCCATAGAACCAAATCTGTATGAAGTCAGACATTTGGTTGGGTATTTTGGCTATATATCCTTTTCTAAATGTAAAATATCATCCTATTTTTACATGGTTGTATTCATGATGCCGAAAAAACCGTTAAAATTTGACCAAGTTGAGATAATTCAATTAATCAACTCAAAACTGAGACACAATGGTATATCTGATAATGGGTTCCCATGAAAACTTCGCATTTATCAATAAAAGGATGCCATAGGAACCTCATTTGGCAGTTCAACCATGGAGGGATGTTCCATCATTTTGGATTTAGATAGAATTCCCCGCATCGCCTTGCTGGTTCTGTAACACCCTATACTCATAAGGAGATCTATTTATGCAAGGATCCTTTCATCGAATCCTTCCTCTCCTTCTCATGTTTAAATTTTTATTTACGAAATAAACTTTTTAGTTCCACTTATATTTATTTTTATTCTATTTTTTTCTATTTTTTTTTAATTTTATTATTCTTCACTCATTCAATTTATTCTTGAAATTAATATTATAAATGTGATTGTGTTGTACCATTTACAAGAACTATTCCAATGAAAATGATTTCTATGATGATTACACGCCCCATGGGAGAGTAATTCTTATTAGTAATTGATCTACCTGTAATCAAATTCACATATTTTTTTTGAATAATTGTGTTACTTTAAAATACATATTATGATTTATGAATTTATTTTTTAAATTAAAATAAAATGAGAATGAAATTGAATAATTAAGATAAACACAAGAGAGGTCATGTAATATGTGAATTGTGGGAGTGTGATATTAATCATTAAAACAAAACCACACAGGATAAATTTATAGTGTTCAAATATAATTTCTATTCTCAATTTATACCAATTTATAGAGTGTTTATGTGACATAATTCACAACGAACCATAATTTTTCCTTAGAATCTCAATCAAAGAAGGGTGTTATGATTTCTTGTTCTAAAGTGAGAATATGGTTTAATTAATTTTATCTTTGTAGTTTAGTTAATTTTCATAGGGTACGAGGGTTATAAAATTAAGATATCATAATTATGCGGATATTAATTTAAATGATAACGATCAATAATTATATAAAGATGTAGAGTTAGATCTATTATGCTTTTTAAAATTTCATTCTAAAATATATTCTCGTTGTGTTTTCTCAATCTCAATAAATAACTAGAAAACAATAAAATCATATTATATCATACTTATTCTAGTTTCATAAATGATAAACAATGCCTCATACTTTTATGTATTGTGTTTATATGATTTTATTTTTATTATATAATTCAATTAAGAAGTTTTTTTTAATTATATCATCTTCAAGATACCACCATGGCCACCCACATTGTTGTACCTATGTAACAAAAAAATTAACATCATTTGAGAGAACCCAAGATAGTTCATTTAATAAAAATAAAAATTTATATTGAATAATATTTTTTACCTTATTATAAAAATTTTAACAAGAAAAAATTCATATCATCAGGGATAGAAAACAATGATTACCCATTATGGAGAATAATTTTCAAAATCTAGATCAACTTTCACAACATAACAAACCAAAATATTATATATTATACAATACTGAATAGGATGTAAAAAACTAATCATTACATTGTAAAATATCACAATGACTCTAATTATTTATATAACATAAAATAAGAGTTTTAGGATATTTTTTACATTATGAATTATTATTCAATAAATCATGGAGATTGTTATATAATAATATTTTAAAAATGGAATGTTGATAACTTAATTTCCACTAAATATATGATGTATGAATAGTCACTAATATTTAATCCCAATTGGTTCTGTGATTTCTATTAAACCAAATGTAAGATGATAAATGGGACACGTCTATTATTATATAATATATCATCAACCCTTATCGTTCTATAATACCATGTTGATGAAAATCATTCAGCCTATATATAACATATAAATTAATATAAATAGATGAGTTTGGCATAGTTATATGAGGTAAATAATAAAAGGGGTATATAATATTTCATAACATTACACATTCAAGATTTAAATTAATAAAATTTTATAAGGGAAACACGAATTCACATTACACTAAATCACAATATAAGGATTTCTATATTCCTGTGTGATGTAATACTATATAATAGTTCAATAAAAATTCCTTTAGAATTATCAAATTAATTAAATTAAATTATAAATTAAATACAATACAATCTTAGATTCAAATTTTATTTTCATCATTGCTACTATCTTAAAAAAAGAAGTTGTACACATGTCATAGGAATAACCTAAAAACATCTCCATAAGGGTTCCTACCATCTACTATTGACATAATATATCATTAAAAATCTAAATGATCATCGAGGTTCCCATAAAATCTATAAATGTTATTATGAAACATTAACCCAATAAACTATTTAATATAACCCAATAAAAATCAAACATAAGGGACCCTAGGTGGATAACTAAGAAATGATTTGAACACAATCACCATAAAAAGTAATAATTTAATCTGGCATGTAATATTAAAATTCGATAAAAATATATAAAATAAAATTTTTTAATCATATCATAGACACATCACATTAAAACAATGGTAATATTATATTTGAGTAAACGGAATTGAAAAAATGAGTTTGGGAATCTGTGAATGAAGATTGATGTGTGGGACTTTATTTAGAGATGAGAGACGAGCCGATCAAATTTTCAAAAATAATGTAGATTAATCACAAAAAATTATGAAGATGGGAGACAAATATTGGAGGCAGCAGATCAAAAAAACGAGGTTAGGGTTTCTGCACGAGAGAAACGTGTTAGCTTTTTGTGATATCAAATAAACCCAAAATGAATCAAACCTACAATACATAAATTATCTAGTTTCATATAAAATCGGTCATATTAGAATGGATGTGGTAATCAGATTTTCATTATTTTTATCACATTAGTTATATAGTAACTGATGTGAAAAATGATATTTATCACATTGTTTATTAGATAAATGATATGAAAAAGAAATGAAAATCTCATTTTCATGTCAGTCAAAACATAACAAATTTCAAATGCTTATTTTTCACGTTAGTTACAGAATAACCAAGATGATAAATATGGATACTAATTTGTCAAGTCGGTTATAATATAACTAACATGATAAATAAATATATATGTCTTTTCACGTCAATTATGATAACTGGAGTGAAGAAGGTGATGGGATAATTACATTTTGTATTTGTAATAATTTGATTTAAGGAATATAGCTAACAAAATGTTATTTACATAATGAATATTAAATCATCCATGTTTTCAATAAGGCTTTATTGTAATTTAGATTATTACCATTTTCTGGAGAATACATATTGAAGTTATTCACAAGTTAGTTCTATAAAGACCAATAAATACTTCATGTATCGTGAGAGGTTAATTGAATATTAATTATGGAAATTTAGTAACCTTTTTTATAAATATTTATAACTCGGTATTTTGTATGATCCATAGTGTCAACCATTTCTGGAATAATATAATTTGAACATTGGATGAGGTTTTAATGATAAATGTATTTGTTCATATTGGATTACATTTTTCAACCCTATAGGTTTTGGTAAAGCGTTCGAGTCGTATTTAAGTAATTATCACTCTTTATAGATCTTATGATCTATTAATAAGTGAAATTTAGTTTTTTGAGCATACAAAATTGATATTTGATTATTCATTTCATTGATAATGGGATTAAATTTCTATGTAAATTTTTACATATTTACCGAATAATCCCATAAATAAGGTTTCAATGTTGTAATTAAAAAATAAACATATGAGATAAACATTGAGGATAAAAAATCACCAATTTTTATTTTATTATGGTTATTTTTGGATATTTTTTAAGGATTGTATTTATATTTTTTTAGAAAAATGACAATACGTGGGTTGGAAAACAGCTTGTTGCATCTATAAAATCCCTGGGACTTGAACCCACAACTGAAGGATGACAAGGGTGAATCTCTTACAACTAGACAAAATTATTTCCTAGTTAGTCTAACATTGCATTCTTTATTTAGATTTTATAATAGATTAATGAAAATTTTAATTTAAGAAAACTATATGATTACAATAAATATAATATTTTGGAATGTTATTTGATGAATAATTGTAGAATTATCATTTGGTGAAAAAGATGAATTTGAGGAGGAAATTGTTTAAAGGATGAAAATCTACCTTCAAAGTATGTATATTCCATTATGTTCATAATCTAGTATGTAAATGGATTCATCAACTCTAGGAATAATATTTTAGAATAAAAAATTATTCTTTTAATTTTCTTACTGAGATATCAATGGACTATTTATGGCATCATATATTTACGATTTTGTGATGGTAGACTTTCTGATGACCATGTTTCTAATCACTCTCCTTTAGAATAGAAATGTTTTATTTCTCTTTCATGTCATGGTTTTCACTTCAGAATAATTTTATACAATTATAAAGATTATTTTGGTGGTATCCTTCACATTTTCTTTTCCATCTTATTTATTCGATGTTTTAGTAACCATATTTAAAATGTGGGTATCCCAAAATGGTATTATCAAGTATCTACCATTGGATTTTGAAGTGTAATTTTTGACTTTGGTGTTGAAATTTATTGAAGTAGAGGAGAGTGTAACTCCTTGGGAGTTTATGGTATGCATCTTACAAATTTAATCTATCAAATATATTACAGTAAAAATAACATGAATCATTAAAAACAATTAATTGTTTTTATTTTAAAGTTATAGTTATACCCTTACTGTTGGAATGGTGGGAATTAATGAGATTTACCAAATTATGAAAATATATTTTAAAAAAATTTATTATATCAATCCATTGGTTTCTAATTAATTATAATTAAAATAAAACCAGTTGAATATAATGGATGTGTTTTTTATAAAAAACCTATTTTATTCCTACAATGGAATTTTATCGTAATAAATTTAATTAAACAATATTAGTGAAAAATATTAATTAAATTTATATATTATATATTCCATAAATTTATTTAAAAGTTATCCAATATTTTTTATATGTTTATGATATGAAATAAATCCAATTTTATCCATGAAAATCTATATTTTTCTATATGAAATTTTTGCCTCCTTTTAATGGCGTGCCTATTTTAAATATATATTTTGATGCATTTAAAAATTTTAATAGACATAAAAACATTTCAGTTTTAAAATTTGGTTAACAAAATGATCGTTTGGTTAATTGTAGGTATTTTATAATATGTTAAATTTTATAATTAAAAGTTAAAAATACTTAACATTAATTTAAAACTTATTTTTCATCGAATTTATTAAAAAAAATTAAATTTTTTAATGTATAATTTGTATAATTATACTTCATTAAAACCAATTTTGTTCATTTAAATCAATTTAACCATGAAATAGGATATAAAAACCATACAATCATTTAATGTTTTTATTTCAAAAACCCACTTTTTCATTGTGTGTGTGGGATTATTTATTGAATTTAATTATTCCAATTATTTGAAAATAATTTCATAAAATATATTTTATATTTCAAATAAAAATTTAAAAAGTAGTTTTTAATTTCATTTTAATTTTCTATATACAAAATTTTCCATGGTAAATAAATTAATTAGCACAGTATCAGTAATATAATGGATAGGGTTAAAGATAAAAGATAATGGATTGAATTACCTAAATAATACCACAATTAATTTTCTATAGAGGTATTTATAAATCCTAAATATCCTTTAAACCATTATTGATATATGAAATTATTTGTAATTAATTCCACCTCATTTGTGTTGGCTTTAATTATAAAATAATTAATATTTAATCAGTTAATCCAACCTATAATCATGTATAAATACCACCCTTCACCAACACATTTTGAAAATAAAGTTTTTAGGATCCAAAAATATCTGACTACTCGCTCTACCCATTTCTAGGTGTTGATGGTATCACCAAAAGACCAAATTCTGGGTCCTTAATGGGTCCTCTATGGAGGTGATATTAAATTGGTAATTCTCTTAGAAAACCTCTTTTATTTTCATTTCTTATTATACTTTATACTAACTTTTTTCATCCAAAATGGAATTATAACTCCAAAGTCATGTATATACATTAATAATATATTTATATTGGAAAATATTATATCTAACCATTTTATTATCTCCTCTGTTTAAAAGAAACAAAACTATTGTCCAAATTACGCGGGAAACTCACCTCTGTGAATACTATTTTTTTTCTTTTTTCCATTAAGAAATTCATGGATTGTAATAAGAAAAATATTATGAGTAAATAAGATTTTAATAAGTATATTACAGCTTATTTATTTTTCACGAACTAATATATAAATATAACATTAAAATGAAACTAGTTTGTGATGTTCGATAAAACATCAAAAATAATGTAAACAATTATCATAAAAATTTTATTGAATTAATCATCTTCATGTAAGAAATAAAAATGGTAAATCATACAATATATACTTATGGAATTTCATGAATTCCATTTAATTACACATTTTTAGTTTTATGAAAATTTCAAATGAAAATCCAAAATTTTAGATGTGAATGAACCAACTATAATAAGATGAAACGAATCACCCAAAAGATTAAATCTTATGAGAGATTATTAATGAACGAGCCTAAGATGTTATAAAACATTAACAGAAGGTGTTATAAATATGAACATAGTTTTGGAATGATTTATTAACATTATATAAACCATAATATAATATATTAAAAAATTCTACACAAAAGGGAAGTGAAAGGTTAGGGTTTTATCATCCCACATTTACTTTTATCAGATATATGCCTTATTAAACACATATTTCTTGTTTGTGGTGTATAGAAATCCATTTTATATATAATATCACGAATCTAATTTTATTCATGGTAATAAATTTTTAGTTTGATAAATATTACTTTCATGAAGCATACAATTTATCTAATTACAATGTGGTAAGTGAATTCATTACCCATTTTTCATTCATTAGGTTAAACATATAATTTCTTGATTATGTCATACTAAGATAATTATGAATTTAATTTTGAATATATTGTGTTTTATTTTT